>CM045729.1:42536079-42633579 GCA_024760905.1 Plotosus lineatus | reverse complement strand
GTATATTCTGTGTAAAATGAAGACATTGATAGCAGAGATTCAAAAGATTTAGGTTCTTTTTGTGGTTGTTATTCTTATGTATTTAATATATATTTAAAAAAAATACTTTTGGTTCCTCATGAGTGGTCTCCCTGATACCCGATGTCCAGTGTTTCTCAGTCCTGGTTTAGGACATTTTCCTTTCCATTTTGTTTTATTTATTTATTTATTTATTTACTAGCACCAGTAATACACCCATTTTACCTCATGAAGATCTGTCACTGAGTTAACAATGTGAGTCAACTGTGTTAGAGAAGAGAAAATAATGAAATGTAAGCACCCAGGGACAAGAATCAGGAAATGCTCCACCATAGGTTATAAAATGGATAAATCTTACATTCATGTATAAAATGAAAAATTCACTCCTTACCCTGAAATCACTGCATAGAGGAGCCTCCATCATGTCCATCTGAGTTTCCTTTTCTTCTTTTTAGCCGGCACTTGCCATAGAATTTGAATGATTTTCAATAGTAGTAACATCTATCTGTGAAACCTCAGGGTAGATCATTTTAAACACATTATGTGCATTTCCCTTTTTGTATGATATATGATATTGATATTACACTGTCATGCAGATGTGACCAGCAAGTGGGATTTCTTCTGATTGACTCGAATATTTAACTTTTTATTTATTTGCTGTTTATTTGTGAGATTTGTTTGCTGTACTGCACAATTACTATTCTTTTTAATTCAGAGCTGCACCTAGTAGTTCAATTTGCATTGATATGAGTATTTCATAAGGGAAGAAGTGCATGCACTGAAAGTTAGCACCCCATTATATGTTTCCTATGCTATTTGTTTTGTGTTCATAATGTGAGACGAGTATGGTATATTTTAGGTTATATTTAAGTATTTGTTTTATTGGAACAGTTAAAGCCATAGCGCACATGATTTGAAGATGTTATGTAAAGGTTATAAATTTTAATTATAAAATCAATCGTAATCCATTAGATGCTGAAGCGACAGTGTGTGTGTGTGTGTGTGTGGATGCACTTAGCGTTCGAGCTTAGACAGGAAGCCTAAGTGTTTGTCTCCACTACATTCTCATGCCAAATTGGGGGATGAGGGCGGAGAGGAAACTTGGCCTTGGTCCCAGCTGTCAAACTTTAACTAGTTTAAAGGAAGTTCATGACCTTTTAAAATCCACATTGTTCAACAATGATCCAACAAATGAGCAGTCAAAAATTTTTTTATGTTTATTAATCATTCATTGATTCATTCATTTTCTGAATTGCTTCATCCTAATTAGGGTTGTGGGGAGGCTGGTGCCCATCTCAGCCAACTCTGGTTGAGGGCATAGTACACCCTGGACAGTTCGCCAGGCTATCACAGGGCAGAAACATGCTGGCAGCTTTGCAGCCTACTCTTTTATGAAAGTCAGCAATGGTTCCTTTACATGCCTCTCACTAGAGACTGTGAGAGACATGACCAGCCTTTGATAACCAAGTTAGCTGCACTGGGGGTGTTTATTAATCATTTTGCATAAAATAATTCCTCTAAGGTCCTTACATACTCTGAGTTGGGTTCAATTAACTTTTGTCTGTACTTTTCCTATGAATTGAAGTATTATTTTTCCTGTTTCATAACACTTTGTGGGACAGAGCATGCAGAAATTGAGAAAAGATGGCCTTTAGACTGTAAATAACATCCTGACGGGTTCCTGTAGGTTGAGCTACATTACTGTGTACTTTAAACAAATCACAAAACCAGGTTCAGTTTTCATACACACTGTTGCCCATAAGTTTTTTTTTTCCAATTTAACTTGCAGAATTTGGGGGATGGTGAAATGTAAACAGAAGGAATTACTCCCAAGACCAAATTCTGCTACCAGTTAAAAAAGTTTTTGCTGGAAGACCATAGAGACGTTTCTAATTTGCCTATTCTCAAACATCAAGTCTGAGTGCTTTAATAGCAAAAAGGTTAGGCTTTTAGTTTTGAAGTTAAGAGTGTCATGGTGGTGGGGGGGCACCGAGTTGGATAATAATTACATTACACAAATGTGATTAGGGCAGCGGTGGCACAGAAGCTAAGCTTCTGGCCTAGTGAACAGATGTTTGTGGGAACTGAACTGCCAGGGAACCCTTATTTACCCAGTGCAGTTGAATGCCACTTTGAGTAAGACCATCTACCAAATAAATAAGTATGGTAAGCAATGTGTATTACTTCATCGTAGTGAAAAAACATGTGCTCAGGTTACTGGTTGTGTGCAGTTTTGCAGTGTGATCCTATCATTTTTTCCAAGTTCTTTTCGTATCTCCCACATTAAGATAAGCTTCCAAGATGGTGGTTGGTGACACTAAATTATGTGATCTTAATGAGCTTGCAAACTTGTGCATGCAAGGTGTGCTGTGTGAGTTTTTTCCCTTCCCAGCATGTTTTCCAGTCTCGGGTCTGGAAATTTTGGATTAGGCTGTGGATCCATTGTGATCCTCATCCAAGATAAAGTGTTTAGTGAAGAAGAATGAATATTAATATTATAAAAGAGTATTAATAAATTAATATATGGCAGGAGAAATGCTTGGTTCAATTATTAAAGATCCAACAGTGCCATTATGTTGCTTATTTTCTTTATTGATAGCTCACATATTGCAAATTCACCACTTTTATTACAAAAAGTCTTGTTTCCTCCTGGGTTTTTTTTGTTTTGTTTTGTTTTGTTTTTTTTTGCTGTTGTTGTTTTTGATCACTTAGACCACAGGTGTCAAACTCGTGGTCCATTGGCCAACTCTAGCCCACCAACTAATTTTGTGTGGCCTCAAGTGCCTTCAAAGAATATGATTGTTGTGCATTCATTACATCAACTACTGCCATGGAACCTAACTCTTCAAGTAAACAGATGGTCATTCATGATTCAAGATTGCAAGCTAGTTTGCCATTGTTAATTGTTGTCAGGTTATGTATGTGAATAAAGGAAAAGAGGTAAAGTACCTCAATGCCAGGCAGATTTCATGGTGTCCATTTTAGAATAGATATGCTCTGTAATTATATAGCCATTGATAAAATATTGTGATGTGGCCCTCAGTGAAAATGAGTTTGATACACCGCTTTAGACTGAACTATATTATGGTTACAATAAAGTTTCTGCAGGCAGCAAGGCACAAGTGCTTGGAGACAGGCTTGTAAAGGAATGGCTTAAATCAACAGAGATGGATAGGGAACAATAGGAACTTTTAAACAGGCATCTTTTGTCATGGTGGCTGGCATTTGTTAGGTAATGTTGGTTACCAAGACTGCAGACTTGTTGCTTACTCGAACTGTGTAATGATCTGCAGAGCTACTGTTCAGTGGAATTATAGGTTTGGGAGGTTTATAGGTTCAGTGTTGGAAGAGAATACACCTGTGTTGGCTGGAAAAAAATCATAAATACCTGTTCTTTAAACATTTTCTGGGCTAAACTCTCTCGTTCTCTCTCTCTCTCTCTCTCTCTCTCTCTCTCTCTCTCTCTCTCTCTCTCTCTCGCTGTGTGTGTGTTGGTGGATGGGTGAGTGGGTGGATGGACAGGTGCAGGAATGTTCACAAATAGAAAGTCAAAACCATTAACTCTGGAAGGCATTCCAAATGTGTGGGCAGTAGTTGAGAAAATAAAATACAGAGAACTACTTCCTGTCTGTGGTTTTTCTCATGATGGAACATGATGAAAATATCAGAGATGGGTCTAATTAACTAATGCCACCGGAGTTGCTTGGCCCACCCACCCAATCCCGTAAATGATGTTATTGTGTAATATTATGTCTGACTGCTTTGCTTTTAATTTTCACCATTTCCTTTATTGTATTTGACACTGAATGTGTGCTTCACTTTCCAAAGAGCCTCACTTCGAGGGGAAAAATGACAGTGATAAATGGATGGAGTCAGATTTTATTAATTCTACAACCATCCCTCTTCAGTATATTCATTAGTCAGAATAGTTGACCAGAAGACAACTTTACTGAACTTTAAAGAATGCATTAGCTTCAGTGTGGAAACAGTCAAGATTCAATGTTGGAAAGGTTTATTTGAAAGTTCTGTTTGCTTCAAAAAACATTTTATGCTGTTTTAAAATATATTTAAAATAAAACACATGCTTTCAAAGTAATTTGTATACAGGGTCCCCTTTAGCTATGAAGTGAATTCTGTTGACCCCTTCATTTGTAGAGATCCTGGGAAAAGGTTTTGTTTACATTTACCTCAAACATGTCATAGGCTAATGTCTATACTGGCCAGTTTATCAACGTATTTAAAATGTGTCATGGTTGTTTGAAGAAAGTAGCCTAAATAACATTGATGGTGTTATCAGACAAAACATAAATGCCGATTTAGTATATAAAACTCCAGCAAAATTTTATTTGGTTCGTCCACCAATTTACTTGGTCTTTGCAGCAGTATACATTTTTTTTTTAAAGTCTACTGCCCAGCAAGATTCATTCAAAGTTCATGTCACAGTCCATTCCCATCCAACCTGTATAAGGCTCCAATATAACTTATAATTCCTTTTAATTTGGAAATGGAAAAGCTGTTTAACTTATATTCATTGCATATTAACATTACTTTTTGGCACCAAAGTGCAGATTCTGTAAATTAATCACCAGGTATACCCCTGATTGCCAACTTATATATCTACTGTATTTCTGGAAAGTAATTATGTTTGCTCCAGGTTTGACCTCAGCTAGAGCAAACTAAAGAAATTTGACATGTTGTCCTACAGTGATCCTATTTGCAGTGATATGGAAATATATTGAAAGTAGTCGTATTTATTCACTATTTTCTTATATGGTTACACCAATATTTTCTTGTAGGGTTACTGCCAATGGAATATGATTGTTAATTGTAAATATTTGATTGTAGAAAGATGTAAATTATTTGCAAATTAAATAACAAAAACCTTAGAATAATAAAATATAAATATCCATTCATTCATTCTCCAAACCTCTTAATCCTACTAGGGCAGTGCTTCTCAAATAGTGGAACTGTGTAGGAGAATTAAGTGTAATTAAACCTCCACTCCACTAGATGACAGTGGCGCTCTCATTGTTACGCTATGGTGTAGCGGTTTTTCGCACGAGGAAACTATATGAAGTGCAGTAATCAACCCCTCAAGAAACAACAAAGAAAATTTTCTAACAGGAACGAAGAGAAAGGTGGAGATCTGACAAGAGCATTCAACAAGGTCTTCAACAAGTACAATCAACAAGGTCTCCAAAGGTGGAGGTCTGACAAGAACATTCAACAATGTCTTAGAGAGTAAGAGGATGCCGGAGGAATGGAGGAGAAGTGTGCTGGTGCCCATTTTTCAGAACAAGGGAGACGTGCTGGGTTGTGGCAACTACAGAGGGATAAAGTTGATGAGCCATACGATGAAGTTATGGGAAAGAATAGTGGAAGCTAGACTAAGGGCAGAGGTCAGCATGTGTGAACAACAGTTTGGTTTCATGCCAAGAAAGAGCACCACAGATGTAGTGTTTGCTTTGAGGATGTTAATAGAGAAGTACAGAGAACGTAAGAGGGAGCTGCATTGTGCCTTTGTGGATCTGGAGAAAGCATATGACAGGGTGCCGAGAGAGGAACTGTGGTATTGCATGAGGAAGTCTGGAGTGGCAGAAAAGTATGTTAGAGTGGTGCAAGACATGTATGAGAGATGTAAGACAGTGGTGAGGTTGGTTTACTTTCGGCATGACAGAAGGGTTCAAGGTGGAGTTGGGACTGCGTCAAGGATCAGCTCTGAGCCCCTTCTTGTTTGCTATGGTGATGGACAGGTTGACAGACAAAATTAGACAAGATTCCCCAAGGACTATGATGTTTGCAGGTGACATTGTGATCTGTATGAGAGAACAGAACACATGAAGGAAAATCTAGAGACGTGGAGGTATGCCCTGGAAAGGAGAGGAATGAAGGTTAGCCTCAATAAGTCAGAATGCATGTGTGTGAATGAGAAGGATCCTAGAGGAATGGTGAGCTTAAAGGGAGTAGAGGCAAAGAAGGTGGAGGATTTTAAGTACTTCGGCTCAATAATCCAGAGCAATGGAAAGTGTGGAAAAGAGGTGAAGAAGCGTGTGCAAGCAGGTTGGAATGGTTGGAGAAAAGTGGCCGGTGTGATGTGTGATAGGAGGGTATCGGCAAGAATGAAAGGAAAAGTGTACAAGACAGTGATGAAGCCAGCGATGTTGTATGGTTTAGAAACAGTGGCACTGGGGAAAAGACAGAAGGCAGAGCTGGAGGTAGCAGAGATGAAAATGTTGAGGTTCTCTTTGGGAGTAACGAGGATGGATAGGATAAGGAATGAGTACATCAGAGGGACAGCACATGGTGGAGGTTTTGGAGACAAAGCCAAAGAGGCTAGATTGAGATGGTTTGGACATGTACAGAGGAGGGATAGTGAATATATTGGTAGTAGGATGCTGAGGTTTGAACTACCAGGCAGAAGACCTAGAGGAAGAAAAAAGATATTTATGGATGTGGTGAAGGAGGACATGAAGGTAGTTGGCGTAAGAGAAGAAGATGCACAGGACAGGGTTCAATGGAGGCAGATGATTTGCTGTGGCGACCCGTGAAGGGACCAGCCGAAAGGAAAAGAAGAAGAAGAAGAGAAGAAGAGAAAGAGACGAAGATATTAAGACATAAATAAGTTAAATGAGTTTAATTAAGGATGTATTTTTTTTTTTTTATTTCAGGCACATTTTTTCTTTGTTGTAAGTTAAACTATATTTATAGTTATATATATATATTTTATATAATATATATTATATATATGTATTATTTTTTGTTTTTAATGGTAATAAAGATGCAATGTTAAGTAGAGGTGTAGTAATTTTGTAGACAAATAATACTATTTATAGTCGCTTGCGGTGGGGGGGTTCTTCCTGGGGGGCACCACAGAAAATAATTGAGAAGCACTGTACTGGGGTCATGTTGGGACAGGAGCCTATGTCAGCCAACTTTGGGTGAAGGTGAGGTACACTCTGAACAGTGCGGTAGTTCGTTACAGGGCCAACACAAGCACACACACACACACACACACACAATCATAATCACACAATCACAATCACACTTAGTAACAATTTAGAACAGTTAGCCTAATATGCATGTCTTGTGACTGTGAGAGAAAACCAGAGTACCCAGAAGTATCCCACACAAGCACAGAAAGAAAATGCATCAGCAAACAGAAAAACTTTTGTTGAGCATGCGACTCAAAAACAAGAACTTTTATTTTGAAGCACACATGTCCTATACCGAAAAAGGTCTAGATGCAAAATATGTTCAGTAATCAAATGGATAGTTTACAGCAGTTTTGAAAAAAAATGCAAAACATATTCGACAATATTCAAGATACATTCATTTGCTAAGTTCATTGACAATGTGGTGTCTCACAGTGAAGTTTGTTGTGGTGGTCCATGCCCTAAGGGGAACTTTTTACATGCCATTTTCAAGGTACATTTTGAATGTTGTGAAACATGAATGATTTTTTGAAGATGAAAACTAATTTTATAAATACAAATGCTAATTTGTGCCACTCCTCAATAGATCCACATGCAATTAGGGATGCAATCATACCCTATTGTTACACCAAGTATGGGTCGTACATTTTTTTTGTAACTCGTAGATACTGATACAGAAGCGAATTAGCTACTTAATATTAAGCAATTAGGTACATTATGTAACATGGAGTATTACGTGCTGCCAATAGTGACCTCCTGCTGAGGTTTATGTTTAAGACATTATGACATTTAAATGTAGTATAGATGCTGGCACATGTGTCTCAATGCTTAAGGAACAGAAATGCTCTCTTTTGCAAAATTTCAGAACATCTTGAGCTCGTTGGTTAAAGCACATGCTTTCAAATATTGCTCTGCATGCTCAATGCCAGCCACCATCTGCATTAGAAATATTGTTAGGAAGGTGCTTGTGTTGTGGGAAGTTCTTTTTCTTAATATATCGGCAGAGTACACTTTGGAGCCTGCTTTGCATTGATTGAAAACATTCATCACAAAACACACCCAGATACAGTAACTTTTGATTTGTGTCATCTGTTCATTAACATGACAGTATAGTAGATTACAATAACATGTGCATTTTATGTTTTGTATCTATGAGTAAATGAGCAACCACTATTAAATTCCACAAAATAATGCCAGCAGTGATGCAACCATTATACTTTTTTAAAAGTTCTGAACCTTGTATTTTAAACAAATGACAGTTCGTTTGCTTTTAACAATGCTCATAAAAAAAAAAAAGAACTAAATAAAATTATTTAATGTCTATATAGAGATCTTATTTACAGGCTAAATGCTTGGATTTAGTGCTAAAAATGTTTAAAGTTACGTGATGTAATGAAGTTTAAAAAATGAATATATGAAATGAATTATGTTTATTATTTATTTATTGTAACACTTATGTACACCAGACATTGAAATGTCCACACTCTAAATCAAACACATTTTTATTCAACTGACATCTATCTGGTCAATATGGTTATTATCTCTCAGTGAACGATAATGAAGATTTTTCTATATTAAATATTAGTGGAAGAATATTAACTGCACATCCAATGTAACATTTTGGTTGCTGAAAACTGACTTAATTGTCAAATATTATTGGACCTATTAATATTACCTTGAATTTCTATTCCATTCATTCTAGCACTTATAGGGTATAAATGCTTACTTTCCATGCATTCAGCACCCCTTCATGTTGTCAGTCCCAAACAGACCACTTGTTTATGTCTCAGTATTACCTTGGTATAACTGTGGTGAAAGGTTTAGTTTGTCAAAAAAAAAAGCAAACAACTTAATTACAATAAGTAATGTATTAATTTAGCTTTAGCAATACTCAAAGTAATAATGATGTAATGTGGGTATTTTAATAGCAGTAGCGATTACCATTACTGTAAAAATGTTTTCAAACCAATGTTAAACAAATTGTTATTTTTTGTCTCCAAATAAATATTTACTATGTGTTTCAACATATATTGATTTAAGTGTATTTTTCTGTTGTAAAATTTCATAGCATTTCTACTAGGTTTGAGGAGGCTGAAGCTTATCTCAGCCAATTCTGGTCATAGGTGGAATACACCCAAAACAGCATGACATTCCATCTCAGACACAGAGTATTGGAGGCAATCCACACAAGCATGGGGAGAACATGCATAGAAGAGAAATTCCCCTTACGAAGTCTCACTATGCCAGGTGGCACTATTACAATTACATTTTCCACAACTATGATGTACTAATGAATAAGATTGGTAGTCTTAAATGTTAAATGTTCTGAGAATGAATCAGCTGGGACATGGTTCTGTACCAACCATTCACAGGTTTGACTCTATAGCACATCCATCTGTGGAGATCTCGACCTAGCTCACAAATGAAACCACCCTATGATGTCAGACTACTTCACAATTATGTCATCCTTTTTCTGTAAGCCAGCTCAATATCATCTTTTCATGAACAAAGCAGACCATTTAAAGCCCCTGGGCATGTTAGCAGGTACAGTCTCAGATTCCCTAATCTTGTAACTGCACACAGACAGCTGACAATTAAAAGAAAGCTGAAAATACAGATTAGCATTTGAGCATTTGTGTGCTATATTTTGGGTCCACTTGTCCCTTAGAGGTAAGAATCATGCAAGCAAAGTTTTTCTGACTGGTCACTTTTATCTTATTAAAGAAACAATTCCATCATTCAGTAGGTGTGGTCTCTTATTGAATGACTCTACCCTAATCCACAGGACATGAAGGACTGTTGAATGTCAGAGAGTTCTCTCCACTACCATAAGCAAAAAAACAGCTAAAGAACACGTATCTTGTGAAAGACTACTGTCCGTCGATTCAGTACTGTTCCAGAGATTTGTTAAGTCTATGTCAAGGTACATTGGAGCTGTTTTGGTGGCTTGCTATTATGTCAACTGAGAATTGACATTGAAAATTATACTACAGTTAGTGAATTATTTATAATAGATATATTAATAATCACTTTAAGTAAATAATTGTAATAATGCCCTATCAAAGTATTTGGTCACTTCCATGCTCGTGTGCTTTTCTTTAAATAGATACTTTGATGGATGAACAATGGATGAAAAACTGATTGACAGTATATCTCAATCAATCTGGGTGCCGTGCCAGAATTCTGACGTAGGCGGCAGCCATAACAGCCTTCTCATCTTGTCATGGCTGTATACGAAGGGCAAAAAATCCGCAGTAGAGGCCCAAAGTTCTTTCTGCAGCATGTTTTTATTGAGACATCATCTCTAGCTAGCTGCCGTTAACTCTAAAGAGTTCATCTGCCCTTTGATGGGTCTTGTTTTTATTCCTACTGGGTTGCGAGCCACCTTATTAACCAAATTTGGAACTTGGTGGGGGAGCCAGTTTAGTCGCCGACCTCTCAACCATGCAACCGGTTGTACTGGCTTATAAAACCTGACCTGACAGGTACAGTATATCTGATCAAGTAAAAACCAACAAGTTGAACATCAAAAACTAACTGTAAAGAAATTAGATTTTGAATTTACCAGAGATCTAGAACATAGAAATACATCATATTATTCTAATATCCTAATTTAAAACGTAAAGTTAAAAAATAAATTAGTAGATGTGCAAATGTTGGAGTGCCTGACAGTCATAAAAATGCCAGAAGCTTTAGTACTTATCCAAATCTAAGTCTTTGAAGAAAAGTGAGTCAGTTTGGATACCTTATTTCTTACTGGTGATGAAACTACAGACAAGAGGTAAGAAAAAACTGATGATGATGCAGGGCAGTGTAAACAACAACAGTACAGGCACAGAAGGGTCCTTCAGGAAGGAGCAGTGGGAAAAGTATGTGTTGTGGAGATCTAGAAAGATCTTGTTCTTCAGTGATGGCTCGTTGCACGCTGTAATCTTCACCACACGCTCAATGCATAAGTTTAAATTGTAATAGTATCTGAGGGCACAAAATATAACAGGATTAGAGAGATTACTATAGTTCCCCGTATCTGTTTGTCTCTCTGTCATTCACTGATCCATAAATGACTGACCACTGTTAAGTAGGTACATGAGCTATGTAACCTATTCTTGCCTATTAATGTAACTACTAAGAACACACAGAAACACAAGCATTATTTTTTTCTATCTATGGAAGGAGGGACTGCTTCTATGGTTTTAATAGAGCATCAAAACACACCTTACGAAAGCTGAAAGTTTTGATTTTACCATGACATTTCACATGACGATTGTAGATCATTCAGAAGATTTATTATGGATGTTTTCTGTATTTAGCCAAAACTCTTCACTCCACTTGGCATATAATGCTATTCAACTATACATTTCTGTTTATAAATTTATTTGTTTCAATTTTTAATTTACTTTATTATTGTTATTCTTTTCATCTGTGATATCCTTTTTTTTTTATCTTTGTCATGATGGTGCTGCCTCTGGTGTGAGGTGGGAATGGTCACTGGATTGGTTACCAGCACCTTAGTAGAGCACTTTGAGTGGCAATTTTAGAATGGCCAGTCCATATACAAGAGCATTTCTCTGCTCTATCACAATCACTTCAAATTATGAAGAGCTGTTCTTTAGTTACTTAGTTACATCAGGTGTGTTCAGAACAAGAAAATTCTAAAATATACAAAGAAATGGGTGATCAAGAACCAAGGGTTG
The DNA here is from genome assembly GCA_024760905.1 of Plotosus lineatus. Classification (NCBI taxonomy): domain Eukaryota; kingdom Metazoa; phylum Chordata; class Actinopteri; order Siluriformes; family Plotosidae; genus Plotosus; species Plotosus lineatus. Next base: position 42,621,935 of record CM045729.1, on the reverse strand, counting down.
GGAATCTCTGTACAAAAGGACACTGGGCACATGAAGCAGGAATGCTTCCTGCTGCACTACCAGTCTAGCCATAAAGCATGTTATTCAGGAAATGCAATGGTGCTTGGAGGTTTGTGACTTAGAAAATTTTCTATATCCATGAATGATCGATTTGATTTAAAATATCATCAGTTTTTCACACAAGTCTTAAAAGTAGATTAAGAGATGCCAAGACTAAACATACTATGGTATGTAAAATATTAGACTATTAATTATCTAGTAACAAAAACAAGCACATGGCAAAATATCTGCAGACATAAGAATGATGATTAATAAATCTTGGGCCACAACACATCATCTATAACTTAAAATAGAGCACACACACACACACACACACACACACACACACACACACACACACACACACACACACCTTTTAGTACTGGGCCATGGACATTTTTCCTGGTAATTGATGCTTGTCATGAGTTCCTCGTAGATAGGTATACAGTAGTTGTGTACACTATAATCAAATTTCGCCCTGTCACAGAGCAAAGCATCTGACCCACTAAGCACTGTTAAAAAAGAAAAGGAACAAAAAAATCCATTAGAGCAATAAATTAGAGCCAGTCTTAGATTTAATGTCTGTAAAAGGCCATTTCCTCTATAAACAAATTAGTTTGTGCATAAATCCTGGTCCATTACTAAAGAAGGCAAGAGTGGGAAAAACAAACTTCAGTTCAGCATGCAGCACACTGCGGCCAACATTAGGAGTATGGTTTCAATTATATTAGATGGCATAAAGGCCAAGAGCGGAAGTGTGGTTTAAAGAAACCATATTCAAAGAGCTGATATTTGTCTTGGAACTCATCTTGTCACTGCTGACATTTCCCAGCGTATGTATGTGATTACCTGTGAATGCTAAGCACATGATTAAAGTGGTAGAAATCAGCGAGGTCATGATGTGCACCATGTCTCCACACTTTGTGGCGAGACTGAAGAAGAAAAAACATCAAAAGAAAATTACAGTTAAACGATATCCATACTCAAATATATTATTTTGACTTTAGGGATAAATGTGGGTGGAGTAAACATTAATATTTAATTGTTTGAAAAAATATTTTCATATATGATGAAATTAATCCTTGCATACAGCTGAGTAGCTAGGGATGAAATGATTTATTCCTGAGCCAATAATAGGTTTCTGGCATTTCTAAGATTTGAACTCACAGCCTTATGTTTGCAAGCATATATAATGTGCACTGTAAAAAAAAAGTGTCTTACTATTAAATACTGTATATAGGTGTACTATCTATGTTGTCCTGACATCTGTGTGACCTTTCTCTAGCAGTGAGTCTCATGTTTCAACAGCTCTGTACTCACTGGGCACTAGATGACTCATCCACATGTTATGATTTATACGTCCTGGATATGCATTTAACAAAAGATTAAACATTTTTTGTGTGTGTGTGTGTGTGTGTGTGTGTGTGTGTGTGTGTGTGTGTGTGTATGTTGCTGTTCTCACACCAACGCCATCATGGCCGACGATGACATGGAAGGCAATGACCGATGACGTTGGTGTGAGAACAGCCTGGAATTGGAGATGAAGCTTCTTCCGCAGACGTCACACGCAGCGGATGCCTCATTTGTCATTGTTGGCTGGCTCATTCTTGCCCTCTTGTCTGTCCAGCCTTTTACATTTTTTTCACGGATTGCATCAGCAGCACTGCCCACAACTGTTCTCCACGCTTTCCTGTCTTCAACAGCTTGTCTCCAGTTGGTGAATTCGTCAATGTTCTTGGGGCACTTCTTGAACGTGTCTTTGTACCTCAACTTCAGCGCTCCAGTCTTTCTGGTGCCTTGTCGCAGTTCACCATACAGTACAGCCTTCGGTAGCCTGTTTCTGACATGCGTGCGACGTGCCCAGTCCACCTTAGCTGGGAGGTGGTGATCAGCTCCTTTATCCTTTAGGAATGTCAGCTGTTCTCAGGACCTCGAAGTTCGATATGTGATCTTTCCACAAGATATTCATGAGCTGACAGAGGTGTCTTTGCTGGACGGTGTCCTCCTCTTCTTTTCCTTTCGGCTTTTCCCTTCAGGGGTCGCCACAGCGAATCATCTGCCTCCATCTCACCCTATCCTTTGCATCTTCTTCTCTTACACCAACGACCTTCATGTCCTCCTTTACCACATCCATGAATCGTCTCTTTGGTCTTCCTCTAGGCCTTTTGCCTGGTAGTTGCAGCCTCAGCATCCTATTACCAATATACTCACTATCCCTCCTCTGTACATGTCCAAGGGATCTCAATCTAGCCTCTCTGACTTTGTCTCCCAAAACGTCTTACATGTGCTGTCCCTCCCTGGCGTACTCATTCCTAATCCTATCCATCCCCTCGTTACTCCCAAAGAGAACCTCAACATTTTCATCTCTGCTACCTCAACTCTGCCTCCTGTCTTTTCCCCAGGGCCACTGTTTCTAACCCATACAGCATCGTTGGCCTCAACACCGTCTTGTACACTGTTCCTTTCATTTTTGCCGATACCCTCCTATCACACATCACACGGACACTTTTCTCCAACCATTCCAACCTGCCTGCTGCGGCTTCTTGACCTCTTTCCACACTCGCCATTGCTCTGGATTGTTGAGCCTAAGTACTTAAAATCCTCCACCTTTCTTATCTCTGCTCCCTGTAATCTCACCGTTCCTCTTTGGTCCTTGGCATTCATGCACATGTACTCTGTCTTACTGAGGCTAATCTTCATTCCCCCCCTTTCCAGGGCATACCTCCACCTCTCTAGATTTTCCTGCACTTGTTCTCTGCTCTCACTACAGATTACAATGTCATCTGCAAACATCATAGTCCATGGGGAATCTTGTCTAACCTCGTCTGTCAGCCTGTCCATCACCATAGCGAACAAGAAGGGGCTGAGCTGACCCTTGATGCAGTCCCACCTCCACCTTGAACTCTTCTGTCACACCGACAGCACACCTCACCACTGTCTTACATCTCTCATACATGTCCTGCACCACTCTAACATACTTCTCTGCCACTCCAGACTTCCTCATGCAATACCACAGTTCTTCTCTCGGCACCCTGTCATATGCTTTCTCCAGATCCACAAAGGCACAATGCAGCTCCGTCTGACCTTCTCTGTACTTCTCCATTAACATCCTCAAGGCAAACACTGCATCTGTGGTGCTCTTTCTGGGCATGAAACCAAACTGTTGTTCACAAATGCTGACTTCTGCCCTTAGTCTAGCTTCCACTATTCTTTCCCATAACTTCATCGTATGGCTCATCAACTTTATCCCTCTGTAGTTGCCACAACTCTGCCACGTCTCCCTTGTTCTTAAAAATGGGCACCAGCACACTTCTCCTCCATTCCTCTGGCATCCTCTCACTCTCTAAGACCTTGTTAAATGTTCTTGTCAGAAAATCTACTGCTACCTCTCCTAGACACTTCCCATACCTCCACGGTATGTCATCAGGACCAACTGCCTTTCCATTCTTCATCCTCTTCAATGCCCTCCTCACTTCACCCTTACTAATCTTTGCTACTTCCTGGTCCTCAACAGTCACCTCTTCTACTCTTTTTCTCTCTCATTTTCCTCATTCATCAGCTCTTCAAAGTACTCTTTCCATCTTCCCAGCACACTTCTGTCATCAGTCAATACATTTCCCTCTCTGTCCTTTATCAATCTAACTTGCTGCACGTCCTTCCCATCTCTATTTCTCTGCTGTGCCAACCTGTATAAATCATTTTCTCCTCCTTACTTTCCAGCCCAGCATACAAGTCATCAAGCACTCTGTTTGGCCTTTGACACTGCTACCTTTGCCTTACGCTGTGTCTCCTGTACTCCTGTTTACTCTCTTCGGTTTTCTCAATGTCCCACTTCTTCTTAGCTAATCTCTTCCTTTGTACACACTCCTGCACTTCCTCATTCCACCACCAAGTCTCCTTATCTACTTTCCTTCCAGATGACACACCAAATATTCTCCTACCTGTCTCCCTGATCACATTCGCTGTAGTTGTCCAGTCATCTGGAAGCACTTCCTGACCACCCAAAGCCTGTTTCAACTCCTCCTTGAAGACAACCCGACACTCTTCCTTTTCAACTTCCACCACTTTGTCTTCTGCTCTGCCTTTGCCTTCTTCACCTTCCTCACCATCAGCATCATCCTGCACACCACCATCCTATGCTGTTTGGCAACACTCTCACCCGCTACTACTTTGCAGTCACTGACTTCCTTTAAATTACATCGCCTGCACAAGATGTAGTCTACCTGTGTGCTCCCTACCTCCGCTTTTATAAAGTCACCCTATGCTCCTCTCTCTTCTGGAAGAAAGTATTCACCACAGCCATTTCCATCCTTTTTGCAAAATCTACCAACATCTGTCCTTCTGTTCCTGTCCTGGATACCAAACCTACCCATCACTTCCTCGTCCCCCTCTGTTTCCTGCACCAACATGTCCATTGAAGTCTGCCCCAATGACCACTCTTTCACCTCTGGGGAGTACTCTGCATCACTTCATCTAACTCCTCCAGAATCTCTCCTTCTCTTCTCGCTCACATCCTGTCTGTGGGGCATAAGCACTAACAACATTGACCATCACACCTTTAATTTCTAACTTGAGACTCATCCACTCTGTCTGACCTCTTTCCACTTCTAGAACATTCCTGGCAAACTCCTCCTTCAAGATGACTCCGACTCCATTTCTCTTCCCATCCACACCGTGATAAAACAGCTTAAACCCTGCTCCTATGCTTCTAGCCTTGCGACCTTTCCACCACCTGGTCTCCTGAACACACAGTATGTCCACCTTCCTCCTCTGCATCATGTCAGCCAGCTCTCTACCTTTTCCTGTCATAGTTCCAATATTCAAAGTCCCTACTTTCAGTCCTAGACTCATGCCTTTCCTCTTCTCTCTCTGTGCGGACACGCCTCCGCCTCTCCTTCTTCGACGTCTTCGACCAACAGTAGTCAATTTCCATCAGCACCCTGTTGGTTGGCGGCACTGATGGCGGATCGTTGTTAACCGGGCCTCGACGATCCGGTATGTCATTCTTTCTTGTGATTCGCATAGTTTATTTGGCATTTGTTTTACGCCGGATGCCCTTCCTGACGCAACCCTCTGCATTTATCCGGGCTTGGGACCGGCGTGAGGGAGAGACACTGGTTTGTGCCCCCCCCTCACGGCTGCATTCTTTGCTGGACGGTGTCCAATCACTTCAAATGATTCAATGACTCTATAGAGAGTCCAGGTTTCACATCCGTACAGGAGCGTTGGAAGCACAATCACTCTGTAGGCTTTAATCTTGGTTTTCAGGCAAATGTCCTTCTGGTCCCAAAGTCAGTTTCAAAGTTTTCCGAAAGCCATTGTGGCAGCTTGAGTTCTTCTTGCAATCTCAGGGTCGACAGTTCCATTGGTAGATATGGTATTGCCCAGGTACATAAACTTTTCAAATTCCGCAAGCGGTACGCTGTCAAGTAGCACCTCCCTGGGGGTCACTGTGTTGATGTGAGTGTTCTGAATCAGTACTTCGGTCTTCTTGTAGTTGATAGTTAGTCCGAATCCCTTTGAGGCATCAGCGAATGCAGTCACCAGGCTTTGGATTGCTTGCAGACTGTGCGTCACGAGCTCTGAGTCGTCTGCGAAGAGGAGCGCTCGGATAAGTATGTCACACGTCTTGCTTTTTGCTTGTTGACGTCTGAGGTTCGTTGAATAGATCACCATCACCATCACTTCTTGTTTGTACATATAAATCTCCGAGCTCTTCTGGCATGCTTCATAGAACTGCGGCTAGGAAGATCATGAAGAGTGTTGGGTCGAGAACACAGCCCTGCTTCACACCATGCCCAACATTGAATGAGTCCGAGCATTTGTTGCCGCACAGAATGCGGGCAGTCATACTACTATGAAAGCTGCGCACAAGATTGACAAATTTCTCTGGACACCCCTGACAAGCAAGAAGTTTCCATAGAATCTCTCTGTACACTGTGTCAAATACCTTGCTGAAATCCACAAAAGTGACAATTAGAGGCTGCTGCTGTTCCATTGACTTTTCCTGTAGCTGCCTGAGTGTGAATATCATGGCTTTTGTGGATTGGTTGGCTCTGAAGCCGCACTGACTCTCAGGAAGGATGTCTTCTGCAAGAGGCTGGAGTCAGTTCAGCAGAATTTTGGCCAGAATCTTTCTCGCTGTGGATAGCAATGAGATTCCTCTGTAATTTTCGCAGTCTGTACGCTTGCCCTTTCTTCTGTAGATCGTGACAATGATAGCGTCCTTGAAGTCTTGGGGTATTGCTTTGCTTGAGGACCAGATGTTGCGGAACAGTTGAAGCAGCTGGTGCCTTAGATCTGTTCCTCTGTACTTCCAGACTTCAGATGGTATGCCATCTGGACCTACAGCTTTTCCATTTCTCATGTTCTTGGTGGCTAATTCCAGCTCTTCTGCAGTTGGTGGTCCACCCATGCCATGCCTAATAGGTAACTGCGGTATTTCACCAGACCTGTCATTGGCAGTGGCCTCTGGATTCAGCAGAAGTTCAAAGTGTTCATTCCATCTCTTCATTATGTTGCTCTTCTGAGTATAAAGGTTCAAGGCAGGCACCCTGTGGCTTGTAGACTACTTTCAGAGATGCAAAGAACGCTTTGGAGCTGTTTTTGTCTGCTAGTTGCTGGATTTAGATCAGCCACCAGTTGTCCTTCATCGCTCGCAGCTTTCATTGAAGTTCTGCTCTTGCCACCCTGTATTAATTTTTTAAAGCTCTTGTGCCATGGCTGCCCAGAGTCTGCTGGAACAGAACGTTTTTGCTGGCGATGAGAGCTGTGATCTCTTCGTCAGATGCATCGAACCAGTCTGCGTGTCTCCTGCTGGGTTTGCTAAGGACCTCTGCAGCAGTGCTGTAGACTGCGTCTTTCAAGGCCTTCCACTGTTCCTCTACGGTACCGATTGCCATGGGCGGAAGGTTACCGGTGATCTCAGAGTTCAGCTTGTCTCTTTCAGCATCGCTTGTCAGCTTAGTGACATTCAACTTTCTTGGAGATTTTGACCCTCGCTTTTTGTGTTGCGGCTTCAGCTTGATATTGCACTTCGCGGGGATCATATAGTGATCAGTGTCGCACTCAGCTCCATGCATCACTCTGCTGCTACAGAAGTCTTTCAGGTCAGTTCTCCTTGTGATAATGTAGTCCAGCAGAGTTGGATGTTTCGATCGCGGGTGCTTCCATGTGTAGTACCATTTGTCTGGAAGATTGAAAAAGGTGTTAGTGATCGCCAGTTGATGTTCGATACACTTCAGTAGGAGCATTTCGCTGTTGGACGTCAATCAGCCCCTTCCAAACTGGCCGAGACATTGCGTCCAAGTGTTGTGGTCACTTCTGACCCTTGCATGAAAGTCACCGAGAATAATGACTTTGTCAGCTAGAGAGATTTCCAAAAGTACTCCATCCAGTAAAAGATAGAACAGTTCTTTCGTCTTATTGTCGTTGGTCATGGTTGGTGCATAGACTGAGATCATCGTCAAATACCTCTGTTTACCGATATGAATGCGCAGAGATATTAACCGATTGGATATTCCAGTTGGTAGAGACTCCAGCTGCCTAACCAAGTCGAAATTGCGAAAGCAACTCCTGCTTCTCTTCGTTTGCCCTTCGGCTTCCCAGACCAGAAGAATGTGTGGCTATTCTCCCTGAGTTGTCCGAGATCAGAAAATCTGGTTTCCTGCAGCGCAGCAATGTCAACCTTGTAGTGAGCGCAGTTCTTCTTTCTGGTCACATACTTTCATTGTCAAGTAGAGTTCTGATGTTCCATGACGCCAGTATCAGTTCAGTATTCCTTTTTTCTTTGTTTTCACACCACTGTAGTGGATTCTCACTGACCGCAGTTTGCCAGCTAGGAAATGTTGAACAAACAATTTTTAGTCCACCTTTTCCAGGACCCTCCCTGGATTGGGGCAGGCAGTGCATCCCTAAAAAAGGCTGCTTGGTCATTGGGGCAGCTGCCTTGCAATGCTGTCGTTTGTCAGCAGAAGCATGACCATCACACCTAGACTGCCTATGTGCAGAGATCACGCTGCGGCTTCCAGTTCATCAAACCTGCCGGTTCGCCTTCACTCCATCGCCCAAATAACCTCCATAGCTTGAGCAAATGATAGGAAGTAGCAGCTTCCCCAGTACTGACAGCACCCTCTTGATTGGTAGTGGAAGCGCAGAGGCAAGGTAAGACCAAGGAAGTCTGCACAAAGTAGCCAATCGCATCCGATGACTGGTACTGGAACACAATTCACATTCAGCATCACCCTTGTTGACTGTATCGACACTGCAGTGTTGGTTTCTGAACCCCACTCTGTCTGGACCTTCACTCAGGACCTGTTTGCCTTTGGTGACCCTACCAGGGGCATTACATCCCCGACAACATAGATTTTAGGATCATTAGGTCACGTAAACCCCTCCACCACAATAAGGTGGCGATTCAAGGAGGATACAGGCAGGTTGGAATGGTTGAAGAAAAGTGTCTGGTGTTATGTGTGATAGGAGGGTATCGGCAAGAATGAAAGGAAAAGTGTACAAGACAGTGTTGAGGCCAGCGATGTTGTATGGTTTAGAAACAGTGGCCCTGGGGAAAAGACAGGAGGCAGAGCTGGAGGTAGCAGAGATGAAAATGTTGAGGTTCTCTTTGGGAGTAACGAGGATGGATAGGATCAGGAATGAGTACATCAGAGGGATAGCACATGTTAGAGGTTTTGGAGACAAAGTCAGAGATTGAGATGGTTTGGACCTGTACAGACGAGGGACAGTGGGTATATTGGTAGTAGGATGCTGGGGTTGGAACTACCAGTCAGAAGGCCGAGGGGAAGACCAAAGAGAAGATTTATGGATGTGGTGAAGGAGGACATGAAGGTTGTTGGAGTAAGAGTAGAAGATACAGAGGTACAGAGGTACAGAGGTTAGGGTGAGATGGAGACGGATGGTTTGCTGTGGTGACCCCAAAAAGAAAAGAAGACGAAATATTAAATATTTAAATATTTCGAGCCAATCAACATGAATGTCAACTTTAGTACATGGCACGTTTAACCAATCAACACAAAGGTCAATGTGAAAAGCACATGGCCAGGAACTATTTTTTTTCTTTTTGATTGATTAACTGATTGGATTTTTACACCTGAGCCTAGCGGCTCATCAGGCCGGTGCTTATCCCCGGTTTCCGTAGCGTGAAGCAATCAGGAGTTGACCTTCTCCTGGATGGGATGCTAGTCCATCGCAGGTTACCTTCCCAGTATATTTTTACTGGTACCCATTTATACTGATGGGTGAACAGAGGCACACTTGTGGTTGAGACCTTGCCCACGGGTCTTAGCACAGTGAGGATCTCAGTGGGATTTGAACTCACAACCTCCCGATCATGAGCCCAACACTCTAACTACCACACCACTGGCTCCACAACAGGAACTATATATAACTATATATACTAGTCCTTCTCAAAAAATTAGCATATTGTGATAAAGTTCATTATTTTCTGTAATATACTGATAAAAATTAAACTTTCATATATTTTAGATTCATTGCACACCAACTGAAATATTTCAGGTCTTTTATTGTTTTAATACTGATGATTTTGGCATACAGCTCATGAAAACCAAAAATCCCTATCTCAAAAAATTAGCATATTTCATCCGACCAATTAAAAAAGTGCTTTTAATACAAAAAGGTCAACCTTCAAATAATTATGTTCAGTTATGCACTCTTTAACTTGGTTTGGAATCCTTTTGCAGAAATGACTGCTTCAATGCGGCGTGGCATGGAGGCAATCAGCCTGTGGCACTGCTGAGGTGTTATGGACGCCCAGGGTGCTTCGATAGCGGCCTTAAGCTCATCCACAGTGTCGGGTCTGGTGTCTCTCAACTTTCTCTTCACAATATCCCACAGATTCTCTATGGGGTTCAGGTCAGGAGAGTTGGCAGACCAATTGAACACAGTAATACCATGGTCAGTAAACCATTTACCAGTGGTTTTGGCACTGTGAGCAGGTGCCAGGTCGTGCTGAAAAATGAAATCTTCATCTCCATAAAGCTTTTCAGCAGATGGAAGCATGAAGTGCTCCAAAATCTCCTGATAGCTAGCTGCATTGACCCTGCCCTTGATAAAACACAGTGGACCAACATCAGCAGCTGACATGGCACCCCAGACCATCACTGACTGTGGGTACTTGACACTGGACTTCAGGCATTTTGGCATTTCCTTCTCCCCAGTCTTCCTCCAGACTCTGGCACCTTGATTTCCGAATGACATGCAGAATTTGCTTTCATCCGAAAAAAATACTTTTGACCACTGAGCAACAGTCCAGTGCTGCTTCTCTGTAGCCCAGGTCAGGCGCTTCTGCCGCTGTTTCTGGTTCAAAAGTTGCTTGACCTGGGGAATGCGGCACCTGTAGCCCAGTCCACTGCTTCCACAGGTCCCCCAAGGACTTCTCCACAATCATCCTCAGGGTCTGGTTACCTCTTCTGGTTGTGCAGCGTTTTCTGCCACACTTTTTCCTTCCCACAGACGTCCCACTGAGGTGCCTTGATACAGCACTCTGGGAACAGCCTATTCGCTCAGAGATTTCTTTCTGTATCTTACCCTCTTGCTTGAGGGTGTCAATGATGGCCTTCTGGACAGCAGTCATGTCGGCAGTCTTACCCATGATTGCGGTTTTGAGTAATGAACCAGGCTGGGAGTTTTTAAAAGCCTCAGGAATCTTTTGCAGGTGTTTAGAGTTAATTGGTTGATTCAGATGATTAGGTTAATAGCTTGTTTAGACTACCTGAACATGATATGCTAATTTTTTGAGATAGGAATTTTGGGTTTTCATGAGCTGTATGCCAAAATCATCAGTATTAAAACAATAAAAGACCTGAAATATTTCAGTTGGTGTGAAATGAATCTAAAATGTATGAAAATTTAATTTTTATCAGTACATTACAGAAAATACTGAACTTTATCACAGTATGCTAATTTTTTGAGAAGGACTAGTATATATCACTCATTAAGTTATTTGTTGAACTGCTTGATTCTAGTAGGCTTGTGAAGAGTGCAAGAAACAGCAAAAAAATGAAAAAGAAAGAGCTAGAACTTTATCCATTTTAAATTATACTAATATAGCTTTTTCTCTTTCTTTTGTATCTGCTTTTTATGTCATGCTTGTATTTTTTTTATTTACTAAGATGCTTTTTTCTTCTACCTTTCCTTGTGGGACTCTTGGTCGCTTGTGCTATTTATATGCTGAATAATTGAAGTCTGAAATAAAAATGTATTCATTAACTGACTACAGAATCCAATTTCTGGATCGTTCTCTTGGCTGCACTTTTCTGGTCAAGACGCATAATTTTATCCACAATTCATATATGGAAATTGTTTTGGGGTTTTTTTTGGTTGTTTTTTTTTTTTTTTTGGTTGTTTTTTTGCACAATTGGCCTTGTTTTGCATTGTTTCCTTAACTTTTCCTTCTATTCTTCCTGAATTTCCTTATTTTTTTAATTCGATGAATATTAAAAAAAAAAAAAAAAAAAACGCAATGCACTGAAGCCACATGAATTGAAGCACGAAGTAGCGAGGGATCCCTGTATATACAGGACTGTACAAAGGTTTTTTTCCCCCTCACCAATTTCTGACATTTTTTGCACGTTTGACACTGTCATCCATTTTAGATCAAGCAATTCTAAATATTATACAAAGATAAAACACAAGTAAACACAAATTTATGTTCATTTATTAAAGGGAAAAAAAAAACATCTGAACCTAGAAGGTCCCGTGTGAATAAGTAATTGCGCCTAAACATAATAGCTGGTTAAACCAACTTTTGCAGCAATAACTGCAATCAAGAGTTTATGATAAGAAGCGATGAGTCTGTGATGGGATTTTGTGATCGCTGTGATGGGATTTTGGACCACTCTTCTCCGCAGAATTGTTTAAGATCAATCAGACTGCATGTTTTCAGGAATTTGACTAGACCACTCCAAAACCCTCATTTTGTTCTTTTTTGCCATTCAGAAGTGGACTTGCTGGTGTGCTTCAGATCATTGTCTTGCTACAGAACCCAGGTTTGCTTTAGCTTGAGATCTCAAACTGATGGACGAACATTCTTCCCTAGGATTTCTTGGTAGCAAGCAGAATTCATGGTTCCATCAATCATGACAATTCGCCCAGGTGCTGAAGCAGCAAAACAGGCCCAGATCATCACACTTCCACCACCATATTTCACTGTTGGCACAATGTTCTTTTTTATCAAATGCAGTGTTCCTTTTGCACCAGATATAACTGGATTCATTTCTCCACAAAAGGTCAACTTTCATTTTCACAGTCCAGAGGACATTTTCCCAAAAGTCTGGAGATAATTAAGATGATTCTTTGCAAAAGTGAGTCGTCCCTTGATATTCTTTTTTTATGTCAATAGTGGCTTTCTCCTTGGAACTCTTCCATGGATGCCATTTTTGCCTAGTGTCTTTCTGATTGTGGAGTCATGAACATTGCCATTAACTGAGGCAAGTGAGGCTTGTAGTTGTTGAGAAGTGGTTTTTGGCTCCTTTGTGACTTCTCTGACTAGTCTGCGTTGTGCTCTTGGAGTAATTTTGGTAGGTCGGCCAATCCTGGGAAGGGTCACCACTGTGCCATGCCTTCTCCATTTATGGATAATGACCCTGACAGTGGTCCACTGGCACCACAATGATTTACCAATGACTTTGTATACTTTCCCAGACTGAGACATCTTCATAATCTTCTTTCTTGTTTGCTCTTGAAGCTCACTGGATCAAGGCATGATGGTGTTTGTTCAGTATGGTCTACCTCACCTTCTCAGACAGGTTTTATGTTAGAGATCTCCTGATTGGAAATGTCTGGCAGCAATCAGGCCTGGGTGTGGCCGTGAAATTGGACTCAGTTTTCCCCAATAATAGGATTAATCACAGTAACCTCACCTTTTAACAAGGAGGGCAATTACTTTTTCACTGAGATTCATGTAGGTGGAGATAGGATTTTTTTTATTGTAACAAATAAGATCACAACAGGAAAACTGCATTTATTTAATACTTAGGCTATCTTTGTGTAATGTTTAAATTTGTTTGATGATCTGAAAAAGTTAAGTGTGACAAAGGTGAAAAAAGTAAAAAAAAATCAGTGGGGGTACACATACGCCACAGTTCAAAAAGAGGCAGGTGGCTAGCATAGCATGTCACATAGAGGATGTGTGCATGCTTTCGCCCATCCCTGATCAGTGTTGATTGTGTGATAGGGAATACAATACCAGATGCGTAGGAATTGGATACGACTAAATTAGGGGGCACATGGGGAAGAAAATCCAAAGAAACAAAATAATAATAATAATAATAATAATAATAATAATAATAATAATAATAATAAATAACAAGCATATGCATTCGTTTTTGGAGACCTTTAGTCTCATTATCACATCCCTGATTGATCCCCTCCTTGCTCTGTATGTGAGTTTTGGTGGGTGGCTCTCTCAAGCCAGGTTTGTTTTGGTCCTGAGTTCTTTCCATTTTGTGATAATGGATTTCTTTGAGCTTTAGGGGATTGTCAAGATTTCGGATTTGTACTTTCACCTGTTTGACGAGTTCTTTACACACACACACACACACACACACACACACACACACACACACACACACACACACACACACACAAAATAATGATCCAATTAAATTGCACACAGATGAACTTGAAGATAATTAATTTTTTTTCACGAGGATTTATAGCAAGGGAGTGAATACATACCACCTTATATATTTAATTTTTTTCCCATTTCATTTCATTAATTTGGAATTATTTCTGTATGTCGATTGCATAAATTTCAAGATAAAAAGCCACTTAGATTACAAAATGCCATGGGCTGAGTAATTTTTCAAGACACTGTAAGAAAAAGACCCATCTCTACAATAGATAGTTTTGTTATTTTTTTCCTTGAGATGGAGTTTGTTTACAAGACCAATTGGGCCAATTGTGAGGCAATAGAACATTTTGAAGACACAATTCTATTTAAGGAAATTATGACTTGATAAATGACAAATAAACTTATAAAAAATAAATCAAATAAATCAATTCTTAGTTCTCAAAATATAACTGAAGTGTTTTCCATCTGGTTAATCTTAGTCAGCCTAAACACAGGCTTGTGGTTTTATGTCACATTATAACAGGGTGGAGCTGTAATTTAAAACACATTTATACAATAAATTACTAGAGTTATAAAATTACAGTCATTAAACACATTAATCTTTATTTTACAAACTTGTAGCCGTACATGTGACCTCTGTGTATATATATATATATATGTATATATATATATGTATATATATATATATAAACACACAAAATGGAACACATTTAATTTAAACTTACCTTACCTTTGCCTCATTATTACATGCCACCTGTAAAAAATTAAAATGTCCTCAGTGTGTATAGCAATACCAAGGAGGTACAGTATTTGCTGTCGGTAAAGCCCTAAATAAAGCCCACTGGCAGTCTGTTGTCTTATCAATGTGAATGAAACTGCCTTTCACAATTACAAGCCCTGAGCTGCTGGACTTTTCCCATGTCCCAGCTTCCTTTCTCATTTCCCTGTGGGACATGCTCATTTTTCCTCAAGAATAATCTAGTCTTTTGCCATTTCCATGTGAACTGGAAAAGGATCCCTCCCAGTTTTACTCATGAAAGATATGCAATACCAGCATGCAGGCTCTAACCAAGAAGGGTACATCTTTCTTAAGAACTATACATAAGTTACATAAACAGCTGATTTTATAACATTGGAAAGCCCCCCCACACACACACACACATACTCACCATCATCATCATCATCATCGCACTCACACACTAGCTGCATTAAGAGTAAGTCAGTAGTTAATCAGTAGTAGACCTTGATAGTTTTCAAGGTTTTTCTCTCTTATGTAACATATATCCAGCTGCCAAATTCAGGCAGTGCATGTTGTTTGTCAACTGACCTCAGAGACACTGAGAAGGATACTTAAAGTTTGCCCATAGATTTACTCACCCAAAATGTTTATCTCTCAGTAGACTCTATGCCTGCAGTCAAGACAGCTGCATTTGAAACCGGAGTGCATGTATATAGAAGATTTTACGGTGAACACCTGGCACTTGGGAAAAGAAGCTGAGACTTGTCTGTATTAATGAAGATCTAGGCACATAAAAGGTTCACAGTGTATGAACGTTTTTCTATAATAGTAGGTTAATTTGTGAAACATTAATGCATCACACTTGGGTGCTTTTCATATTTTATTTCTATTTCTGACACACACACACACACACACACACACACACACACACACACACACACACACACACACACACACACACAAACACACACTGGTCAAGAGACCTCTTCCCTCTGTAGCCCCCCCTGTTATGTCCTCCACCTTTACTGCAAACAAGCATATAATCATTAATTGCATCTGTTTCATGTGTGACGCTTTTCCACCAATCTCCGACCTCCCTCTTAATTTCACACAAAACTTGAATTGTCTTGGTCAATAACGGTTGTTGGACTTCAATAATATAAAAAAAGTGATTGTTATGCTGAGAATAATTCAGTAAATAATAATATTATCGTGTGTGTGTGTGTGTGTGTGTGTGTGTGTGTGTGTGTGTGTGTGTGTGTGTGTGTGTGTGTGTGTACACAAAAAGGGGGGTGGGGGTACTGAGGACTGAGGTTGTCCCTAGAAATGCTTTTATAAAGAGTTCTCTGAATTTTGTACACAAAGCATTCTGATACGATTGCAGGCAGTTTCACAACTGGAACAAGCCCCTTTATGTAAGAGCATTGTTCCTGTCTTTCTGCCAGAATTTTATGGTATTCTTACAGAAACACAAACTAACATTAGTCTATGTCTTAGAACAGCTTTTAGTCAAGACCTTTGAGGACTAAATGAAAGAATTAGCTAAAATGGACTCAATTTCAAACTTTGATAGACATTTAAAATGTACCTATCATCACACACAGCTGAACCATGAAAAGATAAACTTTGTGGCTAGAAATTTCATAATACTGTATACTGTATGTAATGGCCCGGTCAAATCATTTTCAAAGCTTTTCAGAAAACTCAAAGTTCACAAGTTGCAAGAAAAAGATGTTTCTCTATAATTCAGGATGTGGTATTAAGCATAATTACAGTGCAATTTTCGTAATACAAACTCTCTTTATAGTAATTGACCAAAACATCTTGGGAAAATATTGATATTCTGAAGAACAACATGTTTCCAATGCAATTCAGCCTTTACATTATTCTTACAAAACTTTAATAGTTGCATCTTATCTATAGTTTTCTGCTAAGTTTCAGTCTTCAATAAGCATATAGCAGACATATTTGGATGCTTAAATGTTTCTTAACCCTACCCCTTATCATGAGTCAGCTGAGGCTGCTTCCAGCTTACCCACCCTCCTGACAGATAAGTGGTATAGATGATGGATTAATATTTGTTAGTTGCCTAGAGACAGTTTTCATTCAATTATCAAAGAAACAGTCAGAATATCATGCTTGCCTTTAGTCGAATGAAAAAAAAATCTATTTGAATACACACTGAAGGCAGGGTATCACATTATGAAAGAGGTCATCACAAATAAATATAAACAATAATCATTAAAATTCATTATAAATCACAAAACCCATTACCACCACAAAACAAGATATTCTTTTCTACTTACTTTATTCAAACACAGGCTTCATTTTATGCACAGTTTGTGTCATATCTTAAAGAAAAATGATAAATTATTGAAGTAAAATTCTGTGTTGGGGTAAAACCCCCCCAAAAATTATTGATTATTTTTCATAATATATCACACTTGTTTAATTTATGGGTATCTGATATGAAGTATTTGATGTGAAATTAAAACATTGCATGTTGAATTTGCTGTTCTGCCTGTGAATGTCTTCTTCTTTTCCCTTCGGCTGTTCCCTTCAGGGGTCGCCACAGCGAATCATCTGCCTCCATCTCAACCTATCCTCTGTATCTTTTTCTCTTACTCCAACTACCTTCATGTCCTCCTTCACCGCATCCATAAATCTTCTCTTTGGTCTTCCTCTAGGCCTTCTGACTGGTAGTTCCAATCTCAGCATCCTACTACCAATGTACTCACTATCCCTCCTCTGCACATGTCCAAACCATGTCAATCTAGTCTCTCTGACTTTGTCTCCAAAACGTCTTATATGTGCTGTCCCTCTGATGTATTCATTCCAGATCTTATCCATCCTCGTTACTCCCAAAGAGAACCTTAACATTTTCATCTCTGCTACCTCCAGCTCTGCCTCCTGCCTTTTCCCCGGGACCACTGTTTCTAAACCATACAACATCACTGGCCTCAACCCTGTCTTGTACACTTTTCCTTTCATTCTTGCTGATTCCCTCATCAACTTTATACCTCTGTAGTTGCCACAACTCTGCACGTCTCCCTTGTTCTGAAAAATTGGCACCAGCACACTTCTGCTCCATTCCTCTGGCATCCTCTCTCTCTCCAAGACCTTGTTGAATGTTCTTGTCAGAAAATCTACTGCTACCTCTCCTAGACACTTCCATACTTCCACTGGTATGTCATCAGGACCAACTGCCGTTCCACTCTTCATCCTCTTCATTGCCCTCCTCACTTCACCCTTACTAATCTTTGCTACTTCCTGGTCCTTAACAGTCATTTCTTCTACTCTTTTTTTGCTCTCATCTTCTTCATTCATCAGCTCTTCAAAGTACTCTTTCCATCTTCCCAGCACACTTCTGTCATCAGTCAATACATTTCCCACTCTGTCCTTAATCACTCTAACTTGTTGCACGTCCTTCCCATCTATATTTCTCTGCTGTTCCGACCTGTATAAATCACTCTTCCTTTTTCAGCTTTCACCACTTTGTCTTCTGCTCTGCCTTTGCCTTCTTCACCTTTCTGCCTGTGATTATGTAGGGTTTTATTGAGATGCTCCCAATTCTGTTTGCAATTCAAAAGAATGCACATTCAGCTAATTGGATATTTTTGATTGCCTCAGGTCTGGATGTGAAAGGTTGTGACAATGTTGACCATTGATTCTATGGTAGAATAGTGGTTAGTATGTTTTCCTCACAGCAAAAAGGTCCTGGGTTCAAGTGCCAGGCTTGGGCAATATCTGTGTGATGTCTAAATGTTCTCCTTATGCTTGTGTAGGTTTCCTCTGGGTACTCAGGTCTCCTCCCACAGTCCAGATATACAAAACTGGATAAATGGCTGTTCCAAATTGCAGGTATGAGTGTGAAAGTTTATGTGTTTGTTGCACCTCTGATGGTGTGGCTCGTTGTTCACCCAGTGTCGGCCGAGATAGGCTGCAGCCTCCACATGACCCAAATAGTAGGATTATATGGTTCGCTTAATGAGTGAGTGTATTGCGCTCCATTGGTCTGGAAAGCTGTTCAGTGTGTACTCTACATTTGGCCAGATTCTGATGGGCTCCCCCACAACCCTAATAAATGATAAAGAGATTCAGAAAAAAAAAAACCTTGTTATAAACAGCAACAACAATTTTCATCACAATTATTAAGGCACTAAATTCTGTACTAATCACGCTGACTTTTACATGAACTTTACATTAGGTTCTGACCTATTAAAACTGTTTCATATGCTAATCTAATTCAGTAAAGAGGTCTAGGGTGGGCAAACCCATAGGGGCTTAGCCCTATTAACCCATTTCTACCAATTGACCTTGGGGATTATACATATAATTGCAAATGTAAATTCAAACAGGATCCCTTTAAAACAAGTTTAAATCATATTATTTAAACTTAACTAGGTCTGAGATGCATATTTGTGACTTGATCTCTTTCCAACAACATTCATCATTCAATGTTCTCCAAATATATAGGCCAAACTTTGGGCCTTTAGAAAAATGAATAATACTGCGACACAAAACCACTGCTAAAAAAAAAATTGCAGGAAATCACTGGAAACAGGATCAGTGCAGGAGTCAACTAAAGTCAGGTGTGAGGAACGAACATGCAAATTGCACAGGTGTAATATGCAACTGTATTTAAGTTCAACTAACCAGAAGCATTAATCAACTAACCATGAGTTCAATGTATGCATCTAACCCCAAAACAAAGAACAGTATTTGATAAATATAGTCACTGCTAAATAGGCACATTTGTAATACACACTCACAAGTGGCATCCAGTGGCAGAACCCCACCTTAGGCTACTGAACGTACTGCATAGAGATTCATTAAAAACCTTTTTAACAATGCAAAATCTGTCCAGCCAGTGTTCAAAAAGCCTGAGAAAGAAGATGTTCAGACAATCCTTTATATTCAGTGGAACTATTTATATCTGGATATAATAAGAGGCTGTGTGTTTTAGCATAGCAGAAAGGTCACCATGGTTCAAAGCCAAGTTCAAAGTCAACCGAATACCCACAAGAAAATTATGTCAAAGTAATTATAGCAAAAAAGGATAATTAGTGAATCATAAAAAAAATCAAGAGTTTAAACTCTACATAAAAAGTTGTTTGGGAATTTCTATAAGTAGCATGTTCACTAATTGAATGTACAGCCATTGTGTAAAAAAGTAAATTTTGACAAGTCAGTTGGTGCATTCACTCATGTTATCTTAGGAAATGTCATGGGACATTTATTTCCGTTTATGGGCAATTTAATCTCTCAAGTTCACTTATTGACAGGTTTTTGGGAACTAGAAGAAACTTTAGAACCAACAGGAAACTGATAGATAAGAATGTGAGGCTTCACACAATTATTAACCCGGGTTAGGAAATGAAACTGAAGTTGACATAAACGAATAGATTCTGTAGAATTTTATTTGTATAGCACTTTGAGTATAAACAGAACCCTCGGTGCAGCTAACTGGGTTATCAAAAGCCATGTCTCTCACTATTTGTGCAGTTAAAGCCATGTAAAAGAACCATGGATTTCATTCAAAAAGAGTAGACCATTGGGTTGTTGAAGTATTTCTGCCCCGCGATGACCTGGTGAATGTACCCACCCTTACCCAGTGTCAGCCGAGATGGGCGCCAGCCTCTCAGCAACCCGACATAGGTTTAAGTGATTCAGAACATTAATGAATAAATGAATGAATGAGATATTTCATTATAAATAAATTGTTGCAATAACTGTATCATATGAAAATAGATGCAGTTTTACAACCAGGAAATATATCATACTGTTTGTGGCAATTCCAGTTCTCAGACTGCCATAACAATTGAAGGCCCATACCATTCATCTGCATCAACTAAAATCTAAAGCCATCTACATGGATGTTAAGTGTGTCAAGGTTGTCCAAATGAGACAATTCTAAGCAAAACACTGGGAATTCCAGTCAGACGGGAATGTATCAGGCAGGTCCAGATTGCATACGACACAACACAACAGCCACATGCTCTGTTCATTCTTGAAGCAAACTTGATAGGAACATCTGAACTCCGAATGTATGCTAAATCCTACGCATGTCTGATTTACATTGTTGCACACAGGAGTTGAGCAATTGGTGGTAGCCATTATGAAATCTTCGGACCCCTGGTGTTGCAGAAAATGTGTAGTTGTTCATAGGAACATCTAATATCTGACAGGACAGAAATTTTGAAATCTGATTGACTTTCTGGTTGTGCACAAGAGGTGTACACTTCTTCTAACAGGGAAAGCACATTATGAAAATTCCCATACCTTAATATTCAGATATTATTTCATGGATGATGGCAGTGCTGTCTTCTACACTTGGCTTAGGTTCATATTAACTCAGCAGTGTTTCTTAATATTCATGCTATAAATTAGTAAAAATAATACCTATACCTTTGATGAACTTATTTGCACTGGTTAACTGGCAAAATTGGGGTGTCACACCATCTACCCAATTCAAACGCCACACCCACTTTGGTATGTTCCAATAAGATGTTTTATATGCAACTGCATTCCTGTGCTTTATGGTTTTGCATGTTGTGACATGAGGCTGTAAGGCAAATTCCAAAATTTAAACTCAGACACAAGATTTCCATGTACTATTAAAATTGAGGAACATATTACCTTATTTCTGAATTATAAAAATAAAAAAGCAAAAAATTAATTATGGAGTTTATGAATTAATGTGATTTTCATTTACAGTAAATAATGTTAGTTAAATTATCCTTAATAGAAAACACTAATATACAATGTTTGTGCTGTCAGGTGAGATGTGGAAGGCAGGATGAGGAAGTATCCTGCCAGACATTACATCATCGCAGTCTGAGATGTTGAGATGGTCCAGACGTCAACTCTTACACTGCCACATGGCTTTATGCTAAGTAGCCCAGACTTTACCCATGGATCACAGGCAGGAATCTTGCTTAAAAAAAAAAAAAAAATTAAAGGGAATAAGAGCACTTTGTTCCTCATGCTTAGTAGCCTTCTGCTTTAGGTGGGTCAGCCCTGCTGCCAGTTGCTCAACCCTTGAGAACTTTATGAATGAAGTTTGGCTGATTGGATTGAATGGATTTAGGTTGAAAACCAAATGAAAAATGTGTTTCTGAAGCTTACTCCAGTAGGACTACTTAATCAGATGAATTACTCAATACTGAAAATGATAGATCAGCTGCATATTGCCCACTATGATCAGATACAGATTAAGGGGTGGTGGAAACTCTTCCAATATTTTGGGAAAAACTTAGACTGGACAAAATGTGCCTTCTCTTCACGTAAAATTATATTTTGTACCTTTAATATGTATACGTCACCAAGAAATGTATTATAGCTATAGTTCATTTAGTAATTTGCTGAACCATGTAGTCCTACTTGGGTCATGGCAATACTGGAGCCTATTTCAGTCACTTCTGGTGGGGTACACCCTGAACAGCTCAGCAAGACATTGCAGGGCCAACACATACACAACTATTCACACTCACACCTAGGTTCAACTTGAAACAGCCAGTTAGCCTAATCTGCGTGTCTTTAAACTGTGGGAGGAAACCGGTAACCTGGATCAAATCCATGCAAGTATGGAAAGAATATGCAAACTCTACCCAAAAAGACCCTCCCTGAGCCCAGGACCTAAGCCCACAAACTTCTTGCTGTGAGGCAGACATGCTGATCACTACGCCACTATGCTGCCCTGTAGATAAAGTGTAGCTTTGAGATGATTTATGGAATAGTTACCTGAAGGTCCAATATTTAACCGTAGAGTTATAGTAGATTGTGCCATGAAGGACAGACAGGATGCCTACTTCCATATCTGTGAAACATAAAATGTATAATGTACAAAACAAACAGTATATCCCTGATGGTACCAACCTATTTTACAATTAAGTACCGTTTTCTTCTGAGAGTGTCAGTGTTTTTACAGCTGACATGGACATGCATTCCCAGCCACAATTTGAGAACATCATAGGGTTTTATCGTAATAGTTTACTTTTAGTCAATCAGTGTGGTTGTTTACGAAAGAGAAATTCTATTTCTATTGAATTTATTTATAAACTTCTTCTTCTTCTTCTTTTCCTTTCGGCTTTTCCCTTCAGGGGTCGCCACAGCGAATCATCTGCCTCCATCTCACCCTATCCTTTGTATCTACACCTTCTTCTCTTACCAATCTTCTCTTACACCAACTGCCTTCATGTCCTCCTTCACCACATCCATGACTCGTCTCTTTGGTCTTCCTCTATGCCTTCTGCCTGGTAGTTCCAACCTCAACTTCCTACTACCAATATAGTCACTATCCCTCCTCTGTACATGTCGAAACCATCTCAATCTAGCCTCTCTGACTTTGTCTCCAAAACGTCCTACATGTGCTGTCCCTCTGAAAAAGGAGAAGTGTGCTCATTCCTGATTCTATCCACCCTCGTTATTCCCAAAGAGAACCTCAACATTTTCATCTCTGCTACCTCCAGCTCTGCCTCATGTCTTTTCCCCAGGGCCACAGTTTCTAAACCATACAACATCGCTGGCCTCAACACCGTCTTGTACACTTTTCCTTTCATTTTTGCCGATACCTTCCTATCACACATCACACCGGACACTTTTCTCCAAACATTCCAACCAGCCTGCACACGCTTCTTCGCCTCTTTTCCACACTCCCCATTGCTCTGGATTGTTGAGCCAAGGTACTTAAAATCCTCCACCTTCCTTATCTCTGCTCCCTGTAACCTCACCGTTCCTGTTGGGTCCTTGGCATTCATACGCATGTATTCTGTCTTACTGAGGCTAACCTTCATTACCCTCCTTTCCAGGGCATACCTCCACCTCTCTAGATTTTCCTGCACTTGTTCTCTGCTCTCACTGCAGATCACAATGTCATCTGCAAACATCATAGTCCATGGAGATTCTTGTCTAACCTCGTCTGTCAGCCTGTCCATAATCATAGCAAACAAGAAGGGGCTCAGAGCTGACCCTTGATGCAGTCCCACCTCCACCTTGAACTCTTCTGTCACACCGATAGCACACCTCACCACTGTCTTACATCTCTCATACATGTCCTGCACCACTCTAACATACTTCTCTGCCACTCCAGACTTTCTCATGCAATACCACAGTTCCTCTCTCGGCACCCTGTCATATGCTTTCTCCAGATCCACAAAAGCACAATGCAGCTCCTTCTGATTTTCTCTGTACTTCTCTATTAACATCCTCAAAGCAAACACTGCATCTGTGGTGCTCTTTCTTGGCATGAAACCAAACTGTTGTTCACAAATGCTGATCTCTGCCCTTAGTCTAGCTTCCACTATTCTTTCCCATAACTTCATCATATGGCTCATCAACTTTATTCCTCTGTAGTTGCCACAACTCTGCACATCTCCCTTGTTCTTAAAAATGGGCACCAGCACACTTCTCCTCCATTCCTCTGGCATCCTCTCACTCTCTAAGACCTTGTTGAATGTTCTTGTCAGGAAATCTACTGCTACCTCTCCTAGACACTTCCATACCTCCACCGGTATGTCATCAGGGCCAACTGCCTTTCCATTCTTCATCCTCTTCGATGCCCTCCTCACTTCACCCTTACTAATCTTTGCTACTTCCTGGTCCTCAACAGTCACCTCTTCTACTCTTTTTTCTTTCTCATTTTCCTCATTTATCAGCTCTTCAAAGTACTCTTTCCATCTTCCCAGCACACTTCTTTCATCAGTCAATACATTTCCCTCTCTGTCCTTAATCACTCTATCTTGCTGCACATCCTTCCCATCTCTATTTCTCTGCTGTGCCAACCTTTTCTCCCTCTTTACTTTCCAACCGAGAATACAAGTCATCATATGCCCTCTGTTTGGCCTTTGACACCGCTACCTTCGCTCTCTATGTCCCACTTCTTCTTAGCTAACCTCTTCTTTAGTACACACTCCTGCACTTCCTCATTCCACCACCAAGTCTCCTTATCTCCTCTCCTTCCAGATGACACACCAAGTGTTCTCCTACCTGTCTCCCTGATCACATTAGCTGTAGTTGTCCACTCACTGGAAGCACGTCCAGACCACCCAAAGCCTGTTTCAACTCCTCCTTGAAGACAACACAACACTCCTCCTTTTTCATCTTTTTCAGTCCTTTTTCACCACTTTGTCTTCTGCTCTGCCTTTGCCTTCTTCACCTTCCTCACCATCAGCATCATCCTGCACACCACCATCCTATGCTGTTTGGCAACACTCTCACCCGCTATTACTTTGCAGTCACGGACTTCCTTCAAATTACATCGCCTACACAAGATGTAGTCTACCTGTGTGCTCCTACCTCCGCTTTTATAAGTCACTCTATGCTCCTCTCTCTTCTGGAAGAAAGTATTTACCACAGCCATTTCCATCCTTTTTGCAAAATCTACCAACATCTGTCCTACTGCGTTCCTGTCCTGGATACCAAACCTGCCCATCACTTCCTCGTCCCCTCTGTTTCCTGCACCAACATGTCCATTGAAATCTGCCCCAATGACTACTCTTTCATCTTTGGGGGTATTCTGCATCATTTCATCTAACTCACTCCCCTTCTCTTCTCGCTTACATCCTGCCTGTGGGGCACAAGCACTAACAACATTGAACATCACGCCTTCAATTTCTAACTTGAGACTCATCACTCTGTCTGACACTCTTTTCACTTCTAGAACATTCCTGACAAACTCCTCCTTCAAGATGACTCCTACTCCATTTCTCTTTCCATCCACACCATGAAAAAACATCTTAAACCCTGCTCCTAAGCTTTGAGCCTTGCTACCTTTCCATCTGGTCTCCTGAACACACAGTATGTCCACCTTCCTCCTCTGCATCATGTCAGCCAGCTCTCTACCTTTTCTTGTCATAGTTCCAACATTCAAAGTCCCTACTTGCAGTCCTAGACTCATGCCTTTCCTCTTCTCTCTCTGCCTACGGACACGCCTCTCGCCTCTCCTCCTTCGACCCCTGTTGGTTAACAGCACTGATGGCGATCGTTGTTAACCCCGGCCTCAACCGATCCGGTAAGAAATTTTTTGATATGACTCGCATGTTTTATTTGGCATTTGTTTTACGCCGGATGCCCTTCCTGACGCAGCCCTCTGCATTTATCCGGGCTTGGGACCGGCGTGAGGGAGAGACACTGGCTTGTGCCCCTCCCTCACGGCTGCATTAATTTATTTATAAACAAATGAGTTATAAATTAAAAAGGTTTGGAATACAATTATATACTTGTAAACGTAACAATGTATATATATATATATATATATATATATATATATATATATATATATATATATATATATATATATATATATATATATATATATATATATATATATATATATATATATATAATTGCCATCTACTGCTCTTGCCTTTTCCAGAAAGAAATAGTAATTACAGTTGCCATAAAGCATAACAAATTCCAGGTGTTCAAAAGCCATTGACATTGACTGGCAGTGTAGGCCATACTGTATTAATTTTCCAATACTAAAATGCCACAGTCCTAAGTAGCAGTCTCCTTAACACTACCGATCTTGTTACAGCTAATCCTTTCAAGTACAGAACTGATGGTAGAAAATAAACAGAAGTTATTAGTCTAAATAGCACTGGTGACTGCTACAAATGTAAATAGTCCAAAATGTACAAAGCAGGTGATGCCATCGTCTTCACAAATATTTGAGGTACTTCTTAAAAAAAAATCTTAATTAAAATAAATTAAGTTAAATTCATAAACTCAGCTAAAGATTGACTAGATGGACAGATAGAATCAGAAACTTGGCTGAAAAATTAACTGGTCACTAGTGTTCACTGACCACCATTGACCCTCATGACAAATCAGTGATCACAGTTCCAAGTAAATAAACACAGTTATTCAGTGTTCCCAATAAGCATACAATTGCTAATGAAAATTGTTTTTGATCAGATTCAGGCCTGTGACTTTGAACTTACTGCATGTGCATTTGAATATTGTGTGAAACTGCAATGTTTACCAGAAAAGTCAACCAATGAGCATTTGTGCTGGCTTTATGTGCAACCATGCATATTATCATTCAGGAAGGGATATACTGCCCTTTATCTCATCCCCATGTAACAATTTAATGTTTTAAAAATGTTGCTATAATGTTGCACAAAAGCTGAAAGTACCTTATTTGTTGCCTTTCAAAAATATTATTAACATGTCACATGAAACATTTACAATAAAATTTTCAAAAATGTTATCAGAAGATATCATAATAACATTAATTTGCGATGGCTATGTGTGTGTCCACGCCGGTTTTCTTTTCATTACCTGTGCGATTCACAGTCCTTGTCGTAGACTAAATTTTATCAATGCCACAATGTTCAGATACTGTTTTGTGCCACCAACCAAATTATTACATTTATGCAACATTGCAATAATTTTGGAAAACTTGTGTTGGGTCCTGGGTTTTATTCTGGTGCTTGGGCTTTTCTGTATGGAGTTTGCATGTTCTCCATGTTCTTGGGGTTTCCACTAGGTACTCCAGTTTCCTTAACAGCCCTAACATATGTACATCAAGCGAACTGATTGTTCCAAATTGACACTAGATTTGAGAGTGATTATGCGAGTGTTGTCCTGAGATGAACGTTGTGTCGGCTGAGAAAGGCGACTTTAGTAAGATTAATCGATTTGGCAAATGAGTGAGGGCGAGTGAAAGTTGTGTGTTACCTGGATTCTAATCATATCTTAGGCTAACATAAAACTTTGAAATATATTAGCTCCATAGTTGCTGAGATAAAAAGAGGAAAAAAAGTCAATGCATGTCCTGAAAGCATGTCACACTGATAGAAAGCTCTGGTTGGTGATATGGGTGAAAGTGTTGCTCTGCTGTCAGAATTTTATTATTCATTAATTCATTCATTATGCAGTTCTTAATTTCCCTTGAAAAATTAACCTGCCTACACATCAATATTCTTGTTATAAATTGGCGTATTGCACCATGAACAGAAATGTGACATAATCTATTTTTTGTGCTATTGTGCTGTATTCCTGTCTATTGTAGTATCTGCAAAAAGCTTAATTTTTCACAACACATTTTTGGTAGCCCCCAGTGCAGCTAACTGGGTTATCAAAGGCCGGCCATGTGTCTCATTGTCTATGGTGTGAGGCATGTACAAGAACCATCGCTAACTTTCATCAAGAGTAGCCATCAGTGTGTTTCTGCCCTGCGATGGCATGGTGAGCTATCCAGGGTGTACTCTGGCTGAGATGGGCGCCAGCCTCCCTGCGACCCTAATTAGAACTAAGGGGTTAAGAAAATGAACGATGAACATTTTTGATAGTTCTGATATGGAAATATAATCATGATGAACAAATAAATATGCAAATCCATGGCGTCACTCCGAGTCATCCGGAGAATACATTTTCCCCTGAAAAGAAATTGACATGTTACCAGTAACCGTTAGTAAAATACGTGATAACAGTGAAGTTCTGCATAATGGTCATTTCCTTGCTTTGAAAGTCGTATTTCTGCCATTTCTGGTCCTCCAAAACATTGTCACGTGGCCTGCTGGTGTGTACAGAAGCAGGGCTCAAAGTGCTCTTATTTGCCTGTCGGGGTATGTTGTCTGCCTTTCTTTTTTTTTCTTTTTTTTTTTTTTTTCCCTTTTTTTGTCTCCAGCCGTTATGTCTGTGAAACATGGCAGCAGATAGGACCCAGCAGACAGATTTGGCGAACCTCACCTGTTCATAGCCGCTTCTTTGAGCTTTTCCGCACCTGAAGCTGACCGTAAGTAAAAACCGTTATCTGGTTCGGTTCTCCGGCTCCATGAACTCAGTGCTGCCTCGGCAGAGCGCGATGCGGTCGCGGTGCGTGCGCGCTTTGTTGCTCGCCTCCTTGGCGCTGCTCTTCGCCTCCTCCTCCTCCTCCTCCGGCGCTGAGGTCGTATTCCGTTGTCCGAGCTGTACGGCGGAGCAGCAAGCGGCGTGTCCGAAACCTCCGACCCCATGCACGGAGCTGGTGCGGGAGCCGGGATGCGGCTGTTGTCCCGTGTGCGCACTTCAGCTCGGAGAGCCGTGCGGGGTATACACTGCGCGCTGCGGGAGCGGCCTGCGCTGTTCCCCGAGTGAGGGCGCTGAGATGCCGCTGGACGAGCTGGTGAGGGGACTTGGGAGCTGCCAGGTCAGAGCCGAGAATACGGACACGCAGAGCGAGCGCGACCTCGATTACGGTGAGTTACGCGTCGAAAGTGCACGAGAACTGCATGCGGATTGTATGTGTGCATGAAGTGATTTTGTGCATAGATCTCAAACAAGGATTTTTCAATGCTCGGAACGAATGAACATCAAAAAGATCATTAAAAGGTATTTCTTTTGCGCGAAATTCGCAGACTTGTGTGAACGGATCACGCACTGGTGGGGTATAGGTCCATCGTGAGTGTGTGTGTGTGTGTGTGTGTGGTTTCAGTCTGAGTCTGAAGAACTAGTGCAGATGTTTCATAAAATAAGGGATGTTGGAGGTGATCTCCAAAGCTCTGAGTAGACAGAAGGCCTAAGCAGA
Organism: Plotosus lineatus; assembly: GCA_024760905.1. Lineage (NCBI taxonomy): Eukaryota > Metazoa > Chordata > Actinopteri > Siluriformes > Plotosidae > Plotosus > Plotosus lineatus. The sequence goes on along the minus strand of CM045729.1, from coordinate 42,593,036 downwards.
CCCTGGAGAAGACACATTTTCAGGGTGAAAGGCCCAGTGCATTAACCTGTCAGGGGGTCAAAATTTATAATGGCTGGCTGCCCTCGGGGGTCTCGGTCCACCCAAACAAACCCCTCTGTGTCAGTGGTGATCACAGCCAATCAAGATCACAGTTATAAAAATTGTTCAAGCAGGATGTTCTTCAGCTATCATAATACTGTACTAATATGGTGCCCAGTTAAAGTCAATAGATTTATCAAAACACTCAGTTCCATGAAGTAAAAACATTACCAACTGAAATCTACTGAGATAAATGATTAAAAATAAAAGCTGTAAATAGGACATCAAACAGTTGATCAAATTTTTTGTGATATTAATAAAGGTTCTAATGGCCCCAGTAAATAAACAACATGGGAAAAATGTGTGTAACATTTTAAAAGTTGGGACTATTTTCATAAAACAAATCTATTATGAAAGAAAATGATTTTACCCTAGAAGTCTGGTGTAAAAAAGACAATTAAAGCAACTGAGTTTTTGAATTTGAGTGAGTGAAGAACAATGACACTGTATAAGTTCATTTAAAATGTTTCGTTACTTTAACACAGCGGGTGTCATTTCAACACTCATAATAAATGGAAAACTGACATGGTAATTCAGCAAAAAAAAAAAAAAAATCTGCTCTGTTCAATGTACGTACTTGTAATTACAGGTATGTTTACAAAGCTTCTCAGTATTTGGCATGAGTACATGAGTTCTTTATCAGATTACGTATATTACAGTGCTCGCTTATTTGTTTGGTCATGATTAAACTTATAATGGCTCTGATGCTTCATGTTTACTCGGGGACATTAAAAATATTGAGTTATTGACGCACCAGGTTAGACACTGGTTAACAGGGAGGCCATTGCTCTGTAGTAAACAAGCCATAACCTGTTGAACTGTTAATAGTGGTTTTCTGCCTATTTCTTTTACTATGTTACATGATCAGTCGAGTTAACCATACAACCTTCTTAGAAAAGTCCCTTTTTTAAATAATCACAACAGTTACACTTTGCCAGAGGCATTTGCTTTGAAACAAATTGGCTGCCATTATCATTGCTTGCCGCTAAATTTCCAGGAAATCAAACGGGGAGAAAGGCTAATGTAGTTTGGCAACAATTAGCAAACTGAACTTTGAGCTTTCTCCAGTCTCTTATGTGAATCTGCCGGGCTGGCCTGGTTTGATGTTTCTGCACAAAACATTGTATTTTGTGATGCCCAAGAATTCAAAAACTGGAGCTGCCAAACCACCAGGGGTGAATAATCTGGCCACATCAGACCCAATGACTCAGATTTGCTGTTGCACTGGTCCAGCAATGAAAAAGGCTCTTGTTTTTACTGATTTGGGTTCAATAACTTAAAATCTTAGTTTTATAGACTTTGTTTTGTATTTTCAATAGAATTTCAGATGCCACAATATGTAGTAGTATTTTCTAATTCAGTCATGAGGCGTGAACTGTATGTGCACCGTCAACATCACCTGAGCTTCATCACAGCCAATTCTTGCATGGATTATAAGACATATGAGTGAGCCTTGATAGCAATTTTGCAGATGTTTTCTGTAGAACATGGCTTATTCTTGCAATACTTTCAGTGTAGGGCTAGTCAAATGCAAACAGTCATACAACATATTTGCCAATGATTTTAGCAATGTATTTTATGGTTTCTGCTGATATATGCTTATAACTATGAGTTTCTATGTGACAGCTTTTCTTAGAGAGGTGTAGTGCATACCCTGAACTGATCAATATTTGGGAGTAGAAATACTATAATAACTAGCAGTTTCATTTGTGTTGTCAATGATAAACTATACTTTGGGGGAACTACAAGTTGTAGATTTCAGCATAAAAAAACCTATTCAGTTGACAAAACAGAGACAAATTTGTCACTAGTTTTACCAAAATACCCATTAGGAACATTTTCTGCCTGTGTCTGGTATGTCTTAGCTTCAGTTTTATCTTGTAACACACCTTGTGTGTTTGTATTTGATTTCTTTGATTGAGATTCAAGTATTGTACAGTGATACCTTGACAAAATTAATTCGTTCCGAGGGAAAGCTTGTAAGTCAAAATGTTTGCTAGATAAAACAAGAATTCCCATAGGAAATAATAGAAAACCAATTAAGCCGTTCCAACCCCCTCCCAAGCTTATATAATCTAACACAAACAGTTATATTTGACCTAATATAGTAAAGATAAACATGTAAAAACAATAAATATTTCACAATAATAATTATAATAATGATACATGTACATTAACATTAATAATAATTAATTGTAAATTATAATAAAACAAGATTAAAAAATAAGTCAACTAACCCTTTCAATAATCGACTGTGGAAAAGATGTCACGTGGGCAGACATGAGGTGGTGCGTAACAGAAAAGGAGGATGAGAAGGAGAATTTTGTGCATGTGCACGCTACGAATGCCAGCGAGGAAAGGCTCGTGGTGAGGCTGGTGCTTCTCGAATAGTGGGGCCAAGGGGGGGCATGGTGTGATGCCGGGGGGGTGGGGGGTGGGGGGGTGGGGGGTTGACCCTGGGGAACATGCTTTTTTTGCCATACTCTACTAGAACTAAGTGTAATTGTGCATCCTCTACAGTAGGTGGCAGTGGCGCTCTCACGGTGTTCCCTATGATGCAGGGAACACAGTGAGAACGCCACTACCACGTACTGTGGAGGATGCACAATTACACTAGGTGGCAGTGGCGCGCTTGTTGTTGCCCTATGGTGTAGGGAAAAAGCACCGAGCAAACGATATGAAATGCAGTAAACACTATTTATAATCGCGTGCGGAGTGCTGGGGGGGGGGGGGGGGGCATGAATTGTTTTTTCTTCCTATAGGGTGATCGCAGAAAATAATTGAGAAGCACTGCACAATGCGTTCTCGGAGCGTGGAGAAATACACGTGGAAGAATACAAGGCTAATTGGCCCGGAAAAGCCATTTCCCCAGCAGAGCTTGTAAATCAAAATTTTGCTCATTTGGATGGGGCAGATTTTTGGTGGGATCAAAGCTTGTGTCATGGAAAATTCGTTCTAAAAGACACTCGTAAGTCAAGGTACCACTGTACTTTCCTTCAAAAGCCTGAGGGAGTGTGATGTGCTTGGACCTGTCCTGTCCCACCCTCCTTCCACTTCTTAGCACACCTATCAAGCCCCTAAATAGAGTGGTGATGCCTCGTGTGGCATGTCGGCACCTGTGACCCTAAAGAGGCTCTTTGTTATTATCTTTTATTTATTTATTTATTTGTTTATTTTTAAGCATATGCTTGAGGGGAAAGGTGAGGGCATCAGTGGCATTGTGTCAACCAGACTGTGGAAATAAATGCACATACTTCTGCTTAATGAACCCATTACTACATTTGAATTAAAGCAGCATTTTCAGACTGTCATGTGCCACTCTCCATCACGTCATGTTACAAGTTAAATTGATGTGAGACCTTAAGTGGTGTTTCCCTAAATTGAAATATGGATAAAATTAGACAGATGAACTAGAAGCTGATGATCATTTTGCATTTACTGTATTGAAAAAGAGAGATTTTCTCAGTTCAAGTGAAAACCCTCCATGTGTTTCTGTGCGTTGTCTTAAACATAATGGGTAGTGTTTAGCACCAAGCTCCTGTGCATGTTTGGAAACAAGAGGCTCATATAGTAAGAACTGTGATGGATGATTGAAGGTGTACGTTTGTGTTTAGTAGCTAGGCAGGGTTGGGCAAACATTTTGGCTCGGGGGCCACATTGATGTTGAAAATTTGACATATGGGCCGTGTCAGCACAAGATATGATAAAAAAATGCATTTTTTAACAGTACATATCAAACTGAAAAAAGGCATTAAAATATTCACATACCTTTCAGTGGGAACAGTGTTGTTGATCACCCATTTTTGCCAGTGCATCGAAGTCTGATGGTAATTCTGTTGTGATTCTCAAAACAAATTTGAAGTGTTCATCACTCAGTAGGGATCTGTGGACTGTTTTGTTGGTGTTCATCACACTAAAAGTCTGTTCACACACATATGTCGAGCCAAACAACACCAGCATCCTCTGTGCTATCTTCTGGGTGTTTGGAAATTTGGCTGCACCTAATGAAGCATAAAACTAATCCAGTTTAAGGGAGTTGAACTTCTCCTTTATCATCAACTGCAACTTTTGTGGTACTGTTTCAGGGTCTTGTGAGAAGGGACATGACACCCGCTGAAGTGCCCTGTCAATTTTTCCAAAATCACAAAACCGATGGCAGAATTCTTCATGCAGGTCATGCAATGGTTGGCATGCCAGTGTGGGGGAAATGAGCGAATGACTTGTCTGACATTTGCTTTGAAAATAAAACTCACCTGATTTTGAAGCTCTGAAGTTTGCTTGCATTTCATGCACTAACTGTTTTTTCCTTGTAGCTTCACATTCAGATCATTCATGTGGGTCAGTCTATCAACAGTAAAAGCGAAATCACAGCCAATCAGTGTCTTTCAGCTCAGGAACATTCTCAGTGTTCTCAAGGAGCTTCAAAAATGAAATAATCTCCTGTTTGAGCGCCAAACTCGCTGACATACTTTCCCCAAACAGAACTAGTGAACATTAGGAGGTAAAGAAAGTCCATGTGATCAGCGTCAGATTCTTCAGGAAAATGAATAAACTGACGATGGTGAAGTCCCGTTGCTCGAATAAACTCGAGTTTCTCAACCGGCTTCACTACGTGGTCAAGCTGCACCATGGATTTACACAGTGCTTCCTGCTGAATTATGCATATGTCCTCGTGCTTGATTCTTGGATGAAAGTTGCTCAGATGAAGGTGTTTTGCTGAGCCTGCAAGCTGGCGACCAACCTATCACCTGTAGCCGGACATTCTTGCGGTGACAGGTTATTGGCGTAATTAGCATGCCTGGTGGAAAAGTAGTTGCGGATATTGTATTGTTTTAAAACTGCAATGATTTCTTAGCAAATAAGACATATAGCCTTTGAGCGGACTTCAGTTAAAAAAGTATTTAGTTGTCCATTCCTTATGAACCACCCAGCACTCACAGTCGAGTTTTCTTTTCTCTGACATTGCTGCAGATGGGCTCTGTGCAGTAGAAGAGTGAGAACAAGAAGTGGCTCAAGCTTCGCAAAATCAACTGACTGCACTTAATGCACCACTGGTGTAGAAATGCTGTCATTACAAGTCAAAATCAAATGAATGCAATCGATCAATCATTCGCATCAAACATGAATTGTGTGCCAGTCAGTCTTTGGTGGGCTGGATTAAAAAGACCAACGGGCTGGATGTGGCCCGCAGGCCGTAGTTTACCCACCCCTGAGCTAGTTGTGTTGTGCTTGGTGCTGTTGGATTCCCAGTATCGCCATTTCACTATGAAGGAAACACAGTATGAAAAACAATGTTTTATGACCTCTTTCCACATAAAGAGTATGCACTCTCATATTGTTGGGCATTTTAAGTGGTTTTGCACTTGGAGGCTGTGAAGGTTTTGCTTGTTCTTTTAATTGAGGAAAGGGTGAGCCAATGTTTGTAACACTCCTTTTTAAGAACTGGTATATATGGCAACCCATGTCTATAATGTCAGATGCCACACCACATGCTAGGTGGGTGTGACACTGTTACTGTTGCTCAACAGCTTGTTAAAAAGCTTTGGCATGACTGAAGAGGTACAATGCAGTTTCCATGGTTCCAGAAAGAGATCAACACCACGTTAGAAAATGAATCCAAGTTGTTGGTACCATTTACTTTTGCAACATCTCCATGAAAAGTTCCTCTGCGGTCTGTAAAGCTGAAACGCTAAGCCATGTTTTACCTTCATGGAAATACACACACACACACATGTCTTACTACTTTTGAGGACCTTCAATGACAGTTATTAATGCAGTCAGTTAATGCTATGGCTTATATACAGTATGTGTATGCTAGCGCATATACAGTAGGCCCACGTTATTCGTGGGGGTTTGTTTCCGGCCCCTCCCGCGAATCAAGATAATCTGCGAGCTCTGTACCTGGAAGTAAACCCCTATGAATCATATTACATGCGCGAATAATCAACCGGAAGTAAAATGCTGTGCATCATATTACATGCCTAAAATATGCTTCTTAAACACATTCTATAGAGTCTTACTCATTAATACAATATTAATGTAGTAAAATGTAGAAATTAAGTAAAAACCTTTTTAATTTTGTACTGTGATATTTATTGATAAAAAATGTATATATATGTATACATAGAGTAATCCCCATCCACTTCGTGTTCTTACTTCACATTCCCGCAATATCGCGGGATGAAATTAAAAAATGAAAGATTATTCAAAATTCACGAGCACTACATGTATATCCAACTACGCTACCCAACATGCTCTCTTCTCCTGCCTGAATTGAGTGTTCTTTGATTGGCTATGAATCCAGCAAGCTGATTGGTCGAGATTATATTTCCCAGCATCCAACACACCTTTCCTCCCTCATGAAACAATGACTTTTATTGAGCTCAAGGGAAGCACTGGGGTGTGGGAAAAATCATGTTCACCATAGTGGTGAGGGAAAAACAAAAACAAAAATCACTGGGAGAGCATCAACACGAAACTGGTCGAGTACAGAGCTCTTTATAGCTGATGGCTGAGTGAATTCAGGTGCGCTCTCTGGATTTTGCCTGCGGGTAACAGCCATGCCCCTCACCACCACATACAGTTTATGGAAAGAAAGAGAGTTAAACGCCACCATCTAGCACAGACCATAACAGTTGTGAAAATGGAAAATGTCTTATCGTTGTGGATTACGGACTGCCATAAAAATAATGTGAGTTTAAATAGAGCTTAACTGGTAATTAAAACACACTAAAAAATGCACATTGACAACTTGTGTGCGAATGAGAAAAAAGGAGCGTATACATCATCTCAACCAATCAGCAGGAGGGAGAACAGCCATTGGCTGAATTTGAATCACGTGACGGTTACTCAGCAATCCATGAACATGTGGGGGCGCGAGTGCAAAACCTGAAATAGTCAAGGCCACGCCTGTCAGTCTGGAAAGACACATGAAAAAAACACAGAAAAACAGAACAGGTCCGCTACTGGTGAATCATGCAGAATCATGACAGTATCCCCCTCAGGACTGCTACCTGGCACACCAGCAGACATGTAAGTCAGAGATGAGGTAGGGATTGAAAATGAGGAGGCTAGCCAGAGTGGTCAGAGAACAGGCAAGGACAACAGTTCTAGGCAACAAACTTACTAATGCAGGAAAACTCTGGCGAGATATCCTGGAGGAATACTCTTGAGAAAAAACTTTGGCAATATACCCGGGAACAATCTGGGCTAGACCATGGGGTCTAGCAGTGGGTGTGCTTTCAGAAGGTTCATAGTGACGGATTTTCAAAAGCCTGCAAACTGTTAGGGCATCCGGGACATCGATGAGCAGTGGAGAGGGCTTGGGAATGGACGGAGTTGGTCACACAGGAAAGATTTAAACCTAGAAGTGTGGAAGGTAGGGTGATTGTGGCAGAGGGCTAGGGGAAGCTTAAGCCGCACAGTAACAGAACCCACAACCGTCACTATAGGGTATGGACCCATGAAACAGGGAACCAGGAGCGCTGAAGTGGATACAGGTGCAGCGGCACACTTAGGTTCTGGAATAGTACAAGCGCAAGGTCGCGAATGAGTTCAGGCAGGAGTTCAAGCTTCAGTTCAGACAAAGCATCGCGCTTTTGTTCATGTATGAATTCAAGCTTTGGTTCATGTGTAGCATCGCGCTTGGGTTCAGGCTGGAGTTCAGGCTTCGGTTCCCATCTCCCCTAGTGGTGAAATTTGCAGACTTTAGACATATACATTATTGCTCTGTATGTAATTTCCTGTGGTACTGAAATTTGCTGACTCATCATCTTCATATCTGGTGAGTTTCTGGGTGACACTACAATCTAAGATTTGCCTTTATGATTACAAATAAGACCAAAAAAGTCCAATGGGTGTCTGTTTATTTGGAGAGACTGTGTGTTTGATAAGAGCAATTTGCAGGGCTGCCAACTTCTATGAATTATTCGTGTTCATACAAAAAATAACATAAAATTTGGCAATACGATTCATTCAGACATTAATACAAATTTCAAAACTTTCAGGAAAAATAGCTCCTTTTCAATTTTATTTGGCAAAATTTTATCAATAATTCTGATGAATTGCATTAAATTTGATCCGTATTCACATTTTTACCTTCCTGGCAAAGCCAAGTCTTGCGATAATCTCACGGGATGTTACTGTTGTATTTTATTACGTGATTCATTAATCGGCAGAAAGGTAGGTCAGTTTCCATGTATCAGAGGTTAGCTTACATACACTCCGTGGTAACTAGAGCCAATCATTGAACGGTTGTGGCTAACCTAAAATGGCATCGAAAAGAAAGCAAGAATTTTTATAGGAATATTCAAAAACGTATCCATTTATTAAGAAGCAAGACAGATGCAAGGCTTTTTGCACATTGTGCAATGCAAAATTTAGCATTGCGCATTCGGGCATTTTTTGATATTAAAACACATATAAAGGGAGGCAGACATGGCCAGCTAGCGATCAGTGTGCTTACTTTATACCTTTTTTGTTGTCCTGAACTCTCTTAGTTGTTATTTGTAAATGCTGATATCAAATTTCATTCAGGGTCATGCATAGTAGAATGATAACTATGACATATTATATTCGATAACACGAGTAGAATTATGTCAAATAAACATGGTTTTCTCAAATATGCTGTAGTTTCATTATTAATCCAAAATGCAGTAAAATTTGACCAAGCTAACCTGTATGTCCATATGTGTAATTTTGTGGAATCCTAATTTTGTCTATTATGAATACTAATTTTCAGCTCAAAATACTAATTTTTGGTTTATCAACTACAAAATAGTACTTTCTTGGGTTGGCAGCCCCGAATTTGGATTTCATGTCTTTCATTTCATTTTATTACATCCATGCAGTTTCTATATCGCTTATTCATTCGAGTCACAGGGGAAGCTAAAGCCAAGCCTGGCTGGCTTCGGGTGAAAGGTGGGTCACATCATGAACAGGTGCCCATTGCAGTGCCAGCATCAGACACAAACAACCATTCACACATACATGGACACCAATAGGTCTATGCTCGCATGGGAAGAACATCAAAACACCACAAAGTAAGCCCTTTGACAGATTCAAAATATAAATATACAGTCATGTAAGAGCACCACAGATGCAGTGCTTGCTTTGAGGATGTTAATAGAGAAGTACAGAGGTCAGAGTGAGCTGCATTGTGCCTTTGTGGATCTGGAGAAAGCATATGACAGGGTGCCGAGAGAGGAACAGTGGTATTGCATGAGGAAGTCTGGAGTGGCAGAGGAGTATGTTAGAGTGGTGCAGGACATGTATGAGAGATGTAAGACAGTGGTGAGGTGTGCTGTCAGTGTGACAGAAAAGTTCAAGGTGGAGGTGGGACTGCATCAAGGGTCAGCTCTGAGCCCTTCTTGTTTGCTATGATTATGGACAGGCTGACAGACGAGGTTAGACAAGAATCTCCATGGACTATGATGTTTGCAGATGACATTGTGATCTGCAGTGAGAGCAGAGAACAAGTGCAGGAAAACCTAGAGAGGTGGAGGTATGCCCTGGAAAGGAGAGGAATGAAGGTTAGCCTCAGTAAGACGTGTGTGAACAAGGACCCAAGGGGAACGGTGAGGTTACAGGGAGCAGAGATAAAGAAGGTGGAGGATTTTAAGTACTTAGGCTTAACAATCCAGTGCAATGGAGAGTGTGGAAAATAGGTGAAGAAGCGTGTGCAGGCAGGTTGGAATAGTTGGAGAAAAGTGTCCGGTGTGATGTGTGATAGGAAGGTATCGGAGAGAATGAAAGGAAAAGTGTACAAGACAGTGTTGAGGCCAGCGATGTTGTATGGTTTAGAAACAGTGGCACTGGGGAAAAGACAAGGAGGCAGAACTGGAGGTAGCAGAGATGAAAATGTTGAGGTTCTCTTTGGGAGTAACAAGGATGGATAGGATCAGGAATGAGTACATCAGAGAGACTGCACATGTAAGAGGTTTTGGAGACAAAGTCAGAGAGGCTAGATTGAGATGGTTTGGACATGTACAGATGAGGGACAGTTAGTATATTGATAGTGGGATGCTGAGGTTGGAACTACCAGGCAGAAAGCCGAGAGGAAGACCAAAGAAAAGATTTATGGATGTGGTGAAGGAGGACATGAAGGTAGTTGGAGTAAGAGTAGAAGATGCAGAGGATAGGGTGAGATGGAGGCGGATGGTTTGCTGTGGCGACCCCTGAAGAGAAAAGCCAAAAGGAAAAGAAGAAGACAGTCATGTGAAAAAATTAGGACATTCTCAACTCTTTATGAAGAAATGTTAACATAATGTCCAATCTTGTTTATTTATTTCTGGAAAAGAAAGTGATTTAAATGTAATTAAACAACAAAAATTAACATATTTTTACTCATCAAACAAAAGATATGAACAACTATTGACTAATTTTATCCCTTTTTACTGAAATAACTTCAGTGAAATGCTTCTTGTAGCCATCTACCAGTCTTTGACATCGAAGTTTGTCTCTATCCTCAATGCAGAATTCTTTCAGCTGTGAGATATTTGAGTTTTCTTTTTTGCATGCACAGCCTGTTTAAAGTCACCCCATATCATCTCAATGGGATTAGGATCTGGGGTTTGACTGGGCCATTTCTGGACCCTCCACTGCTTAGTTTTCAGCCAGTCCTCGGTGGATTTACTGGTATGTTTTGGCTCATTGTCATGTTGCAATGCCCAGTTTCACTTCAGCTTTAATCGTTTTTACAGAAGGTTTCACATGTTCTTCAAGCACCCTCTGGTACAGCGTAGAGTTCATGGTGGATTCTATAATGGTGAGCTGGCCAGGTCCTGCTGCAGCAAAGCATTTCCAAACCATGATACTTCCATGCTTTACATTTGGTATGAGGTTCTTTCCCTGAAATGCTGTATTTGGTTTCTGCCAAACATGTCTTCTGTTCTGGTGTCCAAATACTTCAACTTTAGACTCATCTGTCCAAAGAACATTATTCCAGAAGACCTGTTCTTTGTCTATGGTCTCTCTGAAAAACTTCAGTCTGGCCTTAATGTTCTTTTTAGAGAGCAAAGATTTCCTCTTTGCACATCTCCCATTAAGGTCAAAGCTGTGTAGTCTCGTTCTCATCGTAGAGTCGTGCGCTTTCAATTCGACAGTAATGAGAACCTAGTGTAGTTCAAATCATGATATTTTAGGACATTTGAATACTTTTTTTAGCATCTTGCAGTCTGCTCTGGGGGGGGTGAACTTACTTGGATGGCCAGACCTGGGCACGGGGCAGTTGTTTTGAATGTCCTCCACTTGTAAACAATTTTTGATATGGTGGAATGGCTGATGTCAAATTCTTTTTCTGAATCACTTAAACCTAATTAGGGTCAAGGGGAGGCTGGTGCCCATTACAGCCAACTCTGGCAAGTTCTGGGTACACCCTGGACAGCTCGCCAGGCCGTCGTAGGGCCAACACTCACACAACAATTCATACTCACTCTTACACCTAGGAGTGATTTGGAACTGTGTCTGTTTTTGGAATGCGGAAGGAAACTGGAGTACCCGGAGGAAATCCACACAAACACGGGGAGAACAAGCATACTCCACACAGAAACATCCAAGCTGGGAATCGAACCCAGGACCTTCTTGCTGTGAGGCGGATGTGCTAACCACTGTACCAAAGTGCCGCCTAAAAAATTCTTTTGATATCTTTTTAAATCCCTTACCAGACTCATAAGCAGCAACAATCTTCTTTCTGAGGGCCTCAGACAACTCATTGGACCATGGTGCTCAGACTCACTTCAACAGACAGGGGCACAACAAACTAAATGTCTAAGGTTTAAAAAAAGGTAAGCTTTCTTCAGAATACTGGATAACGACGTTACACTCTGATACACCTGTGTGTGATTATAGCACTTTTAAATGGGAAAATATGCTCATCATCATCGTTTTCTGTAACTGCTTAATCCCAATTAGGGTTGCAGAGAGGCTAGCGTCCATCCCAGCCGACTCCGGGTGAGGGCAGAATACACCCTCGACAGCTTGCCAGGCCATCGCAGGGCATAAACATGCTGACGGCTTTGCAACCAACTCTTGTTGAAAGTCAGCAATGGTTCTTTTATATGCCTCACACCATAGACAGTGAGAGACATGGCCGGTCTTTGATAACCCAATTAGCTGCACTGGGGGGGACAGTGGCAACCCGTTGAGAGTGGGGCTTGAACCCTCAACCTTAGGATCAGTGATCCAACACCTTTTACCACCAGGCCACCACAATCCTGGGAAAATATGTGGGTGTCCTAATTGTTTCCTCCATTGAAATATGCATATGTTTTTCATATTTTTTGTTTGATGAGTAAAAATATCTCAATTTATGTTGTTTAATTACAATGAAATCACTTTCATCATCATCATCATCTTCTTCTGCTTCTTCCGGGGTTGGGTCATGGGGCAGCAACTTAAGCAAAGAGCTCCAGGCATCCCTCTCCCCAACCACTTCCTCCAGCTCTTCCCGGTGTTCCCAGACAAGAGACATAGTCCCTCCAGCGTTTTCTACGTCAACCCCGGTGTCTCTTCCCAGTTGGACATGCCTGAAACACCACACCAGGGAGGTGTTCAGGAGGCATTCTGACCAGATGCTTGAGCCACCTCAACTGGCCCCTCTCAATGCGGAGGAGCAACGGATCTAGTCCGAGCTCTCCCCGGATGGCAGAGCCTCTCACCTTATCTCTAAAGGAGAGCCCCGCCACCCGGCGAAGGAAGCTCATTTCAGTCGCTTGTATCCATGATTTTGTTCTTTCGGTCACTACCCAAAGCTCGTGACCATAGGTGAGGGTTGGAATGTAGATCGACTGGTAAATTGAGAGCTTTGCCTTGAGGCTCAGCTCCTTCTTAACCATGATGGACCAGTACAGGCTCTGTTTAACAGCAGAGGCTGCAGCGATCCGTCTGTCGATCTCCTACTCCATCCTTCCCTCACTCGTGAACAAGACCCCAAGATAATTAAACTCCTTCACTTAGGGCTGGACCTCATTCCCGAACCAGAGGGTGCATTCCACCCTTGTCCGACTGAGAACCATGGCCTCAGACTTGGAGGTGCTGATTTTTATCCCGGCCGCTTCGCACTCGACTGCGAATCACTCCAGTAAGAGCTGGAGGTCCCAGCTTGATGTTCTCATCATAAGCAAAAAGCAGAGACGAGATCCTATGGCCACCAAACCAGAACCTACAATGCCTCAGCTGCGCCTAGAAATTCTGTCCATAAAAATTATGAACAGAATTGGTGACAAAGGACAGCCTTGGCGGACACCAACCCTTACCAGAAACGAAGTTGATCTGTTGTTACCAATACAAACCAATCTCTGGCTCCGGTGATACAGCAGTAGCAACAAGTCCGGAACGCCGTACTCCCGGAGCACGCCCCACAAGATAATCCGAGGGACACGGTCGAAAGCCTTCTCCAAATCGACAAAACACATGTGGACAGATTGGGAAAACTCCCCTTTTTATTTTACCATAAATAAATAAAAACAGGATTTGACATTGTGAACATTTCTTAGAAAAGAGTTGACTATTTAATGGGGTGTCCTAATTTTTTTCACATGGCATTGCTGTGAGGTGAAAGTGCTAATATCAAAGCCACAGTGTGCTTTTGTTTTTTTATTCTTCTTTGTGTTATATTATTTTCTTTTGGTATTTTGATGAAATAAAATATCCACATGTGCAATTTGAACATTTAGACACTTAATATTAACCTTTTGACAACTAATATTAGACTCCTGTAATTAACTTAAGACAAGAAATAAGTGAAGTATAGGGGGTTTAAGCACCAATGTAGATAATAATCAAGTCTAAGAGATCTTGCAAAACTGTCCAGACTGTTGAACATTTTCTAGATTTTGGAGTACTCCAACCTGGAAATGGATTGATTTTTATGATAATTAAAGACTTGATAAAGATTACTTTAATAAGCAGACTTCCTATAATAAGCTGTTCACATATTTTTTTAGATAAAGCAGTGGCAATACTTGCTGTGCTTTTTCCAGTTTTTAAAATAATATTTTACGTGTGCTTTATTTCCTGAAAGATTATTTTTCAGAATTCATACTGGAAATATTTTGATACCGTGCCCTACACAATTATTGGCACCCCTTGTAAAGCTGAGCAAAAGCGTTAGGGAAAAAAAATCAACCTTTGGGTGAAGTAACTATACCTTATACTAAAAGGATTTGGGAAAATCCAAAATCCACATGCATTACGATTATTGGCTACCCTGCAAATTATAGTGAGCACAATACAACTGAAGACCATTTTAAATTCAAAACTGCAATTTAAAATGTAGAACATGTGTCGGAATATTCAGTCCATGTCCTCTTGATTAACAAATATAAGTACAAATACGAGGTAACAAATAAGCCACATTTACTTATAATAAGGGAATACACAAATTAAATGAGAAGTCTGTTGACCTTCGTTCATTAAAGAGTAGTTAAAAAGAATATACAGTGATACCTCAGCTCACGAACATAATTGATTCCCAGAAAGTGTGTGTAAGGCGAAAAGTTCGTGTTCCGAACATTTATTTCCCATAAGAAACCATTAAAATCAGAATAATCCGTTCCCAGGTCCCCATAAAACATAAATTTCTACTAAATAAGCCTGAAAACTACACAAAAATATACCTTATTTTATGTATAATAAATGTGCTATTGTATTGTAATTAAAGAAATAAATTGTACTGTATAATAAAGTCGTTTTATTTACCTTTGTGATGGTAGTTGATGGCTTGATGGAATGGAGTGGGAGGAGGAGGGAGGGAGGGAGGGACTCACTGTTTGGAAGGAGAGTTTAGAAACGCCTACTGTTTGGAAACACCCTTAGCCACACACGCACCCTTAATAGCTTCCTTGTTCTTAAGGATGGGAGCAATGGTAGACTTAGCGTACTGGTACTGGGACGCTAAGTCACACAAACGCACACCTCGTTCGTGTTTTTCAATGATCTCCGCCTGTGGTGGGGTCTTTTTCGGTCCCATAATAGCAAAAGTACACTCAATATGGTCCAAAATGTCTATCAAACACAAACCACTTCCGCACTCAAAGAAAGGGGGTGACAAACTGTGACGCCGTGAGCGTGCGTCAGCTTCTCGTGGCCGCCACCGTGGCGCTGTTCGACCGCGTGGTTTGATTCGTCCGCCGAAAACTAGTTCGTCAGCAGAGACTATATGCTCGCAAATTTAATGTTCTTGAGGCGAAAAGTTCGTGAGCTTAAGCGTTCGTCAGCGGAGGTTTTACTGTAGATACTTTCCAGAAAATTCATATTTCTACTTTTTGACCCCATGCACATTGAAGAGGATGGTAAGAAAAATAAATAAATAAATAAATAAATAAAATTCACTGTTTGTGAATTACAAGTAAAAACCTGAGTTACCTAGTGTTAAACCACCATGAGATGCCATGATCAAGCCAACACATTATTTGGGGGCATACCAGAAAAGAGGAATTTTTGTGAATTAACCACGAAAGTAAGGCCCTGGAGTTTAGGAAATACTACTACTACCTTTACTGGAAACAAGAAAAGAAAAATTTTGATTTTTGTCAGCAAACACTCAAGGTGTTAAAAAATTATTAATTATTTTCAACAAAAAAGACTATTGGTAACCCTTTTACTAGCAAAGGCTTACCAGTTGTCTTTTGGTTGAAAATAATCATTCTTGATGACAGATTCCTTTGATCCTTTTATTTAAATTGAAAATTGGGCTTTTGTATGATGAAGCATTTGCACCTGTGGATGGACTTTTCGTTACCAATCTTTTCGAAGAATGAAAATATTTGTGGCAGGCAAAGTAGCTGCTTGATATTTGATGCAGAATGCTATGGTACAGTATATTGTAGGGATGTCACACTACCAGAAATTTAGTCGTCAGTATCAAGATTAGTGACATAACATGATTCTCAATATTCAGTTCGATACCAAATAAGTAAATAGATAAATAATCCCATGCACCCTGAAATGGTCTTCTGTTGTTATTGAAGTAGCATTTACAATGGAATTGCAGCATTTGCAGATCAGTTATCACCAGTGCTCTAGTGGTGGGTACATACCGTTACACGCCGTGTACCCACTTGTTTTAGTGGCTGAGTTGCGTGTACTGACTTAATTTGCTCTACTTTATAGTTGATCAATGTAAATTTCGGCGACTGTGTAAATAAAAAGCAGAGATGAAGTGCTAAATAGTTTCAAAGCCAAAGGTTATTTTAAGATAAGATAAGATAAGATAAGATACAGCTTTATTAATCTCACAATGGAGAAATTCACTGTTACAGGCTCTTGAGGTACTATCAGTAGGGGGTGCAAAAATAGATACAAGTACGAACATACACACATACATATATATTATATAAGTAAATAAATAAATAAATAGATACATAAATAGTATAAATTACTAAACAATAAAAGAAAAGAAAAGAATGGAGCAACTTTATAGACTGGCCTATATTAAAGTGTAATGTATCTGAGTGCAGAGTAGATGGGTTGATATGGTTGACAGTCAGTGGGGTAGATGTGGTTGATTAAAGTGCACGGG
Organism: Plotosus lineatus; assembly: GCA_024760905.1. Taxonomy (NCBI): domain Eukaryota; kingdom Metazoa; phylum Chordata; class Actinopteri; order Siluriformes; family Plotosidae; genus Plotosus; species Plotosus lineatus. The sequence goes on along the minus strand of CM045729.1, from coordinate 42,576,418 downwards.
GTTTTTATTGCACATAACCAGTATTTTCACAGACAGTTACAAAGTGGCGTTGTACAGTCTGACAGCGGTGGGAATGAACGACCTGCGGTAGCGCTCCTTCCTGCACTGAGGATGCCTCAGTCGTCCACTGAAGGAGCTGCTTAGCTCCTCTACAGTCTGGTGCAGTGGGTGAGAGCTGTTCGACAGGATGGATGTGAGCTTTGCTACCATCCTCCTCTCACTCACCTCCTCCACAGAGTCCAGTGGGCAGCCGAGGACAGAGCTGGCCCTCCTGACCAGCTTGTTCAGTCTCTTTCTGTCCCGCTCTGTGCTGCCCGGGGCCCAGCAGATGGCAGCGTAGAGGATTGCAGAGGCTACCACAGAGTCATAAAATGTCCTGAGCAGAGGAGTTAGTAGGAGTAGGAGTAAATCTAATCATAAACATGATTCCATAAACACCACGAATCAGCCTTACAGTATTACATTCAGTAGGCCCTCGATATTCGTGGGGGTTCGGTTCCAGCCCCTCCGGCAAATGAATAAAATCTGCGAGTTCTGTACCCGGAAGTAAAACCCCATGTATCATATTACATGCGCGAATGAGCAACCAGAAGTAAAATACTGTGTATCTATTACATGCGCTAAAATATGCTTCTTAAACACATTCTATAGACAGTCTTATTCATTAATACAGTATTAATGTAGTAAAATGTAGCAATGATTAAGACAAACTTTTCAATTTTTACTGTTATATTTATTGATGATAAAATACAGTATAGACATTATACAGCATATACTGTTGTAAAGCACGAGTATTAAAGTCTTTTTCAATTATTATTCCAGTACAGTACTTAAACTCAAGTCCTGAGCTATATGCTATGGTAGCTCAATGCTAGCCGCACCCCGGCTAACACTAAGCCCAGGCAGGGAGGGGCCGAACGACAACGACAACGCTTGAGATCGCAGGGGATGAAGGCCGTGTAGCCGGCTGGTGCAATCACCTTGTCGGGTGTACTCTCCTCAAGCCATGTTTCACAGAAACACAGCATGGAGCAGTCCTGTAGATCTCTCTGCACTGCAATCTGAGCATGAAGCTCGTCCATCTTGTTTGGCAGGGACTGAACATTTTCAAGCAGTATGACCGGAAGTGCTAAACTTCTACTTCTAACCAATCTCCGGAGACTCTGAGAACTCCACCTGGGCTTATTATTAGCCGGGGTGTGACTAGCATTCAGCTACCATAGCATATTAGCTCAGGAGTTGAGCATGCTTAGTTATACACGCCTCAAGACTCCGATCTCATAGCTGTAGTCAGGTTGACTGGTCATAGACGAGCAGAGTGCAAAACATGAACAAACAAAACACTTCTGGTGACCAACCCCTCCTTCAAGATGACTCCTACTCCATTTCTCTTCTCATCCATACCATGATAGAACAGCTTAAACCCTGCTCCTAAGCTTTTAGCCTTGCTACCTTTCCATCTGGTCTCCTGAACACACAGTATGTTAACCTTCCTCCTCTGCATCATGTCAGCCAACTCTCTACCTTTTCCTTTCATAGTTCCAACATTCCAACATTCAAAGTCCCTATTCTCAGTCCTAGACTTATGCTTTTCCTCTTCTCTCTCCGCCTACGGACACACCTCCCGCCTCTCCTTCTTCGACCAACAGTAGTTCAATTTCCACCAGCACCCTGTTGGTTAACAGCACTGATGGCAGTCGTTGTTAACCTAGGTCTCGACCGATCCGGTATGGAGGTAATATTTGTAACTTGCATATAAAATTCGGCAATGGTTTTATGTCAGATGCCCTTCCTGACACAACCCTCTGCATTTATCCGGGCTTGGGACCGGCGTGAAGGAGAGAAACTGGCTTGTGCCCCCCCACCCCCCACCCCCCACCCCCCCAAAGCTGCATTCTTGGATATCTTCATTAAATAAGTCACCATTAGTTATTGAAGGAATGAATAATTATAATTAGCACTAACAACACTTCTTTATAATTACATATGTGTATGGAACATTGGAAATGGCCTAATATTTTGCAGTGTATATATAATATATTGCCATTTGTGGTTTGCATATTGTACTTTTAATACATGTACCAAGTAACTTGTCTGTGTTTTTTATGCAATTTTTGATAATTGTTAGATAAAATACATATATATAGCATACTCATTATATATCAGTTCAGTTCATTTTCTGTACCCGCTTAATCCTAATTTGGGTCGCGGGGAGGCTGGTGCCCATCCCAGCCAACTTCGGGCGAGGGCAGAGTACACCCTGGACAGCTCGCCAGGCCATCGCAGGGCGGAAACACGCTGACGGCTTTGCAGCCTACTCTTGTCGAAAGTCAGCAATGGTTCTTTTACATGCCTCTCACCATAGACAGTGAGAGACATGGCCGGCCTTTGATATCCCAGTTAGCTCCACTGGGGGGGACAGTGAGAACCTTGTGGAGACTGGGACTCGAACCCCCAACCTTTGGATCAGCGATCCAGCGCCCTATACCACTGGACCACCACTGCCCCATCTCATTATATATTTCAGCACTAATATTTTAACAATAAAATGTCTATATTTAGATGATAATGTATACAGTATTATTTACTAATTTCTTAGTTTTATTTTTTCTTATTACAGATATAATTGTAAAGTTCTGTAAATTTTATAACAGCTCAGACTAACTGCTTTTAAAGTTGAAATGCTCAAAAATGCACCTCAGCCTTTCAAATTTCAAAATTTTCTGGGGTTTACCCCCTCCTGCACGCACTCCGCGCCCCTCGGTCGCTTCACGACCTTGAATGGCTGCCATAGTGTACTCACTTATTTTTTGACCACTACAGTACTGGTTATCACCATAAACATCGTTTTCTCAAGTTTGTTTCTTCTTATGAATATTAAGAAATATAGGTGCTGCTGGGCCTTTTTTTTTTTTTCTTTTACTTGCGATAGTGTTCATAGCCAAGGAGGGCTCATCAGAGGTATTCACTCTTAGACTCTTAAAGCAGTGGACCATCTCAACACAGACATGTTAATAAGTTGACATGTCGGGTCCCTGTTTTTTTTTTTTTCTTCTAAACAGCATTTGGCAGGTGATCTTATCCAGAGTGAGTTACAATTATCCTTTATTTTATACAACTTAGCAATTGAGGGTTAAGGGCCCTGTTCAAGTGCCCAATAGTGGTGATAGTGGGAATAAACCCCTGACCTTGGGATCAGTAACCCATCGCTTTAGCCACTAAGCCACCACTGCTCACCACTGCCCTTTTCACTTACTCCTAAAATAACAGGTTAGTTCCATGTTTTTTGTGATGAATTAAGTAATTGGTGGGCTGAAGTACAGTCATAGCTGTATACAGCTTTGAGGGTCATAGCTGCTGAGTGAGATAGTAGAAGAAAGGTAGGGACCAAGACTGACACTTTGTGGTCACTTTGTGAGAAAGTAGGCTCTCTAAATGTAGGGGATGGGGTGGAGAGGCCTAGGCAAAGCAGCCTGTTTATGAGAATGTCTGGGAGGATGGTGTACTGAATCGATGAATAGCATCATGTCGGTTCCACTGTGATCCAGGTAGCTCAGTACAGTGTGTGTTGGTATGGTAATTGTATCCTCAGTGGAGCCTGGCAAGCATATTAACATGGATAGAAGAAAGCCAGTAAGCTGGATTTAATGTGCTGGAGAACCAGTTCTCAAATCAATTCATTATGACTGATGGCAACTGGTCTGTTGTCATTGAGGTCATCAAGGGATGGTTTCTTTGGTATTGAGATGATGACTGCAAGCGTAAACCAGGGTAACAGGGTGATATAGTGAATTGCAATGAGGAGATGTCGGCACCGCATTTCCAGGGCCACAAGACGCACCGCATCATAAGGCGCACCAAACGAAACAGAAGTCAGATAAGTCAAACTTGATTCAACTCTCACAATAACTCTCAACATTGTTCAGTTATAACAATATAAAACAATACACTTCACAATAACTCTCAGTAAGATGGAGTCGTGCAGCTCCATCCACTCACAAGGCACACCGGATTATAAGGCGCACGGTCAGTTTTTTGAAGATTAAAAGCTTTTAAGTGTGCCCACTGTCAACGGTTGTCACTGCTGCTCCTCCAGTGCAGCTAATTATCTTATCAAAGGAAAGCCATGTCTTTCACCATCTGTGGCAAGAGGCATGTAAAAGAACCACTGCATTCTTTCTTCAAGAGAAGGCTGCATAGCCACCAGTGTGTTTCTGCTCTGCGATGGCCTGTTTAGCTGTACTCTGCCCTCACCCAGAGGCTGCTGAGAGTGGCTACCTAAATCAGGATTAAGCGGTTCAGAAAATGAATGAATGAGCTGGAGTGGAAACTCCAACATAACAACACAAGAGACGATTTGGATCGGTATGAAGACCATCACTGGTTTCAGGCCATCCATAAGCAGAGCAGGTACATAAGGTGAGGACAGGGCCAATGAGCGGAATATGTTTTTTAACAGCCCCTTCTAACTCGTCAGGAGCAAGACTGTAATCCCCTGCTACACACACCTCCTCCCTCTCTCCTCCTCCTCCTGTCATAGACTTGACAACCCTCCCCCACATGCCAACTTCACCTATAATCAGGTCAAGAGACAGCTGAAAAACTCCACTCAGACAGGCAGCAGAACGAGATGGGGTGAGCCCCATGTCCTTAAAGCCTGCGCCCCCAACTCTGGGGCGTTATCATTTTCTTGATGAGCCTGATTCTACAGAGGGCCCCAATACCAGTCCCAGTGGCTTGCTTATGTACCATAGATCCCACATCTCAGTCGTTCCCTTCATTTTGCCTACTAGCCTTACCTTGTAATTGAGGATGCCATTATCTACTCGCTTCCCTGGACCAGCTGGTGAGTACTATGAGGATCATGTTTTTGACTTTTCCAGTGCATTCAGTCGTATCAGGATGACCCTCCTGGGTGAGAAGCTGACAGCAATGCAGATGAATACCTCTCTTGTACCCTGGATTGTGGTCTACCTGACTGGAAGACCACACTATGTGGTCACAACTTAATAGTCTTATGTGTCACAAATTAATAGTATTATTTGTAACCTTTATTTGTAATCTTAAGGCCTGTAAAGTTTTATATCTTACATCTGTGTTATAAGCTTGGATGTAATACTAGAAACTGGCGATAACATGAGGTCATGAGGTGAACACAGTGTAGCCAAGTTATTATATAAGTAATGGTAGACTATTTTCTACAGCTATTTATTTGGAACATGTTGAGTAAAGACTGCGATTACTCCCGTGTTCGGTCTAGTTCCTTAATACCCCCATTTCACTAGAGCACGGCAGACTTACGGAAGCAAAAATGTTGTCATCCGCAAACGTGCCGCAATTATTCCCTCATATTCCGTGTCATTCTGTGTGATTCCGTAGTTATTCCTTAAGTCTTCCTCCACTTCCGTATGCTTCCGGCAGGTCAAAATATTCCGTGAACGTGCTTTTGAACATGTTCAAAAGCACGTTCAAGGAAAAAAATTACGTGAGTGTTCCGTGCTCTACATACCACACACCATCAGCAGCAACAGCAGCAGCATCAGACCGAGCACTTGTCGGGTGCTTTGCCCCTCACTTTAAGACATGGCCCCTGAAGACCGATCGATGGCAAACCGCGAGTATTTCACCTTCTGATTCACTGACCCACTGCTGATTGTGGTTTGCTTGAGACTTCGATCGGGTCTGCATGATCTGCACACACACACACACACACACACACACACACACACACACACACACACACACACACACACACACACACTCACTAGTGAACATCCAGGGACAGGACATTGAGACAGTGGACAGTTTCAAATACCTGGGCAATAACAATATATAAATAACCTTAACAATAAACTGGACTGGTCCCACAACACCAACGCCCTGTACAAGAAGGGCCAGAGTCGCCTCCACCTTCTGAGGAGACTTAGGTCCTTCGGAGTATGCAGACCTCTGCTCAGGAATTTTTATGACTCTGTGGTAGCCTCTGCAATCCTCTACGCTGCCATCTGCTGGGCCCCGGGCAGCACAGAGCGGAACAGAAAGAGACTGAACAAGCTGGTCAGGAGGGCCAGCTCTGTCCTAGGCTGCCCACTGGACTCTGTGGAGGAGGTGAGTGAGAGGAGGATGGTAGCAAAGCTCACATCCATCATGATCAACAGCTCTCACCTACTGCACCAGACTGTAGAGAAGCTGAGTAGCTCCTTCAGTGGACGACTGAGACATCCTCATTGCAGGAAGGAGCGCTACCGCAGGTCGTTCATTCCCACCGCTGTCAGACTGGACAACTCCACTTTGTAACTGTCTGTGAAAATACCGGTTATGTGTAATAAAAACCCCGTGCACTTTAATCAACCACATCTACCCCACTGACTGTGAACCATATCAACCCATCTACTCTGCCCTCATATTCACATATACACGTGAATATAGGCCAGTCTACAAAGTTGTTCCCTTCTTTTCTTTTATTGTTTATTAATTTATACTATTTATGTATCTATTTATTTATTTACTTATATAATATATATGTATGTTTGTATTTGTATCTATTTTTGCACCCCCTCTGATGGTACCTCAAGAGCCTGTAACAGTGAATTTCTCCATTGTGAGATTAATAAAGCTGTATCTCTTATGATCATCCTTCTCATGCCAATGATCACGTGCGCGAGGATGAAGTAGAGAGCGCGCCACATGCACAGCCATGTTTAAACCACCTTATAATAAATGATCAAGCAAATACAAAGCGGGGTTCAGAGATCAGCGTGTCTTAAACATGGGCTCAAGTGCATGCTTTCATCCAGGGCAGACATAATCAGAGGGATTTCCACTTTTCCATAGGGTTTTTCCATCCATTTTCTCTGTAAAAATGCCGACGCTCTTCCGTAGACTGCGTTCTGCGCCTTTCCGCTATGATCGTTGCATGCCGTGCTCCAGTGAAATGGGGGTATAAAGCAGAGGTTTCCAACCCTGATCATGGAAGACCCTCTGCCCTGCACATTTCAGTATTTTATCTGCACTTTCACAACCACTCCAAGTCATAAAAAGTTGCTAATTAGCTAATTAGCTAATTAGTAAAATCAGGTGTGTTTAGATTGGGGGCAGTGGTGGTCTAGTGGTATAGGGCGCTGGATCGCTGATCCAAAGGTTGGGGGTTCAAGTCCCACTCTCCACAGGGTTGTCACTGTCCCCCCCCAGTGCAGCTAACTGGGTTATCAAAAGCTGTCTATGGTGAGAGGCATGTAAAAGAACCATTGCTGACTTTCGTAAAGAGTAGCTGCAAAGTCGTCAGCGTGTTTCTGTTCCTTGCTAAAAAGGATTGTGATAGGAAGGGCATCCGACGTAAAACCTCTGCCAAATCAAACGTGCGAATCAGATGATTCGCTGTGGTGACTCCCGAGTAAAAGGGAAAAAGCCAAAAGAAAACAGACAGGTGTGTTTAGATTAGGAGCCAGGAAAATGCTAAAAATTTGCAAGGCAGAGACCAGGGTTGGGACCTTTGAAAGGATTCTTTCACGCCAGCTCAGGGAGTAGTCCTTGTAATTTTTTGCTTGTGGCAACATTATAGGGATGTAAGTCAACATAAATCATTATTTCTATAAAGCTACATTATGACAATGTCCACTCTTGAATGCACTATACAAATTCATGTATTGATTCTCCATACAGCTTGATCTGTTAGGGGAAGCTGGAGCCCAGTTGATTTTGGGCAAGAGGCAGGGTGCACCCTATCAAGTCACCTGTCTATTTCAGGGCTAAGACAGATAGAAACAACCATTTACACTTATGGACAATCTAAAGTAGCCAGGTCACCAGATGACCTAATCTGCATGAATGTGTAAAAAAACCATAGTACCCAAAGGAAAGTCATGTCAGCATGGGGAAAATAGGCAAATTGTAGCCATGGGCTTCAAAAGCCAGAACTTTTTTTTGCTAAGAGCTTAAAGTGTTAAGTGATAACAACTACATAGCCATGACAATACATGCTTATACAATAGTGACTACTGGTGGTCCCTCAAACAGGGGAAGCACATTTTATGCCTACATCATAAAATATGTCTATAAATGTACCATGTTGCAAATGTTGCAAGTGTTATTTATATACCTTGTCAGGGTGTATAGTGCCTTCAGTCAGAGTCAGCTGGGATGCCTGCACACCTAATAAAAGATACAGAGATTTGGAAAATGAAGTGAAATGTAACTTGCAGCAAAGCGCTGTGAGCCATGAGCTCCATTTAATTTTCTTGTCTGTACTCATGTGCCCACACAGGTAGTGGCCATTGGCACTGAGTGCAATTGCACTTCACAGGAAAATTTCTTGTGATTCAATTTTTTTTCTTGAGAAGTATCATGTGAGATAAAAGGCTTATTATGTACTTGTTAATTAAACCAAATCACTCTTCGGCATTGTCTGCTGTGCAGTTTGATGCGGACTTTTTAAAATTGTCTATCATTATGCACAGGTAGCTAATAAACTTTATTAAATTAATTCTTCTTCTTCTTTTCCTTTTGGCTTTTCCCTTCAGGGGTCGCCACAGCAAAACCATCCGCCTCCATCTCACCCTATCCTCTGTATCTTCTACTCTTACTCCAACTACCTTCATGTTCTCCTTCACCACATCCATAAATCTTTTTGGTCTTCCTCTCGGCCTTCTGCCTGGTAGTTCCAACCTCAGCATCCTACTACCAATATATTCACTAGCCCTCCTCTGTACATGTCCAAACCATCTCAATCTAGCCTGTCTGACTTTGTCTCCAAAACCTCGAACATGTTCTGTCCCTCTGCTGTTCTCATTCCTGATCCTATCCATCCTCGTTACTACCAAAGAGAACCTCAACATTTTCATCTCTGCTACCTCCAGCTCAGCCTCTTGTCTTTTCCCCAGGGCCATTGTTTCTAAACCATACAACATCGCTGGCCTCAACACGTCTTGTACACTTTTCCTTTCATTCTTGCCGATGCCTTCCTATCACACATCACACCGAACACTTTTCTCCAACCATTCCAGCTTGCCTGCACACGCTCCTTCACCTCTTTTCCACACTCTCCATTGCTCTGGATTGTTGAGCCTAAGTACTTAAAATCCTCCACCTTCTTTATCTCTGCTCCCTGTAACCTCACCATTCCTCTTGAGTCCTTGTCGTTCACATACACATGTTTTCTGTTTTACTGAGGCTAACCTTCATTCCTCTCCTTTCCAGGGCATACCTCCACCTCTCTATATTTTCCTGCACTTGTTCTCTGCTCTCACTACAGATCACCATGTCATCTGCAAACATCATAGTCCATGGAGATTCCTGTCTAACCTCATCTGTCAGTCTGTCCATCACCATAGCAAACAAGATGGGGCTCAGAGCTGATCCTTGATGCAGTCCCACCTCCACCTTGAACTCTTCTGTCACACCGATAGCACACCTCACCACTGTCTTACATCTCTCATACATGTACTGCACCACTCTAACATACTTCTCTGCCACTCCAGACTTCCTCATGCAATACTACAGTTCCTCTCTCGGCACCCTGTCATATGCTTTCTCCAGAGCCATAAAGGCACAACAGCTCCTTCTGACCTTCTCTGTACCTCTCTATTAACATCCTCAAAGCAAACACTGCATCTGTGGTGGTCTTTCTTGGCATGAAACCAAACTGTTGTTCACAAATGCTGACCTCTGCCATTAGTCTAGCATCCACTATTCTTTCAGATAACTTCATCGTATGGCTCTTCAACTTTATCCCTCTGTAGTTGCCACAACTCTGCACATCATCCTTGTTCTTTAAAATGGGCACCAGCACACTTCTCCGTCATTCCTCCAGCATCCTCTCACTCTCTAAGACCTTGTTGAATGTTCTTGTCAAAAAATCTACTGCTACCTCTCCTAGACACTTCCATACCTCCACCGGTATGTCATCAGGACCAACTGCCTTTCCACTCTTTATCCTCTTCAATGCTCTCATCATTTCACCCTTACTAATCTTTGCTACTTCCTGGTCCTCAACAGTCACCTTTTCTACTCTTTTTTTCTCTCTCATTTTCCTCATTCATCAGCTCTTCAAAGTACTCTTTCCATCTTCCCAGCACACTTCTGTCATCAGTCAACACGTTTCCCACTCTGTCCTTAATCACTCTAACTTGCTGCACGTGCTTCCCATCTCTATTTCTCTGTTGTGCCAACCTGTATAAATAATTTTCCTTACTGTCCAACCGAGCATACAAGTCATCATACGCCCTCTGTTTGGCCTTTGATACCACTACCTTCGCCTTACGCTGTGTCTACCTGTACTCCTGTTTACTCTCTTCAGTCCTCTCTATGTCCCATTTCTTCTTAGCTAACCTCTTCTTTTGTACACACTCCTGCACTTCCTGATTCCACCACCAAGTCTCCTTATCTACTGTCCTTCCAGATGACACGCCAAGTACTCTCCTACCTGTCTTCCTGATCACATTTGCTGCAGTTGTCCAGTCATCTGGAAGCACTTCCTGACGACCCAAAACCTGTTTCAACTCCTCCTTGAAGACAACACGACACTCTTCCTTTTTCAACTTCCACCACTTTGTCTTCTGCTCTGCCTTTGCCTTCTTCACCTTTCTTACCATCAGCATCATCCTGCACACCACCATCCTATGCTGGTTGGCAACACTCTCACCCACTACTACTTTGCAGTCACTGACTTCCTTCAAATTACATCGCCTACACAAGATGTAGTCTACCTGTGTGCTCCTACCTTTGCTTTTATAAGTCCCCCTGTGCTCCTGTCTCTTCTGGAAGAAAGTATTCACCACAGCCATTTCCATCCTTTTTGCAAAACCGATTAACATCTGTCCTTCTGTGTTCCTGTCCTGGATACCAAACCTGCCCATCACTTCCTAGTCCCCTCTGTTTCCTGCACCAACATGTCCATTGAAGTCTGCACCAATGACCACTCTTTCATTTCTGGGGGTGCTCTGCATCGCTTCATCTAACTCACTCCAGAATCTCTCCTTTTCTTCTCGATCACATCCTGCCTGTGGGGCATAAGCACTAACAACATTGAACATCACACCTTCAATTTCTAACTTGAGACTCATCACTCTGTCTGACACTCTTTTCACTTCTAGAACATTCCTGACAAACCCCTCCTTCAGGATGACTCCTACTCCATTTCTCTTCCCATCAACACCATGAAAAAACAGCTTAAACCCTGCTCCTAAGGTTCTAGCCTTGCTACCTTTCCACCTGGTCTCCTGAACACACAGTATGTCAGCCAGCTCTCTACCTTTTCCTGTTATGGTTCCAACATTCCAAGTCCCTACTCTCAGTCCTAAATTCATGCTTTTCCTCTTCTCTCTCTGCCTACAGACACACCTCCCGCCTCTCCTTCTTCGACCAACAGTAGTCCAATTTCCACCAGCACCCTGTTGGTTAACAGCAGTGATGGTGGTCGTTGTTAACCCGGGCCTCGACTGATCCAGTATGAAATTTGTCTTTATGGTTTGCATTTTGTGTTCTGGCAAAAGTTTTACGCCGGATGCCCTTCCTGTCACAATCCTCTGCATTTATCCGGGCTTGGGACCGGCTTGAGGGCGGGCACTTGTTCGTGCCCCCCTCACGGCTGCATTAAACTTTATTAAATTAATTAGCTTGGGAAAACTTAATAATACTCTCTGTATGTCTTAATTTACAGTAGGGTATGTACAAATGAAAATACTAAGCTATATTATAAGCAAAAAAGATATGAGTAACATTCACGTTATTCACCAAAAAAAAATCTGTCCGACTAAACTTGAAAGGTAAACCTTACCTCTAACCTTATCTTAACATACCACTATTGCACATATACTATAGTAAGTACTGTACTCTATATTATAGGTCAAACTTCACATAATGTAATAGTGTATCCTAAATTGAATCTTTAATGCTGCAACGTGCACCATGTTTAAACAATGATAATGATCAGCAATTTGGCTATCATGACAAATATTCATACATTTCCTATATGACAGATCACCTGCACACACACACACACACACACACACACACACACACACACACACACACACACACACACACACTTTCAAGAAAATCTCTTCCCAAGGCAGAGGCTCAGTTCTGCCAGAAAAAGTAGTTGTGTTACACTGTACACTTGTATTTGGTGCCTGCACATGTACTGTGGATCAAAACCAGAAAGGTCCAGCATAGCCCACACACTGAGTGGAAAGAGGAAAGAAAGAAGTAGAAAAGAAAGGACTCTGAGTAGGAGGTGTTACTGGGCCTGACCCAGGAATTTGACCAAGGAGAGGGGATGCTTTGGTGTTTATGTAACTGCAGGTGTCCATCACACAGCACACCCAACCAGCAATTTTTGAAATGAGGAAAGCTCTGTAAAAGTTGCCCAGCAGTTTCTGGACACTATTCTTAGGCCTGCTCCTCATGATCTGGCATGTAAGTTGAAACTGAAGCAGCTATGGAAAGACAATTCATAGAGTAATGAGCCTCCTTCGGCAGTTTCAGAGCCAGTACTTGAGTCTGTACTAACATCAAGTTAGCCACTGTTTCAGCACCCACAACTGGACACATGGCCTACGGTGCTATTCTTCTACTCACCCATTTGTTCAACCATGCACAGTGCAGAAAATCATGAGATCATGGAGCCAAGTAATGCTAGTGAGCTAGCCAAACAGCCACTGAATGCCCCACCCACAGTAGAATTGACATTCACTGAAAGTGATATTCACCAGTGTTGTGCCTTAAGGGAATGCTCAGAGTGCCATGACAAACAGAAAGAAGGAAGGGATTATTTGATGGAAATGATGGTAATTGCACTATGATAACACCCGGATTACAGATGACAAAAATAAGCATGTGCATGAGACCTGGCACTGGCAGAAAGGGACCAAGAATGAGGTCATGCATATATTGGATCATAAAACACTGGTATCTTCTGTATTGGACTAGTTGAATCATCCTATGTACATCATTGGAGTAGGTACTAAACACTAGGTCTCTTATGTCATTTACATCTATATTGTAAATAATCAGAGTTTTCTAACCATAAAATGTTCAATAAAAGGAGAAGGCTGTCATGCATCGTAACGGAGTCAATTGGTTGTAATAGTGATGAAGTGAAATGGACTTTTAATGATTCAATTGCTCATCATAAACAACTGCAACCACAAAATTTAATTTCTGATCTAATCATATTTCTTTTATACTACTTCCGTTGTCTTTTGAGTTTGGAAGTGTTTTATATATCAAGTGGTTTTGCTATATGGCATGGGGGCACATTAAGTTACTTTACTGTAGGTTTTGTTCACACTGGTTTTCTCCAGGTTTTTTAGTTCAGTCACACTGTTCTTAATCTAGTATCTCCAAAGTTTGGGGAAATTGGGCTTAAATGTTAATAATTCAATTTAGTTATAAAGTTTATGTATGTAGGTGTGTGTGTGTGTGTTAGTGGTGGCCCGGTGGTAGGGTGCTGATTACCGATCCCAAGGTTGGGGGTTCAAGCCGCACTATAAATGGCTTATCACTGTGCAGCTAACTGGGTCATCAAAGTGGTGAGTGACATGTGAAAGAGCCATTGCTGACTTTCATCAAAAGCAGGTTGCATTCTGCTCTGTGATGGCCTCACGAGCTGTCCAATGTGCACTCTGCCCTTGCCCAGAGTCGGCTGAGACAGGATGAAACGGTTCAGAAAATGAATGAATGAATGTATGGAAAGCAGCTTTACACAGTGCACAAAATGGTCACCAACTAGATTCTTCTGGAGTCAATATTGTATGTAAATAAAATGTTTCATATTCACAGAGATTTTGTCAACATAAAACCTCGAGTCAGATTTTTGGAGGATTAATTACCAAAACCTAGCAAGTCTATAGCACCATCATTTATCGTTCAGGTCATGTTTATCTGGCTGTGCCTTTTGCAGATACGAGATCAAAACCAGAGTAGGTGCATGAATGAGTAAATGTCACATCTAGAAGAGATACATGATTTTTCAAGAAACCTGATATGAAACACTTTGTTTTCTAAAGTGTATGCTTACTGAGCGATTAAATTGGTAAAAAGAACCATTGCTGACTTTCGACACGAGTAGGCTGCGTAGCCTGTGTGCATGTTTCTACCCTGCAATGGCCTGTTGAGCTGTCCAGGGTGTAGTCTGCCCTCGACAAGAGTTGGCTGAGATGGACGCCAGCCTCCCCGCGACCCTAATTAGGATTAAGTGGTTCAGAAAATGAGTGGATAAATGATGATTTGAAGACTGTAAAATCCCTCAAGGAAGTATGGGACACTCCCCATCCTTTTTTAGGGCTTCTACGTCATTGTTTGTTCAACACATTCTCATGAGATATTTGCATGAATTTGAACAAACCAGGGCAATGTATTTGGAGTTACACTGTGAGTTGCAGTCTATTTTCACTAAACATTATGTAAACTCTCATACTTTTCATATGTGAAGCATTGAATTTTATTTTTAATTTATTTTTAATTGTGAAGCCATGTTTTCATGCTTAGTTATTTCTCTGTCTTACTTTCTTGAATAACTAGCATGTTTTACTTTACCTGTGTCAGGGGAAGCATACGCCACGAGGCCTCCATTTTCGAGGAAGCCAAACAAAGATGCCTACTGGCACATGAGAGAGACTATGGTCAAACATCACCAGAATGAGCAAAAGGCCAAGATGATGAACCGCGTGGATGAGCCCAAAAATCCCCGGCCCAGAATGGTAAGCTTCAATAAGTGTGAATGTAAAAGTCACTGGTTATGACTTACTGCACTACTACTAGATATTATAGGATCAACTAGGTGGTAAAGGTTGCCACCTCCGAACTTTTAAAGATAGAACAGGAATTATGAAGGCCTTATAATTACAAAGCAGTTCATACAGATTTACTGAATTATTTAATGGTAAAAGCATACGGTTTACAATATATAGGTGGCAGAAATAAGGTTTCCCTGCATGGTGGGTGGCCATACTCTGCAAGCAGTTGACAGTCAGAGTAATCCTTAGACTAGATACATTGATACACTGAACACTTTAGTAAGGTATTGGCCAGAAGTCACTAGAAGGCTGTAGCGTACTCTAGCTTTAATGTCTTTGGATTTTGACTGGAAGAAAAATAGTGGTCTTCCAAAAATCATTTCTATTGTTTATGTTTTGATAGGTTTTCGCTTGGGTTTAATAAAGTGGTAGAGGGTTTGGTAGAGTACTTTATCTAAAATCATTCTAAAATCTCTCATATATTCATGTGAACAAATGAGTACATCCCAAGAAAATTGTTGATTTTTTCAGCAATTGTTGATTTTTTTTTTTTATATTTCTTATATTTCCTCCATTTTTTACATATAAAGGTGAAATACCCCAGCAAATGAAATTCCATTTTCCATAAATCACACTTTAGATCTATAAATCAAATTAGGTTATCAGATTAGAGTTGGTTTAATTGACATTGATTCGAACCTCCTACAGATACAATCTGCCTCTGTTAAATCTGAAACTTGTTTGATATTCTCTTCGCTATTGAAGTGTATGATCTACTAGTATGTCTGAAAATTTATGGGTTGGGGTTGCTTCAATGCATAAGGAACTGGGCAGCTTGTAGTCATTGATTCAGATTTAAATTCTGCAGAATATCGTAGAGGGCTTCACAGAAAACATTGAAGTTGATGGGTGAAGTTGAACTGGAGATGTACTTTCTAACAAAATCATCTATAAGCATTGCACAAGCAAATCCAATAACTCTCTGTGTACACTGGGGCATAATGTCCGCAATCTCCACAATTTGCGAGAATCATGAGGAGCGTGGGTGGTCATGTGATTTAATTTTGGTAATCTTGAGGAAACTTAGTGGATTTCTGATTATCACTTAAATTTTTTTCTGTAATTATTATGACGTGTAATGATTTGATGCCAATCATGATGGTATATGGGAATTGTAGTAGAGCTTAACAGACCTGAACAGACCATAACAAAGCTTGATATACCATTGTAGGGGATTTTGATGAACTTGGCAGCATGATTCCTTCAGATTTCGAGTTGGAAGAACCCGCTTTCTTTGTATACCCCAATCTTGCTCTAAGCATGCTCATAAATAGTGGCGCTCCGATTTTTTTGAATAGCTGATTGCTGACATCATGCCCCAGTGTGAACCCTGGGAATGGCTTAGTACGAAGAAATGGAAAGTTATAAAATGGCTAAGGGCAAAGCATACTTTAGGACATTTGAAAAGAGCTGCAGATGCAAGAAAATCATCAAACATTTTGCATCTGAACGAGTTTTCAAAAATTTCCATAAGCAATTCCTTGATTTCTGCTGGGGGGGGAAGCTAGCTTATAACATTCATTTTCTAAGCCATTTAATCTTAATGAGGGTTGCGGGGTGGCTGGTGCCCACTTCAGAAGACTCTGGACGAGGGCGGGGTACACCCTGGACTGCTGGCCAAGCCATCTCAGGGCCAACACTCACACAACCATTCACACTCACACCTAGGGCTGTTTTACAACAACCAGTTAACCTCCTGTGCATGTTTTTGGACTTTGGGAGGAAACTGGACTGCCCAAAGCAAACCCATGCAAGCATGAAGAGAACATGGCAAAGCTGGGAATCAAACCCAGGCCTTCTTGCTGTGAGGTGGACAGAATAATCACTACGCCACCATGCCTCTTTCAAAGCCAGCTTCTGAGGGAAATTATATTCTTACTTTCTTCAACGAAGAAAATTACATACCTTGTGATTTTGTTCAAATATACGACCTTTAAATGTAGACACTGTCAAATTGTGTGCTTGCTCAATAATAACAAAAAATAAAATGAACATTTTTCATAGAGTATATTGTACTTATTTTTCATATGACTCGGGGTATTCGGCTAGGTTGTGATCTGGTGATATTTTCTTTTAATTTGTAACTCTTCTATTGGTGGATGATATGACGAAAATATAATAACATCTTTTTTTTTTTTTGGCACATGATATGCATCGTAATCTCTGCAGAAGGTTTCATAATGAACTACTCTGGAAGCAGTAGTTTAAACCTTTAAAGTAATTCTACTTTAAACATAAACAAATATAACTAAAATATTTTATCTTTTTAAGTATTTGAAAGAGCCAGTAGGAAAGAGCACATCAAATTGGCTTTAAGTGTTTGCAGTGTACTTACAAAATTCTGTTCACAATTTATTTACAAAAAATACATTACAATACTGATAGTAGCTCATAAGAGTGTATCAGGAAATAATAGTCACTTGAACGTATAATATTAAGTATGATACGTATTGCCCAGCTGTACCATGTGTACCATGTTGTGGAAAATTTGACCAAATCTTAGAAAATATACAGCAGACATGACACCATGTCACACCAAAATTAGTATGCAATCTGCAAATGTAACTTTGTCTTCCAATGATCAACCATAACACAAAAACTGTCCGCGTAATAATCAAAGTTTTGAACTGGAGTTTCCATAGTCAGACTTGTATGCCCAGCACATCCATGAGACGCTCGATCTTATTGAGATTTGGAGGATTTGGAACCCATTTTGGAGACCTTGACTTTCTTTTGCAATTTTCATCAAACTATACTTGAACAATTTTTTTGCAGTGACAAGAACATTATCCTGTTGAAAGAAGCTACTGCCATTAGGGAATACCATTGCGATGAAGGGGTGTACTTGCTCAGCAACAATGTTTAGGTAGGTGGTATGTGTCAAAGTAAAATCCTCATGAATACCAAGACCAAAGGTTTCCCAGCACAACATTGTTCCGGGCATTACATTTTCTCTGCCAACTTGCCTACTTCTTATAAGGCATCCTAATGTAATCTCCACCTCAAATATGTGATTCACATGCACCTGGTTAGATTTATCAGACAAGACCACTTTTTTCCATTCCTATATGAACCAGTTCTGATGCTCACATGCTCAGGAGCTTTTGAGGATGAACGGTCCAGCATAGGCACTGTGGCAGGTCTGTGGTTATGCTCCTCCATACACAAAAAGCTGCAGTACACTGTGGTCTGACACTTTTCATTTGTAGTCAGCATTAAATTTTCTCTTCTGTTGGATTTGACCAGATGGAATAATCTTTGCTCTACAGATATGTCAGTGAGCCTTTGGCGCTCATGAATCCTTCACTGGTTGCTCTTCCTGAGAAAACCTTTGGTAGTTACTAACCACTGCATACTGGGAACTCCGTACAAGACCTGCCATTGAAGATGCTCTGAACCGGTCGTTGTATCATGTATCTGATAATTTTGCGTTATCAGAGTTCATCATATATGTACAGTTTCACACTTTTCCTGCTCCTAACACGTCCACTTCAAGAACTCAGTGATCACTTGTTGCATTATACAGCTTAAATCCTGACAGATGGCACTGTATTGAGATAATCAGTGTTATATTTAATGTCTGTTCCACAATGTGTATTTAATGTGTCTGCGCCACAATTTGTCCCTGTCCCACGTTTTCAGCCTCATGCTTAATAACCTGGACACATTACTAGATTCTAGTCACTAGAATCCAGTGGCAACAGCACCAACTTAGTCCCCACACTAAACTTGGCTAGCATTGTGTTTAGTACAGCAGTGCCATCTTCTGGTTATCACACTAACATACACTACAACAGACCAACATATTTAACTCTGATAAATAATATGCAGTTATATGATGCACGGTACTGGATGTGTTGTTTGTGTCATGAATGTTTCTAAATGCACTGAAGATGAAATAGGTTAACAAATCAGCTCTGGACAACTGACGTGCACTTAGAACAACTCTATGTGCCTTTTTGATGGATAAGATGGCAGAATTGGTGGTGTTCGCTATAAAATGTTTCAGGATCACCTTCATCAATGCACCGTACACACTGATGGCAGCAAACAGTGTCAAAACTATTGCTGAGCGAGAGAACAAACACTTGGTATCTTTGGTAAAATTATATGAGGTATCAGTTATCACGCTGGTATTCTGCAACTTATCCTTATCACGTTTGGCCATCGCATATATCTGCTGCAAGTTAATTAACTTTTCTTGGAAATGTACCATGTCTTACCTAAATCTTCTGTGTCTCTTGCCAGCTGACCACTGCTGCATGACTTCATCCTAAAACAACATTCCCAATCTAACATTACAGCTTAATGACCATAGTGAGGTTGCTTCAGCATTACAAGACTTTGTGCTTTTTTAAATAGTTATTTTGCCCCTAACTTCTCCATAGTTTCTAAGATGTGACACAGTTCAACACAGTGGAAAAATGTTCCAGGAACGTTATGGTTGTTGTTGTTGTTGTAGTTGTTATTGTTATTATTGTTGCTTGAAACTGCCAAGTCTCCACTCTCAAATTAGCATAACCACTGTGGTCCTTATGATATTTTTCAGACCTAGAACAAGCCCAAAACAAAAACAATACTATACATCCTAAGTTTCTACTTCATTTAAATGCTGTATATGATGACTATTAGCCAACTCTCTGAGCAAAAAAAGATATGTAATGAGAGCATCAGAGGACAGAGGAGACAACATTACTAATGTGTAAATGTACGAAGGAGAAACCAGGGAATCCAGAAACCTGGAGCTGGCTTTAGCATGAAGGAAAGATTGAGAAATCGCTTATGTTCATCCAGCATCCATGTCCAACAAACAACAGAAACCCTATGAATATGTCAGAGTGATATGTTGAGAGCCCAGGCCTGAGTACAGCGAGCACTCATCTGCAGAACTATTCATCCAAATGATATGGATAAGATCCTTGGCAGAGCTCATCTTCGGTACCCTCTTATCCCAAGCCAAGCAACAAGCAGCCAGAATAAGAGACAGAGGAGAGAGGGGGTGAAAATGTAATAGAGAGGCACCTTTCCTTGTAGTGAGAGAGAGAGAGAGAGAGAGAGAGAGAAGAGAAGAGAAGAAAAGAGAAGAGAAGAGAAGAGAAGAGAAGAGAAGAGAAGAGAAGAGAAGAGAAGAGTGAAAGTGTAGCCCAGGAAAAAAAGGGCTAGGGAGAGATGAATATCTGGTATGTTACATGAAGCTGCCGAACTGGTTCTTATCTTGCTTTCTCCCTTGTTTGCTGTGTGTGTGTGTGTGTGTGTGTGTGTGTGTGTGTGTGTGTGTGTGTGTGTGTGTTCTGGCTAAACAGAGTCAGTGTCAGCAGGAGTTGGATAAGGTGCTAGAAGAGATCTCTAAAATGACCTTCCATGACAACAAGGGACACCTGGAGAACCTGTATGAGCTAACATTTCCCAACTGTGACAGTAACGGACAATATAATGTAAAACAGGTTTGTATTAACTTACTCTTGGGATATATTCTTAAATAAGCTAGTGGAGTTAGCTCCACTCATAACATTTATTCATTTTGCATTGAAACAGGATAGAGCTTAAGCAAAAAAAAAAAAAAAAAGGTCATGATATCTGGATTCAATAAAACTTAGTATGCATATTTATTGGAAAAAATATACAGGATATGTGCCCAGCTTGCAGAGTGTTGAGGGCCGTGCTCTAGGGCCCAGAATTTATGTTGCTCTCATGGGACGTTAAGCAACAAGAAATAGAATCATGTCAGCTAAGCCCCAAGGCTGTCAAAGTTTTATACAGTCAGAAAAAATACATGCACAATTATCAACACAACATGTTGGAAGTCTTGTAATACTGCAAACATTAAGCAATATATAACCTTTCATCCACAGTGGTTGCAAAGGCTGCTCAAAAATGAACTACAATGACATGGGGATTAGAGTAATAATAAAAGACGCTTCTAAAAAAAAAAGAAGCTTCCAAACTTTTTGAAGTAATGGTTTTCTCTAAATGCAGGGGCAAAGTCTAAGCTACAAGTTACAAGGTCATAAACATGTTTGCTTACACACTTTCTGCAGCCCGTGGGAAGTTAGATGCTTTTGTTTTGCTGTTTCACTTTTTTTTACCTCTTCATCTCTTGCATGTCCTTGACTCAGACCCACATATTTTTAGAGTCAAAACAATGCTATGCGCAATGTTCCCCAGCACAGTGACATATAGCATTACATGATAGAGGTAAAACAAGGCCAGCCTCGCCTGGTACAAATAAAGTGATTGTCTTGTTCTGATGCGAAAGCTCAGTTTTCCCATGGCTCAAAAAAACTTTACCTCTCCACCCTAAATTGTTCTGTAAAACATCTCGTTCCTTGTGTAATTAATGTAACTGTCAGGGCTTTGTTCTTTGTCAGTGAAGGAAAAATTGGAAAGTCTGCTTTCTTGCCTGTTTTTTCATGGTCCCTGTTTAAGCTGTGTCTGATTCAATTATGACCTCATTTTAGGAGTGCTCAGTGGGGGGTCAGAGAGCCATGCTGTGACCAGTGAGGCGGGTTCTGCCTTTGCTGGGGTTTGGCTCCACCTTCCATATCTTTCCTCTGATCACAATACTGAGTACTTCATTAAGCTTGGAAACGCCACCTCTGCCCTTCCCTTTCCTCTTACTCTTCCTGTCTTTTTGTGTTCCAGTGCCACATGTCCACCCATGGGCAAAGGGGTGAATGCTGGTGCGTGAACCCTCACACTGGTATCCAGATTCCTTCCTCCATCAGAGTGAGGGGTGACCCCAACTGCAGCCAGTACTATGGCGGACCCGAGCTCAAGTCCACTACCAGCCTGTACAAATAAATGTGGATAAGTGGAGCAACAGAACAATTAGAGACAAGGCTAGAGAGACAAGTGTGCAAGCATATATTACTGTGTGTCTGTATGTGGAACTATTTCGGACCAATTATAATTTGCATTTTAATTTCATTAAATAGCAGAATAGAAAATACCACATCCAGACTAAACCAAACTATATAAATAAGACGCTAAATTTAATTTAACAATAGACTGGAGTTGTGTCCACTAATTATAGCCTATACTTTAAAACAGTAAGTTAAAACAGGCTCCTCTAATCATGTGACAATATTTTATTGTAGCTGCAGTACAAATTCCAGTATGTAACAGTTTGTGCAGCTTCCACTATTTGATCCAATTCTCAACTTCCTTTTAAAGCCAGGCTAACATAAGCTACAACCACTCCTGTGCTGCTGCCTTTCTAACACTAAACATGCACCGAAGTAGGAATGCTAATGTACAATTTTAATCAGTTTCCTGCAAACATTGTTCTGTATTTGCATGGATTTGTTTTCTATGTTTGTCCCTCCTTTTTGTGGTTGTTCCATGTGCATGGACACCATCAGTGCTGTTTACTTGTATTCAAAACCGCCTCCTCTTTTTTGACTCACCCTACCAAACCATGTGGAGCTGTATTCTCTGTACTGGCCTTGTCTGGTGTCTGTGGGGTGTCCACCAAGTTACTCAGTGTGTGTGTGTGTGTGTGTGTGTGTGTGTGTGTCTGTGTTTAGTGGAGTGTAGCCAATGTTGGCAGCTGATAGACTTCTTCCCCTATTCTCTCCATCCAGTCATATGGGGGGAAATATGGGTGGAGCATTAGGTTTGGAGCAAAAGTGGTTACTAATGATGTGCTGACAGAGGTCAAGATTAGGACACAGAGCTGACACTAACAAATGCAATATTAAGTGGGTTAAGTAGCTATAAATAAACACAGGTTTGCAAATATATTCCTGCAATGCAGTTGGGCTATACTTTGCTTTATATTATTTTGCGTTTCCCATGGCTGGTGAGTGTGTGGGGTGCCTGTTTGACATTTGGAAGATTTATTGATTGGGTTAGTGGTGTCTTGAGATGTGTGAAAGGATGCCAGTTCGTGTCCAGGTTAAAAGGGAGTTGCTAAACTTGTTGTGTCAGACATTTTCCCCACGTGGTGATTAATTTAGTGCAAATGTTGAGCTCTAGGGCAGTGATAGTCCTTGAAAGCTATAATTACATTTTAGTCTGTCTGTGAAGTATGATCATGCTTGTCTCTCTGTCTTTCAATCTTTGTCTCTCTTGTTCTCCCTTTACTTTTCTCTCTCTGTGGCATTAGACAGATTAAATAGACATGATCCATAAATAGCAGCTGAGATTAAGCTGATCGATTGTAAACAAATGGTGCGTAGACCCAAGAACTTGGCTAAAAACTGTTCTACTCTGTTTGGAGACTTCTGTGAGCTTTGCCTCTCAGATAACATATTAACCTTCAATGGCTCACATGGTAGTGCCATGTCCATCTCGCCTTTAAATTTAGCTTTCATAGATTTTCTTTTTTTAGAGTGTATTATGGTGCTACAGCCTGGCTCGCCTAAACCCTGCTCCCTATGCAGGGTGTGAGGGCTAGCACATAGGCTGCTGAGACTCTGGCTATGAGTTTTCCATTTGGGCTGGATTCCAAAATAAAAGATTAGTGCCTCCCCTCTGGTGGTACAGTAAATTTTATGGTAGTTTGAGTCTGACCTAGTTTGAAAATAAAGCAAAACCAATTCCTGTGGTTTTTTTTGACAATATTGATTTGCCAGAGTTGTGCTGAAGGAGTGAAAGAATTTGGTTGTGTGTGCGTCGAGGGGGTTGCTGTAACATGCCTGTAGCCAGTGGATGGAGGGAAGTAGTGTTTGCCATCTGTTGCACTGTAAAAATGTCAGAGTAGCGTGCTGTTTGGATGGCCTCGGACAGGCGTCAGGAAGAATTTCTTAAGCAAATCCTCCACAGCACACAATGTACTAGCCTCACACACTTTCACTTTTTACATTTTTCTTGTTGTCGCATTGCATGCCACCGAGTATCGGGAGGTACACCAGCATCAGATAGTAAAGTTTACTGGTGCTCACTAACGCAGCATGCTTCATATGTCTTTTCTCATTGGAATTAAAGTGCCTGCTTGCAATTCACAAAAGGGATTGTGAAAGCCATAAATGCATGCCAACCAACAAAGATATTTTTAAAGGCCTGTAATAAATGACAATATGATTAAACCTGTTACCTTCAGCCCTCTTGTTGTTTCTTTCATTAAATGTTATACAAAAAGGACACAACAAACTAAAAGCAGGTTAAATTTTATTTTTTTCTGTGCTCATTCATAGAAACAGCACCCACTGTAGTTGAAGTGTACATTTTATGTGTTAGGTTGGTATTTCACTGGCACAAAACTACCCTAAGATGAAAAAAAGAGAAAATAATCAAGAAAAAACAAAACAAAAACAAAACAAAACAAACAAACAAAGAACAAAACAAAACAAACGAACAAAAAAAAAAAAAAAACACTGGCCTATTTTGTATTTGGTGTGTCTGTGCATCGGCAACATTTCAGTAATACCATCCTTTTAACAGTAACAAAAAAGACAACAACAAAAAAAAAACATGCTCCTGTATATAGAGATCTAAAGTTTGTCCCTTATATTTTAACCTGAGACCTATTTTTCCTTCTGTTTGATTCCAATATTGTACTGGGGACACATATTGAAATAGGTACCATATTGAATGAATATGCTATTATTGGCATCCACAAAATGGTTTTAAATGTCAAATTGGAAAGTCAATATTTTGACTTCAAAATAAATTACTTATTTTCCACACTGACAGTCTCATTGCGTTATTTCATATTTTTTGACACTTACAAGTCAAATTCATTAATGTATAATTCCAGAAAGATTATAGTACTTTATAATTATAAATTATACAATTATAATTATATGATAATTCACTACATGCACTGAATGGGGTGCTGTGTCAGAAGACAGGAAGAAGAGAAATTAAAGCATAACTGTAGAAACAGTCATTATCTTCAGTATCTTTATGGTTATTGAGGTAAGCAGATGCAGGCGTATCTCTGTAGGGATCTTTTCCATGTTCCACTTATAATAATATTATGAGCCTGTCAGCACTGAAAAATAAGTTTATTTAGACACAGATGATTGCCCCATATGATTACAGTATATAGCTATTTTGCAGTTATTGCGTGATAACTCATTACTGGACTGATTTCAGTCGGTTTTGTCCCTAGTAAAAAATACAGTTTGGAAAATAGTACCCACGTTAAAAAAAATACCAGCATTTTCCTGTAACTCCTTTGGCTAGGCCAGAGTTACATTCCTCACTTTTATAATTCAGTAACCTTGTTAGTTTTATTCAAGTTACTGAATAATTCATAATAGTTACTGAATACTATTGAAAAGAAATAAATGAATAATAAGCTTGGACGATATGATGACACTGTGGCTTAGTGGTTGTTGCTTCATCCCAAGCAGGTCCAGGGTGCGACTCTGATGACCAACAAGGGCCTTTCTGTGCATAGATTACAATTACTCCTGTGCATATGCACATTGGGCTGCTTTGACTTCAATGATTGGGTTTGCATAAGTTAAATTTGGAGGGTTGCATAAGGTATATTATACTTATATCAGACAAATGAAGAAGATTATGGCTTTGGCGATTCTGAACAAACAAGACTACTCAACAGAAGAAGAAAAGCCTGTGTGTATGAAATTTTGCATACTCTCCCAGTGTTCATGTGGGTTGCCTCTGGATTCTCTGGTTTCCTCCTAGTACACAGCAACATGTAGGTATGATGATTGGATGCATGGCATGCTGTTAGAGCTTTATTAATTTTTTTCGCAGATAACATTAAATTTTATGTTAAATTTAAGAAAATTGGCCACAGGGACTTTGGAAATACTTAAACAAGCCAATGGAAGTGAAGTTGTAAGACGAATGAGGTGTTTTGAGTGGCATTTGTAAGTCAAGAGGGGCAGAAACTCATCTACCAGTGACATCCTGCAGCATTTGAAGTGTGAAAGGCACTCAAAGCACCTCACTCAATTGTAACATTTTCACTGTTAGTCTGTAAGTCTGCTAATTCAAGTTAACATCAACATTCATTCATTCATTCAGTCATTCGTTTTCTGTAACCGCTTAATCCTAATCAGGGTCATAGGGGGCTGGCGCCCATCCCAGCCGACTCTGGGAGAGGGCAGAGTACACCCTGGTTGACTCACCAGGCCATCGCAGGGCAGAAACACACTGATGGCTATGCAGCCTACTCTTGTTGAATGTCAGCAATGGTTCTTTTACATGTCTCACATCATAGACAGTGGGAGACATGGCTGGCCTTTGATAACCCAGTTATTGGCACAACACAATAAATGTAACATTTATCATGTTAAATGAAACAGTTTTTATTTTACTGCATTTTGGAAAATATCTCAACTTTTTTGCACTTTTTTTATGATTAAAGTAATAAAAAGAGCACAGATACTTTGAAGTCCAATGTGCAGTTGATTTATTCTTTGAAGTCAACTGTAATTGTCATGTTCACTGACTCGCAAATCAAATCCCCTGCACATGTTTTGCTGACTCTGCTTCCTCGATCAGACTCTTTTGAAAGAATACTAGCTCAAGCAGGTGAGTCACATCTGGCCACCTACTTACGCTTTATAAGTATGTTATGCTTTCCACTTATTCCTGGAAGTACGGTTGCGGAATTACAGTAATGTAAAAATTAGTATTTACAAAACAGAAACAGGCTATGCCCCCGGCACTGTACCTAGCTACTGCAGTGTTTCTGTTTTGCAGATGTTCCTGTTTCCATGGCTGACTTTAACAGCTATGGCTTCACACCAAAACCATCACTAAAGTCATGTGGCACAATTTTATGCTAAGTTTTTCTAGCAGAGTTTCCCTGTAATAAACCGTGGTATTTCTAATATCACCATGAAGACTCTGTGATTATTTAAATTCAAATTTAGGTGTTTTTTTTTTTTTAATTATTATTATTATTTTATAATGTTTGTCTGTTTATGAGTTGGGGCTCATATTAAATGACTTCCTGAGGTTTTTTTTATGCCTTTTATTATTATTATTATTATTATTATTATTATTATTATTTTGTATAATTATAATTTATTTCTGACATTTTTGGAAACCAGGTAGCTTGCATTGAAAGGGATGTAATGTAACGTCTGCATTCAAAATACCAACACACTGTTTCAGCAATAAACAACTGTTAACAATAATTTGTATTCTTTATACAACAAGGTGTGCCTGTCTTTAAAATGATTTATATGCGGACTCCTTTGTATGCGAAGGCATACTGGCATACATATTGATATCTAATTTGCATATGATTTAAGGATTCTACTTTAAACAAATAAATGATAGAACAAAAACAAATACAGTATGTTTATCATAATCAGAAGAATGAATAAAGTGCAATAATTTAAATGAATACATAACTTTATTTAAATAAATGCTTTGTCATAACAAAAAAGACAAAGGTTAAAAGAGTACATAAATTACAAGTTGAATAAATATTACAGTGATATTTACTTTCTTAATATTTCAAGGTTTTTTAATTTTTTATTTTTTTTATTTTTTTAAGCGTTTCAAATGCTGAACATTTTCACGGTCCTCCTGCCACAAATAAGTGTGTGGGTTTTTATTTGTTTTTTTGTTTGTTTGTTTTTTTTGTTTTTGTTTATTTGTTTGCTTGTTTGTTTTTCTCTTTCAAAATGCCATGTTTGGCCATATATCAGTGTGATCATTCATTAAGTCTTTTCTCATCCAAAAAAATAAAAAAATAAAATAAAATAAAACCAACAACAAGAATGAACTGTTAGTGATTCAAAAACAAAGCTGTAATACTATTGTATCAAGAGTTGTGAATATTGCATTTATCTATCCAGTTTGAAGATTCGGAATCTGTTGCAGGCAACAAACGACATCACAATGGATTATATTGGTTTGATGTGATTGTTTTTCTTCATAAACACTACATATTATGAAAGAACCTTTGCAAATAAGACACGTTTTTGAGCTAAATGATGAGATCTAGTATAAGATTGTGACTCAGGATGAAATGAAACATTTGTTTTGAATTTTGTCTTTGGTTGATTCAAAAACACAATTTTTTCACCTCATACAATTTGGTACATAAGCACAAAACAAACCAACAGAGACTTGGCTGTATCGCTTACATGCACGCCAGGTAATCATGAACCACATTTAAGATGACATTTCCTACAGCCTTTGATATCAATTCCAAGAAAAGAAATAGTGAGTGATTGTCCATTGGCTGCTTGTACCTGCTTCACAGATTCCGAGACCCCATAGCCTAATCTGCTTACAATATCTACTGTGATGTGTGCTGTAATGTGTGCTTTTGTTCTGCCCCACTTGACGGGGTCATGAGGCCCAGAGCGTAATCATGACCTAGGGCTCTCACCTTCTCTCCCTCTCCCTGTGTGCCACTGAGGCACATAGTCCGGTAGCTGAAAGAATAGATGAGTTGAGATTAGACTAAGATCAATTGCTGTGTGTTCTGATGTTTTAATTTTTTTCCTTCACCAGATGAAAAGGTGGTTGTCAGGCTTGGGCCATGAAAGCCCCTGTCAAAATTCCTCAGGCAGGGTTTGTGTCTGAGGCCTGTTCCTGCTTCTCCTACACCTGATCTGTGACATGCTTTAGAGTCAGCACCGCTAGGAGGAAGCTGTCATATGGCAAAAGAAATATTGTAAATACATAAGTGCAAGCTGCTTAAAAAAAAAAAAAAAAAAAAAAGAAAGAAAGAAATGAAAAAAGGGAGGGGGCTCTAAGGACGAATCAGGGTCTGGACATTGCTAGCAAATGCTCTGACCTCCTCCTCAGGGGCCATTTGTGCAATAATAGTGAACAACACCTCCTCAATAACTCAGAACACCTGTGAAGTTCTGCTTATAGCATTCACCTGAACAAACTCTCTGTCTCATTCTCCTTTTTTTGTATCCACACGTTGAGAGTCCTTTTTCAGTCATTTTCCATTGAGACACACCATTGGTACTTTCTGTCAACCTGTGGTTCTTTGTTTTTTATTATTTTTTTAAATAATGGTGTAACTATCAATAGCAGAGAGGCAGCATTAGAGGCAAGCTTAGTGGAGTAAAGTCTCATCTATCTTTTAGTGTCAAGCATTACTGGCCCCCTCCCAGCCATGAAACTATGATCACATGAGCTCTGTAATAAGATCTGAGCGGAACCACTCTGGCAGGGAATGGCTTTTCTGGCTGGTTTTTCTGCTAAAGAATCACCAGCATGTGCTGGCCATGAAGGCCTCTGTGTATCCCTGTTCATTTGTAGCTTGACAGAAAATGGCTTGAACTACTACCTCAAGCATTTACATAAACTTGCAGTCTCAAAAAATCAGCTTATTCGTTAAGATTAAAACAAAACAAAAACAATGAGAGACATAGGTGTACCCACTAGCTTCGCGTTCACAGCTAGAATTTCAATGTGTTTTAAAATAGTTGTGGCATGACAGAAATATCTTTCACATACAGTTCTAAAAGCAACTGAGGACCCTCGTCAGTACATAATGTTTAATTGATTTTATCCCCTTGGCTACTGTGTAACGTTCACGTCACTATTCAAATGTATTTGTATGTAGAAAGGCACTAAAATAGACTAACAGACTCACGTAAAGCTCTCAATGCACTGAACGACAATAGAAATTAAATGTGCCTTTTTTTAAATGATAAACTTTAAAATGCAAAAAGGTGTAGTTAAGTCATGCTGAAAATTGAATTGTCATTATGTATATTTTGGGGTGGGGGGGTGGGGGTGGGATGGCTGGGGTGGACTGTAGGGGACCTTCATTCGCAAGGCTAAGGTCCCAAAGTGATAGCTTTAACAATAAAAATTAACGGCAAGAAAGGTTTTAAAAATGAAAAACTAAACACTAAAATGCACAACTTGTTTTCCAAGCACCAATTCCTGATAATAGTTTCTTGGAAAACATTTATTAATCAACAGTTAACGGTGATAAAATATTCCAAGGTGTCACTCATTTCAGTGAAAGCACTTGGTCTAAGAAATGGCTCATAAGCGGATAAGTCGATACTTCACTGAAGGCAAAAAAATTAAAGACGTTCCAAAAACCTGTCACAGGATGTCAAGAAAAACAAAAAGCCACCACTTCCGAAGACAAACTGAAGTCATGTGATTTCAAACCCAAATTTGAGGACCATTAGCGTCGGGCCTTTGAGATTTCTCTCAAAGCAAAACACTTAAATGTCCCACTTTGGATACTGATAGTTAAATGTTCACTGACTGCTGCAAAAGAAGTGCCAAATGGTTTTGGGTGTGGACATCTTTCCTTTTTACTCTTCTATCAAGGAATCCTTGAAGACACTGGGGATAATGGGACCTCAGGCCATAGCCAGCACGTCAGCTATCTATTTACCTGGATCAGTCTACATGCCAGCGTCAGGTTACATAGGCACAGTTGGCATTTTAGGCAAGCTACACAGTCACAGAGTCACTGAGACAGGTATGTCAAACATGGTTTCAAGTCCTACACCACTGCTTTCTCAAAGAGTGGGCCAGTGAGAGATTGCAAACAACTAGCAGTGAGTCTACTCTTTAACTGCTCTCAGGGGGCATGAGGGTTTCGCCATACACTCACATTGCAGAAAACAATTAAAACCTGGCATTCTTTTATACTAAAAAATGCTGTTCAACATGTTTCTCTTTCATGTAACTGCACATAAATTCACACATGCAAAGACATACATACACATTCACACACACACATACACTGAATTTGGTGAAGTTACACATTTCCAAGGTTTTCCCAGTAAGTGCTCTAACAGAAACATATAGCGATATAGAGAGAGCTGTATCTGCAAATCCCTAAAACATAATTTTCTTTTTCTCTTTTTTTTTTTTTTTGGAAAATGAACAAAACCTTTTATAGTTCTTCAAATAATAAGAATTTGAGCTCCAATAACACCGCAACCTTAATGATGTAAAAGACCAAGATAGCACTGGCAACCATATGATTTTTTCCTGTATGTTAGTAAGTATGGTGCTCAAACCCCAGGCTCTATAAAAATATATAATTGAATGTATATATTTTTCAAAATCTTTTGCTGGGACCCAGCTCTTAACATGGCATAGGCCCCCAATTAACTGGGTACAGTTAAGGGTTAAAGATGAGTGCTTAGTCAAAAGTTTTTATGACCCCCCCCCCCCCCCCCCCCAATTTGCTTGAGATTTGTGTCTTCTTTTCTGATAAAAACCGTAGAGTGACTGGCGGGTGGACAGGTGGGAAGGAAAGAAGGAGGTGAGCCTCGGCTTAGGTGATCATTGTGCATCTCTCCTCACTCATTGTTATTGCCAGGCTCCATATCTTTGCACTGGATGTTTCCTCCACTGTAGTCAGTTCCTGGCAGCTGCACTCCATATTTGTCTACACACCAGCATATTCCCCGTTTCCTACCACGTGAGGGCTTACACTACACATTGATTGGATAGAAAACACAACGAAAGAGGTGTTGAATGGCTATTACTAAAAATATCAGACACTCATTACTTTATGTTAATATTCTTTTAAATAAATCTTCTGTTTATCTGCAAGTTGGCATGACTCGAATGATGTCAGAATACTTAAAAGACTAATTCCACACCTGCTTGCGTTTGAAGAAGCCCTTTCTGTCACAGTTGGGCAGATAAAGAGAGAGAGCCACAATGCGGGAGGTGTCTTTCAGCCCCTTTATGATCCCATCCAGCTTTCTTCTACATGGACCCTTTATAATTCAGCACAACATAATAACAGTGAGATAGACATCAGCAATCAGTGACATTCCTCCCATTTTCCATGTCCACACTGTAACTTACAAATTCGGTTTCGTGCTTGATTGGGACTGGTGAGTTATCCAGCGAACCCATGGACCTCAGTTTCTCCTGCTGCTTCTTCTGCTCCTTGCGCATCGCAGCATGTTTCCTGCTGTGGATTGAGTCTTTCTTAGGGTAAATGGGCACTTTGG
This sequence comes from Plotosus lineatus, assembly GCA_024760905.1. Lineage (NCBI taxonomy): Eukaryota > Metazoa > Chordata > Actinopteri > Siluriformes > Plotosidae > Plotosus > Plotosus lineatus. Next base: position 42,544,773 of record CM045729.1, on the reverse strand, counting down.
TTTGGGGAAGCTGCTCCTCGGTCATGTCAGTCTTTATTGCTTCTTCATGCTCTTTTGACTCACGATCTACATAGAGCACAATGATCAACAGATTAGATGTCACTTCTCACAACTAACACATTGATTCAGAGGAATTAAGTTTGAGGAAAAAAAAAAGGCAGGATAGCAGCTTACACTTTTTCATGTTGATTGAGGTCTTAAAATAAACCTTAAGGCAAGTGCTTTCTCACAAAATGTTCCGTATGCATTTGTTTACATAAGTGGAAAGGGATCGTCAGGTGAGGAAGGGTCCACCCATACAAACCTCTAGACTTCTATTCAAACATGAAATGGAATTTGACTTCATTTCATTGTTAGATAAACAGACAGTAGCCATGCGACCAGTGTGGTCAAATAGCACTAAATTTTCATAAAAGGTTGTTTATGAGAGTCACAAACCAAGTCAAACATCTGCAGAGCATGCCAGTAAGACTACTAACTACAAAAGCCCAATGATGATAATAATCCAGGTTTCTTATTGCACCATGTGTTTTTTAAGTTGGATTTGCAAGAAAATTTCCATTTGTTTGATAAGAAATTCCAGCCATGATTGTCGCACCTTTAATTAAACAATGCAACTTTCCTGAGTCCCTTTTGAACCAAGATTCTTTAAAGTCTCGGCAGCCATGAGGGCCATATGATGTGGTGTGAACTGTACAGAGAACAAGTGTGTTCTGAAGGGGAGTTTACATTATATAATGTCTACTAAACCTGCATTTAATGCTGTAAAAAAGGGAAAAGAAATAAGAAAAAAAAAGCTAATAGTACTTCAAATATCCATCATTAAAATATATGTCTGAGTGCTCAAGATCAAAATCTAAATAAGTATTACAGAATAATTAGTGCAGAAGTAAACCCTGAACACAACAGATTTGGGTGCTAGTATGAACGTGTGATATATCTATCCAGCTAAAATATAACACAAGGTATTCCAGGTCAAATGTCAGAATGGGAATTGTTAGGGATACAGTCATGTGATAGCATACAACATTCAGCACTATTAGCTGGCTTTGTAAAAGGGGCAGAGGTGGGGTTAGTATGGTCTAGTTTCTCTTATATAATGTCTGGTTTACAGTGACACCCTGTATAAGAGAAGGGTGTTCCAAGCAGACTGGTGTTGAAAGAGTTTGTCTGACACCGCAGCCATGGATAGGGACATGGGGGAAGGGTGATTACTGGAACCAAGTTCCTGGCTTCTGAAGTTGCTATCAGAGTCGTGGTTGACTTTGAAATTAATCTTGCAACTCATGACTTGGCAGACGAAATTCTGCACTGAAAATGTTCCCCGAAGCCAGGCTTCATGACAGGCCAGCAGGCTTGCTGAATCACATCTTTCACAGTCAACCTCATACTTAAAAACTTTTAGAGTTATAAAAATGAATGACGGCTGATCTTCATTCCTCTTTGTGTTCCAGTAAGGAACACAAATCGTCAGTTTTCTATGGAGACCCAAGACTATAACAACAACAGCAATAACAACAACAACAAGTGAAATATAATTTAATGGTGATTACGTATTTCACATTTTATTTTCAAGTTCAAAATTTTCTTCTATGATGAATTGTTTCAACATGGCTGAACTGAGCAAACTGCCTGAAATTGGCTCCACTGTCTGTGTTTAACATCTGAATGCTAGCCAAGTCACCAGAGCATGGCCAAGATAGACACGTTACATGCATCTTCTCTAATCAAATGAGCTTTGAAATGAATGGCAAAGAGGTATTGGTGACTCTATGCTTAGCCTTGCAAAGTTTTCATTAAGGCGAGAGGACCAGAGCAAGAAAACAACGTGCATCTGATATGGCTCTGTTTAAATATTAACATGAGGCAATTATACTTCATCAGTATCCAAGTTTCTTGACGTCTGATGAATAACAAATGATACATATATATTTGCTTTTACTTAACTAATACTTGTGAATTTACTAACTTCAGCCACTGCATTGTTAGGTGTTAAGTAACGTCTTTTTTAAATACTCATTCTATCTTTTGCACTATACAGTTATAACTTCATATTGTTCAATTTATTCATTTAATCAGCTTGTCACAGTGATCGCAAAGCGAGTTATCCATAAGTGTGCAATTTTTAAGCAGTGCTTGTTACTGACCTAGTCTATTGATCTACATTCATCTCTGTGATCAAGTCACTGGCCAACCATGACATCCTAAGCTAGATTCCGCTGCTCAATATTTAAAAGCTGGCCCAAATTCACAGCATGATTGTTCAAATGAAACAGCAGCAAGCAGACAAAGGGCCAAAAAGGCCAGAGGATAGCTGCTCTCTACAGTCAAAAGTACAATAGAAATTAGGTTATAATGGATGCAAAGACTGGATTGACATGAATCGTAGCATTTACAATGAAATATAAAAAAAAAAAATAAGACTGTGATAAAACTTCATGTAATGTTACATGTAATTATAATCAAATTTAAGAACCTAAATGCCATCTGTTCACCTGAAAGTATTTGCCTTGTAGCATAATTGATATCTGATGTTATATGTTTCATTATCCAAACGACACCCCTTATCCCAATCTGAATATGTCAGTCTAGCACTTCTATCAGCTTATTCATATACATACATATATATATATATATATATATATATATATATATATATATATATATATATATATATATGTGTGTGTGTGTGTGTGTGTGTGTGTGTGTGTGTGTGTGTGTGTATATATATATATATATATATATATATATATATATATATATAGCATGAGGAATTATGAATAGTTAACAGTTATTCTGCAACCGGGAGACAGATATGAGGTCAGAGTCGAGGACAGCTGTAAGACGAGCGGGCTATTAGTTACACAGGATGAGCGGGAACAAAATAGATGTTTGATTCTATCCTATAGATGGTAAGAAATATAGGATTTTTATTACTGCATTCAAATTCTTGATATATATATATATATATATATATATATATATATATATATATATATATATATATATATATATATATAGTATATACAATTTTATATACAATTTTCCCATTAAATACTTTTACTGGAGAGCCAGTATAACCAGTTTAATAGTGGAGGTAGTTAGTGGCACTAAAAGAAGCAGCACTTCTGACTTGCACAGAACAGGTACAATATTCTTATGACACCAGCATTTAGCCACACTGAAGACTAAGGGTCTGTTGTTTGTAAAAAGCAGAAAATGTCACTTTTGGTGGAAATAAATGTCGAATTCTTAAAAGTAAAAAATATGTTCTTATTATCAAATACTTAATTATATCGGTCAAACATGGTAAGATGAGCTCTTTTGCAGACATCAGTATTAGGCCATACAGAAGACTGAAGCCTGTTCATTACAGCAAATAAAAAAAAAGAAAAAAAAAGATGGTTTCATGACAATGAACTTTTTCCAAAAAGAAACCCAACCCCCACCCCCCAAAAAAACAAACAAATAAAAAACAGCCAAACAAATACTCTCCCATGTCAAAAAGTTTAGTCACACAGGACAATTGCTGGGGTGAAAAATGTATACTTTAGTCATGTGTTTTCTCTGACTTTAAGCTATACAGCAGTTAAAAACTCACCACCTTTTTATTTCCCTTCCTTGGAAGTCGTGACACCAAAATGAGCATCCTCTACCCATGACGGGATGCCTCATCAGATGGATACGTGAGCCACATGTTATTCCTGTTATGTCTACTTTTTCCTTTGTCTTTATGTTCCTATGTACTATAATAGCCTTTCCCAAGTGATGAAATGGAATTATAGCAAACTCAATTGTTTGAACAACCATACAGACTCCAATTTAAAGCCAATATATGAATATCATAATTCACTAAACACTTTATTTTCATGAAAATAGACTACTGTCGGAGCCAAGTTTCTTCACAGCTGTTAACCACTAGCCTTCCAAGTACTGCTGACAAATGTAAACTGCACAAATTGCTGTTAAACATTATTAAGATAAAACATTCATGCTTGCCAAATATGATCTCCTTTTGCATGCTCTGGGTGTAAAAAGGTGAAGGACCATCTGAGGCATGTACTGAAGCCTGACTTTGGTAAACCTAAGAAATGAAATGTAGACCTGAAAATTAAGCTAATGATGGAAACTGGATGTCCTTTGCAAAGCCACCTGTATGCACAAAGCTCTGGCCATTTACGCAGCATGTACAGTACTGATTAGTGCTCTACAAGTAACTGCCTCCTTTCAGTTGCCTCATGATTGCAGTTAAAATATGGACGACCTCCAAGAATTACATAAGGCACCCATAAATAAGTACTACAAAACCAAACTGCATTCAAATGTCAATTTATGTCTCTTTCTTTTTTTTGCCTCAGGTGAAGGTCCATTAGTTACGGATGTGCTGTCATTGCACAGTGTGCAACATGCTTGTTCATGTACAGCTCAAGCTTTTAACGTTTGAGCCATCTTTAATTATTGTTTGTGAGCTCTGACACAGAAGTCTGCTGAAATATTACATGAAGGTCTTTCGTGAGGATCAGAGCAAAGACCAAGCTACCATTTAGTGATATTTGATGGCAAGTGTCGAGATTCAGATGTGCCAAAGCTGTTAGGTTGCCTGCTGGAATGTCCACCAAACTGTTAAAAATCCTCAATCGCAATGAAATAGGGGTTTAAGCACAGTGAATGTTATAGAGGTCAGGAGTACTGGTGCCAATAGCTAATAAACTTACAATTTTTAGGGGAATAGTCTTTTAAACATTACATAGTTATTTAAATATATCTTCTATGCCACCTATTTACATAACCAGTGATGTGAGCTTGTACCAAAAGGCTGCACTCCCGTGAGTACAAGGTGATCAAAAAGTTCTGGCACTGTTGCTATAGTGAACAAATGGACTGCAGCACTGTCGTGCTAATGCAGCAATAAGCAGCAACCCTCTTGCGTCAAGGTGTTGGTGTGACATTATGCTGTCAAAATTATAACCTGTGTCACACACTTTTGTGACACTGTAACATGCATATATGCATAATTTTATGGAGCTAAAACCAAACAACAAAAATTATCTGCCAAAATTGTAAAATTATCAACAGAGGACCTTCAAATGCTTCAGCAGGCCTACAGCAATGAGGCAATGAACTGGGGATGTGTTTTCAATGCCATTCATGCAACAAGAGGGACAAGCCACTGTCTTCAATTGACATGCTGCCCATTTCCTGTATGAAAGCAACAAAATACACTTTGCATGGCTCATTGCCTCATTGCTGTAGGTGCGTGGAATCATTTCAAAGGTCTATGTTGTCGATCGCAAATGCCTACTGTGCAAATGCGCATATGTCAGTGTCACAAAAATGCACAGAACACAGATCTTGATGCAGAATTACCTGGCATTGTGACTCAGAACTAGTAGGTACAAGCATACCTAATGTATCAGTTTTAAATACTATACCATCCAGTGTAACAGATAATATAAGGTTTCAGTTCTGTTATATTATATAGCATATAGGTCTGATCACGAAACTGTTACTGAAATGAGTGACACTGACATTTTTTGCAGATTTAGAAAAAAATGTTCTTCCCATTTTTTAATGTACAGTATTAAGCCAATATGCATTCAAACATGGTAGATGCACGATAATGGAGAAGCAGCATTATCAAATTATCAGTAGGATGACTCAAAAAGTCAGTATGTAACATGGAAAGAATGAATAGCTTTCTATTCATGAATAATAGTTTTAGCTAATAATTGTGTAATTAGTTACACTATGCCAATTGATAATGCTTGACATGTTTGACTTTTTATATTATCTAAAGTTAATAAATGCCACTATATTGGCGATCAGTGAGAGCACAAGATACACTATGTTACATGGACAGGAAAACTTACAGATCTCATTGATCCTATTTTAAGTCTGGTGCTTATTTACCAATTTTGCCACACACGTGCAGATTCCGTGGTTCATTGTGCATGCACCTGTGCTCCAATTCATGTGGCTATTGGACCTGTGGAGACCTTACCAGAGGCTCAAAGGATGTGAAAATAATGATGTCTTTCAATTGCCACAAAATTAAAAGTTGTAAACTAGAAAGTATTTGGATTATTTCAAAAACTGTGTTCACTATAAGTACATGTTTTGATATTATATTATCTGCCAGCCATGCACTAAAGGCCTTGATGCATTAAGTCACAAATAAACTTAGAAATGGAAATATTTATTCAAGTTTGAAGTGGAGTACTTGGAAAATATACCAGTTTTGCGATCAAATCCATATATGATATACTATTATTTGGGTGCAAGTAGGCAACAGAGCAAATATTGCTTTAGGCTAATTAATCACTAGTCTAAATTGGGTGAGTGCACAGCACAGATGCCTTTATATTTTTAAGCTAGAATTCATTTTGTGTAACTACAAGTGATTTAAGGTCAAAAAACATATTAAGACATTGTTAATAATGCAAATAAAAACTACACATTTGGTTTGTAACAGCAGATATCTAATGAGAAAGCAATACTGTTTTTATACTTGGCTTGAAATAATATTTTATTATACGCACTGCAGGGTGGCGTAGTGGTTAGCATGTCTGCCTCACAGTAAGAAGGCACAGGGTTCAAGCCCTGTGCTTAGGCATTTATGTTTGGAGTGTACATGTTCTTCCTGTGCTTGAATGGGTTCCTTCCAGGTAATTAGGTTTCCTTCCATAATCCAATGACATGTACAGTAGGCTAATTGGCTGTTCCAAATTGCCCCAGGTGTGGATGTTGGTTATGTGATGGTCATAAAAGCTGTTCAGAGTGGACTGTGGACAGAGTGGACCCAGTGTTTGCTGAGATAGGCTGCAGCTTCCTCACACCCCTAGTAGGATATGTGATTGAGCAAGTGAGTTTACACTGCCAAAGCTAACATAAGTTATTGTAAACAGCCCTACTTAGAGCTACAAGCAAAACGAATGCGACAGACTCATTACATCATATAAGATCAGATACTTCAACTTGCCCAATAATGTGGAAATGGTTTGCCATTTTCTTTTTTTTATTGGCTATCCTGAGGTGAAATTATTGGTTTAGAGAAATTAAAATTGGGTAATTAGGTGACAGAGATCCGTGATCCTGGTGTGATCAAGAATGCATGACTTCTCCATTAAAATTCATCTGTTAAAATCGGCTGAAACCAAACACTAGAGAAAACAAGAAGCACCCATTGAATACATCCAGTGCTTTTATAGCTCTTTAGACAGTGGCTCTAAATGTGTTTAGCTGAATCACTGTGGCATGACCAAGTACCCAATGCAACCACACACTGGGGATGAGCTGCTCCTGTTTCAGCTCTGTTCCACACATTCACGTCAAGCCCTTCCACAGTCAGGCTTTTAATGAATCTTTCTGTGAATATGTGGAAGGGTTTGCATAAATGTAACCTATAAAACCATTATTTAACCATTGACTACAAGCATGTCTGTTGCCTATTTTGTAAAGAAATTGTTAGCTATCCATCCCTTTTATAAAGCATATCTGCAGAACAGAGTGAATTCCATTCACATGCAATCCCATGGATTTATGTGACCCCAGGGAGTAGTGGGGTGGGGGTGGTTTACAATAAAACCAACAAGTGAAAAAAAAAAAAAAAAAAAAAAAAAACATTTTAACACAAGCTCCATGCACTAAAAACAACAATTCATGAGCAAACCATGTATGGATTGAGGGTTAGTGGAAGAAGTTAAGTGTAAAAAAGGTATGTTGAAGCTTTCAGCTGCATCAGGCACACATGCCCAAACCATGGCTGTCTGCCTCCCCTCAGATTTAATCTTTAAACAGTAATCCGACTCTCTGCACCACCCCCAGATGTAAACCTAAATTCAGACTAACCAAGATCTACTGCCTCATAAATCTTCCCCCACAGTCTTCACTGTCTTCAGCTGGATGTAATTAAATAATTAAGAGAATTCCTCAGAATTAGCTTTTTGTTAGATACTACTTAGTGTGTGTCAAATAAACTACATATTTCTTGAACAAAGCAACTATGAAAGTACATCATTCCCAGTCTAGGAAAGAAACAGATCCATTACGTTTTGTCTTGCATGGAATAGTTCAACATCTGCTGCACATTTGATTGTGTTCTCATCTTCAACACATATGACTCACAACAACATGTCATTATCAAGTAAATTGTGTGTTAATTTGGGTGTGTTAGAAAAGGGAAAACACTGACAGGTGCAGGTCAGGAAGAGTGCAAGACCAGGACTGAGGATTGGGCTATTATATCAACATTGCTTTGTGTATGTTGGCCATGTGGCGGTGTGCCAAAGCATTGCATTCACCAACTGTTTAGATAGGTTCAGGGTATCTAGGTGTAGCTTAAGGAACACATTTGCATTCTATTAGCATACAGGAATGCAAATAGGGACTGTGGCATGGACGTGGGAATAAGTGGCAGTGCATTTAAGTTCTCCAGTGTCATGTTTTAACAGTACTGTACTGAACAGTCTAAAGATCTATCATAACTACTGAACCACAGTGTCTTCAATCTGATTTATATGCAATAGCACTGATTGCAACCCGGTAATAGCCCAGTGCCAGGCTATTGCTGTGGAGTGATGCTTAATCACAACTCAACCGTGCTGAGACCATACAGAGCCTAGCTTGAATTCCACCCTCTTTTGTTGGTTGCATTTGAGTCATCTCCAATGCAAATGCATTAAAGTCATATTCATT
>CM045729.1:42393579-42531079 GCA_024760905.1 Plotosus lineatus | reverse complement strand
TATTGTGTGTTTTCAGTTTTCATTAGTTGTGTTGGACCCTGCTTGGTAGTACTGACGTCATTGCTTGCAAGGCATTGAATTTCCTGAGAGAAAGTGGGCAGGAAAGATCTGAACCCAGTGGAATGGTTCACTGGGGATGCTGATTCACTGAAGAAGGTCCTTGCAGTCAGACTCCATTGTTATCTTATACTGAATACTGCTATCTGCCGAGTACTGGAGAGCTCTCATGAACCGTGCGATCATCAGGTATTTTATCTGGTTGGGTGTTGTGGATGTAGTGTCAAATATGCCCAGGATAAACAGATGACAGGCATATATTCATTACAGACTGTAACAAGCATTCTGATTGACTTATGAAATAGGCAGTAATGCAGGGTGAATTTGCAGCAGTAGGACTGCAGTGTTGGGCAGTTATCTGAATTTGGCATAAGAATGATTTAAGCACTTATGCTGTGAGGCTCATAGATTGTTGGTTGTCAAATTTCATCATATTCCATAGTTAAACTTGCAATTGCACAACTTATTTCAATAATACAAGTTTCAAAGCTAAAACATCTGCTCCAAACACTTAAGGTTTGATTCCCTATACAATGAAAAATATCATAAAATACAAATGTCTGAATGAGAAGAGAAATCCAATACCCACATTCCTTTATTCTGGACACTGGTTAAGAACAAACAGTTTGTAATATTCATACATTAGAGACATATGGCAGGCTTCTTCTTCTTCTTCTTCTTCTTCTTCTTCTTCCCCTTTCGACTTTTCCCTTCAGGGGTCGCCACAGCAAATCATCTGCCTCTATCTCCCCCTATCCTTTGCATCTTCTTATCTTAGACTAACTACCTTCATGTCCGCCTTCACCACATCCATGAATCATCTCTTTGGTCTTCCTCTAAGCCTTCTACCGGGTAGTTCCAATCTCAGCATCCTACTACCAATATACTCACTATCCCTCCTCTGTACATGTCCAAACCATCTCAATCTAGCCTCTCTGACTTTGTCTCCAAAACCTCTTACATGTGCTGTCCCTCTGACGTACTCATTCCTGATCCTATCCATCCTCGTTACTCCCAAATAGAACATTTTCATCTCTGCTACCTCCAGCTCTGTCTTTTCTCCCGGGACACTGTTTTAAAACCATACAACATCGCTGGCCTCATCACTCTATGGTACACTTTTCCTTTCATTCTTGCCGAGACCATTCTTGCCGATAACTTCCTATCACACATCACATCGGATACTTTTCTCCAACCATTCCAACCTGCCTGCACATGCTTCTTCACCTCTTTTCCACACTCTCCATTGCTCTGGATTGTTGAGCCTAAGTACTTAAAATCCTCCACCTTCCTTATCTCTGCTCGCTGTAACCTCACCGTTCTTCTTCGGTCCTTGTCATTCATACACGTGTATTCTGTCTTACTGAGGCTAACCTTCATTCCCCTCCTTTCCAGGGCATACCTCCACCTCTCTAGATTTTCCTGCACTTGTTCTTTGCTCTCACTACAGATCACCATGTCATCTGCAAACATCATAGTCCATGGGGAATCTTGTCTCACCTCGTCTGTCAGCCTGTCCGTCACTATAGCAAACAAGAAGGGGCTCAGAGCTGACCCTTGATGCAGTCCTACCTCCACCTTGAACTCTTCTGTCACACCGACAGCACACCTCACCACTGTCTTACATCTCTCATACATGTCCTGCACCACTCTAACATACTTCTCTGCCACTCCAGACTTCCTCATGCAATACCACAGTTCTTCTCTTGGGACCCTGTCATATGCTTTCTCCAGATCCACAAAGGCACAATGCAGCTCCATCTGACTTTCTCTGTACTTCTCTACTAACACCCTCAAGGCAAACACTGCATCTGTGGTGCTCTTTCTTGGCATGAAACCAAACTGTTGTTCAAGAATGCTGACCTCTGCCCTTAGTCTAGCTTCCACTATTCGTTCCCATAACTTCATCGTATGGCTCATCAACTTTATCCCTCTATCGTTGCCACAGCTCTACACGTCTCCCTTGTTTTTAAAAATGGGCACCATCACACTTCTCCTCCATTCCTCTGACATCCTCTCACTCTCTAAGAGCTTGTTGAATGTTCTTGTCAGGAAATCTACTGCTACCTCTTCTAGACACTTCCATACCTCCACCAGTATGTTATCAGGACCAACTGCCTTTCCATTCTTCATCCTCTTCAATGCCATCCTCACTTCACCCTTACTAATCTTTGCTACTTACTGGCCCTCGGCGGTCACCTCTTCTACTCTTTTTTTCTCTCTCATTTTCCTCATTCATCATCTCTTCAAAGTACTCTTTCCATCTTCTCAGCACACTTCTGTCATCAGTCAATACATTTCCCTCTCTGTCCTTAATCACTCTAACTTGCTGCACGTCCTTCCCATCTCTATTTCTCTGCTGTGCCAACCTGTATAAATCATTTTCTCCGTCTTTACTTTCCAACTGAGCATACAAGTCATCATACGCCCTCTGTTTGGCCTTTGACACCGCTACGTTCGCCTTACGCTGTGTCTCCCTATACTCCTGTTTACTCGTTTCAGTCCTCTCAATGTCCCACTTGTTCTTAGCTAACCACACTCCTGCACTTCCTCATTCTACCACCAAGTCTCCTTATCCACTCTCCTACCAGATGACACAACAAGTATTCTCCTACCTGTCTCCATGATCACATTAGCTGTAGTTGTCCAGTAATCTGGAAGCACTTGCTGATCACCCAAAGCCTGTTTCAACTCCTCCTTGAAGACAACACAACACTCTTTCTTTTTCAGTTTCCACCACTTTGTCTTCTGCTCTGCCTTTGCCTTCTTCACCTTCCTCACCATCAGCGTCATCCTGCACACCACCATCCTATGCTGTTTGGCAACACTCTCACCCACTACTACTTTGCAGTCACTGACTTCCTTCAAATTACATCGCCTGCACAAGATGTAGTCTACTTGTGTGCTCCTACCTTTGCTTTTATAAGTCACCCTATGCTCCTGTCTCTTCTGGAAGAAAGTATTCACCACAGCCATTTCCATCCTTTTTGCAAGATCTACCAACATCTGTCCTACTGCGTTCCTGTGCCTATCATTTCTTCATCCCCTCTGTTTCCTGCACCAACATGTCCATTGAAGTCTGCCCCAATGACCACTTTTTCACCTCTGGGGGTACTCTGCATCACTTCATCTAACTCACTCCAGAATCTCTCCTCTTCTTGCTCACATCCTGCCTGTGGGGCATAAGCACTAACAACATTGAGCATCACGCCTTCAATTTCTAACTTGAGACTCATCACTCGGTCTGACACTCTTTTCACTTCTAGAACATTCCTGACAAACTCCTACTTCAAGATTACTCCTACTCCATTTCTCTTCCCATCCACACCATGAAAAAACAGCTTAAACCCTGCTCCTAAGGCCTTGCTACCTTTCCACCTGGTCTCCTGAACACACAGTATGTCCACCTTCCTCCTCTGCATCATGTCAGCCAGCTCTCTACCTTTTTTTTCAGAGTTCCAACATTCAAAGTCCCTACTTTCAGTCCTAGACTCAGACCTTTCCTCTTCTCTCTCTGCCTACGGACATGCCTCCCGCCTCTCCTTCCTTGAGGTCTTTGACCAACAGTAGTCCAATTTCCATCAGCACCCTGTTGGTTAATAGCACTGATGGTGGTCGTTGTTAACCCAGGCCTCGACCGATCCGGTATGACATTCTTTCTTGTGATTCACATATTTTATTTGGCATTTGTTTTACACCGGATGCCCTTCCTGACGCAACCCCCCCCCTTTATTTATCCGGGCTTGGGACCAGCGTGAGGCAGAGGCCCTGCCCCCCCCCCCCCCATGGCTGCATTTAGTGACATATGGCAGCCTGTGCCCTGATAATTCAAGGTACATCGAGTATGTTAAGCTCCTAGAGCAGGAGGTGGTACTGGGTTTCGGGGATTCCTGTTTGTCTAACTCATCTAGGCTCAACTCCTGGGATTAAACAGTCTGGCTGTTGAATGAAACTGCAGCTGCTAAAAAGTTAACAATCACAGTTGTCATTTTTCTCCCAAATCCTCCCCCTCTTCTCCTTGTCCCTTAGGCTGCCACTTTTGTCCTTTCTTTCAGCCCAAGTTGAGCATATTGTTGTAACTGTGTTTCAACTTGTAATATTTCCAAGTTTTACATGTACTCCAATCATATTGATGTTGTTGTTTTGGCTAAATTAATGGATTCAGATTGTTTAAAAATTACTATGAGATATCACATTACATTAGGAAGCATAAGAAAAAAAAATCAATGTATATTATAATCAGGAAACACTTGTGCCATACTACTGGATCACTATGTTTTGGGCAAAGTTTGTTTGGGTTTATTTTTTTATTACATAAATTAAATATACAATAGTTCCATTTTAAGTTTTGTAGGCAAACATTGGTGTTCTAAATTGAATGCGAGCAGCTACAGGAAGCAATTGTTGTGATTGCAGCAGTGGTTTTGTGTGGGAAAATTAGGGAAGGTTAAAAACAATCCATGCAGCTGCATTCAGGATCATTTGCAGAGGTTGAATAGCGCTCAAAGGTAGATCTGCCAGGAGCGTATTGCAATAATCTAGTCTTGAGATGACAAGGGATTGAACAAGTATCTGAGTTGCCTTCCTCAAAAGAAATAGACAAATCCTTCAGATATTCAAGATAAGAAATCGACATGATCTTGAAAGATCAAGATCAGTCAGCTGGGATTAACATGACAGAAACATATATAACATATATATAAACATATATTCTGGCTTCTTAAACCACTGGGAGAAGAGGTGCCTCAAGATTCTCAGTGTAGCTTCTATTTTAGTTAACATAAAAATATCAACTACTTCACCATCTTGCTCCTTAAATTATAACCCTTGTCTTACATCTTCCTGAGAGAGAGAGAGAGAGAGAGAGAGAGAGAGAGAGAGAGAGAGAGAGAGAGAGAGAGAGAGAGAGAGAGAAGCCAAAGGGAAAAACAACCGTAACAGCGAACAGGAACTTACTGTTATGTTTTGTCAGTCAATGTGATGTTTAGACTGTGGAATACATGGACAGCAGCTTCCGGATTCTTGAATTATAAGCCATTGAAATATCCTGCTGACTGCTTGCAGTATACATTTTAGCATGACCCGTTTTCTTGCATGAGGCAAAACAGTCTACAATCACTATCTGAGTTACAACGTATGTGAGTTACGACCACCCGTACTTACGACCACGTCTAGCAGATGCCTAAGTGCGCTGCGTAAGATAGTTGTAACAGCACAGCATTCCAGCATCTCACACTCACAGCATTCCACCACTACACTCAGTAACTAGTAACATCTCTTTTACAGTACAATTTTACATTCATTTACTGTACACCGTTACCATGGCCCCCAAAAGGAAATCCAATTTGTCAGATGTCAATTCTACCAAGAAAGCAAAGAAGGCACTGTCGTTGGAGACAAAGATGAAAGTGAAAGTGAAATCTCTCTCTCTCTCTCCCACTCCATTTTGTTTAAAATTTTGAAGGACAAGGAAGCAGTGAAAGCATCAGCCCCAATTAAGTTAACTATCATCACAAAACAGCGTGAAGGACCGATTACAGAGATGGAAAAGTTGCTATATACGTGGTTGGAAGATAATAGGCATAAAAATGTGACAATGATGTTGCGAACAGTGCAAAGTAAGGCTACAAGTTTATTTAGCATGTTGAAAGAACGTGCAGGTGAAGAATACACCTCACATGAATTCATAACGAGTGCTGAGTGAATGGGATCCGAATTACGACCAATCTGACTTACTAAAGGTTGGTCGGAACCGATCTAGGTTGTAACTCGGATACTGAGTGTATTTTCCATTAACATTTTTTTGTCTTAATTGATTTTCCATGTACTGTACAGGGATCCCTCGCTTTCCGCGGTTAATGGGGACCGAGACACCTCCCCCTCCCGACCTCAGATTTCCGCGAAGTAGGATCGACCCCACTGACTGACGTATACATACATGTGTATGTGTATATAATATCAATAAATATATATTCAATGCTATAAATGCTTATAATATTAATTATACAGTCAAAAATAATGCATAAGATGCTATAAAATATAAATACACACACACACAGACAGATGCACACCTCACATAAAAATGTAAATAGTTTGTTGGGGGGTTTTGGGTTGTTGTTTATCATAATTGGCCTTGTTTTGTGGCAATTTCCTTAAACACCCCCCCCCTCCCCCATTTCCCCTTAATTTCCTTATTTTTAAAATTTTTTGATGAATATTTTTGAAAAAACCCCGATGCACTGAAGCCACAAAAACTGAAGCACGGAGTAGCGAGGGATCACTGTATTTATCCATCCATCCATTTTCTGCCACTTATCCAGGTTTGGATTATGGTGGAATAATTTTTTTCAGAGATTCCAAGGCTTCTGTATCCCTGGCCACCTCCTCTAGTTTGTGAATGCTGAGGCCTTCCTAAGCCAGCTGAGAGATATGATCTCTTAATATCTTAACATGTCTTAACTCATTTCTTGCTATTTGGGTATGCCTGCAACACCTCTTCTAGGAGGAACACAAAAGTGCCAGTCTCTCCTTCAACTGGGAAAGTTAAGTTCCTTGTCAGACCCAAGGTCCTCAACCTTTTTTTGAGCAAATCATCAGGCTCAGACAATTGAGAAATACCCCAAGAATCCCAGAAAATAAAGTGAATCATTCTCTAACACAGATATAAAAATAGATATCCAGGAACAGGGTTTGTGCCCATTGCTCTAGAAGAGTGACTGACTCGGCAGCAAAAATAGCTAAGGTGAAATCAATTATTAAGAAGGTAAGCAACTTGAGAACCTACATTTCGTAGTATAGCCTCAGCATAATAGATCAGAGATTAGTCAACATGCTGATGATGTTTATATTGTGTCATGGCATTCAAGCTCACTAATTCTGGTATAACAAAATTCATCTTCACACTGACTCTATGAAATGGGATCTGGTGTAAAATATGAATCATGATCAGACATCATACAGTATGTCTGCTTATTGGTCATGATTCTGATAAATTACTCGTAAGAATTTAATTCCTCTGACAAACCACTTAATCCTAGTAGGGTTGTGGAGAGGCTGGAGCCTATCTCAGGCAATGCTGGATGAAGTCTGGGGTACACCCTGAACAGCTCGCCAGTCCATTACAGGGACAACATTCAAACACAGACACAGCTGCACTTTAATAATGTAAGATCACACACACACACACACACACACACACACACACACACACACACACACACACACACACACTGAGGGGAAATTTGACCTAAAGTGGTCTTCTTTGTTTTAAAACACATGCAAACTCTTCACAGAAATGCCTCTGCCAACTTGAACCCAGAGCTTTCTTGCTGTGGGGCAGACCTGCTAACCATCATTATGCCACCGAGTTGCCTACTTATAAGATTTTGAGAATCTTAATTTTACTTTATTAAAAAAGTGTACTCTGCAACTGTATGTGAAATGTGTGTGTGTGTGTGTGTGTGTGTGTGTGTGTGTGTGGGGGGGGTGATGGTGGTAAGAATGACCAATATTAAAGCTGACTACATCACTTATTTAATTATGATTAAATCAGATAAGTGGTCCTGATGATGCAGAAACTACAATTCCATTACTGTCTTCATGCATTTCCAAGTTTTTGTAACTGATTTTAGAAAGCAAGAAAATAATTTAGGCATAAGTCTTTTTAATAAGTTTATTATCTCATGGACAGAGATTTTATAATAATGATAACAAATTAATCACCAGGGCTAACATATACCCAAGTACGTACTGTATAGTGGGTGTTAAAAAGAATCAACACCCTTCATAATATTTATATTGTATTGCTTTACAGCCTAAAATGGAAAACACACACACATACACACACATACACACACACACACACACACACACACACACACACACACACACACACACATTTCCATATAGGTTTTATTTATGTTTTTATTTCAGGCTGCAAAGCAACAAAATGTAAAAAAAAAGTCAAATGGGTTGATTGTTTTCTATACCCATTGTATGTTCTTATAGTGATATCAGTATCTACTTTTAGGCTTGAAAGTAGTGAACTTGTTCCTAAAGCCCCATCCGGTTCTTACTTTATAAGTGACACAAGTTCTTCAAGCTATACAAACACATTAGTGAGCATGTGCAGTGCTTATTTACATGGTCTTGTTGCTGCAACACATATTTACAAAAGTTTTTACCTTTATGGTCGGAGATTCCAATTCAAATTCCTACATTTTGGAAGATGCAGCTTGTCAGAAGGCTGCAGTCTTCAGGATGCCAATATATATGGATAAATTGGAAAAAGATCAGACATTATCTCCTGACCATCAAAGCAGATCATACAATTCACTGACATGGACTTGGATAAAATAGTAACTATGCGTTTGTGCTAGTATGTGGCATATATCATACTTGCGGTTGAAGGTCAGCCTTTCTGGCTCCTGTTGAGGATAATTAGACTAAAGAGGGCAGCATAATCTGTAATTTTGATAGGCTTGCATTCCAGTGATGGGTCATCACATGCAATTGGATACCACACACTTAAATGTGTTTTTATCTTATTACAAGGAGCTTAATAGTTAGCGTGTTGGAAATTCAGGGGATTTTCTTGCAGAAGGAGTGGGGGGGGGGGGGGGGGGGGTCCCTCACTAGCAAAAGATAATCACCACATATAGAGGGATTTCTGAACAGCAGTTTGTTTTTATTTGCCCTGAAGCTGTATGTGTCAACCTATGTAACTCACAGCACCACTGTGGAGTCCTATTGGCTTATTAATGCGTTTCTAAATGGACAAGCTGTCTCCATCTGCCATAGTTGGCTAGGATACTCATGTGAAACCTCCCTCTTGTGTTGGAATTTTTAAAAGATGCTACTTATGAGACTATGAGGGGCGTAGACCTGCAAAGAGTATCTGTGATAACTCGTTGTTGCTACCTCAGACAGCTTGAATTGATGGTCTCACAAAAAGATTTTTTGCATTTATTGATGGTCATATGACTCAAACCTATTAATAATTTATGAATCAATTTATTGACCTTGCAGCTTTTCATAAGGGTGCCTGTTTTGCTATGACCAATGAAAGTTTTATGTTATTTTGGACTGGACAGCACCCAGTAAATCATGTGATTATTTGTGAAAGATAAGACAAGGTGTTGCATTGATGAAACAGTGGTTTCACTGGGTGATTTTGAGCTTCCCATGGGCAAACTGAACTACTGACCCCTAAAGTGACATGTCACACTACAAGGAAAACATACTAGCATCTTTTGTTAAGTTGTGCTACACCATAAGGTTTGTGCTCTTATCCCCATGGTTTTTTTCTCTGTTAACACTGAAGTTTTTACTCATGAAAGTGCATAACTAATCCACGGAAATATTTCAGGGCAGTGCTAAGGTGATGTTATTGGTAGATTGCATTCCGGTTTAATACACCCTTATATTCAAGGTCCCTGACTGTCTGTAACTGTGTTTCTATCAATCTCATATATATAAGGATGAAGAATGGAAAGGCAGTTGGTCCTGATGACATACCGGTGGAGGTATGGAAGTGTCTAGGAGAGGTAGCAGTAGATTTTCTGACAAGAACATTTAACAAGGTCTTAGAGAGTGAGAGGATGCCAGAGGAATGGAGGAGAAGTGTGCTGGTGCCCATTTTTAAGAACAAGGGAGACGTGCAGAGTTGTGGCAACTACAGAGGGATAAAGTTGATGAGCCATACGATGAAGTTATGGGAAAGAATAGTGGAAGCTAGACTAAGGGCAGAAGTCAGCATTTGTGAACAACAGTTTGGTTTCATGCCCAGAAAGAGCACCACAGATGCAGTGTTTGCCTTGAGGATGTTAATGGAGAAGTACAGAGAAGGTCAGACGGAGCTGCATTGTTCCTTTGTGGATCTGGAGAAAGCATATGACAGGGTGCCGAGAGAAGAACTGTGGTATTGCATGAGGAAGTCTGGAGTGGCAGAGAAGTATGTTAGAGTGGTGCAGGACATGTATGAGAGATGTAAGACAGTGGTGAGGTGTGCTGTCGGTGTGACAGAAGAGTTCAAGGTGGAGGTGGGACTGCATCAAGGGTCAGCTCTCAGCCCCTTCTTGTTCGCTATGGTGATGGACAGGCTGACAGACGAGGTTAGGCAAGATTCCCCATGGACTATGATGTTTGCAGATGACATTGTAATCTGTAGTGAGAGCAGAGAACAAGTGCAGGGAAATCTAGAGAGGTGGAGGTATGCCCTGGAAAGGAGGGGAATGAAGATTAGCCTCAGTAAGACAGAGTACATGTGCATGAATGCCAAGGACCAAAGAGGAACGGTGAGATTACAGGGAGCAGAGATAAGAAAGGTGGAGGATTTTAAGTACTTAGGCTCAACAATCCAGAGCAATGGCGAGTGTGGAAAAGAGGTCAAGAAGCGTGTGCAGGCAGGTTGGAATGGTTGGAGAAAAGTGTCCGGTGTGATGTGTGATAGGAGGGTATCGGCAAAAATGAAAGGAAAAGTGTACAAATCGGTGTTGAGGCCAACGATGCTGTATGGGTTAGAAACAGTGGCCCTGGGGAAAAGACAGGAGGCAGAGTTGGAGGTAGCAGAGATGAAAATGTTGAGGTTCTCTTTGGGAGTAACGAGGATGGATAGGATTAGGAATGAGTACGTCAGAGGGACAGCACATGTAAGACGCGTTTTGGAGACAAAGTCAGAGAGGCTAGATTGAGATGGTTTGGACATGTACAGAGGAGGGATAGTGAGTATATTGGTAATAGGATGCTGAGGCTGGAACTACCAGGTAAAAGGCCTAGAGGAAGACCAAAGAGACGATTCATGGATGTGGTAAAGGAGGACATGAAGGTCGTTGGTGTAAGAGAAGAAGATGCAAAGGATAGGGTGAGATGGAGGCAGATGATTCGCTGTGGCGACTCCCTGAAGGGAAAAGCCGAAAGGAAAAGAAGAAGATATATATATATATATATATATATATATATATATATATATATATATATATATATATATATGTATGTGTATGTGTGTGTGTGTGTGTGTGTGTGTATAAGCTGACTTTTGATGAAGTCATATATCACTGCAAAAAATACCAGAAAAACGCAAACTTTAACTGAACTATATTTATTCAGAGAACAGCAAATCTCTCCCGAATAAGTTTCACCAAAATGACATGTCACATGTGACATGATTATTAACACCCCTGCATTTGATGTTCTGTACAACCTCCTTTTTGTAAAACATTTTACATGCTTGAAGAATACAGAACATTTACTGTTTGCAGAATCTTTCTATATCATTTAGAGTCTGAGGCCTTCATTTTTCTATGTTCTTCTGCTCTTCGCCTGATCCCACAGGTTTTAATTGGGGTTCAAGTCAGGGGACTCTGGTGGCCATGGTGGAATGGTAATAATCATGGAGGGCACAATATAACACAAGGAGGGCTTCTCCATCTCCTCATATGACCCCTGAATACAACCCCTATCATTTGGGATAAGTAGTCATATTCCATGAATATATATATATATAAATTAAATATGCTAAAACTACAGAGCTGCACACTGCAGCCCTGGCCTCAGTCTTGCCTCAACTCAGCAGATGGTGAGAATGAGAAGGCATCAGCCTCATCCTGCAGGCCTAGAATTCAACTCTGCTGTGCTTTTGCTTGCTGCCCAGCAGGAGAACTTGTAAGCTTTTGGAAACAAGTAGCACTTGAACAACATCTGCCCAGGTCCTGAGTGCCTTGCCACCCACAAGCTAATGGGATGTTTTGCACTCATCTACCGTAACCATGGTCACTGATGTTTTTTTTCTGTTGTTGTTGTTGTTGAATTGCCAATGAATTTTGCATGTTTTTGCATTAATTTTGCTGTAGCCATGGTGACAAGGTTTTGTTGCTATGGCAATAGGGAGGGAGTGGAATTGAGTGTTGTCAGCACACCAGGTTCAGGAGGGCGACAGGAAGAGTTCACTCTTTTGATGGAACTGAAAAAAAAAGGTTTAAAGGTTTTTAGGTCATTGTGCAGTAGCTAAAGAGCCTTCCCTGTCCTTTTGAGCCCTGCAGTATTGCTCAAAAGATCCCTCTCATGTACCACATACTCAGAGTAATGGTCTCAGTGACAAGTGCCGCCAGACAATCGTTTTTCCCCACTTCTGAGCTTTGCTACTTCAAACTGTACAAAGGCATATGACATAAGAACATATACTGCACTTCAACGGCACCTATATTATTTATGACATTGACTATTGTACCAAGCATACTTTTTAACAGCGCTCTACGACTATGCCACTTATAGCATGCATAAACTTTTTTGTATTGCATTGGACATTATTACATTACAAAATATATCTGAAGAAAATGATACACAGGTTATAGTTTCCATAATTTCATATATAGCTTAATTTTTAGAATGGTCATGTTTGCATTGTTTTAATAATATTTAACAGTATTTAACAGTTCTGCTGTAAATGTAGAAAATTTTGTAATATATGATGATTGTTAATAATTTTCTCAAACCTCATCTCTAAAGAAAGGATAGATTGCAGAATTGATGATGTTATAAGACTTGCTTTTGTACTAAACTCTGTTCGGGTTTCTTCCTTAACAATAACATTTCCTTAGACATTTCCTTTCTTGTTCATCTTTTTAAATGTCTTGTACTTCTGTTTGAATATTGTCTTGCTTGAATTTCTGAAGTAAACAACAAAACGAAACATTTATGTATTGACCGACACTGGCAACTTCTGAAACACGTTCATAGTTTGAATAAATTGCTTTTAAAAAATCCCTGAAGGCCATATTGCTTTGCTTTCTTTTTTAAGGATGCCATTTTGTTGATTTCAGAAACGGTGTGTTCAGCGTAAACTATGAGTGGTTGTCCACAGTTCATGTCAAGCAGTATCCATTTCAGATGAGGTCTATTAGTATATAGTACATGGGATTGCACAATCTGATTGAAATATGATTTCAGAATTAATTTGATTATTGTTCTGGATTAAAACGGAAAACAAATAATATAATAAAAATCCCATTTTAGTGTGCTTTTTTTGTGCCAGTGTTCTCGTGTAGATATACTAAAACGATTATACATTTTAGGATTGTTGCAAATTTAAATTCTCCTGACACTCCATATCTGGGATTATTCAGTAACAGCTACCCTGCCTTCTGAATATAGTTGTTACTTATCCTCCAGATAGTGAGCCAATCAGATCAGGGTATTTTTATGTAGTATGCATATACCGATAGTTCATATAAATACATGACAGATAGAGACTTTTATACCCAACATGTGCATTAATAAACATCATAATGAGTGGTTCAATTATATTAAATATTACTGCCATTTAGTCTTTTCGTGCTGGATTACGAATCCTAAGGTTGGGGGTTCAAGTCCCACTCTCCACAAGGCTGTTGCTGTCCCCCCAGTACAGCTAACTTGGTTATCAAAGGCTGGCCATGTCTCTCACTGTCTATGGTGAAAGGCATATACAGTACAATAAAAGGACCATTGCTGACTTTCGTCAAGAGTAGCTGCATAGCTGTCAACGTGTTTCTGCCCATTGCGAAAGGGTTGTTTCAGGAAGGGCATCCGACGTAAAGCCCTATGCCAAATCAAACATGCGGATAATTAAAATGACTTCCATGAAGATGGAGGCAGATGATTTTCTGTGGCAACCCCTGAAAGGGAACAGCTGAAAGGAAAAGAGGACTGTCATTTAGTCTTTTCATATAAGCCTATGGCATATTTGTTACCGCCCCCAAAAACTTTACTATACTTTTCTTCTGCTGCTTGAAATTATTTTGATTATAGTATCCAGTTCCAAGATTGGAAAAAAGTAATAACCAATCGGTTTCTTTTGTTTACCATGGTACAGAACATTTCAAACTTAGCACTAAAAATCATATCACTTAAATAAGTCCACATGTTAAAACTTCAGTTTATTTTATTAAATTATCATTTTAATCTAACAAAATTCCAGACCAATTCATATTCTTCCATTCTGGACTTTGTAGCCTTAATATTCTCAAGTATTTGCCCACAGGTTTATTAGCAACCAGAGGTAATAATGAGTAACATAGCAATCACTAAGTAATCTGGATTTGATAAAGCCATTTTTTAGCCCTAACTCCAGACACTAAAATGCTCTTTCCATCAACCTTGTGTGTCTTTGTCTTTCACAAGTGTTGATGTCCTGGTGAATCAGCCTGGTAAACATGAAACAATATTAGCAAAGGTTGTGTCTGGCTGCAACATGGGAATTCTAAACCCAGAGTCACATCACCTTGCAGTAATTTAAAGGGTCATGACATAGGGTGACTAATACCTTTTGCCATCAACCCTTCAAGTCTGAAAACCCGTGTTCAGTTTTAAAATAAACAACAGGGCCCATTCATGGGCTAGCCTCTAAGACACATGCAACTGTATAGTGGCAGTTGCATATTGGACAACATTATTGGTTGCTGGATAGCTAGTTATCATAGTGTGTGTGTGTGTGTGTGTGTGTGTGTGTGTGTGTGTGTGTGTGTGTGTGTGTGTGTGTGTGTATTAAACATACAAGCCTGGTGTTTACAATCAGGACATCACATGCAATATGGGCACAAATGATTATTTTTGTCCTGTATGATTACAGTGAAGGGGGAAAAAAAAAAAACACTCCTTAACAAAAACAGGCGTGCTGTGACACGGACGTACTCAAAACTCAATAAAACACAAACCGTACATTCAAGTTTAAAATTCACCTAAATGTATTTAAAGAACACTGGACTTTGAGCACGTCTGCCTCACAGCAATACGGTTCTGGCTTTGAATTCTAGGCTTAAATAGGGCGTTTCTGTGTAGAGTTTGCAGATCCTCCTCATCTTGTGTGGGTTTGCTCCGGGTTCCAATTTCCTCTTACAGTCCAAAAACATGCATAATAGGCCAACTGATTGTTCTAAATTGCCCCTAGGAGTGAGTGTGAATGGTTGTATGGATGTTGGCCCTGCGATGGCCTGGTGAGCTGTCCAAGGTGTGCCCTGGCTTCAGCCAGAGTTGGCTGAAATGGGCGCCAGCCTCCACGTGACGCTAATTAGGATTAAACAGCTTAAAAAAAATGAATGAATGCATCACATGCCTTATACACCATTGACAGTTGAGTCCTAAGACAGGAACGTTAGTCTAATTGGCTATTTTAGGTTTTTCCAATGTGTGAGTGTAAATCATTGTGTGTGTTGTCCCAATAATGGTGAGCTGTTCAGAGTTTATTTTGCCTTCACCCGGAGTGCTGAGATAGATTCCAGCCTCCCTGCAAATGAATGTCTTGGAAGTCTAAACTGTTAAAGATGTTAATGGGGATTAGGACGCTATCTTTGGCTTCACTTCACTTCACTTAATTTCTGGCTTACTCACATTGGCTACGATCTGTTTCTTTAGTATACTCTCATTAGGCCATACTGCAGTGACAACTAACTCAGTGCTCACATAGTGATATCACTATCTATTTAAGAAATATTTTGAATGCATAACAAAACAATTGCAGAATTTGGCTTTTAATTATATGCATATATGAATTATTTAGATCTTGGGGGTGTTGTCTACCACAGCCAATAACACCTCAATTTAAATACATTTTTAAACCAGTTTCTCTAAATTAAATAATTACTTAGTATCTTATTACCCTGACATCTGTCATGGGGTGGGGTATATTCGGCAACAGATGACCAATCAGCTCTTGAAGTTGAAATGTTGGCAGCAGGAAAAAAATGGCCAAACATAAGGATCTGTGTAAACAATGGATAGCCAGACGATGCTGAATCGCTGCAGACCAGTAAGAGTACACTGACACATCAGGCCTTCAAATTTCCAATTTGGGAGATGTGCTGGACTTTTACACTTCACACTTGGACTTTCTAGAAATACCAAAATTAGGATTTGAACCCACAACCTTCTTCTTGTGAGGCAGATATGCTAACTACCACTACACCATGCATACTCAATTTAATCTAAGATTAATAAGTAATTATGTATTTTAATAATCCTCCAGGGAGTGAACCATTCAGATTATGCCAGCCCCATGCAGTTTATACAGATCTCACCAAAAAGTTTAACATACAAGTGAACTTTTTTCACGACCACATTTATGAATATATGAATCACATCCTGGTTTATTAAATGGAGTCCCACGGTTTTTCAGCTTTATGAAAGCTCAGAGTTCCGCTGTCAGTGTTTATAAGGTCAGTGTTATGCTCTGCACAGCCTTGTTAAAATTGGGTGAGTTTAAATGTCTGTGTCCTTACTGCCACTAGGGAACAGGCTGTCCCACAGTGAGATGAATCATATAAAAATTGTGCTGAGACACTTTTTTTTCAAAGTAAATAAGGAGAAAATTGTTGGTTTTTTTGTTTTTTTTTCTGTGGCATGACTCGACAAACTATTAAAGTTACCTCCAGGATATTGAGTTCATTTTCAGTGAGGTTTTATACTTCTATTGGCACATGAAAAAACGATTCAGAGTTTGGGTAAAATGACGATGTTGGTGGTTGAGGATGGGGTTTATGGTTCAGTGGTGAGGCAGCAATATTATTTTAATCATATAATTAACTTTGGCTTTACTGACTTTTATATCTACACATTTTAAAACAGATTTTCTGCAAATCAAATGATTTTTGATTCACTGGGTCGATTATTACTGGTACTAACCTAGTGTTCTCATGATTAAGTTTTTACAAGTCCTTTAAAGGTAGGGTTGAAAAGTTAAAATGAATTGTATAAGAGTTTTATCCTGTAAGAAGTACTTAGCAAAAATTATACTGCAGTGAAAATGTGAGGAAACAGGTGGTAGATAAATGCAAGTGCAAATAGGATGTTTCTTAAAAACATACTTGCAAACAGATCCAAAGCGTAATGTAAAACATTGGTTCAGAAAAATAACAAAAACGGCAAACAACAGCAATATATCAGTATCAAAACTGAGAATTCCAGACACAAACATAGAATAAAAGACATGGACATTCTCAGTCTCTGTGAGTGACTAATATCTGCAACCATTCATTCATTTTCAGTACCACTTCATCCTAATTATGGTCACAGGGAGACAGATCTAGGTGAGGTCAGACACACTTTGACGGTGTGCTAAATCATCCTTCATCCATCAACAACAAAGCAATTGCATGTCTGCTGCAAGTCCCCATTTATCACACCCTTGCCGAGCCCCAGCTGATGCTGAAGTGGTGAAGGCTGTGAAGCTGCTCTCCAGTGGCAAGGCACCCGGTGCAGATGCAATTCCTGCAGAGCTCTATGCATCCAGCGGACCACAACTGCTTAGGAAACTCACTGAGCTGTTCTAGTCCATGTGGCACCAGGAGAAACATCCACAGGAGTTCAAAGATGCCTCCATCGTCCATCTGTACAAGCAGAAGGGGAACCGACAGGCCTGCGATGACCACTGCGACATCTCGTTACTCTCCATTGCTGGGAAGATCTTAGCCAAAATTCTGCTAAACTGTCTGAATCAGCATCTTGAGGACTTGCTACCGGAGAGCCAGTGTGGCTTTAGGAAAAGCTGTGGTGTAGCGGACATGATTTTTGCTGCGCGGCAACTGCAGGACAAGTGTCGTGAATAGAACGTCAGCCTTTACACCACCTTCGTGGATCTGACAAAAGCATTGGACATGGTCTGCAAGGAGGGGCTCTGGAAGATCATGGCCAAGTACGGGTGCCCTGAAAAGTTCATATTGCTGGTCAGACAGTTCCACGACGGCATGCATGCTAGCATGCAGGACAATGGGGAATATTCCCAACAGTTCCCCTTGACAAACGGTGTCAAGCAGGGCTGTGTACTAGCCCCAATCCTCTTCAGCATGATGTTCTCTGCCATGTTGACTGATGCCTTCCGAGACAGTGACATTGGAGTCTGCTTCAGAAACAGTACAGACGGCAAGCTCTTCAACCTATGAAGACTGCAAGCTAAAACAAAAGTCCAGGAAGACACAGCCCCTGACTTTCTCTTTGCTGATGGCTGCATGTTGAATGCTGGTACTCAGTCTGACATGAAGAAAAGCATGTATCTATTCTCAAACACCTGTGATGAATTCGGTCTTACAATAAGTACAAAGAACACAGGGGTTATGCACCAGCAGTATATAGAGCCGACTATAACAGTCACTGGTCAGAAGTTCACTGCAGTGGACAAGTTGGTCTACCCTGTCGTGCTCCACCAATATCGATGAGGAGATCTCCTACAGGTTGGCTAGAGCCAGTACTACCTTCAGCAGGCTACAGCACAACATGTGGGATAAGAGAGGCATCAGTTTGTGGACGAAGCTGAAAGTGTATCGAGCAGTAATCTTACCTATGCATGCGAGACCTAGCCTGTATACAGTCGTTACGATAAACTGCAGAGCTCAATCCACATGCAAAGCCTGAGGAAGCTATGCACATCAAATTGCAGGACAAAAAAAAAAAACCGGACACTGAAGTCCTTCAGAGGGCTGACATGGAGTGTGTTGAAGTCATGTTGAAGCGAGCCCAACTCAGATGTGTGCTGTATGGACGACGATCACCATCCAAAACGTCTGCTCTAGGGTGAGCTGTGTGTGTGTGTGAGAGAGAGAGAGAGAGAGAGAGAGAGAGAATTTTCTGAGTAGATCCTTCCGTAGGAGAGTGCTCAATACTTTTTGGTAGAGTAGATAACTATAAAATATATATATATGTTTATATATATATATATATATATATATATATATATATATATATATATATATATATATATATATATATGTCTCTCTTTCTTTCGGCTTTTTCCCTTTTACTTGGGAATCGCCACAGCAATAACCCGCCTTTGATAACCCAGTTAGCTGCACTGGGGGGACAGTGACAACCTTGTGGAGAGTGGGACTCGAACCCCCAACCTTTGGATCAGCGATACCACTAGACCACCACTGTCCCATATATATATATATATATATATGCATGTAACTTAGGTACAATACTGCAATAATAATTGAAAAAGACTTTAATACTACAGCGCTTTATAACCACTCAGATGATTATACCGCTTCAGGCATTTCAGAGAAAACTGTCGTTTCTTCAGGAGAAAGTCTTGTTTCTTCAGAAGAGACAGTCAACGTCATTACCTTTTTGTGGCGCTTAGCCAGAGAAGACACACAGTGTTTGAGTGGCATCATAGAGCCTAACTGGTAATTAAAGCACACTAAATAATTGCACATTGACAACTTGTGCGCAAATGAGAAAAAAGGGCATATACATCATCTCAATCAATTAGCAGGAGGGAGAACAGCCATTGACTGAATTTGAATCATGTGACAGTTACTCAGCAATCCGCGAATATGCGAGGGTGTCAGTGCAAAACCACGAATAGTCAAGGGCCTACTGTATGCATATATATATATATATATATATATATATAATGCATAAGACGTAAATAAAATATATATACACACACATACAGACGCAGATGCGTGTGCATGCACGCAGATGCTCATCTTGCAACAATTTTGATGGGGGGTTTTGGGTTGTTTTTTTGTTTTTGCTTGTTTGGGTTTTTTTTTTTTTTTGCATAATTGGCCTTGTTTTTGTGGCATTATTCTTAACTTTCCCCCCTATGCTTCCTTAGTTTCCTTATTTGTAAAATTTGATGAATATTTAAACAAAAAAAAATGCACTGAAGCCCAAAGTAGCGAAGGATCCCTGTATATAGTATATATAAACAGAGAGGAAAGGCATTGTAAGACATGCTGCCAGTGATTAAGGCTCTGTGAGAGGGTTTTATGCACACACATGATTCAAACCCCATTTCCACCTCAAGTATTCTTGCGATGGATGTTACCAAATAAAAGCATTTTTTTAATTGCTGCTCGTATCTTATGATGGCAGATGTTATCACTGAATTCACAAATGATGCCCATGAGGTTTTTTCTCTAGCATAAGCATGTAACAGCTACAAGCAGAAAGCCAGATTAACAAATTGATCATGAAACTAAGCCAAATTACTCCAATGAAGAAGTGTTTGGTTTGCAATTGGAATTATTTTCTCGGACTGGTTCATGTTTTAAAGTACCACATATGTGTGCACTAATTATGGATCATAGTAAGTGTAAGGGCTCATTCAGGTTAACTAGCTTAGCTGCACAAAACAGAGTTTCTGTCATAATTTTCTTATAAATACATATTTAGACACAAATTACAAAGACACCATGGAGTTAAATATTTACATCAAAGGGTCTATTGTACTAAAAGAGACCTCTGTTGTTTATAATGATGTCCATATACCACATCATTTTTTCCACATATATTAGCATTGCTGTGAGTGATGACTCAATGCAGCCGTAGGGGGTGGGGGGAGGGGGGTTACGAGCCAGAGTTCACCCTCACGCCGGTCCCAAGCCCGGATAAATGCAGAGGGTTGCGTCAGGAAGGGCATCCGGCATAAAATCAATGCCACATATAACATGCGAGTCAATTGGTCGAGACCGGGGTTAATAACGACCGCAATCAGTGCTGTTAATCAACAGGGTGCTGGCGGAAATTGGACTACTGTTGGTTGAAGAAGGAGAGGCTGGAGGCGTGTCTGTAGGCAGAGAGAGAGACGAGGAAAGGCATGAGTCTAGGACTGAGAGTAGGGACTTTGAATGTTGGAACTATGACAGGAAAAGGTAGAGAGCTGGCTGACATGATGGAGTGGAGGAAGGTGGATATACTGTGTGTTCAGGAGACCAGGTGGAAAGGAAGCAAGGCTAGAAGTTTAGGAGAAGGGTTTTAAGCTGTTTTTTCATGGTGTGGATGGGAAGAGAAATGGAGTAGGAGTCATCCTAAAGGAGGGGTTTGTCAGGAATGTTCTAGAATTGAAAAGAGTGTCAGACAGAGTGATGAGTCTCAAGTTAGAAATTGAAGGTGTGATGTTTAATGTTGTTAGTGCTTATGCCCCACAGGCAGGATGTGAGCTAGAGGAGAAGGAGAGATTCTGGAGTGAGTTAGATGAAGTGACGCAGAGTACCCCCAGAGGTGAAAGAATGATCATTGGTGCAGATTTCAATGGACATGTTGGTGCAGGCTACAGAGCGAACGAGGAAGTGATGGGCAGGTTTGGTATCCAGGACGGGAACACAGAAGGACAGATGTTGATAGATTTTGCAAAAAGAATGGAAATGGCTGTGGTGAATACTTTCTTCCAGAAGAGACAGGAGCATAGGGTGACTTATAAAAGCAAAGGTAGAAGCACACAAGTAGACTACATCTTGTGCAGTCGATGTAATTTGAAGGAAGTCAGTGACTGCAAAGTAGTAGCTTTACGACCGGTCTGTCAGAACCAAAAGCGGTCATAAGTCTACGACTGTCTTTAAGGGTGAAGTGAGGAGGGCATTGAAGAGGATGAAGAATGGAAATGCAGTTGGTCCTGATGACATACCGGTGGAGGTATGGAAGTGTCTAGAAGAGGTAGCAGTAGATTTTCTGACAAGAACATTCAACATGGTCTTAGAGAGTGAGAGGATGCCAGAGGAATGAAGGAGAAGTGTGTTGGTGCCCATTTTGCAGAGGTCAGCATTTGTGAACAACAGTTTGGTTTCATGCCAAGAAAGAGCACCACAGATGCAGTGTTTGCTTTGAGGATGTTAATAGAGAAGTACAGAGAAGGTCAGAGGGAGCTGCATTGTGCCTTTGTGGATCCGGAGAAAGCATATGACAGGGTGCCGAGAGAAGAACTGTGGTATTGCATAAGGAAGTCAGGAGTGGTACAGAAGTATGTTAGAGTGGTGCAGGACATGTATGCGAGATGTAAGACATTGGTGAGGTGTGCTGTCGGTGTGACAGAAGAGTTCAAGGTGGAGGTGGGACTGCATCAAGGGTCAGCTCTCAGCCCCCTCTTGTTTGCTATGGTGATGGACAGGTTGACAGACAAGATTAGACAAGATTCCCCAAGGACTATGATGTTTGCAGTTGACATGGCGAGCTGCAGTGAGAGCAGAGAACAAGTGCAGGAAAATCTAGAGAGGTGGAGGTATGCCCTATAATGGAGAGGAATGAAGGTTAGCCTCAGTAAGACAGAATACATCTGTGTGAAGGGTGAGGTTACAGGGAGCAGAGATAAGGAAGGTGGAGGATTTTAAGTACTTAGGCTCAACAATCCAGAGCAATGGAGGGTGTGGAAAAGAGGTGAAGAAGCATGTGCAGGCAGGTTGGAATGGTTGGAGAAAAGTGTCCGATGTGATGTCTGACAGGAAGGTATCGGCAAGAATGGTATCGGAAATAATGAAAGAAAAAGTGTACAAGACGGTGTTGAGGCCAGCGATGTTGTATGGTTTTAAAACAGTGGCCCGGGAGAAAAGACAGGAGGCAGAGTTGGAGGTAGCAGAGATGAAAATGTTGAGGTTCTCTTTGGGAGTAACGAGAATGGATAGGATCAGAAATGAGTACATCAGAGGGACAGCACATGTAAAAAGTTTTGGAGACAAAGTCAGAAAGGCTAGATTGAGATGGTTTGGACATGTACAGAGGAGGGATAGTGAGTATATTGGTAGTAGGATGCGGAGGTTGGAACTACCAGGCAGAAGGCCGAGAAGAAGACCAAAGAAAAGATTTATGGATGTGGTGAAGGAGGACATGAAGGTCGTTGGTATAAGAGAAGAAGATGCAAAGGATAGGGTGACATAGAGGCAGATGATTCGCTGTGGCGACCCCTGAAGGGAACAGCCGAAAGGAAAAGAAGAAGAAATGAATGATGACTCACTTGCTCTTTTTTGTGGCAAAAAAATTCTTATGTAATATATATAATTCAATAAGAATAGATACAACTTATATGATTAGAAGCGTTACCTCAACTGACACCAATTTAAAGCAAGATTTTTGCTTTCATAACAATGTAAGGCCACACTTTGGGGCTCAATACGGAGTAATTTAGTCTTAAGTACCGTTAACAACTTGTGTAAAAAGTAAAGTTCAGCAAGTTTACTCACAGTCAATGCTTTTCTATTCATTATTCATTAATTTTATGAATCGCTTTATTCTAATTAGGGGCATGTGAGATGGTGCCCATCTCAGCCAACTCTGGGCAAGGTGAAGTACACCATTTACATTGTGCCAGGCCTCTTTTCAATTTTATGTTGAATAAATAAATAAACATTTTCTTATCCAATTTTCACCAAGACTATAAATGCAGCGTTCTTAAAGGAGACTGGTCAAAATAATTGGGTATCCCTTTAATATATTGTGTACAATATAACTGTAGCATAGTATACGTTATTCTCTAAGTATATCATAGTAAACTTACTGTAGTCCACATTATCCTTGTGTAGGTAGATACAGTCGAGCCAAAGTATGATGCAAATGAAGTCATATGTGCACAGTACATGTACTTGTCAGTATGTGCACTTATCCAAAAATAGCAATGTTGGTGTTCATGTTCTGCTGTTTAATTATGTAACAGCGATAATAAGGATTTTAATAATAATAATAACAAGGATTTAACTGTAAGAACAAAGATTTGGCCAGTTTGGCAGTACAGTTGGTAGCAGCTTGCCATGAAGAACTGCAATCAACTCGAATTCTGCTTGTGATACATTTTTACTGTACTTTATTTTTAAATATTTGTAATATAGCATCATATACTTCATAGTGAATATATTGGTAGTAGGATGCTGAGGTTGGAACTGCCAGGCAGAAGGCCTAGAGGAAGACATGAAGGTGGTTGATGTAAGAGAAGAAGATGCAGAGGATAGGGTGTGATGAAGACATGATTTGCTGTGGCGACCCCTGAAGGGTGCAGCCGAAAGGAAAAGAAGATGAAGCATAATATACTTCACCTTTAATTGATTGTTTGGCAATAAAATTGCTGATTAGGTAATACCAATAAAGCTTTCTTGAATTGAACTTTCAAAACATGCATCACCAACTGTCTATGATAAATTGCAAAGAGTTTGAAGTTAACATCATCTACAGTGCATAACATCACCCAAAGATTCATAGAATCTGGAACAATCTCTATGCGTAAGGGTCAAGGCCGAAAAAGCATACCGGATGCTTGTGATCTTCGGGCCCTTAAACGGCACTGCACCACAAACAAGAATGCTACTGTAAGGGAAACACAAAATGGGCTCAGCAATACTTCCAGAAACCATTGTTGATGAACACAATCCACTGTGCCATCCGCCGTTGCCAGCTGAAACTCTACAGTACAAAGAAGAAGCCATTTCTAAACAGGACCCAGAAGCTCAAGCATTCTCTCTGGGCCAGGGGTAATTTAAAACGGAGTGTGGCAAAGTAGAAAACTGTTCTGTGGTCGGACGAATCACGATTCGAAGTTCTTTATGGAAAACTGGAATGCCATGTCATCTGGACTAACGAGAACAAGGACAACCCAGGTTATTATCAGCGCTCAGTTCAGAAACCTGCATCTGTGATGGTATGAGGTTGAATGAGTACGTGTATCATGGGCAGCTTGCACATCTGGAAAGGCACCATCAATGCAGAAATGTATATTCAGGTTCTAGAACAACATATGCTCCCATCAAGATGTCGGCCTTGCATTTTTCAACAGGATAATGCCAGACCAAATGCAATATTAATTACACCATCATGGCTGCATAGGAAAAGGATCTGAGTATTGAAATGGCCAGCCTGCAGTCCAGATCTTTCACCAATAAAGAACATTTGGCACAACATAAAGAGGAAGGTGCAACAAAGAAGGCCTAAGACAGTTGAACAGTTCGAGGCCTGTATTAGACAAGAATGGGACAGCATTCCTATTTCTAAACTTGAGAAACTTATCTTCTCGGTCCCCAGACGTTTGCAGACTGTTGTAAGAAAAAGAGGGGATGCTTCACAGTGGTGAAAATGGCCTTGTCCCAACTCTTTTGAGATTTGTTGACACCATGAAATTTAAAATCAAAATATTTTTCCCTTAATACGATACATTTTCTCAGTTTAAACATTTGACCTGTCATCTATGCTCTATTCCAAACAAAATATTGAAATTTGGCACTTCCACATCATTGCATTCAGTTTTTATTCACAATTTGTGTAGTGTGCCAACTTTTTTGGAATACAGTCTGTATGTTCGTAGCAATTTATTTGTATCCAATGAATGTATGTTAATGGAAAATCTGCTGTTTTTATCTTTTGTCCTCAAGCCAAGATTGAACAAACCTTGAATACTTCACCCTCACTCATTCTATTTCGTGAAAATTTTCTAATTTGAATTATCATTAATCAATCAGCTGGTGAAAATAAAGAGCCTATGAGATTATACTGTAGAAATCTTTAATGTTGATCAGCCCTGCGATGGCCTGGTGAGCTGGCCAGGGGGTACGCTGCCCTCGCCCAGAGTTGATTGAGATGGGTGTCAGCCTCCTTGTGAACCTAATTAAGCGTTAAGTGGTTCAGAAGATGAATAAATGAATGAATATCTGCATAACAGTTATGCACAATATCTACATAACTGTTTTTTTTTAAACACTGTCCATAAATGAGTTTATTTAGTCTTTAAGCAATCTTTACATGAAATAACCATGTTCCTTTTGATAAGGGCTTCCAAGCGCCTCTTTGCAAAACACTTTGCCCAGAAATTCTGGCCCTGTCACAGGATTACCCTCAACTTCCTTTCAAATACTTATATGTCCACAGACAGTTATTTGTGGGTGAGAGAAGGAAGAAAAACATTGGGAATGACAGGCATGGGAAGAAGCGGAATCTAAGCCACCACCTTCAAAGTAACAACCAGTAGAGACAGAGCAAGTTAAAACATTTTTTGCACTAAAAGGATAGAGAGGGTGGGAGTAGTGCGTGTGCATGTGTGTGTGTGTGTGTGTGTGTGTGTGTGTGTGTGTGTGTGTGTGTGCAGAGAGAGAGAGAGAGAGAGAGAGAGAGAGAGAGAGAGAGAGAGAGAGAGAGAGAGAGAGAAAGTATAGACTAAAGTACAGGACAGCCAATTTCACCAGGACACACAAAATCCTCAGTGTGTGTGTGTGTGTGTGTGTGTGTGTGTGTGTGTGCGTGTGTGTGTGAGAGAGAGCGAGAGAAAGCGTGTGAGAGAGAGAGAGAGAGAGAGAGAGAGAGAGAGAGAGAGAGTGAGAGAGAGAAAGAGAGAGAGAAAACGCTGCTTAAAATATGAATGATGTGCATTCCTCATTCAAAATAAATACTGTATTGCTCTTCAGTAAAAAAGGGACAGATAACATTCTTAGCAGAAAAAAACAAAACAAAACAAAACAAAACAAAAAAAAAACAAGCCTATGAGACTCTTACATTGATGCATGCAAAGATATGGGATGCCTTGTAATAAAAGAATGCACATACCTTTAAAATGTGTTTTTTCATGTGATTTTAACCAAAAAACTGTGTGCTATGGACACACTGCACTGCAGCGTAGTGGTGGGCACACCCATCTCACAATTAAAAGAGTCTTGGTTTCCTGTCACAGGGTTAGCAATCATGTTCTCTTTGTACTTGTTCCTCTGGTTTCCTTGCACCGTCCAAAGACATGTACATTATTTGAACTGGTTGTTCCAAATTGCCCTGAGGTGGGAGTGTTAAAAGTTGGGTGTATTGGCCCTGATATGGACTGGTGAGCTGTTCAGGGTATACTTTGCCTTTGTCCAGAATTGACTCAGATAGGCACTAGCCTCCTCATAACTCCAGAAGGATTAAGCAGTTTGGCAAATGAGTGAAGGGATGGTTTTTTTTTAGTGACTCACAGTAACTTACAGATGGCTGCCAACTGACAGACTTTACGAGACAAAACTTATTTTCTGAATGTCATATGTTTACACTGACCAGTGTTATTTATCTTGATTGACAGTTAACATTTCGCCCAGTAAAATTGTTGCTTCTATGTTGTGATACCTGCCAATTTATATAATGGTGTGTAAAGAGAACAAACAAAAATACATTTGCATTATTAATACTTTTCACATTAGAACAAGTGAACATTTCACCCTCCTTATTACAGAAACCTTAAGGAAAATTAATAAAATAATAATTATAATAATTCATTCAACAAAAGGTGCACCCTTGGTTTCAGAAGCTAATATTTTCCCATTTAGAAGAAATAGCTTCTTGTAGGAAGAGTAGGCTGCATTACTATCAGCATGTTTTTTGCCTTGTGCTGGACTGGCTAGTTGTTCAAAGGTTACTTTGCCCTTGCCTCAAGTTGGCTGAGATGGGTGCCAGCCTCCTCGTGGTCCTAAATAGGATTAGGTGATTCAGAAAATGAATGAATGATGAATGTCAGCGTTTTCTTGTATGCAATCCGCTGCAAACCCCTTCATCTCAAATCTCAATGGGGTTAAAATCTATGATTTAACAAGGCCATTTCATAACTCTCCAAATCTTGGTTTTGAGCCATTGAATTTGCTATTGTGTTTGCTATCATTATCATGTTGGAATGTCCACCTCCCATACAACTTCACCTTTTGATCAGACAACCTCCCAATACCTTCAAGTAGTCTTTGGTATTATACAGAATTCCTATTTATATCAGTGAATGCATGCTTCTTAATTCCTAATGCAAATTCAAAGTATAAAATTAACTCCACTATGCTTCACAGTTGATGAGCTCTCCGATTCACAAGTGTACTGTGGCCAAACAACTCGAACATAATATATATATATATACATCTTCTCCTTCTTCTTTTCCCTTCGGCTTTTCCCTTCAGGGGTCGCCACAGCGAGTCATCTACCTCCATCTCACTCTATCCTCTGCGTCTTCTATTCTTACTCCAACTACCTTCATGTCCTCCTTCACCACATCCATAAATCTTCTCCTTGGTCTTCGTCGAGGCCTTCTGCCTGGTAGTTCCAACCTCAGCATCCTACAACCAATATACTCACTATCCCTCCTCTGTACATGTCCAAACCATCTCAATCTAGCCTCTCTGACTTTGTCTCCAAAACATCTAACATATGCTGTGCCTCTGATGTACTCATTTCTGATCCTATCCATCCTCGTTACTCCCAAAGAGAACCTCAACATTTTCATCTCTGCTACCTCCAACACTGACTCCTGTCTTTTCCCCAGGGCCACTGTCTCTAAACCATACAACATTGCTGGCCTCATCACCGTCTTGTACACTTTTCCCTTCATTCTTGCCGATACTCTCCTATCACACATCACACCGGACACTTTTCTCCATGCATTCCAACCTGCCTGCACGCGCTTCTTCACCTCTTTTCCACACTCTCCATTGCTCTGGATTGTTGAGCCTAAGTACTTAAAATCCTCCACCTTCTTTATCTCTGCCCCCTGTAACCTCAAAGTTCCTCTTGGGTCCTTGTCGTTCACACACATGTATTCTGTCTTACTAAGACTAACCTTCAATCCCCTCCTTTCCAGGGCATACCTCCAGCTCTCTAGATTTTCCTCCACTTGGTCTCTGCTCTCACTACAGATCACTATGTCATCTGAAAACATCATAGTCCATGGAGATTCTTTGTCTAACCTCGTCTGTTAGCCTGTCCATCACCATAGCAAACAAGAAGGGGCTGAGAGCTGACCCTTGATGCAGTCCCACATCCATCTTGAACTCTTCTGTCACACCGACAGCACACCTCATCACTGTCTTACATCTATCATACATGTCCTGCACCACTCTAACATACTTCTCTGTGACTCCAGACTTCCTCATACAATACCACAGTTCTTCTCTCGGCACCCTGTCATATGCTTTCTCCAGATCCACAAAGGCACAATGCAGCTCCTTCTGACCTTCTCTGTACTTCTCTATTAACATCCTCAAAGCAAACACTGCATCTGTGGTGCTCTTTCTTGGCATGAAACCAAACTGTTGTTCACAAATGCTGACCTCTGCCCTTAGTCTTGCTTCCACTATTCTTTCCCATAGCTTCATTGTATGGCTCATCAACTTTATCCCTCTCTAGTTGCCACAACTCTGTACATCTCCCTTGTTCTTAGAAAATGGGCACAAGCACACTTCTCCTCCATTCCTCTGGCATCTGCTCACTTTCTAAGACCTTGTTGAATATTCTTGTCAGAAAATCTACTGCTACCTCCCCTAGACACTTCCATACCTCAACTGGTATGTCATCAGGGCCAACTGCCTTTCCACTCTTCATCCTCTTCAATGCCCTCCTCACTTCTCCCTTACTAATCTTTTCTACTTCCTGCTCCTCAACGGTCACCTCTTCTACTCTTTTTTCTCTCATTTTCCTCATTCATCAGCTCTTCAAAGTACTCTTTCCATCTTCCCAGCACACTTCTGTCATCAGTCAATACATTTCCCTCTCTGTCCTTTATCACTCTAACTTGCTGCACGTCTTTCCCATCTCTATTTCTCTGCTGTGCTAACCTGTATAGATCATTTTCTCCCTCCTTACTGTTCAACCTATCATACAAGTCATCATACGCTCTCTGTTTGGCCTTTGACACTGCCACCTTCGCCTTTCGCTGTGTCTCCCTGTACTCCTGTTTACTCTCTTCGGTCCTCTCTATGTCCCACTTCTTCTTGGCTAACCTCTTCCTTTGTACACACTCCTGCACTTCCTCATTCCACCACCAGGTTTCCTTATCTACTTTCCTTCCAGAGGACACACCAAGTACTCTCCTACCGGTCTCCCTGATCACATTGGCTGTGGTTGTCCAGTCCTCTGGAAGCACTTCCTGACTACCCAAAGCCTGTTTCAACTCCTCCTTGAAGACAACACGACACTCTTCCTTTTTCAGCTTCCACCACTTTGTCTTCTGCTCTGCCTTTGCCTTTTTCACCTTTCTCACCATCAGTGTCATCCTGCACACCACCAACCATGCTGTTTGGCAACACTCTCACCCACTACTACTTTGCAGTCACTGACTTCCTTCAAATTACATCGCATACACAAGAGGTAGTATATATATATATATATATATATATATATATATATATATATATATATATATATATATATAAATATCATTTTACACATGCTATAGCTTATAATTACAGGCCGTTTGGTTCTCAAATGCTGAGAAATTTCGTATAAAGCTTAAATTAAGTTTCATAAATTTAGATTAATATATTTCCATTTTTATACAAATTGTGAATTAAAGAATCAGTAAGATTTTGCTCTACACTCTATTAGCATTGCCAAATAGTGAATCATGAAAGAAGTTAATTGCTTCTATAAATAATACAGTAATTTCTCAGCACTCACCATGAGTTTCTAATGCTAACGTAAACAATTACTATATGCTAATGAAGAGAGCATGACAAACAACCTTAACATTTCAAATAGTTCAATGAACTTTCACAATTGTACAACATTTCATCCCACGCATTCCAATAAAGGTTAAACAACCTTGCTAGGAACATGACAGCTGCCATCTTGACTTGCCGAACCTACTTTAGATTACTACTCTTAGCAGAACATGTGGTGCCCAGGCTGGGTGCTGAAGTTATTTCTCAGTGTACGGAAATGGTGGACTGAGCCGATTCATTGCATTGCGAGTTACATACTGTATATATATATATATATATATATATATATATATATATATATATATATATATATATATATATATATATATATGGTGAGCCCCACTCTAGACCCGCTGCAGTTTGCCTACAGGCCCAACATTGGGGTAGAAGACACCGTCATCTACCTTCTGCAGCAGGCACTCACCCACCTGGAGATCGCTGGCAGCGCTGTGAGGGTCATGTTCTTTGACTTCTTCAGCGCCTTCAACACCATCAGGCCAGCGCTTCTGCGGGGGAAGCTGGAGGATGTGGGAGTGGACGGACATCTTGCTGCCTGGATTATCGACTACCTCACTAACCGTCCACAGTACGTGCAGCTGCGCGGCTGTAAGTCAAAGGTGGCAGTCTGCAGCATGGGGGCACCGCAGGGCACCGTCCTCTCACCCTTCCTTTTCAACATTTATATCTCGGACTTCATCTATAGCACAGACAGTTGCCGCCTCCAGAAGTTCTCGGACGACTCCGCCATCGTGGGCCGTGTGTCAGAGGGGAACGAGTACCGGTCGGTCATCGTTGAGTTCGTGGACTGGTGTGAGCGCAACCACCTGTGCTTGAACACTAGGAAGACGAAGGAGATGGTGGTCGACTTCAGGAGAAGCACTCTAACACACACACACACACACACACACACACACACACACACACACACACACACACTCACTAGTGAACATCCAGGGCCAGGACATTGAGACAGTGGACAGTTTCAAGTCCCTGGGCATTCACCTTAACAATAAACTGGACTGGTCCCACAACACCAACGCCCTGTACAAGAAGGGCCAGAGTCGCCTCCACCTTCTGAGGAGACTTAGGTCCTTCGGAGTATGTAGACCTCTGCTCAGGACTTTTTATGACTCTGTGGTAGCCTCTGCAATCCTCTACGCTGCCATCTGCTGGGCCCCGGGCAGCACAAAGCGGGACAGAAAGAGACTGAACAAGCTGGTCAGGAGGGCAAGCTCTGTCCTAGGCTGCCCACTAGACTCTGTGGAGGAGGTGAGTGAGAGGAGGATGGTAGCAAAGCTCACATCCATCATGGTCAACAGCTCTCACCCACTGCACCAGACTGTAGAGAAGCTGAGTAGCTCCTTCAGTGGACGACTGAGACATCCTCAGTGCAGGAAGGAGCGTTACCGCAGGTCGTTCATTCCCACTGCTGTCAGACTGTACAACGCCATTTTGTAACTGTTTGTGAAAATACCGGTTATGTGCAATAAAACCCCCGTGCACTTTAATCAACCACATCTACCCCACTGACTGTGAACCATATCAACCCATCTACTCTGCCCTCAGATACATGTACACTTGAATATAGGCCAGTCTACAAAGTTGTTCCCTTCTTTTCTTTTTTATTGTATATTAATTTATACTATTTATGTATCTATTTATTTATTTGCTTATATAATATATATGTATGTGTGTATGTTTGTATATGTATCTATTTTTGCACCCCCTACTGATGGTACCTCAAGAGCCTGTAACAGTGAATTTCTCCATTGTGAGATTAATAAAGCTGTCTGTTATCTTATCTTATATATATATATATATATATATATATATATACACACACACACACACACACACACACACACACACACACACACACACACACACACAGTGGTACCTCGGTACCCGACTATAATTTGTTCCCAACGGCTGGTCAAATTCTGATTTGGTCGAATTCTGAATCTGCTTTTCTCATTACAAATAATGTAAATGGTCTTAATCCATTCCGTTGTCTGTAGAACAGAAGTTAACAGTACCGTAACTCCTACCATAGGTCCGCAAATTAAGTGAAAAAAATTATTGAATACAGTACACTATGTTCTGGTCTGTGCTGTGAGAGACACTGATTTTGGCGTCTCTCTGTCTCTCTCTCTCTCTCTCTCTCTCTCTCTCTTTATGCATACAGGCACTGGAGAGGGGCATGGCTGTCACATGCGCACTAAGCACACACGCCTGATTCCACTCAGCAATCACCAGGCTATAAAGCAGAGCACTCCTCCCGGTGCTAGAAGATTGTCCTTCTTCCCGACCCTGTTTCCCATGATCTCTCTGGCACTCTGAGGTTTTCTAAGTGTATAATTTTCGTTTTCTCTGCATCTCTA
This sequence comes from Plotosus lineatus, assembly GCA_024760905.1. NCBI lineage: Eukaryota > Metazoa > Chordata > Actinopteri > Siluriformes > Plotosidae > Plotosus > Plotosus lineatus. The sequence continues at coordinate 42,498,486 of CM045729.1, read as the reverse complement.
ACACGGATTGCAGTTTCCCCTTGCTCTAGTGCCTTCCCTGTGAAAAATAAAGTTCCTCCATTTTCATCACACTCTGTCTCCTGTATTTTTGGGTCTGGCTGAATGTTCCTGGTATCACAGAATTTTCTAGCCCTTCTGATGCCTGGAACATTCAGCCGGACCCAAAAATGAAGCAACTAGTGTACCAAGGAGAAATAACCATGCAAAACCAGAAGCATAAGAAAGAAGGAAAACTTGTATTATTCAAATTGGAAAATGTTATAGATTACTGCACTTATCCATAGGGATGATGGGCCCCATGTCAGTAGAGGAGGAAGCCTCAAACACAAAACGTTGGTGTATAGTCAAAGAGCGAGTTTGGCCAGCCTGGGGGCAAAGGAATAGATGCAGGAGAAGCATAGTTCGGACTATAGTGCGGACTATAGTCGGTATAGCCCGAATAGTTAGGTAATAGCACAGGGACAAAGACAGAACCAGGAGGATATGAAAGGAGAAGACTCATCTGTCTGGGTAGACTGATCACATGTCTCTGGAAGAGACTGGATACTTTGCTCATGGGTGACAGGACGTGAAGGCTGGAACTGAGTAGCTACCAGGAAGTGCAGAAAGTCCAGAAGGTCAGCAGAAAGGATGGATGGGTGAGGAGGACTGCAACGCTAATTGGGGCCTCTTCTCCTCCTATACACGGTACGATAGGTGGACTGAACTGAAAGGGTAAAAAACAGAAAGAAGGCTCATTAGTGTCTTGTGAAATACATAATAGATTATAAACTAATGCTCAAAGCTTTAAGAACAAATATAGTAACGCATAAAGGCTTGAGGCCATGCACCTAGTAGTGATTGTAAGAAATGCTGGTACACTAATTGCTAAAAGATAAAACATGTAGTCTTGGCAAGGCGTAAGACAGATAACGAATGCTTATATAAATATATATGTACCGTATTTTCCAGACTATACGTCGTTCCCGAGTACAAGTTGCATTGGCCAAAAAAAAAAAACATAATGAAGAAGAAAAAAAAATATATAAGTCGCACTGGATTATTAGTCGCAAACCCATGGAAATTGTCTACCTTGGCTTGGAAATCTGCTGGCAGGTTTTTGTGATGTGTTCCTCGCGCTGATAGAGAGACGGTTGGTTGCATGAAGCAGTCACGCAAAGTCATTTCTATTCATTTCCCTGACAACTACCTGGACGTAGAGAGGCAACTGCATTGTTGACAAGCCTCTCCCTGCAGCACATTGCTCAAACCCCCATGTGTGAGCTTGTTCGTCTAGCTGTGGCTTTCTTCCCTCTTCTTGCCTTCTTGCAGTTGTGAGTGTAAAAATAAACATGTGAAATTATGTTCGTTATTATTATGATACTTCACTGCCTGGACGTAGAGCTGCAACAACACTGTTGACAAGCCCCTCCCTGCAGCACGTTGCTCAAGCACCCATGTAGGAGCTCATTCTGGTTAGCAGTTGACCGTGCATGGGTGTTGACAGATCATGAAAGGTAGGATACCTGTTTGCTGTAACTGTCAACCTTCTTCCAATCTGTTCATGTGATAACTTGGAATAAAGGATTATTTCGTCTCTTCTCATCTGGTTGTGGTAAGCTCTTTATTTTATTGAGAGTTAATTAATAACATAATTAATTTGGTATTTACTAGAAAATTCGGTATTTACGAGAGGGGGGACCTACTTTCCACCGACATATGTCCAAACTTGAGCAGATGGGCCTGAGTTTTCTCCATCATATTCTCCCACACATAAAGGGAATCTCTTGGATCTTGTTTTCAGTTGTCCCTCCCTAGTCACAGGCATTAATTCCACTCCACTACACATCTCTGACCACCACTTGGTTTCCTTTATAATCAGCATATCTATTCTATCTGACACTAGCTCTCAATTTTCTTCCTCCACTTGACAAAACCTCCATACTGTATCTCCTTCATCTGGTGCTTCCTCTACTTTTATCTTATCCTCCTAACCCAGTCTCCTTTTCTTCCTCACCACTCTAATCTGTTACTGACACCTTCCTCTCTCTACTCTGCTTATGTGGATCTCCTCGGCCCTTTATCTATAAAATCCAAGAAGACTACATATTTTGCTCCTTGGCATTCAGAAGTACTCCAAAGTAATCATAGACAACTCAGAGCAGCTGAGAGAAAGTGGAAGAAATCTCAACTTGAATCAGATCTGACTTCCTACCATGCTCTCTGATCAACATTTTCATCTGGTGTGACTTCTGCTAAGACATCTTTCTACAAGAAAAAATGGACTGTTGCACAAGACACATGCAAACTTCAAATGCTTTCATCATTACTCAATCCATCTGCTCCACTTGCCCCATCCTCCCTGACCACTGAAGATTTTTTGACTTCTTTAATGGGAAGATTAAACAAATCTGTGAGACATTTACTCCCACCCAGACTCCTACACTACACAGCATAGATTCCACTTACACTTCTGCACAGTTTTCCAATCTCACAAATGAAGACATCCAGCAAATCATTTCCTCATGCAATCCTACCGGCTGCTCATTGGATCCAATTTGTTCCACAATACTCCATACTATCCCTCAAGACCTTCTATTTACATAATCAATAACTCCATATCATCTGGTCAGGTACCAACAATGTTCAAAAGAGCCAGGGTTTTACCCATCTTAAAGCAATTATCTCTGGATCCATATGAAATCAGCAACAACAGGCATTTATCAATTCTTTCTTTAGGTTCTAAAATTGTTATTCATATACGCACTACTTATAACCAAATGTCTTTGTATCTTTTGCAGAAGAGCTTCTTTGACCCTAATCAATCTGGCTTGAAAGCAGAACATTCCACGGAGACTGCACTCTTGGCTCTTATAGAGTTGCTACATGCTGCAAGAACAGCCAATATGTCTTCAGTTCTCATCCTTCTAGACCTTTCAGCAGCATTTGACAAGGTCAGCCACAAGACTCTCTTGTCCACCCTTCAGAGTCTAGGAATTTGTAGGGTAGCATGCTAGTGGTTAGCTTCCTACCAGGAAGGTCGCTCATATGAGGTTACAAGGATCCACATCCTCTCCATGCTGACTTTAAACTGGTGTTCCCCAGGGCTCAGTTCTTGAGCCACTTCTGTTCTTTCTTTATACTAAGTATCTTGATGTCATATCCTCATATGGATTCTCATGTCACTGCTGTGCAGGGGGCGCTCAACTTGTTCGCTCTTTTCCTCTCTCAGACACTGATGTTTCTGACTGGATCTCTGCATGTCTGGCAATTATCTCCTCATCGATGGCAGCTCACCAGCTGAAGCTTAATCCAAGCAAGAGTGAAGTGCTGTTCACTGCAGCTGATGCATCCCCACTTCAAGATCTTGCAATCTCCTTCGACAATACTATGATCTTTACTTCAGGCACTACACAAAGCCTTGTAGTACCCATGGACAATTGTCTGTCCATCTATTCTCATATCACCAATCTTTCTCGATCATTTCACTATCTGCTCTTTAATATCTGAAGGATTCATCTATTTCTTTCCAGTAAGGCCACTGTCATCTCAAGGCTAGATTACTACAACTCACTTCTGGCAGGTCTACCTTTGAGCACTATTCAAATGCTGCAAATGATCCAGAATGCAGCTGCATGGCTTGTTTTAAACTTTCCCAAATCTTCCCACACCCCTCCACTGTTACGATCTCTCCACTGGCTTCCTGTATAGTGGTACCTCACCTTACGAAATTAATCCATTCGAGAAGTGGTTTCGTAACCTGGATTTTTCATAAAATTGATTTGCATTTTACATGTGAAACGCATGATTCGTTCCAAGGCCCCCAATACTACCCGTAAACCCTTTAAAAATGATAAAAGTATACCTTTCAAGGCGTCCTTCTGCTTCAATATCATACCAATGGTAGACAGGTTTGGCCATATTCCTTTGCGATAGCACTCAACCACATGCCACGAGCCCGCTTCTTCTTTTCACTCGCACCAGGAATCACACGCGTGTGTGTGTGCATGTGTGTGTGTGTGTGTGTGTGTGTGTATGCGCACGGGTGCATGCGTGTGTGTGTGTGTGTGTGTGTGTGTGTGTGTGTGTTTGTGGTCGCACGTGTGTTGACCATGTCTTCTTAGCAGAGTTATAATCTTACAAATGTTTATGCAAGGTTAAAAGCCTGAGCCAAAAAATAAAGTTGCAATGCGCACTCTCGAAAAACTCACAAAACAACAGTAACTCTGTCCTTTACACGAAAAGCATCATGGGTATTGTGGAGATACAGCTCCATAACAGCCAATGGGAGGGAGCTGAGTCATCCCTCCTAGCCAATGGGAGGCCAGCAAGGCGGGATGTTGGGAGATAGCCAATAAGAGGCCTGCAGGGCGGGATGTTGGGAGCTAGCCAATGGGATGCCAGCAGGGTGGGATGTTGGGAGATAGCCAATGGGAGGCCAGCGAGGCAGGATGTTGGGAGATCAACATGGGAGAGCATGTTGGGAGAGCAACTCGCGCATTGTTTGAATTTTTGAGAGGGCACTTTCATAACCTGAATGTATTTCGTATCCAGACACAGAAATTTTAGGAAAATGCATTTTGTAACCTGGATTTTTCATTTGTTGGGACTTTCTAAGGTGAGGTACCACTGTATATGCTCGCATTTGATTTAAAACACTTATGCTTGTCTTCAAAGCCAAAAATGGACCTGTACCTTCCTACCTCAAAGCACTTATCACACCTTGCACTGCATCACGTTCTCGCAGATCCTCCAGCACTGCCAGACTTATCTCTCCCTCTACCAAGGACAAGGGAAAAATGTATCTAAACTCTTCTATGTTCTGGCTCCAAGGTGGCGGACAGCTGGGTCACTTGGTATCTTCAACAACGGCTAAAAACTTACCCTTTTCAACAGTACTTCGATTAAGCACTATGCTGTACACACACACACACACACACACACACACACACACACACACACACAAAAAAAACCCTCAAAACAAAATAATAAAACCTAAACTAAAAAAACTACAACAAAAGCACATCACCCTCCACCTGAGTATGTCTGTAATACTTAGTCTGTGTTCTAACAAACCAGTATAACAATTTATTCATTGATAGAGAATTGAAAGCACTTCTGTAAGTCGCTCTGGATTAGAGTGTCTGCTAAATGCTGTAAATATAAATATAATATAAGATGCAATATACTGCATGTATTTTATGTTTTGATACTGCTATGGTTTGCGATGAATGGTGCTTCACTTATTTGTGGATTTATATCTTCACATGCTGTCAGTATTAATTTAGAACTATCAGTATCTATTTCAAACCTGGTGGTGCTCGTTTTCAAGGTTGTCACTATTTTTGTAGCTACAGTGCTTGTTAAATGAATCACAAAACAAGTGCAATAATTCTATTTGTTTTGGCTTTGAATATCTGAGTGCCAATCAAAAGTCTGCTGAGTGCCAATACCATGAACCAGGTTACCCGCTGCTTCAACATGCACAGGAATATTTTTAAGAGTCAGATATCACAGGGTTTGGTTTCAAGGTTATAACGAAGTTAATAGCCAGCTGCTATGACAAATCCTTGTCACCACACAAAATGCTGACAGATTAAATGATAAAAAAATGGCCCCTTTTTTGTCCAAGAGATGGTTCCTGGAAAATGGATTACGGAGATGCTCCAGGATTTTCATTTTTGGGGATAATCAGCTTTTGCATTTAGATTGCAGTTGAAATGATTTGTGCCTGGTTATTTCCATCATAGTCTAAAGCCTCACAACTCTATGGTAGTGCATAATGTTGTAATAGTTGACACTACTGAGGCTATTTGAGTGATGACAGGTGGAAATTATGAGCTGGAGACTGCAAGCCAGACATTTTTGTGGGTTTTGGTTTAAGAACATTCAATTTATGACTCCCCAAAGAATGTAGCCATGCAACTAGCCCTGCCTGATCTCATACAAAGACAAAGGGATTCACATCCATCTCTGAGTTTCTTATGGGTGTTAAGCATGGAGGTATACTGGTATTAGAAAAATAAGACATGACTTTAATCTGGTGGTTGCTTTATGACAAATACTTCCACTCCTGACCTCTTGTGAGTCATGGCTGATACTGGAAACAGTAACGGAAATATCAGTCTTATGTATGAGGTGCACAGCTCATCTGAAAGAGCTGAGAGAAAATGTTCCATGTTTTTCTCTCTGACCCGCCTTTGTTATTGTTTAAGGAGAGGGAGTGTATTCATTGTGATGATATAAGACGTGTGGTGTTGTCTTTAATCATGGTCCCACAGAGGGTCCATCCAACACCTCCCTGAAAGATGACCTATGAGGAGCAGTGCTCAGGAGCCAGCATTCTGACCTTTTTTTGTTGTATTAACACACTCCCAAAACATTGCATTTCAGAATAGGAAGAAAATCAGTGAAAATCATGACATCATTGTGTATGACTCAGAAAGGACACAACCTTTTGATTTACCACTCCATATCAAACATTTTGAACCATTTTATTGTAAATTTAACAGATATACAGAAGTCTTTACTGACCTATATTTACGGTGCCCTTTTATTTCTTTAGTGTATTCTAATTACTTTAAAAGGTTCTCTGACCTATTTAAACTTTCCTGCTCTGGGTGTGAGATTAGGACCAGGTGTGCTTAATTACCCCACAGGCAAGAACTTCTACTATGGCATGTTAACTCATTTGAGCCTTGCCAGCTTCTTATCTAGGAACATTTCATTTCAGGTCTGATGATAGTTTTTGGAAATTTCATTTTTTCTGTACTGCACTACATGTATATACCAATGACATTATTTAGTGAGGGCATTTCTTTCAGTTTACATTTTATTTGCACATCATTCTGTGATGTAGCTCTGAAGACAACAGAAGACTTGCAAAACTTGTTGAACAACTGATATTTGACACCTTCTAAATTTAAACAAGATTTAAAAGGGTGCTGTTCTTGACGGATTTGAAATAATAATAAAAAAAAACCTCATGCAAATCCAAATCCAACCCCAATATATGGATAGACTAATTTATAGCCTTCCTCCTTTCCTTCTGCCTTCACAAATTAGTATTTTTTGTGGGTAGAACAAATTAGCCTGTTATTATGTATGCTGCCTCACATGTATCTCTCAGAAGATGAACTTGATGAGGTTCTGGGTTCAAAAAACAGGCAGAGGGATGAACGAAATGAAACGACTATGGTGGGCCTCTCCATCTTGGTATCTGCCAGAAAACTATCAGGCAGAGTGCAAACAGCCATGCTCTGGCTCAGCAGATAAGAGTTTTTGGATTATGAATGTGTAGAGGCACACCAAATGGTCGCTTAATATTTTGCAGGCATTTATCATCTTGCAACATGGATCATTATTCAGAAATTGCACTAAAACTGTGGTCTATAACTTTAGAGCCATAATATTAACAAAGTTTTAATATGATATACTGTATGCTTGGTCAGTAATTAGTTATGTCATCATCTTGATAATGTTCCAAGAATATGGATATAAACTTACGCAAACTATCTTGGCTCAGTAAAATGTCTTTGAAACAATACATTCTTGGTTCAGAAAAAAAAAAAAAAAATCATTCTGTCAAGTACTCTGGTATTCTTGATAAATTTTAATATATAACATATACCGTAATATTCTTCTATCACTACTGCAATATTTTAGCTAGAGGAGAAGACAGCAGTCGTTGAAAGTTAATTTAAAAAGTCTCAATCCAAAAATCTGTGTGGTGCAAAATTTTAGACTGATAGCTGCAATTTTAAATATTTTGAGTCTCAGAATGATGACATCCTCAAGGTCCAAGTTAATTTGGAGTAGTATGGCATCAACCAGCAGAACGGTGGTGTAGTGGTTAGCACGTCCTCCTCACAGCAAGAATGTCCTGAGTTCTATTCTCATCTCATGTGTTTCTGTGTGGAGTTTGCATATACTCCAATGCTTGAGTGGGTTTCCTCCAAATACTCCTGTTTCCTCCCACAGTCCAAAAACATGCACAGTAAGTTAATTAGCTGTTCTAAATCACCCCTCGATGTGAATGTGAGTATGAATAGTTGTATGAGTATTGGCACTGCGATGGCTTGATGAGCTGTCCACGGTGTACCCTACCCTCACCTGGAGTTGGCTGAGATAGGCACCAGCCTCCCCGTGACCATAATTAGGATCAAACGGTTCAGAAAATGAATGAATGAATGACATCAACCATACTTTTTTCAGTGTTTAGGGAGTTTAAATATATTAAGAGCAGTAGCTAGAGCCTGCTTGGAGCTGGTCTAGAATGGAGAAGTAGGACGACTCCTTCCCTCCACTAGTCCGAATGTTCACCTTGAGCAAGTGATAGTACCCTCTTGCCGACCTACCCAGGATCACAAGTCAAAGCCCTGGCAGCAGGGCACTGGTAGTTGCCAAAGGCAGATGAGCCAATTTTCTTGGTCAATGGCAGATGATTCAACTGGCTTTTAGAAGAGACACTTGTTGTCCAATGGATGGCGGTACTAATTGGTTAGCATTAGACTGGTCACTGCTGGTCACATAGCTACAAGATTGGACACTAGGCTGAGAGAGAGAGAGAGAGAGAGAGAGAGAGATTCCTGGGAGAGCGGGCTGGCCTCATCATCCCGCCTCCAAGTGGCCCCACGATTTCCAACACCACCCCTCTCACTTCATCCCCAACCTCCTTGGACTCCGTTCCACTGGCCCGAGGGGACCACCATGAGTCCATGCAGCTTGGATATGCCAAGCTGAACCGGAAGAAAGACAATGGCAACTGACCAACCTCCTCTGCATCTACTGCGTGAGCAGGGACATTACCTTGCCCAGTGTCCAGCGGTGCCAGGCTCGCCAACACATAGAGGGGCAGGGTTGAGCTGAGCCTCCTCTACTTCCCGGAAAAGCCTTCAGATTAAAGGTATGCTACACTCTGCATAACAAACCCTGCCAATTCAAGTTTTCATTGACTCAGGTCCCAATGACAATTTTATTGTCATTCTCCATCATCTCCCAGTGTACCAATTCAAAACCCCTAAAGAGGTGGTAGCCATAGATAGCTGACTCATCGATCGTATTATGCACAAAACGGAGCCTGTCAAGCTCAGCCTATTGGGCAACCACCACGAATATTTGGAACCGTTCCCAGGGGAAGACACCGTCACAGAAACCATCTTGCCCACCTCCTGTGTGCTCGGAGGTATGAAAAGCGTTTTTTGACACTCTAAGGGTTTTCAGCAGGTTGATCTCTGGCTTCCACCCTCAATCTAATGGTCAAGCGGAACAAGCTAATCAGAGCCTAGAATCCTCCCTGCGTTGTGTTGCCTCCCGTCTCCCAGCCTCCTGCTTCACACACTTACTGTGGATTGAATACTCTCATAACTCCCTGGTCTGCGCTGCTACTGGTATGTTCCTCTTCATAGTGGTGAGTGGTTTCCAACCCCCTCTGTTCCCCAGTCAGGAGATCAAAATGGCTGTCAACTCAGTCCAGGCCCAGTTCTGCAGAGCACGCCCGGTCTGGAAAGAACATTGTGCTGTCCTGGAGAGGTCAGCAGCCCAGAATCAGGGAATCGCCGATCGCCACCAGACACCGACACCGACACCAGTCTATAAGGTCGGGTAAAAGGTTTCACTCTCCTCTAGAGACCTTCCTCTTCATGCTGATTCCAAGAAAATGGCTCCAGGTACATTGGTCCTTACACGATTGAGTGCATCATAAACCCCAGTGCCGTCCAACTCCCAACAGTTCTCAAGGTACATCCTGTTTTCCATGTTTCCCTGGTGAAACCCATTTTGGAAAGCCCCCTTCATCCTCCTACTGACCCCTCCTCCCCGGCCAGTTGATGGACACCCGGCTTATTTGGGCAACCACTTACTCGATCTCCGCAGGCGGGGTCATGGCTACCAGTACCTGGTTGATTGGGAGGGCTATGGTCCCGAGGAATGCTCATGAATCCCTTGATCCCTGATCCTGGACCCTGACCCACTGTCCGAGTTCTACAGCAGATTCCGAGACTATCCTCTTTGGAGCCCCTTGGGGGGGGGTTGTACTGTTATGGTCTGTGTTCTGGGGGACTTTGAATTTGGTGGCTCTGTTTCTAACTCTGTTTCTCCTTCCAAGATGGCGCCGGGTGACCTGCAGCCAGTTACAGGAGCTCTTCAGTTTATTTTTCTTTTTTTTCTCTTTTCTATTGTATATAGGCGTGTTTCTTTATCTTTTTTCAAATTTTCTTTTTCTTTCTTCAATCCTGCATCTGGAAAACATACTTTCATGATGCTTTTGTTTTTCTTTGCACTTTTATTTTCACTTTTGGATCGGCATCAGGAAACTCATTCACCGACGGCTCTGAGCAACGCAGGTCTTACACACGTGAGACCCTCCTCGGCCTCTTGCGCCCCCGCCCTCCTTCACGCGGAAAAGCCCGTTGTACCTGTGGAAATACGGAGGAAAAGGAGAGGCTGCAGAGGGGGACGAAAGACGCGGAAGACATGTGTTCCCTCTGTCATCATGGGAAATGTCCGCGCGATCGCCAACAAGACGGAGGAGCTGGCGGCGCTGACCCGGCAGCAGAGGCAGTACCGGGACTGCAGCCTCATGTGTTTCTCAGAGACGTGGCTGAATGAACTTACACCGGACTCTGTGGTTTCTCTTCACGGAGTTACACTCGGCGTGCAGATCGGAGTGTAAGGGAGAGCGGTAAGAAGAACGGAGGGGGTGTGGCGATCTATGTAAATGAACGATGGTGCCACCCGGCAAACGTGCACGTGAAGGAGCAGCTGTGCACGCGGGACCTGGAAATGCTAGCGGTAAGCGCCGCCATATTATCTACCGAGGAGTTTTCACACGTGATTGTGTTTTATGCGTGTACATTCCGCCTCGGCTGATGCGGCGTCGCGTGTGAGCGTCTCCACAGCGCCATTAATCAGACACAGACTCGTCACCCCGCGCCATGATTCTGATCAGCGGGACTTTAACCACGCCTCTCTCCGCCTCTCTCCCGACGTTCACGCAATACGTGAAGTGCTCCACAAGAGAAAATAAAACACTGGACTTGCTGTATGCAAATGTGAAGGACGCTTACAGCTCCTCCCCCTCCCCACTGGGACGATCAGACCACAACCTGGTCTACCTGCTCCCCAATACACACCCAGGGTGCGAAAGGAACCTGCACAGAAGAGGTCTGTGAAAGTGTGGACCGAGGAGACCAATGAGAGGCTTAGGGACTGTTTCCAGACCACAGACTGGAGCATGCTCTGTGACTCCTTTGGTGATGACATCGACGGCCTCACACACTGTATCACTGATTACATGAACTTCTGCGTGGACAGCACTGTGCCAACACGGAGGGTACGGTGCTTCTCCAACAACCACCCATGGGTCACCCCTGAGCTTAAAGTCCTCCTGAACAAGAAAAAGAGGGCTTTCATCTCGGGGACAGAGAGGAGCAGAAGAAGGTCCAGCGTGAGCTCCAGTGGAGGATCAGGAGGGCAAAGAAGGACTATGGGAAGAAGATGGAGGAGAAGCTGGCTCAGAACAACGTGCGGGACGTCTGGAGAGGACTAAAGACCATGTCTGGATTTGGGCAGAGTGTCAGAGGGACAGCTGATGGTGACCAGCGCTGGGCGGATGAACTAAACTGTTACTTCAACAGGTTTGATTCTCCCCCTCCCCTCTGCACTCCTCCCCGTTCCCTCCCCTCTTCACACGTCTCCAGACCAGCTGACACCTCCCCCTCCCCAGGCCAACTTCACTTGACTGCTACAGCCCGACAGACACATCCCCTCCCTCTGCAGCCCACACCAGCCCCCCCTCTCCCTCACATCAGACCAGGTGAGGAGACAGCTGAGGCGACTAAATCAGAGGAAATCTGAAGGACCTGATGGCATCAGTCCCAGGTTGCTGAGGACCTGCGCAGACCAGCTCTGTGTGGTACTATGCTACCTGTACAACCTGAGCCTCAGCCTGGAGAAGGTTCCCGTCCTATGGAAGACCTCCTGTGTGGTTCCGGTTCCCAAAACAGCACAAGCGAAGGAACCAGCCCACTACAGACCTGTCGCCCTGACCTCCCACCTCATTAAGACCATGGAAAGGCTCCTCCTTGAACACCTCCGCTCTATGGTGAGCTCCCACCCAAGACCCGCTGCAGTTTGCCTACAGGCCCAACATCGGAGTAGAAGACGCCGTCATCTACCTTCTGCAGCGGGCACTAACCCACCTGGAGATCGCCGGCAGCGCTGTGAGGGTCATGTTCTTTGACTTCTCCAGCGCCTTCAACACCATCAGGCCAGCGCGTCTGCGAGGAAGCTGGAGGGACGTGGGAGTGGGACGGGCATCTTGCTGCCTGGATTATTGACTACCTTACCAACCGTCCACAGTACGTGCGGCTGCGCGGGCTGTAAGTCAAAGGTGGTAGTTTGCAGCACGGGGCACCGCAGGGCACCGTCCTCTCACCCTTCCTTTTCAATATCTATACCTCGGACTTCATATATAACACAAACAGCTGCCACCTCCAGAAGTTCTCGGACGACTCCGCCATCGTGGGCCGTGTGTCTGAGGGGAACGAGCTGGAGTACCGGTCGGTCATCATTGACTTCGTGGACTGGTGTGAGCGCAACCACCTGTGCTTGAACACCAGGAAGACGAAGGAGATGGTGATCGACTTCAGGAGAAACACTCAAACACACACACACACACACTTACTAGTGAACATCCAGGGACAGGACATTGAGACAGTGGACAGTTTCAAGTACCTGGGTGTTCACCTTAACAATAAACTGGACTGGTCCCACAACACCAACGCCCTGTACAAGAAGGGCCAGAGTCGCCTCCATCTTCTGAGGAGACTCAGGTCCTTCGGCGTATGCAGACCTCTGCTCAGGACTTTTTATGACTCTGTGGTAGCCTCTGCAATCCTCTACGCTGCCATCTGCTGGGCCCCGGGCAGCACAGAGCGGGACAGAAAGAGACTGAACAAGCTGGTCAGGAGGGCCAGCTCTGTCCTCGGCTGCCCACTGGACTCTGTGGAGGAGGTGAGTGAGAGGAGGATAGTTGCAAAGCTCACATCCATCCTGTTCAACATCTATCACCCACTGCACCAGACTGTAGAGGAGCTGAGTAGCTCCTTCAGTGGACGACTGAGGCATCCTCAGTGCAGGAAGGAGCGCTACCGCAGGTCGTTCATTCCCACCGCTATCAGACTGTACAACGCCACTTTGTAACTGTCTGTGAAAATACTGGTTATGTGCAATAAAAACCCCGTGCACTTTAATCAACCACATCTACCCCACTGACTGTGAACCATATCAACCCATCTCTGCCCTCAGATACATTACACTTTAATATAGGCCAGTCTATAAAGTTGCTCCATTCTTTTCTTTTATTGTTTATTCATTTATACTATTTATGTATCTACTTATTTATTTACTTATATAATATATATGTACGTGTGTATGTTTGTATTTGTATCTATTTTTGCACCCCCTACTGATGGTACCTCAAGAGCCTGTAACAGTGAATTTCTCCATTGTGAGATTAATAAAGCTGTATCTTATCTTATCTTATCTTATCTTTCTCCCCAGCAGTGCAGGCTCCAGCTGAGGGGCGTGGCTGACCTACTTAGGCTCACTGCAGCAGCACACACCTGATTCCAGTCCCCAATCTACTCCTTGACAAGCTGCCCGTTCACCTCAGTGCCAGAAAATTGTCCCGCATCACAGTTGATGCCCTGTGTTTCTCTCTGGCCTCTGGCTAGAGCTATGCTCAGCCAGTTTTCCACACAGTCACCAGTGTTTATTGTTTGTTATTTTCTCTGTCACCCCCAGTGTATGCATTGTCTCCTGTCTTCAATGTTGCCCTTGAGTAAATAAATTGTTCCTGTTACACTATATACCATCTCCCGCATTTCTTGATCCGGCTGAAAGTTCAAACCTGAACAAGGTGCTTTAGAAAGAAATCTAGGAATTACGATGCATCTGAAAGATGAAAATGATGTGTTGTGCTTTCAATTACGGCTAAATTGTACACAACTTGTATGATAATTCATGTTTAAGTTCTGGGTTGTCACAAATAATTTATGATGCTATACAGCTTAGTCAAAAATATTGTTATACGAGCAGTGTTTTAATTGACAATATTAGAAGTGCTTTTGAAAGACCCCCTGGTTTGTAGATGCTCAGCAATCACATTCATATTTTATAGTGTGATTGGCCAGCTTGTTTAAGTAATTTTATTTTTAAGAGCAAAATAAATAATTAAATACATAGGTTATATATACATATTACATATAACAGTAACGAATAGTGGGTACAGCATCTTTAATTTCCACATTGCTTAATGATTGCTTGTGAAATCAGTTAACAGTTAATGGTCATGTGGTATGTACTGTAAATATTTATGTGATTTTAATCATCACTTCAAAAATCAAGTGAAGCTAAACATTGATGTGATTCCTTTTGTCCAACAATGTAAACTGGGCTTTACATAGTACTCTCTATTTGCTTTGCATGCCGTTAGTAAACTCCAAGCAAAATAAAGCAAACTTACATTTTTTAGTCAAAATAACACTTACTCAATAATTTATTTGGTATGCAGAAAGTATGGTTTACCTTGCATTTCACAGGTGTCGAGTATCAGCACTGTACTTTTCTAGGCAGGAGACATTGGTGGGATAAATAAAGGCTTTAGTAAAATGAATTTCCCTTTCACGGTTGACCTGGCATGATGAAATAAACAGTGACTAAGTACGTAGTCAGCTTTCTGGGAAAAATACAACAGTCTCTGGTGCTATTTCATGACTTGCAAGCAGGAGAATAGTTTAATGACACAACTGTGGAGTGTTCCAGCAAGCTAATGTAGAGAATCCATGGCAGATCTTTGACATTCCCACAGTGAGCTTTGTTAGCACTTTGTTTTATGAATAAATAACCCTCAGTCAGAATGTGAAAATAATTTTCTGACCATATCTCTCATCATGTCTAATATATTATTAAGCTGAATTTGAGGATTCAAACTTCATAGAGTGAGGTGTCAAAATATTTATTTATTATATACAATAATAATAATAATTTTAATTGTTTATATATTCCTTAAAATTGAATTCAATTTAGATGAAAGTTACAGTCTATAGAATACTTGGGAGCAGCCAGATTCCTTATTATTTTGTGATGACCTTTGGGAAATGTTAATGACTGATAAGGCAAGAGCACCAGTGGAACACTGAAAGAAAGAAAAACTCCCTATCCTGCCCTTAGTATCATCTGAATCATTGCTGCCTGGCACAAATTTGACAAGAAAAACAACTGACCAAAAGGGGAATTCTCAAACACAATGAGCAATGAGCATGATCAGTTTCATGACATGTCTTTTTTTTATACACATGCAAGTAACTTTACCTATTAATGTGCAGATATAATGAACCTGAAAGATTATTTGCAGTTGGAGTATGTGAATAGTGTTTAGAATGTCCTTGTAGGAAATTTAGTGTGGACTTCCCGGAAAGTTAATGACAATAATGCAGGTATGTATTTTAACTTTTAAAATTTCAGATTTTTTTAATGTTTCCAGGGTGTTTTAAGTATATATCTATGGTGTAGGCTGGAGCAGTGGTGGTCTAGTAGTATAGGGCGCTGGATTGCTGATCCTAAGGTTGGGGGTTCGAGTCCCACTCTCCACAAGGTTGTCACTGTCCTCCCAGTGCAGCTAACTGGCTTATCAAAGGCGGGCCATGTCTTTCACTGTCTAAGGTGAGAGGCATGTAAAAGAACCATTGCTGACTTTCGTAAAGAGTAGGCTGTAAAGCCGTCAGCGTGTTTCTGTCCCTTGGGTTGTGTCAGGAAGGGCATCCGACGTAAAAACCTAAGCCAAATCAAAACGCAACCCAGACAGAATCTCTGTGTATAAAACTATGATGAAAACTCGTTTAGTTAAGCATTTTTGTTAATAGCTTTTTGTTAGACAAATCTGGGGATTTTTTAAGGTATAGAGAGTTCTTGTAAACTGTTTGTACGTTGTTACTCCCTCACTGTCACGTTCTCACCTGGGTCTCTTGACAGTAGAATGTCTGATTGCTTCATGTTACAGGGTACTAATGTGTGTCTTGCTTTTGGCTCTCTCTTTTTAGTTTGTTGCCATAGTTCTGCGGAAGTCCCAACTTGCACTGATAAACCCTCTGCTTTAACCATTACACTGTTGTGAGAATACTGATCAACCTCTCTCTCTTTCTCAATCTCTCTATTTGTGTTTTTACTGAGGTACACAGGCTACCTCTGAGATACCGGTGACCCTGATCCATCTGCTTTCTGTATCCTGCAATCTATCCTGACGTGCTACTACTCACTGGAGTTCCTATTTTAGAAGCCTCTATCTCGTGCTGATGATATGCCATATGGGCATAAATATACTTTCAGAAACAGTGAAGATTTAATTTTCACTGCTCATGATATAAAATATTTTACTGAAATCATTTAGGACTCCAATTTCTATTACAACAATAAGATACCAACCAGACGTTATGTTAAATTATAGTGGTATTTCTGCTAAATAGTTTGTATTTTTATCTGGTTTCACCTAAATAAGGATGGGTTTTACTTTGAATCTGGTTTTTCTCAAGGTTTCTTTATTCTTGCCGACTGATTTAATTTTAACTTAACTTGCCATTGTCACTGCAGGCCTGCTCATTGAGGACATGTAGGATTTGTATAAGAAATGTTTATATTCTTTACCAAATTTGTCTTTTAGTGTGTAATGCTGCTTTGTGACAATATCAATTAAAAAAGTGTGTTATACAAATTAAACTGAATTCAATTCAATTGAATTGAATTACATACTTGTGCCATTTCTTTGATTCGTTTAATACACCACTTTTTTGATATTCATATAGTGATGACTCCCAGTGCTGCTAACTAAGTTATCAAAGGCCGGCCATGTCTTTCATTATCTATGGTGAGAGGCACATAAAGGAAGCATTTCTGACTTTTGTCAAGAGTATGCTGCATAACTGTTAGCGTTTTCTGCCCTGTGCTGGCCTGGAGAGCTGTCCAGGGTGTACTCTACCCTCACCTAGAGTCAGGTGAGATGGGTGCCAGTCCCACCCTGACCCTGATTAGGATTAATCGGTTCAGAAAATGAATGAATGAATGAATGAATGAATGAATGGATTTTGTGATGAATCATGTGAGTGATATTTATTTGGATTATTTATTTATTTTACATGATCTGAAATTACTGTGTAGTTTGTTCACATGAATACCATTCAATTTGGTTTAAAACCACAAGTAAACACATTGCTGCAGCTCTAGAATGCTATTTGTAAGGTGTTGTAATGTACAGACACATCACCCTAGGGCAGCGAATGTTATATTTATTTAATACCATGCAAGATTTTAAGTCTCATTATATGTTTGTTTGTAACCAGTAATGATTGCTAAAAATAGGGCAAGAAAAATACTCGAAAAACCACTGACAAGGCTATTCAAGAGTTGTACTCTTCAAACTCTTTAAACGCATCTCAACCTTTCTTAAGCTTTACCTTTACCTTTGAGAGATTAATGAAAACAAATAGCAGGGCAAATGAAAATGTCCTTATAAAATCCCTGTGGAGACAATCATGCCAAAACACCTCCACCTTTTTATGTCCAGTCTTGTCTGGGGTGCTTCTTGGAGGAGGTTTTCATAGAGGTGTGGTAATCGCCTAAAGGTATCCCAGCATTAGGAAGAATCACTTCATGGTACATGGAAATCCTTACAGTGCATGTTTGAGAGAGAGAAAGAGAATAAGACAATGAAAGAATATGCTTTCCATGTAAACCTTAATCACCAATATCACACTTTCCATCAGTAAATTTGAGAATGATCAAATGCCACTGTATAGCTCAAGATTTCATGAAATCCCCATCAATCTAAGGAAATTGGAGCAGTGGTGACCTGGTGGTAAAAGGTGCTGGATCACTGATCCTAAGGCTGGGGGTTCAAGCCCCACTCTCCACGGGTTGTCACTGTTCCCCAAGTGCAGCTAACTGGGTTATCAAAGGTCGGCCATGTCTCTCACTGTTTATGGTGAGAGGCATGTAAAAGAACCATTGCTGACTTTCGTCAAGAGTAGGCTGCATAGCTGTCAGCGTGTTCTTGCCCTGTGATGGCCGGTGAGCTGTCCAGAAGAGATTCTGCCCTCGCTAAGGGAGCGCAGATACATGCAAGGGCCAGTGATGCCAGAAGCATGTCAACACACCAGCAATTTAAGGAAATTGGTTTTAGTCCTCATGAAATATGTGAATAAATTTCCTTGACTTCTTTCCATTAATATCGGCATATGTACATTCATGGACATATGTACTGTACATATTAAAACTTTGCAACCACTTAGAAATTTTGTCTAATTTGGGGTGATGTTGCAGAGTTCTCAGAGTCAAATTATTTCTTTCTTTGTTTTAATTTCTTTTGTATGTTGTTTTTTGCACTATGCTCGTCTATGACTGGGCGACCTTACTACAGCTATGAGCGCGCAGTCCTTTTGGACATTTAGAACTGAGCACGTGCAACTCCTATCCTGAGCTAATATGCTACCGCAGCTCAATGCTAGCCGTACCACAGAGATGCGGCAGGCGGGAGGGGCTGAACAACAACTCGGCTGCCTGGCATACTGCTTAAAAATGTTCAGTCTCTGTGAAACAACATGGACGAGCTACATGCTCAGATTACAGCGCAGAGGGATCTGCAGGACTGCTCCATGCTGTGTTTCTGTGAAACATGGCTCGAGGAGAGTACACCCGACAAGGCGACTACACCAGCCGGCTACACAGTCTTCAGGGAGGACCGGAGCGCAGCGGCTTGTAACAAGGCCTGCTTTGGAAGAACGGTGGATTCTCGTTAAATAAACCTGGTGTGCTGACTATAGATTATCTCTAAATCTTGCTCTGAGAATGTGGAACATCTAACTTTGAAGTTGTGGCCGTTTTGTTTACCCAGAGAACTGTTCATTTTTTCCCCAAACAAAACAATGGGCATAGTGCAATATAAATATAATATAATATACAGTAGGCCCTCGACATTCCCAGGGGTTCGGTTCCAGACCCTCCCGCAAATCAAGATAATCTGTGAGTTCTGTACCCAGAAGTAAAACCCCATGTATCATGTCACATGCGCAAATGAGCAGCCGGAAGTAAAATACTATGCATCTATTACATGCGCTAAAATATGCTTCTTACACATATTCTATAGACAGTCTGTCTGTCTTCCTTTCGGCTTTTTCCCTGTCTTACTCATTAATTCAGTATTAATGTAGTAAAATGTAGTAATGATTAAGAAAAACCTTTTTTTCTGTGATATTTATTAATAATAAAATATAAACATTATACAGCATACATATATAAACACCTTTCAATGCATTCTCTCTGAAAAACATACAGCACTGTAGTTTTCAAAAATGCCCATTTGAGGGACGTATTGCATTAGGCATGGGATGACTGAATTCAGGTATTAACTTCATTAAGTCCGAGCAGCTCAGCCACGCCTCTCAGCCGAAGCGAGTGCAAAATAGAACTTTAGGAAAGTTAGAGAGCTTTACAAACCAAAGAAGTGGTGACGTGATGTGAGTTAATCCTCTGGCGCAGAGGTGAGCGTGCTTTTGTTTATTGGGAGTGAATTCAGGTGTGTGCTACCGAGCAGCTCAACCACGCCCCTCAGCCGAAGTGGAGAGTAAACAGTTAGTTAGAGGCACAGTGCCAAAATTAAAGTCCTCCAAAACACAGACCATAACAAAAAGGACATAAAAGAACAAGAAATGTAATAAATTGGATAAACAAAACAAAATAAGAAACATGCTACACCACAGTAAATAAAATATAACACACAAACATTTTAAACATTACCTTAGGTCATGTACTGGAATAATAATTGAAAAAGACTGTAATAGTGGAGTGTTTTACAACAGTTCAGACGATTATTCCTCTTCATGCACTTCAGAGGAAACTGTCATTTCTTCCAGAGAAAGTCTTATTTCTTCAGAAGAGACACCCCCGTCATCACCTTTTTCTGGTGCTTAGTAGCCGTTTCAGTGACATCATAGAACTTAACTGGTAATTAAAACGTACTAAAAAAGGCTCATTGAACTTGTGAGCGAATGAGGAAAAAGGGACGTTACATTATCTCTATCAATCAGCAGGAAAGAGGACAGCCATTGGCTGAATTTGAATCACGTGCGAGCTGCTCGGCAGTCCGCGAATACTCAAATTGTGAGTGCAAAACCGCGAATAGGCAAGGGCCTACTGTAATATAATATAATATAATATAATATAATATAATATAATATAATATAATATAGTGAAATTTCATTCATCTAATGATTTATTAATTGTATTATTATTATTATTATTATTATTATTATTATTATTATTATTATTATATTGTTTACTGGGTCTGTGTAAGGTCCTTTTAAATATAGAATTTTTTATGCATTTATTTTATAGTAGTTTGTGTGTTGTTGATTTGAGCCTTCTTTTCTGTTTGTAACTTGACTCTATGAACAACCGCACAAGAATTCCTATGTGTGTAAAAGCACAAATGGCTATGAAAAATCCTGAATCCTGAATCCTGAAATAAGTGTGCAGAGGCTCATTTTCAGCAATTATCATACTTGTGTTCCAATGGCACATTGTGCTGGCTAAGCCAAGTTTGTCATGGAAAAAGGTTAATTGATCATTAAAAAACTTTTCACAATTATCTAAGCACAGCTGAAAATATTGCAGTGATTAAAGAGGAAATACATTCGGCCTTTAGGCTTGTTATATATCTGTCGATTGTATCTGTAGTGTGTGCTTGAAGATATATTTAAAATGGGCAAAAAAATTATTCTGAGATTCATCAGCCTATTTTTGTTCTGATAAGTAATAGCGATTACATGTGAGAAGCTGTCAAGAAACTGAAGATCTCGTACAACGGTGTGTACTACCCAATTCACAAATGTGAATCAAATGATCTGATTTCCTTCTAACATTGGACAATGGCGCAAAACACAGCTTCAAAATATGCAAGAGCTATTTAGAGAAGAACAGAAGCTGGTATTTTGTAAATAATGGAATGGCCTACTCAATCACCACACACACACACACACACAGACACACACACACACACACACACACACACACACACACACACACACACACACACAAATGCAATACATTTTTAAAACATGGCTGTGAAAAAGAAATTGTAAGTACATTATTGTTAATTATAAAATAATAATAAATAAATAAATAATACTAAACTGCCAGTACATTATCGCATTAATTTTTCCAGAGAAATTGGTATTTTCCATTAGCTTAGTTGATCAGTGTACAAAGTTTCATCTTTGTTGGATTATGTTTGAACTCCACCTCAGATGATACGTAACACCAATTTCCTTGTCTCTCTTGGATTAACAAATAAAACAAGGAATTGTCCATTATATGAGGAAATATGTCACTTGAATGGAATTTTAATGTATCTCAGATTCCTCATGAAGTATATTATTCCCTTTTTAGCATGTTTCCTTCTTCTATGAAGTGACACTGATAAAATTACATTTTAGTCTAGATAGCACAGCTGCAATTTATGCGAGTGTTTCATGCTATTAGGTTAAGAAGACATTCCACCAATGATGGATGTTGAATAATATGAATGAAGGGCAAAACAGTATTTATAATGCCTTTGTGTTGAGATAATCTTTTGAACAGGTACATCAAGCAAAGTGAAAAGTGAAAAAGCTTGAACATCTTCCAGATATATTTCATCACAGTACTCATATTACGTTAGCTTTGTTGGATCTGCTTGGGTTAAACTGTCCTTTGGGGCCCAAAAAGAAAGTATACTCTATATAGGGTTCACTCTCAGTACTAAACATATTGTTCTGTTGGTGGAATTGTATTGATAAAGTGACACAACTGCAGAAATAACATTGATAATAACACTAAACTAGCATCAGCAATGTCCCTGGAATTGTTCTAGAGGTATGGAATCATCTGTATCTCTTCAAACTTAATCTCTGTCTGTGGTTTGCATTATCATGCTAATAATGCTAACCTATCTCGAATGTTTGACACTAATACCTGAGTGGTGAAACACCATAGTGGAGAGAGGGGTGGGGTGGCAGGCTTCTGCTTCATTACAGAGGTCTGTTTTTCTCTCTAAACATTGCCTTGGTTCGCTTGGCAACTGTGATTCATCTCGTTGAGACCTGTGTGGAATTCTGGATTCTTACTTGCATTCTACTAAGCAATGAGATTATAATGTAAAGTATGTAGATTTGAGTTCCCCTTGCCCCTTCAACACGCCCACCCACACACACACACACACACACACACACACACACACACACACACACACACACACACACACAAAACCCCTGTCTATACATTGCACTGTCAGTGACCTCTGTATCCTAATTCTTTTTTCTTAAAAGTATGCAACAACCACAGCCTAGAGTTCTGATAAAAATACACAGACGAGAGACGAGTTGTGTTTGGTTAGAGTTTCACTGCAAATTCTGTTTCCAAAGCTCAGGTATGTCACATCTTAACACATCTCAAATCAGGCAAGCTCTCTGGCTCATTCTTTTGGAACAGAATGATATCTTTACAGGAAATATAAAATTAATTTGCATTGCAAATGATCAGTGAAATGTCTATGTCAATGATGAAATTTTAAATGTCCAATGAATTTTATCTAGAAGTAAAGAAGTAAAATGTGGTCAGAAATCCTGAGAGTAAAATATGTGAGAAATTAAAGATTTTTGAGGTCCATTCAGAGTTATACACCTCTTTTTTTTACAAGGAAAAAAAAAGAAATCACCTTGATCTTTGTAGCAATAAGGGTTGACATTAATTGGCCATCACTTAAGTTATGCATAGTAATGGCATTGCTGCTGTCTCAGGTGGTCAAATTCTCTTCATTTATGACACACAGTGGAGCATGAAAAAATATCACGTACTTTTATGGCCACAAGATTGAGAATCTTGTAGATTGCAATATTGTCTTTTATGGTTTCCATGTATGTGTGTACATGGGTAATGCATTTTTGATCACCTTGATTCATGAGGACAAGGTATAATCAGTATCTTAACAAAGGCTAACAGCAGCACATATTCAGTGAGTTTTCCTAAAATAATTTAATGATGAGTACATGTGATATTCTCACAAGTTTTCCAAATGGCTCTTGGCAAAGACTCTCATTAATTGATTGCAAGATCTGTCAGACTGTTCAAGTAGGTGGTTCTTGGCTATGCATACTGAGACAAGTTCCAAACTCTATTGCATGCTAAGGTCGACCTTGTGAGGTTTAGCTTGTGAGGTCTGCCTTCTGTGATTATTGTCTATTGATCAATAAATAACATTAAGAATCAATGAATACTTGTAGTTTTCACACCATATGACATCACTTGAAACTCTTCTTTTATGAACACATAAATATGTACAGTACACAAGCAACTACAGATGCGAGTTGCACACTACAGTCTCTCATCTGGAGAGATCCATGCTGAAGCACGTCTGATCCCCAAATCCTGCTTTCTCACGAAAATAAACACAAGAACTGTCGATCATGTGACTTTTATCTAAACTAGCTGGCTACTGTGTTATTTCTGCACTATTTTGAATCAAAACATGAAAAAAGAAAGAAATAGTACAACATAGAAGAATGATTGCTTGTTAGCAGTGACTGCCTGTTCTGAATAGTATAGGTATAATTAAATAAAATATGTAGTATATAAATACAAATACAATCTAGCCATTGTGCACTATGCATTAAAAGTAGTGTTTAATTTGTTGTTAAAAGTTGCTGCTTCTTACCACTATTTGAAGGTGGCATACTAAATGCTATATGCATATTTTTAAAAGAAACAGTATGCTGAAATTAATTGAAAAATTGGAGCATCTCATAATTGCCTCTGAACCACTTACACAACTTGGAAGGGTGATGCAGGGCAAGAAAATTAACCTGTGACAGGAAAATCAGGGATATGATTGTGCAGTGTGCATATGGCTTAGGAGAACACATTTAATGGGGATCTCCATTTAGAGTATCTTTTTCCACCACTATATACGTAAATATAGAGAAACATTTTATTATAAACCAAACAGGATGTAATTATAATACAGTGTACTGTGCAATTTGGGTCTATACAGGTGTAACTGAGAGTTACAATAAAAATCAAATCCTCTTTCAGTTTTAAAAAATACTACTAACTAGGTGAATAGGGGGAAGTGCTGGCCTGGTGGTAGGGTGCTGACTTACTGATCCTAATGTCAGTGGTTCAAGCCCCATTATTACCAAGTTGTCACTGCTGTCCCCCCAGGGCAGCTTACAGTTTCTCACTGTCTGTGGTGAGAGGCATGTAAAAGATCCATTGCTGTCATTTGTAAAAGGGTAGGCCAGTGGGTTGCTGTACTTTATACAAAGCAAACAAACTACTAAAAAAATAAACAGCTGAGTTATGGAGTTGGGAACAAAAGTTGTATGTACAGGCCTCTGGTTCAGTCCATTAAAGCTTTAAAATAGTTGACATTGCCTTCGACACTACACAAGACGGAATTTTTGCTATCAACACTCAACATTTTTTACCATGTAAAATTCTTTGACTTGTTGTTTATTAAATTCTGTGCCACAGAATGTGGCAAGACAGTGTGCCAAGACATGCATTTTAGTAATCTGTTCTTTTCTTAATGTGCTCAATTTGTACAGCTGGGAAGTCACAAATCTACCTCACTAACCCAGCTGCAGGTAATAAAAAGTAAGAGGGTCTGTGTGAAGCATGGCTAGTTTCTCAATACTCTATTATATAGCAGGCATCATTGTCATGCCATAATTACATAGATAAAATATACCGCATTCTGTATATTATTTCTCAACTGCACTGCAAACAATTCAGTTCATGCTATTCATATTCACTATTTGCTTTAATTGTTTTGACATATGTATTGTGCAGTGGTGGAAGGTTGAGGTATTTTTCTAAAATTCTAATGGAAACAGTATCATTTTTTACAGACCCAAATGTGTTGCAATATGCCATAATCTTGGGACATGCAAATTCCAAAAGTTCTCAAACATATATAATTAATAAAATAACATTAAGTCAGTAAACTGTTCTCACATCATTTCAAAAGGTTGATTCTCATAGTGGTTCATTTATCGAGTACAGTAGTCCCCCGTTATTCATGGGGGTTCAGTTCCGGCCCCTCCCACGAATGAAGATAATCCATGAGTTCTGTACCCGGAAGTAAAACCCCATGTATCATATTCTTCTTCTTTCTTCTTCTTCTTTTCCTTTCGGCTTTTCCCTTCAGGGGTCGCCACAGCGAATCATCTGCCTCCATCTCACCCTATCCTTTGCATCTTCTTCTCTTAAACCAACCGCCTTCATGTCCTCCTTCACCACGTCCATGAATCGTCTCTTTGGTCTTCCTCTAGGCCTTCTGCCTGGTAGTTCCAACCTCAGCATCTGACTACCAGTAGACTCACTATCCCTCCTCTGTACATGTCCAAACCATCTCAATCTGGCCTCTCTGACTTTGTCTCCAAAACGTCTTACATGGGCTGTCCCTCTGATGTGCTCATTCCTGATCCTATCCATCCTCGTTACTCCCAAAGAGAACCTCAACATTTTCATGTCTGCTACCTCCAGCTCTGCCTCCTGTCTTTTCCCCAGGGCCACTGTTTCTAAACCATACAACATCGCTGGCCTCAACACCGTCTTGTACACTTTTCCTTTCATTCTTGCCAATACCTTCCTATCACACATCACACCGGACATGTTTCTCCAACCATTCCAACCTGCCTGCACATGCTTCTTCACCTCTTTTCCACACTCTCCATTGCTCTGGATTGTTGAGTCTAAGTACTTAAAATCCTCCACCTTCCTTATCTCTGCTCCTTGTAACCTCACCGTTCCTGTTGGGTCCTTGGCATTCATACACATGTATTCTGTCTTACTGAGGCTAACCTTCATTCCCCTCCTTTCCAGGGCATACCTCCACCTCTCTAGATTTTCCTGCACTTGTTCTCTGCTCTCACTGCAGATCACAATGTTATCTGCAAACATCATAGTCCATGGGGATTCTTGTCTAACCTCGTCTGTCAGCCTGTCCATCACCATAGCAAATAATAAGGGGCTCAGAGCTGACCGTTGATGCAGTCCCACCTCCACCTTGAACTCTTCTGTCACACCGACTGCACACCTCACCACTGTCTTACATCTCTCATACATGTCCTGCACCACTCTAACAGACTTCTCTGCCACTCCAGACTTTCTCATGCAATACCACAGTTCCTCTCTCGGCACCCTGTCATATGCTTTTTCCAGATCCACAAAGGCACAATGCAGCTCCCTCTGACCTTCTCTGTACTTCTATATTAACATCCTCAAAGCAAACACTGCATCTGTGGTGCTCTTTCTTGGCATGAAACCAAACTGTTGTTCACAAATGCTGACCTCTTCCCTTAGTCTAGCTTCCACTATTCGTCTCCATAACTTCATCGTTCGGCTCATCAACTTTATCCCGCTATAGTTTCCACAGCTCTGCACGTCTCCCATGTTTTTAAAAATGGGCACCATCACACTTCTCCTCCATTCCTCTGGCATGCTCTCACTCTCTAAGACCTTGTTGAATGTTCTTGTCAGGAAATCTACTGCTACCTCTCCTAGACACTTCCATACCACCACCGGTATCATCAGGACCAACTGCCTTTCCACTCTTCATCCTCTTCAATGCCCTTCAAGAAGTGTCTTCAAAAAGTGAGGACACTTCACCCTTACTAATCTTTGCTACTTCCTGGTTCCCAACAGTCACCTCTTCTACTCTTTTTTCTCTCTCATTTTCCTCATTCATCAGCTCTTCAACACACTTCTGTCATCAGTCAATACATTTCCCTCTCTGTCCTTAATCACTCTAACTTGCTGCACGTCCTTCCCATCTCTATTTCTCTGCTGTGGCAACCTTTATAAATCATTTTCTCCCTCTTTACTTTCCAACCGAGCATACAAGTCATCATACGCCCTTTGTTTGGCCTTTGACACCGCTACCTTCGCCTTACGCTGTATCTCCCTGTACTCCTGTTTTCTCTCTTCGGTCTTCTCAATGTCCCACTTCTTTTTAGCTAACCTCTTCCTTTGTACACACTCCTGCACTTCCTCATTCCACCACCAAGTCTCCTTATCTCCTCTCCTTGCAGATGACACACCAAGTATTCTCCTACCTGTCTCCCTGATCACATTAGCTGTAGTTGTTCACTCATCAGGCAGCACTTCCTGACCACCCAAAGCCATTTTCAACTCCTCTTTGAAGACAACACGACACTCTTCCTTTTTCAGCTTCCACCACTTTGTCTTCTGCTCTGTCTTTGCCTTCTTCACCTTCCTCACCATCAGCATCATCCTGCACACCACCATCCTATGCTGTTTGGCAACACTCTCACCCGCTACTACTTTGCAGTCTCTGGCTTCCTTCAAATTACATCGCCTACACAAGATGTAGTCTACCTGTGTGCTCCTACCTCCGCTTTTATAAGTCACCCTATGCTCCTGTCTCTTCTGGAAGAAAGTATTTACCACAGCCATTTCCATCCTTTTTGCAAAATCTACCAACATCTGTCCTTCTGCGTTCCTCTCCTGGATACCAAACCTGCCCATCACTTCCTCGTCCCCTCTGTTTCCTTCACCAACATGTCCATTGAGGTCTTCCCCAATGACCACTCTTTCATCTCTGGGGGTACGCTGATTCACTTCATCTAAGTCACTCCAAATCTCTCCTTCTCTTCTAGCTCACATCCTGTCTGTGGGGCATAAGCACTAACAACATTGAACATCACACCTTCAATTTCTAACTTGAGACTCATCACTCTGTCTGACACTCTTTTCACTTCTAGAACATTCCTGACAAACTCCTCCTTCAAGATGACTCCGACTCCATTTCTCTTCCCATCCACACCATGAAAAACAGCTTAAACCCTGCTCCTAAGCTTCTAGCCTTGCTACCTTTCCACCTGGTCTCCTGAACACATAGTATGTCCACCTTCCTCCTCTGCATCATGTCAGCCAGCTCTCTACCTTTTCCGGTCATAGTTCCAACATTCAAAGTCCCTACTTTCAGTCATAGACTCATGCCTTTCCTTTTCTCTCTCTGCCTACGGACACGCCTCCCGCCTCTCCTTCTTTGACGTCTTTGACCAACAGTAGTCCAATTTCCACCAGCACACTGTTGGTTAACTGCCCTGATGGCGTTTGTTGTTAACCCGGGCCTCGACCGATCCGGTATGAATTTCTTTGTTGTGACTCGCATGTTTTATTTGGCATTTGTTTTACGCCAGATGCCCTTCCTGATGCAACCCTCTGCATTTATCCGGGCTTGGGACTGGCGTGAGGGAGAGACACTGGCTTGTGCCCCTCCCTCACGGCTGCATTCCATGTATCATATTACATGCATGAATGATCAACCGTAAGCAAATACTATGTGTCCATTACATGAGCTAAAATCTAATGACGTGGAAGAAACACTAGACCGCGGACTGGCCCCTTTCATGTGGTAATTCGGCTTCAACTTCCGGTTAGGGCAAAACAAAGCTTCAGGTACTACTTTCAATTGAGAGTCGACATCCTTTGGCGTCCCTATAATAGTCTGTTTTTACACATAACAACATCAAACTTAATTGGAATACATTAGGTTTAGCTTGTTTTGTGTCAATATGGTTAATTCTTGTTGCGCTGTTGGCTGTCAAAACCGTGCAGGCAGTCGCAAAGAAGTAACTTTTCACTGGTAAGTGTGTTTCAGTTGAACCTTCATTCGGCGGTAGGCTTGAAGCTTAAGTAACATTACTCACCCTGAAATTTATGAATGACTATTTTTTATTATTAGCCCCAGTGTTTTCTTGGAAGCCTGAGGTAGAAACCTTTAAGGAGCCATTAACTTTAATGAATTTGCACAATATTATATATCAATGTGAGTTCGTCATAACATACATTTACACTGGATCTTTAATAATGTCAATAAAGTATTATTATACTTATACGGTAACTCAGTTCTTGATTTTGTTTCGCTGCTAATCTATATACAGGCTTTTTTATGAATTTGTGGAATTCCTCTACCAGGAGCAAAAACGTAAAGGGTTTTATAAGATTTTATATATTATTTTCAAATGTTGTATACAGGTATATTGTGGTCGATTTCAAGTTTACCATGGGTTCATATAAGTATCAATAGGTATTTTATAATGTGTTCTTATATTCTGAAGAACCAGTCCAGGCCAGCGAGTCATAGAATGTGTGCTTTATTCTCAGAATCCATGGAAGAGCCATCAGCCCCAGCAGACGTTGGTGCTTGTGTGGAGGTAGTAACTTCAGAACACAGTTACGCCTGCCATCCTCATACCCTTAAGCGTAAGTATATTGATACCCTGCAGAAGCTAGAGGAGATACAGACTGATCTCCATAATACAAAGTGTCGAGAGAAGAAGATATCTTGCAGCGAATGTTCAGTGGCACTTATCAGACCTGCCTCAGAATGTACATCAGCCTTGCTTACTTTGAAAAATAAAATAAAGATGGACTTGTTGTCCCAGCAGAAAGTATTATTTGTACTGTAAAACACTGTGGAATTGTGTTGAGGTCTTCTGTTAACATCAAGCAAGTTGTTAGTGCACAGTGGGAGATGTTGGTTTCTAAAATGTTGATTGTCCTTCCAAATGATTTGTTTCCTGAAATGACTCAGCATTTTGTAGAAACTTCAAAAGGTATTGACACACACTGTAATGCAATGATCAAATTGATTTGCGAACAATTCATCAAGGTTTGTAGATTTCACACAATAATCTCACCCATCACAGTCTTACAGAGGACAGTGTCAGACACCAGTTGAACAAAACTGTGTTGTTTAAACACCAATAGGACTGAAGGCAGAATGGTGGTTTCTTAACAAATTTGTCACCTTTTATGCAAGTAGGGATGGTCACTTTAGGAACTTCTTGTACAGAGACCAGTTGTGTTCTCCCTTAAACTGGTACTGAGATGGCATGTGCATGTACTGTATAGATGTTCGGCCATTGTGCATCAATATCTCAGGTGAACTTGTACCTATATCTTAAACGAGTTAAATGTTAACATGACAAGCATGTATGTAACTGGTCTGTTATTGTGTATACTGTTTCTGTAATCAATAAAAAAGTATCATGTTGCTACTGCTCATTTATATGATATAATATTCCATGTGTAGATTAACTGTAAGTGTTTGTGGTTATAAATGTGTAGTGCCGTTTTGTTACAAAAAGTGTCCGAAAAATTCCTTGTAATTTGTGAACTATATCAATTGAAATCCCTGATACACTACACTAAGACAAGAGAGGTGGGCGTGGCAGTTGACGTGTTTGGCATGGGGAATATTATTAAGGTCTGTGCCTCCTATTATGTGTCGATGTATCTTCCAAACCTTCCTGGGAATGCTGCAAATGTTTATATGATATTCATGTCTCTAGGGATCCAAAACATCCGAAGTATTTAAATCTTTTTTTACATATCGATGTGTGTCTGTTTACCAGCTTTTTGCCCTAACCGGAAGTCAGAGCCTACTGACCACGGCTGCATGCATAATGTATGCAGAGCACGCAGTCTAGTGTTACTTCCACATCTTCTTCTTTTCCTTTCGGCTTTTCCCTTCAGGGGGTCACCACAGCAAATCATCTGCCTCCATCTTACCCTATCCTCTGCATCTTTTTCTCTTACACCAACTGCCTTCATGTCCTCCTTCACCACGTCCATGAATCGTCTCTTTGGTCTTCCTCTCTAGGCCTTCTGCCTGGTAGTTCCAACCCTCTGCATTTATCCGGGCTTGGGATCGGTGTGAGGGAGAGACACTGGTTTGTGCCCCTCCCTCACGGCTGCATTCTTCCACGTCATTGCTAAAATCTGCTTCTTAAACACATTCTATAGACAGTCTTACTCATTAGTACATTATTAACGTAGCAAAATGTAGTAATGATTAAGAAAAACTTTTTAATTTTGTGCTGTGATATATATATATAGGGATCCCTTGTGGTTCAATTAATGTGACTTCAGTGCATCGTGTTTAAAAAAAAAAAATCAATAAATACTGTATTCATTGAATTAAAAAAAAATAAGGAAATTAATGAAGAATAGGGGGGAAAGTTATACAAAATGTCACATAAACAAGGCCAATTGTGCAAAAAACCCAACAAAATAAAAACAAAAAAACAAAAACAAAAAACAAACAAACAAACAAAAAAACCCCCACCTAAACAGACACAAACCAAAAAACCCCAACCCAAAATATTACATCTAAACTGGATACATTGTTACAATTAAATGTTTAATTGTTATTATAAGAATTTAAAGCATTGAATATGTATTTACTGATATATATATATATATATATATATATATATATATATATATATATATATATATATATATATATATATATATATATATGTACCATAGGGCGCAGGATCGCCGAGCCTAAGGTTGGGGATCGAGTCCCCACAAGGTTGTCACTGTCTCCCCAGTGCAGCTAACTGGGTTATCAAAGGCAGGCCATGTCTTTCACTGTCTATGGTGTGAGGTTCATGTAAAAGAACCATTGCTGACTTTCGTAAAGAGTAGGCTGCAAAGTCGTCAGCGTGTTTCTGTCCCTTGCTAAAAGGGTTGTGACAGGAAGGGCATGTGATTTAAAAAC
The DNA here is from genome assembly GCA_024760905.1 of Plotosus lineatus. Lineage (NCBI taxonomy): Eukaryota > Metazoa > Chordata > Actinopteri > Siluriformes > Plotosidae > Plotosus > Plotosus lineatus. The sequence goes on along the minus strand of CM045729.1, from coordinate 42,466,820 downwards.
CTATGCCAAATCAAATGTGCGAATCAGATGATTCGCTGTGGCGATAAAGCGGACGCTCTACCAACTGAACTAAATCCCTGGTAATATGTGGAGGTGCGAGTGCAAAACCACGAATAGTCAAGGGTCTACTGTACAACTTAAATATTACCATACAAACCACAACAATATGAAATCTGACGAAATAAGCAAAAACAAAAGTGTTTCAGACTAGTATTGTCTGTAAGTAATGATGCAGGCCATTGTATTGCTTCACTCTGTAAATAACCTTCAAATAGTCTGCATTTCCTGGATCCAGCTGCATTTGTGGATTTTGATAGATCATTGGGAATTTTTCAAGAAGTTGTGTCGTTGTATTCATATCTATCCAGAGAGCTCAGCTACATAATTTATCACCTCATAGTTAATACATTATCTCCAATGTCTATGTTTTGTAACTGGGTCACTGTAAGACCCATAAAGCTTAAAATATGGTAAGCTTTCACCAATTTCTAAGAAGCCTATACAGTGATATCCAAGAAATGGGGTTTGTGCAATTTTCCAAACACAGCTACTATAATAATGGTTTGCCACACAAAGTTGATAAAGTATGGTTTGCACAATTGCTGCAGTTAGACAGAATATCACTACGGACCGATTCGTGTTAAAGATCCAATGACAAAATCCTGCAGAGATTTCAAGTGGTTTACTCACATTACGTACAAGATAGTGTTGTTTAAGTCTTAAATTTGATTAGTTAGAAGGTGATACTAAATCTATATCAGCAGCTCTAAAAGTAATACAGCTGCAAAACCTATACAAGTTAAAAAGGGTAAAGTCTGCTGGGCCTGAGCCATAGTGGCTCATGCTTATTTTCGGTTTCCATAGCATGAAGCGACTAGGAGTTCAACTCCTCCTGGATGGGACACTTGTCCATCGCAGGTTACCTTCCCAGTATATATTGGTACCCATTTATACTGCTGGGTGAACAAAGGCACTTTGTGGTTTAACTTGTGGTTAAGACCTTGCCCAGGTTTCTTAGCACAGTGGGGGTCTACATGGGATTTGAACACATAACCTCCTGATAATGAGCGCAGCACCCTAACCACAATGCCACCGGCTCCACTCAAAACCGATATAAGGTTTAAATTTATGAATTTATGTTTTCCATAGTAAATCAATGAACAGAGATCACAGGAAAGCCATTAGGGTCTCAGTAACTTCAGGAGAAAGAATAAGGAGACTGATAAAGGGATGACTGTTAACGCTGGTGCAATGTGATAAGAACTAATTAGGGTGATGGATGTTTAATAATACTAAAATACATACAGTAAAATAATAAAAAAGTATTAATTACAAATACAAGATAGATCAACTGCACATCAGCCCATTATGGAATATTGTACATTGTTAAACAAAAAACAAAACAAAACAAACAACCCCCCCCAAAAAAAACAAAAACAAAAACAAACAAACAAAAAAACAAGAAGAAAATAAAATGTTTTTAACATTACCAATAATAGCATATTTCCTATTTATTTACAGTAACTTGGCTCTGCTTTAGACTTTGGCAAGGATTATAAAGTTGAAGTACTTTAGATTGTAAAGAACAAATTTCAGTAAAAATGTGTACAGCATGTCAGGTTTTTTTTTAATTTTAGAAAACTAAACCCTCAACCCCAGTTTTCAGCTCTGAGTAAACCTTCAAACCTTTTAGAGATAGAAATCCTACTGATTTCACTGCACATGGACCACTTGTTTCAAACAACCATGAAATTGTGTGGAGCCAGATAAGTCCTGCTTCGACATGTCCCAATCTGAAGTGCTCTGTCTGGCCTTTGTCAGTAGTCTCTGTCTTGCCTTGATCAGCCTTTTCTTCTCCATTTTACATAGATTGCACTATGGCATACTGACTCTTCCAATGTTGTTATCCAGCTTAGCTTTACTCTCTCAATGCAGCTGTGTGCAAATATAATACCCATACACCACAATGAATATTATTAACTTATTACATCTTCTGTTTGAACTGATAAAATATGAAGGCACAAAATGCATGATGTCACATGCCCTAATTTGACTTATAATCAGCCAGCTAGGCTTGTCATGCCTAGTCGGTGTATATGCAAAATAGGTAATTAAGGTATGAGTTGCTTCCAAGTTTTATGTCTGCATAATTCATTTGTTTTCTGTTTTCTCACAAGCCATTACTCCTCAGGTTTTTCTTGGATGAGGGTCACAACTGCAATGTTGTAGTCATACAATAAATTAACCAAAAGTTTTCAAAAAAAGACAATCAATGAATATTCAGGTAAATGTTTCTGTGTCATATGTATCAACATGAGAAAAGGAATTAATTCAAAGGAATTATGCAGAGAGGTGTCATATGCCTACTAGTATTTAATCAAATCATTATGTAAGAAAAACAACAACAGTGCATTTGTTGCTGCACAACAAATGGACTCCTGAAAAGCAGAAATAGATTAATAGAATACCCTATAAAGTAGACCACATGATAAGGGTGGTAAAGGATTAAACAATCAGAAAGAGATTATTATTACTTTTACTGTCTGATTGCCAAAATTTTTTTTTTTTATTTGAACAGACAGTTTTTGTACCTACTGAAGCCAGACAATCATCTGTTGAAAAAGTGAAAACAACAGGAAATCAAAGAATCAATGAAAGAAAGAATGAATGAATGAATCAATCAATCAAATCAACCATAGCAAACAGGTCCATGCCAAGAACATGGTTTGCCTAGGCATCTGGGCTCGGGTTTCACAATACACTATACTGTATTTGTATGCAGAACTTTAAGAAAATATTTTATGCTTAATACAACCTTTATTTACAGGTATTATAGCGGTCCTTCTTAAAAAAAATAGCATATTGTGATAAAGTTCATTATTTTCTGTAATGTACTGATTTTGGCAGACGGCTCATGAAAACCCAAAATTCCCATCTCAAAAAATTAGCATATCATGAAAAGGTAGTCTAAACGAGCTATTAACCTAATCATCTGAATCAATCAATTAACTCGAAACACCTGCAAAAGATTCCTGAGGCTTTTAAAAACTCCCAGCCTGGTTCATTACTCAAAACCGCAATCATGGGTAAGACTGCCGATCTGACTGCTGTCCAGAAGGCCATCATTGACACTCTCAAGCAAGAGGGTAAGACACAGAAAGAAATCTCTGAGCGAATAGGCTGTTCCCAGAGTGCTGTATCAAGGCACCTCAGTGGGACGTCTGTGGGAAGGAAAAAGTGTGGCAGAAAACGCTGAGCATTCCCTAGGTCAAGCCACTTTTGAACCAGAGAAGCAGCACTGGACTATTGCTCAGTGGTCCAAAGTACTTTTTTTTGGATGAAAGCCAATTTTGCATGTCTTTCGGAAATCAAGGTGCCAGAGTCTGGAGGAAGACTGTGGAGAAGGAAATGCCAAAATGCGTGAAGTCCAGTGTCAAGTACCCACAGTCAGTGATGGTCTGGGGTGCCATGTCAGCGGCTAGTGTTGGTCCACTGTGTTTTATCAAGGGCAGGGTCAATGCAGCTAGCTATCAGGAGATTTTGGAGCACTTCATGCTTCCATCTGCTGAAAAGCTTTAGGGAGATGAAGATTTCATTTTTCAGCACGACCTGGCACCTGCTCACAGTGCCAAAACCACTGGGAAATGGTTTACTGACCATGGTATTACTGTGCTCAATTGGCCTGCCAACTCTCCTGACTGAACCCCATAGAAAATCTGTGGGATATTGTGAAGAGAAAGTTGAGAGACACCAGAACCAACACTGTGGATGAGCTTAAGGCCGCTATCGAAGCATCCTGGGCCTCCATAACACCTCAGCAGTGCCACAGGTTGATTGCCTCCATGCCACGCCGCATTGAAGCAGTCATTTCTGCAAAAAGATTCCCGACCAAGTATTGAGTGCATAACTGAACATAATTATTTGAAGGCTGACTTTTTATTAAAAACACTTCTTTAATTGGTCGGATGAAATATGCTAATTTTTTGAGATAGGGATTTTTGGTTTTTCTTTACTTTTTTGCCAAAATGATCAATATTAAAACAATAAAAGGCTTGAACTACTTCAGTTGTGTGTAATGAATCTAAAATATATGAAAGTCTAATAAATAAGTTTATCAGTACATTACAGAAAATAATGAACTTTATCACAATATGTTAATTTTGGACCTGTAGATGTTTTCATTTCTTTTTCTACTTATTGGCAGTAGAATCTATCCTGCAGGACAGTATTTGGTAACTTTTAGTTCTTTAAATTCTTTACTTAACCAATAAGACAACATCAAATGATGAAATGCTTCTCAAAAAACTTTTTCTGAGAATTTTTCCTTGCTGCTCAACATTACGTCACTTTGGGAGCACTCCTCAGTGGTGGTCAGTGTTGTGACTGACACAACTGGCTCAGAGGAAGGATTTTATTGAGGCTCACTGAACTGCAAAGATTATCCCCTGGAAAATTCCCTGACACATCTTTCATGCAAAAAGGCTGACTGTAATGCGAGTTTCTGCAGCAGCACATCTGTGCAAGACTCAGGGCCTGGTTATCTCTGACATCACTTGCTGGTTTCCTGCTGGAGCACACAGCATGGCCAGGTTTTTCCCTGCCCTTTTCTCTTCCATCTTTGTCCATGACTTTGGCAATGAAGTTTCCATTACTCAAACAGGGCTACCTCCTTTGTTTAAGCATGCAATGATTTACAGCCCGTGCTGATGGAAACTGCAGGAACTGATTAGAGATTGTAACCATTGCACCTTGCATTGAGATCTGTGGTATTTCTCCCCCAGGGGTTGGGAAAACAATAGGGCTTATTCATCCATAGCTTAAGCTTTTTCATAAATTAGTTTTTAAGAAAATGTCTAGGAAAAGTTAATCATATTCACAATGTCTTCTTAAATCTTGACATTGTTTGTAGCTATGTTCTTAGATTAGTGAATCTCATTGCCTTTGTAAATTGAAAATGCTGGCCAGTTGCTCTAACTAGCATAGGTGAACACACCATAAAATTGAATTAAAAACATGGGGGGGGGGGGTTGTGCACAAATATTCATGAGGATGGTAGAGCAGAGGCAGATAAATAAATAAATAAATAAATAAAAATAAATGCAAACTCACCAAATACAGGAATGAGTTCGTCGCAACTCCAACTGCTGTAATAGATGCACCTTCATTGGTGTGTAAAACAGTTCACCAATGGCTGTATTTTTTCTATGCTCTAAATATATGCTGTATTAAATTGATATACCATAGCCAACACATTCAGTCTATATCCCCATAAAATGCTGCACAGCTGTACGAGGGCAGCTTTAAGTAGACGAAATCATCTTATAGGTCAGTCTCTGTGAATAAATCTACATACGCTTCTAAAATGTGTTCTCTTCTGACAAAGCACAAGCCTTAATTTGTTCTTTTAAGAGTAAATGTTCCACTATACCAGTCTTGGTCTATGTCAATGATTGCCCTGTAAATAGCATTATCAATTATTAAATAAGCAATATTGTTCCAATTAACACAATTGATAGATTAAGATATGTATGTGCATAATGATTTGTTTGGTGAATGGGCCCAATTTATGTATTTAATTGTTTATTTATTTATTTATTTATTTAAATTGTGAATAGTCAAAACGAATGTACTGTGGGTCTCGATTTTCTTCAGTCAAAATGATTCCTCTTAGACTTTTAAGACTGTAGGTTAATTGTACACAACACCACTTTATAATACTGTATTTCAAAGGTAATTTAAAAAATGGTAAAGATACAGTAGGCCGTTGACTATTCAAAATTTTGCACTCAGAGTTTAAGTGGTTGCGGACTGCCAAGCAACTGACACCTCACTCAAATTCAGCCAATGGCTGTCCTCCTTCCTGCTGATTAGTTGAGATGATGTAACGCCCCCTTTTCCTCATTTGCACACAAGTTGTCAATGAGCCTCTTTTTTTGTGTGTGTTTTAATTACCAGTTAAGCTCTATGATACCACTCAAATGCTGTGCGTCTTCTCTGGCTTAGCGATAGAAAACGCTGGATGTCTCTTTTGAAGAAATAAGACTTTCTCCTGAAGAAACGACAGTTTCCTCTGAACTGTTGTATTAAAGTCTTTTTCAATTATTATTCCAGTACAGTACCTAAGATAATTCTTAGAATTCAATTCTTAGAATCTCACGCACAAACATTAACTTAGTACTGGAATAATAATTGAAAAAGACTTTAATACTCGTGCTTTACAACAGTATATGCTGTATAATGTTTATATTTTATCATCAATAAATATAACAGTAAAAATTATAACGTTTTTCTTAATCATTACTACATTTTTCTACATTAATACTGTATTAATGAGTAAGACTGTCTATAGTATGAGTTTAAGAAGCATATTTTAGCACATGTAATAGATACACAGTATTTTACCTCCGGTTGCTCATTCGCATATGATACATGAGGTTTTACTTCCGGGTACAGATCTCACGGATTATCTTCATTTGCGGGAGGGGTCGGAACCGAACCCCCGCGAATATCGAGGGCCTACTGTACTCACATTATTATGAAAGAACATTAGTGGGCTATAATTTCATTCAATTCAGCTTTTTTTTTTTTTTTTAATACATGATTTGTCAGCTAAGGTCTGTTGATAGCCCAACCCCAACTGTCCTCAGTCACTGACATGGCATGCTCAGGAGTACACTGTATGTCCAGCATTGAAGCATTTTTCACAAACATCTGATTTGTGATTACAACACAGAGGACTTTTCAAATTCATTTTAGTATTCCATGGAACCAAAATGTGATTGAAAAAAAATCTTGGAGTGGGTTGAAAATTTCAGAACCCACTTTTTTTAAAGCATTGCATATTAAATGCATACTAAATGCGTATTAAAGCATTAAGGTGATCTGTTGTGCAGTCTCTGGGACCTTCTGTGTAGAAGCATGCTTCAGCTGCAGGAATTTCACATAAATTTGCAAGGTGAATCTGAAAAAACCTTTGTAGGGACTCAAAGTCCACCTCAATGTGCGACCAGGGATGATGAGGAACAGGTAAGGGTAGGAGGAGGCCCATCGGTGCACGATGGGAGGACTTGCTCCAGGCACAGGTGGCACAAGCTCCCACAAACTCCTTGCTTCTTGCTTCCTTGGCTGCTATCGTTGGCCACCAGAAGCTTTGTTGGAGTAGAAAGAGAGTTCGGTGGACTCCGGGGTCCCAGGCCAATTTGGATGAGTGAGCCCAATGGAGCACTGGGGTTCTGGCCAGCAGGGAACATGTAGTCGACCTTGGGGGCACCTGAAGGGCTCTGGTTTCCCCTGCTGGCGTCCTGAACTAGACATTCGACCTCCCATCGAGCAGCTCCAAGTATACAAGAGGTGGGCAGGATGGCCTCCATGGTTGTGTCTTTCCCCGGGGAGAACTGCTTGGAGAGAGCGTCTTGTTTAGTATTCTGGGAGCCTGGTCAGTACTTTAGCGTAAAATTGAATGGACCATCGTACCTGAGGGGAGTTCAACCTCTTGGCTGTATGGAGGTAAGACAAGGTTTGATGGTTGGTCCAAACCACGAAGGGGTGGGCTGCACCTTCCAGCCAGTGCCGCCACTCCTGGAGCGCCAAGACCACCGCCAGCAGCTTACGGTTCTCAACATCATCATAGTTTTGTTCCGCCGGGGACAAGCGAGGGGAGAAGAAGGTGCATGGGTGTAATTTCTGATCCGTGGGAGACTGTTGGGAGAAGACTGCCCCCATCCCTGAGTCTGAGGCATCGCCTTCCACCATGAACTGCATCGAGGACCTGGACACTTGGGGACCACTGGAAAGGTGTTTTGAGTGATGCCAGCTGTGTGAGTGGGGGGGGGGGGCTGCTATGCGGCTATAGTCTTGAACGAACCGTCAATAGAAGTTAGCGAACCACAGGAACCTCTGCAGCTGTTTCCGCATCCCCAGAGTCGGCCACTCCGCTACCGCTTTCACCTTCACCGGATCGGGTCTTATCCGCCCCTTCTCAATGATGAACCCCAGGAAAGAGACTGAGGGGACATTGAACTCGCACTTCTCTGCTTTGACAAATGACCTATTCTCTAGGAGCTTCTTTAACACCATTCTTATGTGACGGAGATGCTTGTCATGGTCTTTGTACTTTGTAGAAAATCAAGACGTCATCCAGGTAAACATATAATGCAGCCATGAGGCGGGGGTGGGGGAGGCACTAACCAGTGTCTCTCCCCCTTATGCCGGTCCCAAGCCCGGATAAATGCAGAGGGTTGCGACAGGAAGGGCATCCGGCGTAAAACTTCTGCCACATTGAAAATGCATTGGTCAAAACAAAATTCATACCGGATCGGTTGAGGCCCGGGTTAACAACGACCGCCATCAGTGCTGTCAACCAACAGGGTGCTGATGGAAATTGGACTACTGTTGGTCGAAGACGTCGAAGAAGGAGAGGCGGAAGGCGTGTCCGTAGGCAGAGAGAGAAGAAGAAATGCGTGAGCAAGGACTGAGAGTAGGGACTTTGAATGTTGGAACTATGCAAGGAAAAGGTAGAGAGCTGGCTGACATAATGCAAAGGAGGAAGGTCGACATACTGTGTGTTCAGGAGACCAGGTGGAAAGGTAGCAAGGCGAGAAGCTTAGGAGCAGGGTTTAAGCTGTTTTATCACGGTGTGGATGGGAAGAGAAATGGAGTCGGAGTCATCTTGAAGGAGGGGTTTGTCAGGAATGTTCTAGAAGTGAAAAGAGTGTCAGACAGAGTGATGAGTCTCAAGTTAGAAATTGAAGGCGTGATGGTCAATGTTGTTAGTGCTTATGCCCCACAGACAAGATGTGAGCTAGAAGAGAAGGAGAGATTCTGGAGTGAGTTAGATGAAGTGATGCAGAGTAACCCCAGAGGTGAAAGAGTGGTCATTGGGGCAGACTTCAATGGACATGTTGGTGCAGACAACAGAGGGGACGAGGACGTGATGGGTAGGTTTGGTATCCAGGACAGGAACACAGAAGGACAGATGTTGATAGATTTTGCAAAAAGGATGGAAATGGCTGTGGTGAATACTTTCTTCCAGAAGAGACACGAGCACAGGGTAACTTATAAAAGCAAAGGTAGGAGCACACAGGTAGACTACATCTTGTGTAGGAAATGCAATTTGAAGGAAGTCAGTGACTGCAAAGTAGTAGTGGGTGAGAGCGTTGCCAAACAGCATAGGATGGTGGTGTGTAGGATGATGCTGATGGTGAGAAAGGTGAAAAAGGCAAAGGCAGAGCAGAATACAAAGTGGTGGAAGCTGAAAAAGGAAGAGTATCGTGTTGTCTTCAAGGAGGAGTTGAAACAGGCTTTGGGTAGTCAGGAAGTGCTTCCAGATGACTGGACAACCACAGCGAATGTGATCAGGGAGACCGGTAGGAGAGTACTTGATGTGTCTTCTGGAAGGAAAGTAGATAAGGAAACTTGGTGGTGGAATGAGGAGGTGCAGGAGTGTGTACAAAGGAAGAGGTTAGCCAAGAAGAAGTGGGACACAGAGAGGACCGAAGAGAGTAAACAGGAGTACAGGGAGACACAGCGTAAGGCGAAGGTAGCGGTGTCAAAGGCCAAACAGAGGGTGTATGATGACTTATATGATAGGTTGGACAGTAAGGAGGGAGAAAATGATTTATACAGGTTAGCACAGCAGAGAAATAGAGATGGGAAAGACGTGCAGCAAGTTAGAGTGATAAAGGACAGAGAGGGAAATGTATTGACTGATGACAGAAGTGTGCCGGGAAGATGGAAAGAGTACTTTGAAGAGCTGATGAATGAGGAAAATGAGAGAGAAAAAAGAGTAGAAGAAGTGACCGTTGAGGACCAGGAAGTAGCAAAGATTAGTAAGGGAAAAGTGAGGAGGGAATTGAAGAGGATGAAGAGTGGAAAGGCAGTTGGCCCTGATGACATACCAGTTGACGTATGGAAGTGTCTAGGGGAGGTAGCAGTAGATTTTCTGACAAGAATATTCAACAAGGTCTTAGAAAGTGAGCAGATGCCGGAGGAATGGAGGAGAAGTGTGCTTGTGCCCATTTTTAAGAACAAGGGAGATGTACAGAGTTGTGGCAACTACAGAGGGATAAAGTTGATGAGCCATATGATCAAGTTATGGGAAAAAATAGTGGAAGCTAGACTAAGGGCAGAGGTCAGCATTTGTGAACAACAGTTTGGTTTCATGCCAAGAAAGAGCACCACAGATGCAGTGTTTGCTTTGAGGATGTTAATAGAGAAGTCCAGAGAAGGTCAGAAGGAGCTGCATTGTGCCTTTGTTGATCTGGAGAAAGCATATGACAGGGTGCCGAGAGAAGAACTGTGGTATTGTATGAGGAAGTCTGGAGTGGCAGAGAAGTATGTTAGAGTGGTGCAGGACATGTATGAGAGATGTAAGACAGTGGTGAGGTGTGGTGTCGGTGTGACAGTAGAGTTCAAGGTAGAGATGGGACTGCATCAAGGGTCAGCTCTCAGCCCCTTCTTGTTTGCTATTGTGATGGACAGACTGACAGATGAGGTTAGACAAGAATCTCCATGGACTATGATGTTTGCAGATGACATCGTGATCTGTCGTGAGAGCAGAGAACAAGTGGAGGAAAATCTAGAGAGGTGGAGGTATGCCCTGGAAAGGAGGGGAATGAAGGTGAGTCTCAGTAAGACAGAATACACGTGTATGAACGACAAGGACCCAAGAGGAACTTTGAGGTTACAGGGGGCTGAGATAAAGAAAGTGGAGGATTTTAAGTACTTAGGCTCAACAATCCAGAGCAATGAAGAGTGTGGAAAAAAGAGAAGAAGCGTGTGCAGGCAGGTTGGAATGGATGGAGAAAAGTGTTCGGTGTGATGTGTGATAGGAGAGTATCGGCAAGAATGAAGGGAAAAGTGTGCAAGATGGTGATGAGGCCAGCGATGTTGCATGGTTTAGAGACAGTGGCTCTGGGGAAAAGACAGGAGTCAGAGTTGGAGGTAGCAGAGATGAAAATGTTGAGGTTCTCTTTGGGAGTAACGAGGATGGATAGGATCAGAAATGAGTACATCAGAGGGACAGCACATGTTAGATGTTTTGGAGACAAAGTCAGAGAGGCTAATGGAATCACATGGAAAACACAATCTTGTGTCGCCGGAGGGGAGCTCACCGCGCCTCTTTCTAGCTCACTGATTTCTGAGTGAAGCAATTTTTTACACAAACGTTTGTGATGTAGAATGGTACGTTTTTTATGGTGATTCTGCAGCTCAAGTATTTATAGCAGTTATGCAATGTGATCATGCTAACATTTAAAAATCTTAAATGAATGTGTCCAACAATTTTGAAATCCATATCATATACATCTGAGTCTCTTCAGGGACTCTACGAGGTACAGTCGGCCCTCTCCTTACGAAAGCCTCTGAATACGAAAAATCCAGGTTATGAAAAACATTTTCCTAAATTTTCGTCCTTTTTTTACGAAAACAACCTCTTTTTATGAAAAGCGCCAAACGCGACATTTAAAAATTTAAACGTGCATTCAAAATTCAAACAATGCGTGAGTTACTCTCTCATTGGTGGTCTCCCAACATCTCGCCCCGCTGGCCTCCCATTGGCCAGGAGGCAGCTGAACTATACCCATACTTCCTGCACTCATACTTCCTGTTTGTCAGACGTGTGCGAGAGGAGAGTTGAACAGGAATGTTGGCCCGTGAGTTTATTTTGAGATTGATCATTGCAGTGTTATATTTCGTTATCCATAATGGACCCGGAAAATACAGAAAAGCGGAAATACAGTGATGGAGGCGATTATTTCGGAATGATATTGAAGCAGAAGGAGGCATGAAAAGAGTGCTCCATGGGATAAGACCTCCGATCTTGCAAGGAAACAAGTTAATTGAATCAGGACCTCTGATCTTTCAAACATTACTGTAATTCCGCTTTAAATACAACATCTCATCCATTTAAACATTTAAATACAATTGCTCCGTCAGCTGCCTGCTGTGTGTGGGCGGAGCCCACATTCAGCAAAACACACCAGAGAGACAGAGAGAGAAAGAGAGAGAGAGAGAGAGAGAGAGAGAGAGAGAGAGTGTGTGTGTGTGTGTGTGTGAGAGAGAGAGAGAGAGAGAGAGAGAGAGAGGGAGAGAGAGTATTGTGTGTGTGTATGTGCGTTAATAAAAAATGTTTTAGTACTTACAGTGAAGTAGTCAATTAATGTACAAAACAGAAAGTGTACAACATATACATAGTAACTAAAGATAACCCATAGTATATACTGGTATTTTAGGCTGAGTATTATTTGATATGCCTTATAAGATGGATTCAAACTAGTCCCAAATTAAGGCAGATAAACAAATCTAAAAAGAAATGGATTTTCAAAAGTGCATGTAATAGGACACATTCACGTTTTCCTAATGATCTCTATAAATTACCCACAATGTGTACTACTCTAATATATAATACTCCCTGAAACAAATGTGTATATACACACACACACACACACACACACACACACACACACACACACACACACACACACACACACACACAGGCACACATGCGCACACACACACACACACACACACACACACACACACACACACACACACACACACACACACCCTCATCCTGATGAAACCAGCTGAGGAAATGAACACTTGGAGGGGCAAGGATATGACACAGTTCTGCTACGTCAATGTGTGATCAAATACCATGAGCCAAGACTTAGAAGCCTTGTTTTTAAAAGCAACTGGGAAAATTTCATGATCATAACTGATTTACAACCTATTGTTGCAGTGCCCAATTTCTATGACACTAATAAAAAGAAAATTTTAGATGATTTTTTTTCTTTTCCTTTCTCACCTAGGTACACAAGGCTGATTATGAGACAGTGCTACAATTAGAAGGTGATGTGATGATTTATAAAGATGACTTCATGTTTGTTTGTGGGTATAAAGATTACTACTTGACAGAGTTGTTGCCGTGGATTGACAAATGTAGGTTAAAACTCTATCATCCAAAGTATAAGACATGTTGTGAACATGCCACCATCCTCTCTCTCTCTCGCTCTCTCTCTCTCTCTCTCTCTCTCTCTCTCTCTCTCTCTCTCTATATATATATATATATATATATATATATATATATATATATATATATATATATATATACTGGTCCTTCTCAAAAAATTTGCATTGTGATAAAGTTAATTATTTTCTGTAATGTACTGATAAAAATTAAACTTTCATATATTTTAGATTCATTGCACACCAACTAAAATATTTCAGGTCTTTTATTGTTTTAATACTGATGATTTTGGCATACAGCTCATGAAAACCCAAAATTCCTATCTCAAAAAATGAGCATATCATAAAAAGTTACTCTAAACGAGCTATTAACCTAATCATCTGAATCAACCAATTAACTGTAAACACCTGCAAAAGATTCCTGAGGCTTTTAAAAACTCCCAGCCTGGTTCATTACTCAAAACCGCAATCATGGCTGCCGACCTGACTGCTGTCCAGACTGCCGACCTGCCGACCTGACTGCTGTCCAGAAGGCCATCATTGACACCCTCAAGCAAGAGGGTAAGACAGAAAGAAATCTCTGAGCGAATAGACTGTTCCCAGAGTGCTGTATCAAGCCACCTCAGTGGGATGTCTGTGGGAAGGAAAAAGTGTGGCAGAAAACGCTGCACAACCAGAAGAGGTAACCGGACCCTGAGGATGATTGTGGAGAAGTCCTTGGGGGACCTGTGGAAGCAGTGGACTGGGCTACAGGTGCTGCATTCCCCAGGTCAAGCCACTTTTGAACCAGAAACAGCGGCAGAAGCGCCTGACCTGGGCTACAGAGAAGCAGCACTGGACTGTTGCTCAGTGGTCCAAAGTACTTTTTTCGGATGAAAGCAAATTTTGCATGTCATTCGGAAATCAAGGTGCCAGAGTCTGGAGGAAGACTGGGGAGAAGGAAATGCCAAAATGCCAGAAGTCCAGTGTCAAGTACCCACAGTCAGTGATTGTCTGAGGTGCCATGTCAGCTGCTGGTGTTGGTCCACTGTGTTTTATCAAGGGCGGGGTCAATGCAGCTAGCGATCAGGAGATTTTGGAGCACTTCATGCTTCCATCTGCTGAAAAGCTTTACGGAGATGAAGATTTTTCAGCACGACCTGGCACCTGCTCACAGTGCCAAAACCACTGGTAAATGGTTTACTCACCATGGTATTACTGTGCTCAATTGGCCTGCCAACTCTCCTGACCTGAACCCTATAAAGAATCTGTGGGATATTGAGAAGAGAAAGTTGAGAGACACCAGACCCAACACTGGATGAGCTTAAGGCCACTATCGAAGCATCCTGGGCCTCCATAACACCTCAGCAGTGCCACAGGTTGATTGCCTCCATGCCACGTCACATTGAAGCAGTCATTTCTGCAAGAGGATTCCCGACCAAGTATTGAGTGCATAACTGAACATAATTATTTGAAGGTTGACTTTTTTTGTATTAAAAACACTTTTTATTGGTTGGATGAAATGTGCTAATTTTTTGAGATCGGGATTTTTGGTTTTTCTTTACTTTTTTGCCACAGTTATCAATATTAAAACAATAAAAGGCTTGAACTACTTCAGTTGTGTGTAATGAATCTAAAATATATGAAAGTCTAATGTTTATCAGTACATTACAGAAAATAATAAACTTTATCACAATATGCTAATTTTTTTAGAAGGACTAGTGTATATATATATATATATATATATATATATATATATATATATATATATATATATATATATATATATATTTTTTTTTTTTTTTTTTTTTTTTTTTTTTTTTGGTTTTTGTAGATCTGTAAACATAGCCTCGAACACAGCACACAATAAATGTAGTCAGAAGGTAGAGCAGACAAGTCATGTACCATTTGCAAACTGCCACAACACTACAACACTTCATTGCCAACACTTTACTCACTGCCAAAACCCATCACTGTCCTCACAACCTACATAGTACACTTTCTAGCATTCCATTTACTGATTATATATATATATATATATTTCAGTGCATTACTAAGTTGTTTTATGTAGCCACTGTTTCTCTAGACCTTATATGTTTCCTTGCCTATGGCTATGTTGTTGTTGTGTATGAACTCGGCCTGCCTACTGCTTCATGTTTCTGCCTCTCCTTTGATGAAGGGTTTGTTTGCTTTTTATCCTTGAGTTTGCTATTCAGAGTAAATGGGCTTCTGATGAATATCAAGGGAAAGTACTGGTAAGTTTTTTCTTTTTTTCATGCATGCATCCTTTTAAATTAATCATTTAACTTGTAAAAGAAAGATTAAAGTCTACAGACTTTAAAACTTCCTGGGAAATTCCTTGGCAGAAATCAGGCAAAACCTTTTTGTTACTTTTAAAGAAAATTTTCTATATTTAGTCATGTTTCAGCAGGGGTTTACATACAACAAATTACAGATCCCATGTGAGGTTTATCTGGTTAACCTCTGATTAATTGCTCGAACTCCAATTCAGTCAGTTGTGGTGTAAGTATACTACTGTAATTTTGCTGCAGCTGCCTTTAGAATAACTGACTTGATAAACATTCCAATTGGCCTTGCCACCACATACTACAGTACTTGAAGTAGTTCTTCCTTTACAGGCTTTGCTCCATTGATAAAAAAAAACAAACAAACAAAAAAAAAACAAAACAAAACAAAAAAAACCCTTTTGTAGAACATTAGGTTTAAAGAATGCCTAAGTTGTAAGAATGGTATGACAGGATTTGATGGTGTTTGCATTTGATTATGTCCAAACTTGATGGGTGATAACAATTGGACAAGACCACAATATATGTAGCCAGTCAGATCACAAGTACAATACAGTTTAAATTAAAGTTCAAATAGTTTTAAAGTGCTACTGGAGGGTCAGTCATAGTCATTTTCATTCTTTTTGAAATGATTTTACCAGACTACATTAATCACACAATAGCCACAGTTTGCTCCACAGTAGCCTGGTTTCCATGTGATTTAATTTATACTGATCACCCTTAACCATTGGTCTGGTTTTGGCGGTACAGGATGGGGAACAAATTTGGGCATAAAGTATGATATTACCAAGGCAGAGTTGGATGAAGGACAGATCCTGAGCCACAAACCCAATAGAAGCACTGTATGGTTCATCCTCGTGACGTGGCAATGTCTTCCCTAGACTGTAAAAATGTTTGAGATTCCTTTGTATACATCTCTTGAGACTAATGGATGGATTTCACTTTCTCTCTCAGTACAGAATGTTTAGAAAAACAAACCAAAAATAAGAAATTGAGGCATTATTTTCACATTGATTCTCTCTTTTGTTTTCAGTAGTGTAATTGGACCCTTTTCTTATATTAAATAAAATAGAGAAATATTTAGAATAGCTGCTGGAAAAGGTTAATGGCAACCTTATTACTTGGCATTATAAAAATCTTAACAGCGGAGAGAGTGAGAGAGCGAGAGAGAGAGAGAGAGAGAGAGAGAGAGAGAGAGAGAACTGAATAGAGAATATTAGCTCTCTCTTCCATCTGGAAAGTGACATCTAAATGGACTTCGGGAGAAAGGTGAAGGAATTGATTTCACACAAATGCAACACAATGTTGAACAGCATTATTTTAGGTTGTATGCTATCACCCAGTGTCCCTGAAAACAGTGTCCCTGCAAACAGTGTCCCTCCCACCACTTAATACCATTTGTTATGGACTGATTAAGATATAGGGAAGACAGCTCTTTTAAGACAACTCATTGGACATTCATTTCAGAGGTAAATTACTCTGTGGGACATTGGAAGAAAACCGGCTCTTGAAAAAAGAAGGTGGCATGCTATACTACGATGGCTGAACTTTCGAACCTGCTGCTTCTCTGTTCTGTTCTTGTCCCTGGATGTGAATTCAACATGTCTTTTTGTGGTTACTTAAAGATTGAATCGCAAGCTTGGACTTTCATTGAACTTTTCTCATTAGCCTTAACAGCACCCACCAGATTCTCACTCCTCCAACGCCCTTAGTCCATCTACAAGCACCCAGGTTATGAAAGCCTCTCAAGTGCCTAAAACCACAGGCAAACAATGGTGTGCATACATATTTGAATGTATTTACACTCACACAATTGCACCTAAAAGTCAGAGAACAAAAGCAAAAAAAACAAACAAACAAACAAACAATCTCCTTTTCACAGACCCATATTTCCTCAGTACACATTAATGGCACTGATTTTAGGGGAATGCTGGTTATCGTTACCATAATGTATTTCACTTGTTTCTAGCTCTGCCACAAGATAAGATATAGCTATAGCCTTTGAAGTGTAATCCTGAAGAATAATTTTAATCTCTAAAGGATTTAGATTGCCCATCATTTCTGAACACCTGGATTCAATTGTTCAACCTGAATAAGGCATTCAGCAGCAGCTGTTTTGGTTGAGATTGAGCTTTAATGAAAACCCTGAACTTGTCTTTTGGAAGTGAGACACATGATTCACAATAATTCTTTCCAGAAAAGAACTTAAAAAGTTAAGAATAAGATATCTTGCATCTAAAAACTAGTGTCAAATATTTTGCCACTCACACATTTAGATTTATTAAATGTTTAAGACATACAAACAGTGTCATTCAAACTATATTTGAAAAAGACTGAGTTGTATATCAGGTTGAACAGTGATACAAAGTCATAATTAAGCTACATTAACCACAGCTACATGAACCACTCTCAACATCAGATTTATCAGTTATTACACAGGGTTAACCATGCTTACAATTACACAAACAATGCAAAATAATGCATTTGCCTGTATGGGGGGAAAATCATTAAAAATTGCTACAAATTGAATTTTGTAAACTAAATGAGCTACAAGTTTGTCATCTCATAAAAAATAAATAAATTTACAGTAGGTCCCCATTTTTTGTGATGGTTCGGGTTCCGGAACTTCCAGTGGATCATGAAAATCCATCAGTTATTGATGCAGTTTTAAAACCATATGTATGATATTGCATATGCTAAAATATGCGTATTAGACACAGTAGATATACAGTCTTATTCATTAATACAGTAATAATGTAGTAAAATGTAGTAAAGATTAAGTAAAAACTTTTCAATTTTGCACTGTGATAATATTTATTAATGAATAAAGCACTTAGGCTCCTTACCAGAAGCTAGAGAAGATGCAGAGCGTTTGAGTGACATCATAGAGTTTAAATAATAATTAAAAACACACTAACAATATGAATTCACAATTCAAGCAATCACGTTGATGACATGTGTGAGAAAGAGAAAAAAAGAGGTGTACACATCATCTGCAACCAATTAGCAGGAGGGAGAAACAAAAGCTCTCAGCCATTGGCTAAATGTGAATCATGTGCCAGGCACTTCCGGGTTTTCCGCTAATCCGTAAGTATAATTATAATTTAGTAAAATGTAGTAATGATTAAGGAAAAACTTTGAATTTTGCACTGTGATAATATTTATTAATGAATAAAGCACTTAGGCTCCTTACCAGAAGGTAGAGAAGGTGCAATGCATTTGAGTGGCATCATAGGGCTTAAATAATAATTAAAAACACACTAAAAAAATTACTTCCAAATTCAGGCAATCAGGTTGATAACTTGTGCACGAGGGAGAAAAAAAAAAGAGGTGTACACATAATCTGCAATCGATTGGCAGGAGGGAGAAACAAAAGCTCTTGGCCATTGGCTAAAATTGAATCATGTACCAGTTACTTCCAATGTTCTTGTTTCATCTGCTGTCTATATTTGAAGTACTATTAGTTTTATGGCTTATAACTTCTCAAAGTCCGGATGATCCTACAAGCTATGTTGTTGAGGCATTATGTCCCTGGTAGGCTCACCCAAGGCAAAGATTGAGTTTGTTTGGACATGTACACAGGAGGGATAATGAGTATATTGATAGTAGGGTGCTGAGGTGGGAACTACCAGGCAGAAGGCCTAGAGGAAGACCAAAGAAAAGATTTATGGATGTGGTGAAGAAGGACATGAAAGAAGTTGGTGTAAGAGAAGAAGATGCAGAGGATCGGGTGAGATGGAGGCAGATGATTTGCTGTGGCAACCCCCGAAGGGAACAGCCGAAAGGAAAAGAAGAAGGAGGCTCACCCATGGCAAACAAGGCCTAGGTGAAGGTTCAGATGAAGCATGGTTCCACAGATGAAGAAACATAGAGGGACACACTTTCGTTTGCCCAAACATGGGTCACTGCGGTCCCAACTAGAACCAGACCTGGGAGAGGGGCTCGAAGGCAAGCACTTGCTGTCCGGGCTTCTGCCCATGGATCCCTGCTGAGCACAGCCCAAAAAGAACACCTGGGTCTGCCCTCACATTGAAGGGCTATAGGGGTTGGGTCCGATGTGATTTGGGTGGTAGCCGAAGGCATGGGTTCTGTTGGACCATTCCTTGGTTACTGACTCTGACTCTTGGGACAGAATATCACCTATCTGGTGAGGAAGGAGCCTGGGCTCATTCATGAGGTTGAGAGATGCTGACTAGATATAGTCTGACTCACCTCAATGCATAGTTTGGGCACTGGAAGCGCCCATCTTGACAACGGCTAGGCCTTAGTCCATTCTGCAGTTGCTCCTGGGGAGAGGTGGTGAGCCAGTGAGAGCATCCTTGTTGCCCTGTCTTGGTGCACACGCGTTGGGGTGTGTTGGAAAATGCTCCCTTTGGGGACTCCCTTGTTGTACTGGGAGAATTGAACACCTGGTCTCTACAGCCTGAACCCAAATTGTGTTTCATTGGTGGACTTCTTGGCTGATTACGGTTTGTCCATTATGAACACCATGTTCAAACATAAGCCAAGGGCAGTTGTGGCCTGGTGGTAAAGGGCGCTGGATCGTTGATCCTAAGGTTGGGGGTTCGAGCCCCACTCTCCACAAGGTTGTTACTGTCCCCGCCAGTGCAGCTAACTGGGTTATCAAAAGCTAACCATGTCTCTCACTGTCTACGGTGAGAGGCATGTAAAAGAACCATTGCTGACTTTCATAAAGAGTAGATTGCATAGCCGTCAGCATGTTTCTGGCCCTTGCTAAAGGGTTTTGTCAGGAAGGGCATTCAACGTAAAACCTATGCCAAATCAAACATGCGGATCAGATGATGTGCTGTGGCGACCCCTGAAAAAGGGAAAAAACCCAAAAGGAAAAAGAAAGTTCAAACATAAGCCACAGTTCAATGATTGACTTTGTAGTCATGTTGAAGTAAGATAAGATAAGATAAGATACGATAAGATGAGACTTTATTATCCCGGAGGAAATTTTGGTTACGTCGTATTATTACGACATGCATCGCCGACGAGCAGCGTTGTTCAAGGAGTCAAGAAGAAAAAAAAGAAAAGAAGGCTCAAATTGACAACACACAAATGGCTATAAAATAAATACATTAAAAAAATCTGTTTAAAAGGACCTTACACAGACCCAGTAAACAATATAATAATAATAATAATAATAATAATAATAATAATAATAATAATAATGATAATAATAATAATACAATAAATAAATCAGTAGATACCCGCAGTAAATGAAATTGCATTAAATTATATTATATAATATTATGTTATATTATATTTATATTTATATTGCACTATGCCCATTGTTTTGTTGGAATAAAATGCACAGTTCTCCGAGCAGACAAAATGGCCGCAACTTAGATGTTAGATGTTCTCCATTCTCAGAGCAAGGTTTAGAGTTAATCTACAGTCAGTACATCAGGTTTAGTTTAACGAGAATCCGCAATTCTTCAGCCACGGGCTTTGTTGCTAACTGCTGCGCTCTGGTTCTCTCTGAAGGACGTGTAGCCGGCTAATGTAGTCACCTCGTCGGGTGTACTCTCCTTGAGCCATACTTCACAGAAACAAAGCATGGAGCAGTCCTGTAGATCCCTCTGAGCTGCAATCCAAGCATGAAGCTGGTACATCTTGTTTCGCAGTGACTGAACATTTTCAAACAATATGACTGGGAGTGTTATCCTTCCACTGCTAACCAAGCGCCGCAGTCATCGTTCAGCCCTCCCCACCTGTCGCGTCTCCGCATGGGTTTATTGTTATCTGGGGTACGGCTAGCATTGAGCTGCGGTAGGATATTAGCTCAGGATGGGAGATGAGTGTGCTCAGTTCTAAATGTCCAAAAGGACTGTGCTCTCATACTGTAGCTGTAGTAAGGACCATAGACGAGCATAGTGCAAAAAAACAAAACAAACAAAAACAACATACAAAACAAATTAAAACAAACAAAGAAACAATTTGAATCTGAGAACTCCACGACGTTGCCCTCTAGGGAGCGCCGTCTTGGAACGAGAAGTATTCACTGAAGTCACTGAGGGATTCAAAAAACTCCTTGGTGGCCAGGCTCTGAGGGTGGATGAGATCTGTCCTGAATATCTCAGGGCTCTGAATGTTGTAGGACTGTCTTGGTTCACACATCTCTGCAAAATTGAGTGGTGATTGGGGGGCCATACCTCTGGATTGGCAATCTGGGCTGAGAGCGCCCCCTTTTTAAAAAGAGGGACCGGAGGGTGTGTTCCTATTATAGTGGAATCACATTCCTCAGCCTACCCAGGAAAGTCTATGCAGGGGTGCTGGAGAGGAGGATCCAACTAATGTTTGACCCAGGAGGAACAATATGGTTTTCTTCATGGCCGTAGCACTCTTGACCATCTCTATACAGTCCACAGGATCCTGGAGGGTGCCCAACGTGTCCACATGTGTTTTGTGAATTTAGAGAAGGCTTTCGATCATTTCCATTGAGTTATATAGATATATTTGTGTGAGCCACTGAGCAGCTCAGCCACACCCCTCAGCTGGAGTGGACAGTTAGAAAACACAGTTGTCAAAATCAAAGTCCCCCAAAAACAAAGACCATAACAAAAAAGAACATAAAAGAACATAAAATGTATTAAATTCGATAAACAAAACGATAAACATCCACAGTACATAAAATCACACACACAAACATTCTAAACATTAACTTAGGTACTGTACTGGAATAATAATTGAGAAAAGACTTTAATGCTACAGTTCTTTAACAACAATTCAGATGAGTATTCCTCTTCAGGCACTTCACAGGAAAACTATCATTTCATCAGGAGAAAGTATTATGTCTTCAGAAGAGACAGTCAATGCCATTTCCTTTTTCTGGCGCTTAGCCGACGTTTGAGAGGCATAGAACTTAACTGGTAATTAAAACACACTAAAAAAAAAGACTCACTGACAACTTGTACGCGGATGAGGAAAAAAGGGGCGTATACATCATCTCAACCAATCAGCAGGAAGGAGGACAGCCATTTGCTTAAATATGAATCACGTGATACTTGCTCAGAAATCCATGAATATGCTCATGCACGAGTGCAAAACCGCAAATAGTCAAGGACCTACTGTATTTCTTGTTTCTCACTGCACAAACACACCCACAGAATTGTACAAATCCAACTATTTATCAGGCTCCAACTCACTGACAGCATGCTGTTTTGTTTGGCCCATCGTATTTCTCAATTTGTTCTTTTAATTTACATATTTTTCTTTTTTTACTTATATCCATCCAATATTAGTGTATTTTCATTCATTCATTCAATCATTCATTCATTCCATTCATTCATTTATTTTCTGAACAGCTTAATCCTAATTAGGGTCAAGGGGAGGCTGGCGTCCATCTCAGCTGACTCCGGGCGATGGCGGGTTACACCCTGAACAGCTTATTAGGTATTTTCACCAATTTAATTCAATTCAGTTTTAATTTGCACTTAACACATCCATTGTTTTAATAAAGTTTTGACAACATTAAGAAATTGGTCCATATTAAAAGAAAAACAAAGTATAACTGTCATCCAACCTCCCAGGATGCACCCATTTATACATTAGGTTTATTGAGAAGCTGAAGCTAATTCCAGCTGAATTTGGGTGAGAGCTGGGGAACACCTTAAACAGGTGTCTATCAATGGGGTAATACAAGTCTATCAATGGGCTAATACAAGGATGAAAAACCAGGTCGGTATATATATATATTTTAATTTGTTTCATAATTTGAAAGAAGTATATGAGCCAGAGATAATATTAAGTGTTGGCCATTATTAGAATATGACTGCTTTTTATCAGGGTTAACTTATGTTTGGATATAACTAGTTATTCAGTTATCTTAGTTAAATAACAATAATGTAATAATCAAATTATATAAAAAGGCAATTCAGATAATTTGATTTTGATATACTGTATTATGTATTGACAATACAGTAATGGACATACGGATGTCAGCCAGTGCTGTCAATGCATTGGATATGTATGGCCTTCAGTAAATTTAAAATCTGTAATGTCTTAAAGAAATGGAGCACTTGCAGAAAAGCAGTCTAATTCATTTCATGTTATATTCCCAAGAAGAAAATCTCAGGAGTGAGAAATATTGTCTTAAATAATTATGCAGTTTAACTTGGGTTGAGCTGTTACCTTGTACTACACACAGCTTTCCTAAGCAATGCTGAATTATTCTAATTTCCCAGCAACATACTGGGACAACCGGAGGTGGAAGTGGTATTGTTTGCTTAGTCATCTGGAAAATCACAAGAGCCCAAGGTTTACAGCAAGTACTTTTCCTTCTGTGCTTTTGTGCAGTGAATTGTATTGTAATGTTTGAAAAAGGAACTGTTCCCCCCCATCTTAAAAGCAATTCGTAAGTTCTGCACTTCCTGTTTCCTGTTGCAGGATTTACAAGAGTGACTAGTGAGATTCTGTGATCCCTGGGGATCTGCAGTACTTTTCCAGGTTTCTGCTGAAAGAGCTCAATGGGAGAAAAGTCTGGATACCGGTACTTAAAATACAGTATATTGCTCTTTTTAGGGATGCCCTCTCTAACCTTGATCACAACAACATTATGACACTGTCTGCTTTTGGCAGCTGGCAGTTTGCATGCGAATGTCAGCAAGGCTTTATCAATTTTCACTGTAGCTTCACACAGTGTTTAGTTAATTCTTTCACTAATCATGTATCACTACACTGATTACTACATACTTTACTGTATGTAGTAAAGTGATTAAATGTTGAAATATGACTGAAGATTAAGCACCAGTAACCATAGCATTCATGTCAAATGTAAATGACCGCCTTTACAGGTTTTTCTGCCAATTTCCGGAGTTGCCAATTTCGGTTATGGTTTCTTCTGTCTCAAAAATCACCCACTGGCATCTGTGCTGCAGAAAGACAGAAAACAGGAAAGAAAATAAATAAGCTGGCTTGGAAATAAGAAATATTGTGTGTATCTAAAATCAAAAACTAAAAATAAATAGTTGTTATTGCGGAAAAAAATTAAAGCATTAAATGGAAATGAATGCCACTGGTCTCTGGCTCATCAGGATTCTATTTTGGTGTGTAGATTAGACTTTGAGACCAGAGGACTTTTTCTATGAGTGCTGGGTGCTGAGTGATGGCTGCCAGCGAAAATGAACCTTAAGTGTGTGAAAACTGGGCTGTGATAACATGTTTTGGGCTGTCTCATGGTATCCTGTTTGTATATAAAGCATGGTTTCTAAGCAACAGCCCATCTACTTCTAAATGGTGTTGTTCATATTTTGGCTAAAATTACACATACCGCACTGTTCACAGAGCATACCTACTAATACATCAGCTTACTTGCAATCGCTAGAGGGGAAAAGTACCATAGAATTGTTGAATAGTTTTTCTTTCCCTAAAAAAACAACATAATCATATGTAGTATGGATGTGTAATTATAATTTGTGTCATGAATGAGAGTCAGAGTTTGAAGCAAGTCAAATGAAGGACATTGGTCATGGCACAATGCAAATTAGGACATATGGCCAGCGCAATGCACTATCATCATAACCTTGAAGGTGTCCTGTTACAGGAACAAAGGGACTTCTTGCAGTTCTGCAGCAGTGGCAAAGGAGGTATCAGTGGCATTTGATGTGAACATAGGATTTACAGAAACAAATCTGTTTATATTTTCGAAGAGATATTTCTTATTCCATATCTGTGATACTAAGAATGTACAAAGAGGAGGCAGAAAGACATTTGCTTAAATTTGTTTAAAAGTTAAACTCAGGGTTTCATGTAAACAGTCCTGTCAAACACTATTAATATCAATAATACTTACAAAATGTGAGAGAGTAACCAATACGTACAAACCTTTACGTCTGTTATGTGTTTTTGGGGAATATGTTATTCTATTTCTGAATTATTGCTCATAGACTTTACCAGTGGTTTATTGAGCAGTCTTTCCTTTTGACAGCTCATTCAGAGGTTCAACTCTTTTTCCACAGAGGTTCAACTCTTTTTCTCTTTTTTTCTGGATTTAATAAATTTGCTATCTCACTACCTAATCTGTGCCCTATGGGATGTCACATGTCACATCACTCCTGGATTTCGGGGGGGGTTAATGTGTCATCAACCACCATGACAGTCGAACTGTCTGTTAGGCCATATAGCAAACTGAATGCTAACTCTCCACAAAGACTTGTGACCTACAGTAAATAATACCCTTCATGTTTACTGGCGCCTAATGCAGCAGTGAGGGGGGGGGGGGGGGGGGGGGGGGCACAAACCAGTGTCTCTCCCTCACGCCGGTCCCAAGCCCGGATAAATGCAGAGGGTTGCGTCAGGAAGGGCATCCGGCGTAAAACAAATGCCAAATAAACTATGCGAATCACAAGAAAGAATGACTGAGCCTGCACAGCGAATCATCTGCCTCCATCTCACCCCATCCTTTGCATCTTCTTCTCTTATACCAGCTACCTTCATGTCCTGCTTCACTACATCCATGAATCATCTCTTTGGTCTTCCTCTAGGCCTTCTGCCTGGTAGTTCCAACCTCAGCATCCTATTACCAGTATACTCACTATCCCTCCTCTGTACATGTCCAAACCATCTCAATCTAGCCTCTCTGACTTTGTCTCCAAAACGTCTTACATGTGCTGTCCCTCTGATGTGTTCATTCCTGATCCTATCCATCCTCGTTACTCTCAAAGAGAACCTCAACATTTTCATCTCTGCTACCTCCAGCTCTGCCTCCTGTCTTTTCCCCAGGGCGACTGTTTCTAAACCATACAACATTGTTGGCCTTCCCACCATCTTGTACACTTTTCCTTTCATTCTTATCCTCCTATAACACATCACTCCGGACACTTTTCTCCAGCCATTCCAACCTGCCTGCACATGCTTTTTCACCTCTTTTCCACACTCCACTTCTCTGGATTGTTGACCCTAAGTACTTAAAAATCCTCACTGTTCCTCTTGGGTCCTCGCCATTCACGCACATGTATTCTGTTTTACTGAGGCCTTCATGCCTCTCCTTTCCAGGGCATACCTCCACCTCTCTAGATTTTCCTGCACTTGTTCTCTGCTCTCACTGCAGCTCACAATGTCATCTGCAAACATCATAGTCCATGGAGAGTCTTGTCTAACCTTGTCTGTCAGCCTGTCCATCACCATAGCAAACAAGAAGGGGCTCAGAGCTGACCCTTGATGCAGTCCCACCTCCACCTTGAACTCTTCTGTTACACCGACAGCACACCTCATCACTGTCTTACATCTCTCATACATGTCCTGCACCACTCTAACATACTTCTCTGCCACGCCAGACTTCCTCATGCAATACCACAGTTCCTCTCTCGGCACCCTGTCATATGCTTTCTCCAGATCCACAAAGGCACAATGCAGCTCCTTCTGACCTTCTCTGTACTTCTCTATTAACATCCTCAAGGCAAACACTGCATCTATGGTGCTCTTTCTTGGCATGAAACCAAACTGTTGTTCACAAATGCTGACCTCTGCCCTTAGTCTAGCTTCCACTATTTTTTCCCATAACTTGATCATATGGCTCATCAACTTTATCCCTCTTTAGTTGCCACAACTCTGCACGTCTCCCTTATTCTCAACAATGGGCACCATCACACTTCTCCTCCATTCCTCTGGCATCCTCTCACTCTCTAAGACCTTGTGGAATGTTCTTGTCAGGAAATCTACTGCTACCTCTCAGACACTTCCATACCTCCACCAGTATGTCATCAGGGCCAACTGCCTTTCCATTGTTCATCCTCTTCAATGCCCTCCTCACTTCACCCTTACTAATCTTTGCTACTTCCTGGTCCTCAACGGTCACCTCTTCTACTCGTTTTTCTCTCTCATTTTCCTCATTCATCAGCTCTTCAAAATACTCTTTCCATCTTCCCAGCACACTTCTGTCATCAGTCAATACATTTCCCTCTCTGTCCTTTATCAATCTAACTTGCTGCACGTCCTTCCCATCTCTATTTCTCTGCTGTGCCAACCTGTATAAATCATTTTCTACCTCTTTACTTTCCAACCGAGCATACAAGTCATCATACGCCCTCTGTTTGTCCTTTGAGACCGCTACCTTCGCCTTACACTGTGTCTCCCTGTACTCCTGTTTACTCTCTTTGGTCCTCTCAATGTCTCAATTCTTCTTAGCTAACCTCTTCCTTTGTACACACTGCTGCACTTCCTCATTCCACCACCAAGTCTCCTTATCTCCTCTCCTTCCAGATGACACACCAAGTACTCTCTTACCTGTCTCCCTGATCACATTTGCTGTAGTTGTCCACTCATCTGGAAGCACCTTCTGGCCACTCAAATCCTGTTTCAACTCTTCCTTGAAGACAACACGACACTCTTCCTTTTTCAGCTTCCACCACTTTGTCTTCTGCTCTGCCTTTGCCTTCTTCAGCTTCCTCACCATCAGCATCATCCTGCACACCACCATCCTATGCTGTTTGGCAACATTCTCACCCGCTTCTACTTTGCAGTCACTGACTTCATTGAAATTACATCTCCTGCACAAGATGTAGTCTACTTGTGTGTTCCTACCTCCGCTTTTATGTCACCCTATGCTCCTGTCTCTTCTGGAAGAAAGTAGTCACCACAGCCATTTCCATCCTTTTTGCAAAATCTACCAACATCTGTCCTTCTGTGTTCCTGTCCTGGATACCAAACCTGCCCATCACTTCCTCGTCCACTTTGTTTCCTAAACCAACATGTCCATTGAATGTCTGCACCAATGACCACTCTTTCACCTCTGGGGGTACTCTGCATTACTTCATCTAACTCACTCCAGAATCTCTCCTTCTCTTCTTGCTCACATCCTGCCTGTAAGGCATAAGCACTAACAACATTGAACATCACGCCTTCAATTTCTAACTTGAGACTCATCACTCTGTCTGACACTCTTTTCACTTCTAGAACATTCCTGACAATCTCCTCCTTCATGATGACTCCTACTCCATTTCTCTTTCCATCCACACCATGAAAAAACTGCTTAAACCCTGCTCCTAAGCTTCTAGGCTTGCTACCTTTCCACCTGGTCTCCTGAACACACAGTATGTCCACCTTCCTCCTCTGCATCATGTCTACCTTTTCCTGCCATAGTTCCAACATTCAAAGTAGTCCCTACTTTCAGTCCTAGACTCATGCGTTTCCTCTGCTCTCTCTGCCTACGGACACGCCTCCCGCCTCTCCTTCTTCGACGTCTTCGACCAACAGTAGTCCAATTTCCACCAACACCCTGTTAGTTGACAGCACTGATGGCGGTCGTTGTTAACCCGGGCCTCGACCGATCCGGTATGACATTCTTTGTAGTGACTCGCATATTTTATTTGGCATTTGTTTTACGCCGGATGCCCTTCCTGACACAACCCTCTGCATTTATCCGCGCTTGGGACCGGCGTGAGGGAGAGACACTGGTTTGTGCCCCCCCCTCCCCCCCCCCCCACACACACACGGCTGCATTTAATTAATCATGTTAATAGAAATTTGTATTCAATAGAACTTAAACAAGCTGCTATAGAAATGTTTTCCATAGAGTATGCTGTTCTATAGAACGTAGAGCACATTACTATAGAACATTTTTGAAATTCAATAAGAATGAACTGTTCTATAAAATTTAACAGCAAATATCTATCGAACACTTTGGAACTTCTATAAGAAATTGCTGTTCCATTGGATTTCCTATAGAATTCTATTCAGTTCTACATGATTTCTATAGGATATTTTTGGCAGGGGTCAACTGAAAATCGATAATAGATTAATTGTCGTTTCTCAGTGAATGGATTGTTTACTTTATTACAGCCATTTAGTGCATGAACAAAGCAGTGCTTGCAGGGTGAGTTTAAAACTTATTAATTTTTAAAAGAGATTGTGTGTGTGTGTGTGTGTGTGTGTGTGTGTGTGTGTGTGTGTGTGTGTGTGTGTGTGTTGTGCGTGTGTGTGTGTGTGTGTGTGTGTGTGTGTGTGTGTGTGTGTGTGTGTGTGTGTTCACAAATGAACAGATGGCGTAGCTCAAATTAGATAACTGGGTGTAATTAATACCAAAATAAAGTCTGCTAATTTGTGGAGGCTACATAGCTAGCTAGCATGACTTATTATTATTATTATTATTATTATTATTATTATTATTATTATTATTATTATTATTTATTTTTACAAATTGACATGTGTAGAGTTTTTAAAAGCTATGGTAGTGTGCTTGTGCATCTGTCCAAAACACTTCCTAGAAATAGATATATGAATAGATATATGATTGTGTATTCTGAGGTGAAGTTAGAAAATTTAAAATATGTTGGCAAATGTAACAGACAAGCCAATTATAGCAACTCGCAAACAGCATAAAGAAATATTATCATCCAAACAGAGGCCATATTTTCTCTGAACAAGATGGTCAAGGGAAACTACCAATATGCCTTTATAAAATCTATAGTTTAATTAAAGCTATCTGCTGCTAAATGATTCAGGATTTAAAGAATGTGATTCATCAAATTTAGACATTACACTGACTTTTATGTAGTCTATAGAGAGCCAGAACAACCCATGAGATTTCAGTACCAGGCCCATTGGACTGCTTCTGTGTGACTTCTCTATTATTCTCATGTCGGACATAACTCTGAGTTTATCCTGAATCAAATGTTTACTTTTGTTTAGGTTCCTGTGCTATATGGGTAGCTTCAAAAACTTAGAATGTCATCATGAGGAACCAGGTTGAATTTGACTAGATATTTAGCAACCTCTAGTCTCAGATCAAACCTCTGTTACAGGAATGTCCTCCCTCCTCTATGGAGTTTCAGAGACTGTGGTGATATATTTGAAATGCAAGGCCTCTATTTGTTCAATTGACCTCATATTTGATATTTCTGCAATCCTACCACCTGTTCACTGGATCCAGTTCCTTTCACAATTCTCCAGACTATATCTCTCAAGACCTTATTCCCTTTACATCCAGTATAATCATTAACTCCATATCAACTGCTCATTTCCAACAGTGTTCAAAAGAGCCAGGATTCTACCCATCTTAAAGAAACCCACTCTGGATCCATCAGACATCAGCACCTACAGACGATTCACTTATTACTTTCCTTTACAAAGTTCTTGAATGCACTATTTAGAATCAAATGTCTTTCTATTTTCACAGAATCACCTCCTTGACCCTAAACGTCAAAGCAGCACATACCTCAGAGGCTACACTCTTAGCCATCACAGAGATGCTGCAAGATTAGCCAATATTTAATCAGTCCTCATGCTACTCGACCTTTCAGCAGCATTGGTCACGGTCAACCACAAGACTCTCTCATCCATCCTCAGGAGTCTAGGAATTTGTGGTGCAGCATGGCAATGGTTTGCTTCCTACCTGGAAGGTCGTTCATATGAAGTTACGTGGAGGGGATCCAATTCCTCGCCATGCCAACTTTCCTCTGGCATTCCCCAGAGTTTAGTTCACAGTCTGCCTCTGTTCCTTCTTTATACTAGGTCCCTTGGTGATGTCATATCCTCTCATGGGTTCTCATACCACTGCTATGCAGATGACACTCAACTCTCTTTTCCTCCCTCAGAACACTGATGTTTCTGAATGGATCTCTGCGTGTCTAGCAAGCATCTCCTCAGGATGGCAGCTTGTCAGCTGAAGCTTAATCTCACTAAGACTCAATTGCTGTTCATCCCAACTGACTCATTCTCACTTCAAGATCTTGCAATCTCCTGGACAATACTGTGATCTCTCCTTCAGGCAATGCAGACAACTACGTGTCCTCTTCCCATATCACTAAGCTTTTTCGATCATGTCACTTTCTTCTATTTAACATCCAAAGGATTCATAAATTTCTTTCCACTAAGGCCACTCAGATACTTGTTCATTTTGTTGTCATCTCAAGACTAGATTACTTCAACTCATTCCTGGCAGGTCTACCATTGAGCATTATTCAGCCTCTGCAAATGATCCAGAATTCAGGTGCATGGCTTGTTTTCAACAATCCCAGATTTTCCCACAACACACCACTGCTACGATTTCCACTGGCTTCCTATAGCTGCTTGCATTAGACTTAAAACACTCATGCTTGCCTGCAAAGCCAAAAATGGACCTACCTCAAAGCACTTATCACACCTCACACTTCACCACATTCTGTCAAATCCTCTACTGGACTCTCCTTCTACCATGGTACAAGGGGAAAATACATCAGAACTCTTCTCTGTTCTGGCTCCAAGGTGGTGGAGTGAACTTCCTCTGGATGTTCAGACAGCTGAGCCGCTGGGTATCTTCAAACAACATCGGAAAATTTACCTTTCTCTGCAGTACTTAGATTAGCACCATGCTGTACACGCACACACACACACACACACACACACACACACACACACACACACACACACACACACACACACACACACACACACACACACACACACACAAACAAATAAACAAACAGACAAACAAACAAAAAACACCCACACACAACACTGAGTTTGTCTGACGGGATACCTATGGTGACTTTAAAGAACTTTTGTAAGTCGCTCTGGATAACAGCATGTGCTAAATTCTATAAAGGTAGATGTAAATTCCTCACTCACTGTAAGGCTTCAAAGGAAACTTGCCACTTTGTGAGTAATTTATAGGTCACCAAGGCCACTCCCTTGTCATCCCAAGTCTAGACCACTGAAATTAAATTGTGGCAGTTGCATGGCTTGTTTTCAACCTTCTGCCACACCATTCCACTGACTTCCTGTAGCATGTTGCGTTAGATTTAAAGCACTGAAGCTTGCTTATAAGGAAAAAGTGGGCCTGCACCCCCTACCTCAAAGCAGTGACCCCCCCCCACTACACTGTTTTCTCTCCAAATCTCCAACACTGCTTAGCTAGTCTCTTGTTCTTCAAGGGACAAGGAAAACATGCATCTTAACTTGCCTGTTTGGCACCAAAGTTGAGATATCCCCTAGAAGTCTGAACAGTTGAGTCACTGGGTGACTTCAAACAATATCTAAAATTATACAATTTTCAGAGGTACTTAGATTTGCACCACCATATTATATATTATACATTTATATAGAAAAGGCAACCAAACTACTTATCCATGTCCTAATAAAACAGAATCTGAATGCATTCTCTGATAGTGACTTCAAAGCACTTCTGTAAGTTACCCTGAACAACATTGTCTGCCAAAAGCCATGAATGTAAATGGAAAATAGTTGTTTTATCTTGTCATACAAATTTCGTTTTCTGTGCAACCTAATTTATAGATAGAATTGGTTTTGTAACACCTTTACTAAATTCTCCTGTGTTTGGTGACATATACTGTGACATTTTGCTTGCAATTTAAGAACATAACAAATGTACATTTTACTTGAAAAAGGCCACTAATCCTTACTTTCTTTGGGCTTCTGCCCATGTAATAGCTTAATTAGGGGGAACACATCTTGTGGAGGCTTGTGGGTCCTCTCATACTATGAACACAAGAGGCACCAGCCATTTACCCCACTTAGGTGCATCATTGTACATTGTAAACAAACCTATAAATCATGGTTTTCAACTTCTATGTAAACTGCTTGACCTCTCTTCCTGTATAAGTATGGTATATATTGCTGCAAATCAATTTAATATTTTGAAATTTGTTCAAGTGTTTGATGTTACGATTAGCACTTCCACCTCACAGCAGGTAGGTTCGGAGTTCACACCCAATCCCTTGCAAAGGTGTTTCTGAATGGCATGAGAATTCTTCTTTCTGATGCTTCTGTGGGTATTCTCTGGATGATTTTGTTTTCTCCCACAGTCCAAAGACATGCACATCATCCTAATTGGATACAGGGATCCCTCGCTACTTTACGCTTCAATTTATGCGGCTTCAGTGCATTGCTGGATTTTTTTTTTTTTTTTTAATATTCATAGAAATAAAAAATAAGGAAATTAAGGAAGAAAAGGGGAAAAGGTTAAGGAAAATGCCACAAAATCAAGGCCAAATTATGCAAAAAAAACAAAAAACAAACCCCCCCCCCCAAAATAAACAAACAAAAAAACAAACACAAAACAAAAAACAACCCAAAATCTCCCATCAAAACTACTTACATTTTTGTGAGGTGCGCATCTGCATGTGTGTGTCTTTGTGTGTGTATTTATATTTTATTTACATCTTATGCATTATTTTTTAATGTTTAATTGTTATTATAAGCATTTATAGCATTGCATATGAATTTATTGATATTATATACACATATAAATATACGTATACGTCAGTCAAGGGGTGTTGGGGGGGGTGTTGAGCTTACTTCACGGATTTCAGTCATTGCGGGGGGGGATCTTGGTCCCAATTAACAGTGGAAAGTGAGGGTTCCCTGTACTCTGAATTTCCTGTAGGCGTGAATGTGATTTAAATAGTGTGCTTGTGATGTGACGGTGTAGTGATGCTGAGCACAATGTTAAATGAAAGGTTTTGATAATCAAATAATTTCATATGCTCAGAAGTATCTTTCAATGTCTCATCACCTGTGCGCACCAGTGGAAAATATGCCAAAAGCTTTTCTGCAGAAAGAGGGAAGGTGGAGCCCACACTCTTCAAGTTCCCCATGCATCAGAGCTTAATTAGATGGACTTGTGAGTCCTCAGACAATGCCGCACTGAAAGCTGCCTACATTTTATTAAAGCAGGACCCCTCCACCAAGCTACTTAAAAAAATGAAATCCTTGCCAATCCATCTCCAAATAGGAGGCAATGATGGTCAACAGCAGATACTTTTAAATTGGTTAAAATATGAAGAGACAGAGAGAGAGAAAACATTGTGAATATGGCACTAGCTCCATTGCCTTCTGCAGGATCATTAGATAATGACACTGCACCCACTCCACTGTTCCTAGTGGCAGTTTGGAAATAAATTGTTCCAGCACCACTGCATCAAACATCTCCTTGTAGCCGTGTAGTGCTATAATCAGCAGATACTTCCTTCAGGTGAAAGGCTTGCGAGCCTACTCTAGAGTAAACAGCTGGAAGTTGTGTTAGTCTGGGTAACAACTGATTCATTACAGAACACCCTGTTTTTGCTCAGCATAAATCGTGTGGTTGGCAAACAGCAGCTGCTTGGACACATGTCCTTTCCAGTGTGAAGCAGCAAACGATGAAACTCTCACCATTTATCGACTTTATCGACTACCTTTCTCTGACTACCTTACTAACCGTCCACAGTACGTGCAGCTGCGCGGCTGTAAGTCAAAGGTGGCAGTCTGCAGCACGGGGGCACCGCAGGGCACCGTCCTCTCACCCTTCCTTTTCAACATTTATACCTCAGACTTCATCTATAGCACAGACAGCTGCCACCTCCAGAAGTTCTCGGACGACTCCGCCATCGTGGGCCGTGTGTCAGAGGGGAACGAGCAGGAGTACCGGTCGGTCATCGTTGAGTTCGTGGACTGATGTGAGCGCAACCACTTGTGCTTGAACACTAGGAAGACGAAGGAGATGGTGGTCGACTTCAGAAGAAGCACTCTAACACACACACACACACACACACACACACACACACACACACACACACACACACACACACACACACACACACACACACACACACTCACTAGTGAACGTCCAGGGACAGGACATTGAGACAGTGGACAGTTTCAAGTACCTGGGCGTTCACCTTAACAATAAACTGGACTGGTCCCACAACACCAACGCCCTGTACAAGAAGGGCCAGAGTCACCTCCACCTTCTGAGGAGACTTAGATCCTTTGGAGTATGCAGACCTCTGCTCAGGACTTTTTATGACTCTGTGGTAGCCTCTGCAATCCTCTACGCTGCCATCTGCTGGGCCCCGGGCAGCACAGAGCAGGACAGAAAGAGACTGAACAAGCTGGTCAGGAGGGCCAGCTCTGTCCTAGGCTGCCCACTGGACTCTGTGGAGGAGGTGGGCGAGAGGAGGATGGTAGCAAAGCTCACATCCATCATGGACAACAGCTCTCACCCACTGCACCAGACTGTAGAGAAGCTGAGTAGCTCCTTCAGTGGACGACTGAGACATCCTCAGTGCAGGAAGGAGCGCTACCGCAGGTCGTTCATTCCCACCGCTGTCAGACTGTACTATGCCACTTTGTAACTGTCTGTGAAAATACCGGTTATGTGCAATAAAAACCCCGTGCACTTTAATCAACCACATCTACCCCACTGACTGTGAACCATATCAACCCATCTACTCTGCCCTCAGATACATGTACACATGAATATAGGACATTCTACAAAGTTGTTCCCTTTTTTTCTTTTATTGTTTATTAATTTATACTATTTATGTATCTATTTATTTATTTACTTATATAATATATATGTATGTGTGTATGTTTGTATATGTATCTATTTTTGCACCCCCTACTGATGGTACCTCAAGAGCCTGTAACAGTGAATTTCTCCATTGTGAGATTAATAAAGCTGTATCTTATCTTATCTTATCTTATCTTACCAATCTTCTGTCCATCCCATGCTTCTTTCACCTGCAGGAATGTGTCTATTAAAGATCATCCTGGGGTCCCCATCTTGGTCTGTTTGGCAAGCCTGCTGCAATCAGGGAGGCACCAGCAGTAGCAGAGGACTTCTAGATTTGATCTTAAAACGGGCACAATGCCGAGAAGCAATGCACCTGGACCTCATATAGGGAGACCAGCACCTGGTGCTACCTTTAAACAATTCCAGTGATGGCACAAATGCAGTCGCTTAACAGTGCAACTTCAATTTCAGTTGCTTTCTCTAGTAACATGGGTTTTGGCCCAAGCATACGAACTCTTAGGCATAGGATACTTAAGACTCAGACATAGGCAGATAACACACTCTGTTCACTCACTTTTCCATTGTATCCTAGACTAAACACTTTTCAGGTGCTCTTTTCTGTTATGTCACCCTTTGACCCTCAAGTTATCATTCACAGAATATTCTTAGTTTGGCATGATAACAGTGGGTAACACATCACAGCAAGAAGATCCTGTGTTTTACTTCCGGGCTCGCTGAGAGATACTTACCAGTCATTTTGGGTTTAATATGTTCACCCACTGTAGACATCCCTTTAAAGCTTTTAAAAATAACATAAAAAAAAAAACTTTCTGGGCAGCATGAAGTTGTAGTCATTAGCACACTCAACTTACAGCAAGAAGACAAAGGTTTGAGAAGACCAGGGTTTGACTCCGGCATTTCTGTCGGGAGTTTGCATGTCTTCCCCATGCTTGCATTGGTTTCTTCCAGGTACTCTGGTTTCATCCTACAGTCCAAAACCATTCAGAGTAGGCTAATTGGCTGTTTCAATTGTCTCTAAGTGTAAGTGTGAGTGTGAATGTGTATGAGTGTGTTGGCCATTTCAGGGTGTACATTGCATTCACCCAGTCTCTCTGCAACTCTAATAATAATTAAGAGGCTGAGGGAATGAATGTATGAAATCCTTTCTAAGTGAAATAAAAATTGGCATGTCAAAACAGGAACACAGTTCATGAAAATAAGTAAACATGACATCTGGGTAAATGGACGTAACAGACATAAACAAACAAAGAAAAAGTACAATCAAGAGAAGAAACAGATTTCTAAATGCAGACATGAGTAACAACGACAATGCTGCACACTGCATTCATCTTTCAAGTCTTTTTAAACCAAAAGGTGCATGTGCAGGCCCACAGTGAAATTGTTGTTTTAAGTCTGCAAGTTTAGTCTAATGCCACAAATCCAGATGTAACCCTTCATCGGTCAAGGTAGCACTTAATGATAAATGAGAGGTCACTGCATTAATTTTGAAATGGTAGTTATTATATATTTCAATAAAATATAATCAGAACACATATTTCATTACACTGATATCTACCATGATATTTGAATACCCCTACATCTACAGCTCATCTAGTACCAACAACAACACTATCACACATAAAAGTACAGAAATCATACCCTCCCCCTTCTCAGGCTCGATCTGAATTAAATTGATGCTACATGACTGGCTGTTAATTGCAAAAATGTGCATGTGCAAGGTGTCCCTGGTAAATTTTAAAAGTACAGTGGTATCTTGACTTACAGAATTAATATGTTCCGAGGGCAAGCTCGTAAGTCAAAATGTTCGTTAGATAAAACAAAACGTTCCCATAGGAAATAATAGAAAACCAATTAATCCATTCCAACCCCCTTCCAAACTCATATAACCTGACACAAACACATATATTTGACCTAAAATATTAAAGAAAAACATGTAAAAACAATAAATATTTCATAATAATAATAATAATAATAATACATGCCCATAATAATGCATGTATTAGTACATTAACATTAAAATGCAGCCGTTGGTGGGGGGACCAGTGTCTCTCCCTCACACCGGTCCCAAGCCAGGATAAATGCAGAGGGTTGTGTCAGGAAGGGCATCCGACGAAAAACAAATGCCAAACTTTATTATGCAAATCACAAATATTACCTCCATACCGGATCGGTCGAGGCCCGGTTTAACAATGAACGCCATCAGTGCTGTTAACCAAGAGGGTGCTGATGGAAATTGGACGACTGTTGGTTGAAGAAGGAGAGGCCGGAGGCGGGTCTGTAGGCAGAGAGAGAAGAGGAAAAGCATGAGTCTAGAACTGAGAGTAGGGACTTTGAATGTTGGAACTGTGACAGGAAAAGGTAGAGAGCTGGCTGACATTATGCAGAGGAGGAAGGTGGACATACTGTGTGTTCAGAAGACCATGTGGAAAGGTAGCAAGGGTAGAAGCTTAGGAGCAGGGTTTAAGCTGTTTTTTCATGGTGTGGATGGGAAGAGAAATGGAGTAGGAGTCATCCTGAAGGAGGGGTTTGTCAGGAATGTTCTAGAAGTGAAAAGAGTGTGACAGAGTGATGAGTCTCAAGTTAGAAATTGAATATGTGATGTTCAATGTTGTTAGTGCTTATGCCCCACAGACAGGATGTGAGCTAGAAGAGAAGGAGAGATTCTGGAGTGAGTTAGATGAAGTGATGTAGAGTACCCCCAGAAGTGAAAGAGTGGTCATTGGTGCAGACTTCAGTGGACATGTTGGTGCAGGCAACAGAGGGGACGAGTAAGTGATGGGCAAGTTTGGTATCCAGGACAGGAACACAGAAGGACAGATGTTGATCGATTTTACAAAAAGGATGGAAATGGCTGTGGTGAATACTTTCTTCCAGAAGAGACAGGAGCATAGGGTGACTTATGAAAGCGGAGGTAGGAGCACACAGGTAGACTACATCTTGTCTAGACGATGCAGTTTGAAGGAAGTCAGTGACTGAAAAGTAGTAGTGGGTGAGAGTGTTACTAAACAGCATAGGATGGTGGTGTGCAGGATGATGCTGACGGTGAGGAAGGTGAAAAAGGCAAAGGCAGAGCAGAAGACAAAGTGGTGGAAGCTGAAAAAGGAAGATGGTCATGTTGTATTTTGATTATTTTGGCAAAAAAGTAAAGAAAAACCAAAAATCCCTATCTCAAAAATTTAGCATATTTCATCCGGCCAATAAAAAAGTGCTTTTAATACAAAAAAAGTCAACCTTCAAATAATTATGTTCAGTTATGCATTCAATACGTGGTCGGGAATCCTTTTGCAGAAATGACTACTTCAATGCGGCGTGGCATGGCCTGTGGCACTGCTGAGGTGTTATGGAGGCCCAGGATGCTTCGATAGTGGCCTTAAGCTCATCCACAGTGTTGGGTCTGGTGTCTCTCAACTTTCTCTTCACAATATCCCACAGATTCGCTATTGGGTTCAGGTCAGGAGAGTTGTCAGGCCAATTGAGCACAGTAATACTATGGTCAGTAAACCATTTACCAGTGGTTTTGGCACTGTGAGCAGGTGCCAGGTCGTGCTGAAAAATGAAATCTTCATCTCCATAAAGCTTTTC
Organism: Plotosus lineatus; assembly: GCA_024760905.1. Classification (NCBI taxonomy): domain Eukaryota; kingdom Metazoa; phylum Chordata; class Actinopteri; order Siluriformes; family Plotosidae; genus Plotosus; species Plotosus lineatus. Next base: position 42,427,748 of record CM045729.1, on the reverse strand, counting down.
AGCAGATGGAAGCATGGAGTGCTCCAAAATCTCCTAATAGCTAGCTGCATTGACCCTGCCCTTGATAAAACACCAGACTCTGGCACCTTGATTTCTGAATGACATGCAAAATTTGCTTTCATCCGAAAAAAGTACTTTGGACCACTGAGCAACAGTCCAGTGCTGCTTCTCTGTAGCCCAGGTCAGGTGCTTCTGCCGCTGTTTCTCGTTCAAAAGTGGCTTGACCTGGGGAATGCGGCACCTGTAGCCCAGTCCACTGCTTCCACAGGTCCCCCAAGGTCTGGACTCGGCCCTTCTCCACAATCTTCCTCTGGGTCCGGTTACCTCTTCTGGTTCTGCAGCGTTTTCTACCACACTTTTTCCTTCCCACAGACGTCCCACTGAGGTGCCTCGATACAGCACTCTGGGAACAGTCTGTTCGCTCAGAGATTTCTTTCTGTGTCTTACTCTCTTGCTTGAGGGTGTCAATGATGGCCTTCTGGACAGCAGTCAGGTCGGCATTCTTACCCATGATTGCGGTTTTGAGTAATGAACCAGGCTGGGAGTTTTTAAAAGCCTCAGGAATCTTTTGCAGGTGTTTACAGTTAATTGGTTGATTCAGATGATTAGGTTAATAGCTCATTTAGACTACCTTTTCATGATATGCTCATTTTTTTAGATAGGAATTTTAGGTTTTCTTGAGCTGTATGCCAAATCATCAGTATTAAAACAATAAAAGACCTGAAATATTTCAGTTGGTGTGCAATGAATCTAAATATATGAAAGTTTCATTTTATCAGTACATTACAGAAAATAATTAACTTTATCAAAATATGCTTATTTTTTGAGACGGACTAGTATATATATATATATATATATATATATATATATATATTTATATATATATATATATATTTATATATTTATATATACATACATATATATTAGTTTGTTTGTTAGGTATATTCAGTGTGCTATGGATGTATACACAGTAGTGGAAGAAGAGCACTGTTAATACATTATAATAGTGGAAGCATGTATGTATGCATGAATGATATGGATAGTACCATTCGTACCATCCAGATCATTCATGCACATGTACATGCTATTACTATTATAATCCTGAAGTGCCTTCTGGCGTGGAGAAGCTGAACGAGTCTGTTGGCAGGATGACCACCCGCTACAGTGTCTTGCAGTCCGTGACAAAACAATTCCCATAGTATAATTGTAGTTCAGTTAATCAGGCTGAGGTATTGGTTAACCAGGATAGGTTCTCTGAGATGTGGGTGCCCAGGAATTTGAAGCTGAAGACAAGTTCGACAGCAATGCCATTGATATGGATAGGGTCATGAGTGTCCCCCCCTTCCCTTCCTGACGTTCACAATGAGTCCTTTGTTTTTTCTGGTGTTCAGGAGTAGGTTGTTGTCAACTTGTCAGTTGGATGTCAGTTGGATCCATGGGTGAAGAGAGAGTAGAGGAACGGGCTCAGCACACAGCACTGAAGTGCGCCAGTGTTGAGCATGATGGTGGAAGAACAGTTGTGGCCTGACTTGATATACTGGGGTCCGTTTGTTAGAAAGTCTATGATCCAGTTGCAGAGGGAGGTGTTGATTCCAAGATCCTCAAGTTTCGTGGTTAACTTGGAAGGAGTGACTGTATTGAATGCTGAGCTGAAGTCCAGAAACAGCATTCTTGCATACGTGTTCTTGTTGTCCAGGTGTGAGATACAGCATCTTCTGTATTCCTGTTGTGTTGGTATGCAAATTAATTTGGGTCTAGTGTGGGAGGCAGACATTGCTTAAGGTGTGCCAAGACCAGTCACTTAAGGAACTTCATCACAATGGGTGTTAGTGCAACAGGGCGGTAGTCATTCAGGCACGTCGGAGAGTAGTGTTTTGGCACTGGCACTATAGAAGCGGTCTTAAAGCATGCTGGTACTGTTGCTTGGTTAAGAGACAAGTTGAATATGTCTGTGAAGACGCTTGTGAGTTGCTTAGCACAGGCTTAGCACAGTCTCTTTATATTGATGGGTTTACAGAGGCAGACTTGTTGTTAAGACTTTGCTCAGGGGTCTTAGCATGGTGGAAGCCTAACAGGGATTCGAACCCACAACCTCTTGAACCTTAATCCCTACACCACCAGCTCCAACTAAGTTTGAATGTCATTGGCTAACACTGAACACAGCCATATCCCAAATAATTAAAAAGTGATCAAATTTATGCAATCCCATTATTATAGTCTTTTTTCATATTTTTATTTATTATTTGAACAAAGAAATTAGCTGTTTAATTTCATTTGTGTAGATTATTAATCTTAATCTTATTTTTTCATATCAGAAATAGGTGCAAAGACTATTTTATATTCAATAAAAGTTGACAGATTTCTAGATTACATTATCCAGAAGTAATAGTAAATTGCTCTCGTCTTGTTCATAGATATGTTGATACCTAACTTTTAAGTAAAATGATAGGGGCAGTGGATGCTACTTTATTTTGTTTTTAAAGCACTACATAATAACATTTACAGACCTGGAAGGTCACACATCAGTTGTGCTCGCCTACATTAACTACTGTACAGAGAATGTGACCACAACAAGGACTGTTAAAGTGTTGTGGAACCAAAAACATGTTTTAACAGTGCAGTGTGCACCCTGCTTTGAGGATGGGTTGATGCCTCCTAGTCAGGACACATGCAGGCTTACAAAGAGGTGCGCCAGGCCCTGCAAAAATATATCCAAAAAGCTAAGAGCAAGTATAAACAACTCGCTGAGGAGCACTTTGACGAAAACATTACCAGGAACATGTGGAAGGGGATCAAGACTCTCACCAGCTACAAGGATACACATACGTCAGGAGTCAGGAGACTCCTTAGACAGCACCTTAACGGACACCCTGAACCAGTTCTTTGCTTGTTTTGACCAAAACAATGGAGAGGCGCGCACCCAACCTGCTCTTCCAGAAAGTTTTACCACCGTTTTTAACCTCTTGCTAAAATATGGTTCCCACCTTCCTCAAAACTGCCACCATCATTCCATGGCCTATGAAGAGCCCACCGCTCAGTTGCCCCAACCCCCTATCAACACCAAATGTTTCACGAGACTTGTCTTGTCTCACATTAAGGCCCTGCTGATCTCAGGCAACATCAGAGCAAACAGGTCAACAGACGACAGCATCAATACAGCCGTCCACATAGCCCTTACACACCTGGACAGCAGCAACTCCTATGTGAGGATGCTGTTTGTAGACTTTAGCTTCACTATTAACACAGTCCAACCACATAATCTGGTCCAGACGTTGGGCAATCTGGGCGTAGGGAGCTCACTGTGCACCTGAATACTAGACTTGCTCAGCAAAAGACTTCACTAAGTCAGGGTAGGAGAACACATTCCCTTCACTCTCATAATGAACATCAGAACACCACAGGGGTGTGTTCATAGGCCCCTTCTCTTCTCCCTCTGCACTGAATACTGTTCATCCACTCACACCAGAGACAACATCATCAAAATCACTGATGACACCACCATCATAGGCATGATTATAGATAACAATGAGTCAGCCTGCAGGAAAGAGGTCCGGCATTCGCAGAGATGGTGCTACAACAACAACAACCTGGAACCAAACACATTCAAAACCAAAGGATGATAATGGACTTCAGGAGATCAAAACAAACTGGACAATACTCATGTTTAAGTTTTAAGTGCAATACTCGTATTTAGAGCAGGTCTTGAACATCATAACATTGATGACGGGGTGTGTGCGCATGCTTTTGCAACTCTGTGGTTGGTGGTGGTCGTGTGATAGGGAAAGCAATACCTGATGGGTGAAAACTGGACATGACTAAATTGGGGAGAAAATGGGGAAAAATAAAAAAAAGCCTATACCTCTTGTGTGTATATAATGCACTTTTTCCTATCATGGCCTTTCTATATATTTCTAAATATATAAATGTACGTATAGGTCTGTAATTGTGTGAATATGTCAATAGATATTTAGGTGTATATAGTACAGTATATACAATATTTATGTATATCTGTCTATTCTACATATAGGTACTTGTTTGTGTGTGTGTGTGTGTGTGTGTGTGTGTGTGTGTGTGTGTGTGTGTGTGTGTGTGTGAAGTTATATGCACATGCATAGCTTAGTGTACTTTGTTAGTTGTTTCTTGTGCCCCTTCTTCTTTCTTATAATTGCTGCTAAACAACGAGCTGTAAAACTGATTTTCATTGTTCATGCAACAGTTCACAATAAAGATCTCTTTATTTTTATCTTTACTGTGCCGTCAGCCAGCACCTGTCCATCACTGCACATATGATGAACTCACCAGATGCTGCATTAAATTATGGACAGGGACACTCTGTTACTGACTGGGAAGCACTATGACTGCTCAGTAAACCAGTTATTTTCTGCTCAATAAACTCATCAGTGAACTACCATCCAACACCCAAAGTCCTGATCAGCAATCCCAAAGCAGACGTTTTGCTTCTTGGAATACACAGTAGGAACCTAAACCTTTGTTTCTGTACATATCTTTGAAGGTGATCCCAAAAATTGCAAATGGGCTCTGATGTCTGAGTAATTTCCTTGGGCATCATGAAATACACTGAGAAATGGTATAAAGAGATATTATACAGACAGGTAGGTACATGTGTTGGTTAGCATTGTTTGGGACTAATCAATTACACTGTGCAAAAACCCTGGACGTTGATTACATTTAAAGTATCAGGGCTTGTAAATATCTGCTTCCTTCTCCTCTATCCTAGCTCACCCAGTGCTCTGGTTTCAGGCAACTGTGACTCCTACTTGGTGGTCCTCAGCTGCTGGATGTTTCCTAGATCATGCCATTTTTCTTTCAGCTGGCCTTCGAAAGGGAAAGGGGGAGAGAAAAGGGAAAGGATCAGGGACCTCAGAGTGTTTGTACACCCGTCCAGTTCTTTTTAAATTTGCAACAGCTGTAATGATGTCAGTACACAGTGAGTAGAATATTCCAACACCAGTGTAAGGCTTTTGTATAAATGTGTGTACTCAGGTGCGGTGTGTGTGTGAAGTCAGAAGAGCTCAGCAGCCAAGCAGGGGACCGAGGGGAGTTTTGTCCCAGGGCCAATCCCACTTTGGCACAAGTTTCTTCCCATGAACCCAAGCTCAAGAAACAAAATAGGGAATAAATTATCTTTCACATAGATTGCTGTGGCTTAATAGATAAATAAATAAATAAGTAAATAAATAAATAAATGCCTTTCATCAAAAGTCCAGTAAGAAAATTATATTGTGAGTATTTGAAGGCAGTGTGTATGAACAGTTAAATACATGTCTTACTGCAGTTATTAAATGAGGAAAACCACAATCATAAAATATGCAAATAATTTTAATATTTGATATTTACTGACATTTTCTAGCAAATACAATGAGTTTGAATCACCTTTGTTTTTTGTGGCTTTTTAAAAAACATATATAATTTTAATAATAGTACCTTTAAGCTGCACCCTTAAATTCTCTATTATTGAATCTTATGATTGCTTTTTGAGCATATTACAAGTATAGCTGTTATAATGGACTGAATGTGTAAAGAACTCCTGTGATTCTTGGCATAAGATAGTAGATTTGTCTAACACATTGAATCCCAAATGTAACAGGAAGTCAATGGGAACAAAGAAATGAGGAAATGGAGGCAAGAACTCTCAACAATCACATATAACGTGAGTAAAGCTTATCCAAATGAATAATTATTTGTAGTATACTTGAGATATTACCTTGCCACAAATGCAATCAATGACTAAAAGACAAACTAAAACATTCTGAATATAAATGGGAGTCAAACTGGAGAATTTATAATCATTTCATTTAGATTCTGTATCATGTTGCACAACTGCTTTATCATGGTTTGGGTTGCAGTACATAGCAATAATATTAGCTGTGCTAATACTGTACTGTAACTTCACTAAAGTGATATAAACAATCCTTTTGTAAGAACATTGGTGCATTGAATTGAGCTTTTATAAAGGAAAGTGATAAAGTGAGAAGCCTTTCCCAAGAACACTGGGTGTGAGACAGGAAGTCTCCCAGGATGAGATGCCAGTCCATTCTAGGACACCACCTATTAGGATGTTTTCATGATGTGGGAGGAAACAGGAGAACAAAGAGGAAGCTCACATGTGCAGAGGGAAAAAATTAGAAACTCTATACAAAGAGTAAACCGAGATCTGGATTGACCCACAGCACCAATAAGCGACTCTTATTCCAGGATAGACAAATTTGCATGTTTTAAGCAACATCTGGAAAAAAAAAGAAATAAAGGAAAAAAAGAAAAAAAATCTGTTAAGTCATCATTATATCCTTTGTTCCCCCTCTCATTTATTACCAAATATTATGGATTTATCACGGTAAAACAAGAGACTAAATAGTGCCTTACTTGCTGTCATACTATAACTGCATTAGAATCCACAATTGGAAAGGAAACATTAAACAGGTGTTACAGAGGTAAGGAAATCAATCTTTTCTGGGGGGGTGGGGGTCCCCCAAGACTGGACAGAAACAATGATTTATGAAGATTTCTGATGCATTGCTGTATATCATGATGTCTACTATAATGTAGTGTGGCTAACCCATTGAGAACAGACTACAAAATATGACTATGACTGCTTTAAGCGCAACAACCATGACATCATCCTTTGGAATACTAAGAGCCCATAGTTTTTAGCAAAAAGTTCTTTTGTCCCACCACTTCCATTTAGACTACTCAGCAGTTACTACTGATGTTTATTTAATGCATAAAGCCTTTTAAACTGTCAGACATTCAGCTTTCATAACCCACCAATGAAGGGCTCCTGAGAGAGACATAAAAATGTGCAGCCTGTTTGTATGTACATACACTGCCCATCTTATAACATGCTCATGAAGGATGTTTTTTTCTTAATAGGATGCCAAACTGACAGTATCAGATCCAGTAGCAGATGTATTCTGACACAGGCAAGGCTTAGATTCAGGCCCAAGAAGAGATAGCCAAATTTCTGGTGATAGTCAACCATCAGGATATGGATCGTTCCTTTCCATCCACACCCATCTGATGAGAACTCACTGGTTTAGTAGAACAAAGCAGCTGTTCCCATTCAGGAGCCAGGGGTTTGGCCAAAGCACAGCTTATGCCAGTCTCACACAGAGGGTGGAGAAACGCCAGCGCCTGATCCGGGAAAATGGCCTTCAAAGCAGATCTCCTGATGTCTGGCATTGATCCAGCAAGGCAAATACAACATTATGCAGATTATCTCCCTTCCAGGCCAGCTACAAAGGAACGACTGTTGTAACAGGCGAGGAGAAAGAGAGAGAACCCATTAAAATGACAAGTGCAGAACCTTTTTTTCTGAAGCTCTTGCTTTGGTGGAAATAAAAATAAAGAAAATGAAGTGCAGGAGGACTGAATCGCCTGTCTCTGAACCTCATGAAAATGTATGCGGTAAGGCACATTAGCATACTGTATCAAATCAAAGCTGAGAACCACAAGCTCATGAGCAAAAAAGGAGCTTTCAGCAAGCCAAGGGCATTTTCTTTCTCCAGAGTGAGCTTCTGACCTAGAGTTCTGATCTAATGGATATTTGGCAAAACAGTCCGTTCAAAACTTGATTTATGTCTTAAATATTTATCATTAAGCTGGCTGGGTCCTGAAAGCAATGGTTCACACAGGCAGTGGCCTGTAAACTCTATTTTCTTTGGGAAGGCTGTCATTACATTGTTAAGAGTAACCTTTTCTGTTTCTGACCATTTGATTTTTGAAGCACCAAAAATAATGTCACTAAACCAGTCTAAGATATATATTTTACTACAAATTTTCTATACAGTCAGCCCCGTTCTTACGAAAACCCCTAAATACGAAAAATCCAGTATACGAAAAAACATTTTCCTAAATATCTGTCCTCTATATACAAAACAACTTACAAAAAGCACTAAACGCACCATTCAAACATTCAAACACGCCATTCAAACATTCAAACAATACGCAAGTTGCTCTCTCGTTGGCTGACTCCCAACATCCCGCCTCGCTGGCCTCACATTGGCTAGGAGGGATGATGCAGCTCCCTTCCATTGGCTATCTCTCAAAATCCTGCCCACTGGCCTCCCATTTGCTAGGAGGGATGACACTGTCGTTCCAACTTTGTTCAAGTTTGTGTGAACCGTGTTCATGTTCGTGTGTCATTCTAACTGTATTTTATGGCTCAGATTTTAACCTTGCATAAACATTTGTAAGATTATAACTCTGCTAAGAAGACATGGTCAACACACGTGCACACATACCCACACACACACACACACACACACACACACACACACACACACACACACACACACACACACACACACACACACACAGACACACGCACGCGCGCACGTGTGTGATTCCCGATGAAAGTGATTCCCGGTGCCATGGTCATTGTAAGATTATAATTCTACAAAGAAGACATGGTCAACACACGTGTGTGCGTACATAGACACACACAGACACACAGACACACACAAAAAGTGTGATTCCCGGTGAAAGTGATTCCCAGTGCCATGGTCATTGTAAGATTATAACTCTGCTAAGAAGACATGGTCAACACGAAGTAAGTACCTTAAAACGTACGCATTTATAATTTTTAAAGGGTAGTCTTGGGAGCCTTGGAACGAATCATGCGTTTACATGTAAAATGCGCCTCTACTTACGAAAACTCCAGGTTCCGAAAAAGGCGCTGAAATGGATTAATTCCGTAAGAAGGGAGCAGACTGTAACTTCAAAGATATAAAAAGATGAGTGGGGTGAACAAATTGCTAAACAGATTTCCAGGTAATATTATAACGGAACTTTTACCACCTGAAGTTATCTTAAGTAAGTTTAGTATTTTAAAATCCCCAGTGGCAGAGACCCTCTTGGCCATTGTAGGAATTCTGGAGGATCTTGGAATATTGAGCCACTGTAACTAAATGTTAAAAAAAGGACTGGCCAAGTCCATAAAAAAGGTTGTGGAATGCCGTGCTGACAAGCGGAGCTGCAATCATAGAATACAGAGAAAAACGCAACATTCCTCTGGCTGGTGTGCAACATCCATCAGAAGGAAATGCAGAAGTGTGTGTGTGTGTGTGTGTGTGTGTGTGTGTGTGTGTGTGTGTGTGTGTGTGTGTGTGTGTGTGTGTGTGTGTGTGTGAGTGAGAGAGAGAGAGACTTTTTGGTGTTTCCCAGCCTGTAGGGTCCAACCTGCTCCCTCCACCCAGAACCACCACTAAAGAGGTTTTCATCCTCAGTCTCTCAATCTTACACAACCACAAACTGTAGATAATGCAGGCCAAATTACCAGAATATAAAATACTCAGCCAACCCAGGCTTAAAAATTGTTATGCTTCTGTAAGGCCTTTAGGAATGCATGGGTTTTAGGTCATTTTGCAAGGACAAATTTTTGCAATTTGATTTGTGCCATCAAACACTTAATTCAGCCTATTTTTTTCTATGATAATTGTGTCTACCTATGAATTATCTGACTATAATTAGAAATTAAACTGCAGGGCTCCCGAGTGGCTCATCAACAGGGTGGTTTAAAGACTATTTAAACCAGAGATCACACGTTTGAATCTGGATTAATGCCACAGCCTTTGAGGGAGGGACGGCATACACAGTTCCCTATCACTCATAACGATCGTCAGCAAATCATGAGCATCTGTGAGCATGTCACGGAGGGGACCTGTACATGCTTTCATCCCTCCCTGGTCAGTGGTGGTTATGTGATAAGGAAGGCAATGCCTGATGGGTGGGAATTAGGTATGACTAAATCATAGAAAATGGGGGGAAATCCGAAAAAAAAAAAGAAGTTACACTGCAAAAATGTAAAGTACGTTGAGTTGGGTTAATATTGAGTTAAAGTATACAGTTGAAATAATTTCTCATCAAAAGATTACCAAACATAATTCTGGGACTATTAGTCCCATTTCTTGATTAGAACCAACTTATTCCAAGATTTCCTCTGTAAAATTATCTGTCTATGCAGCAAGATAATTTCAGCTGTACTCTTTGTTACTCACATTCAGTTTTTCAAATTTTTTTTTGGAGTATGCATCATGAGTATCTAATAGAGCTTAAGCTGATACTATATTGAGTCCCACCCTACATAGCTTGGCCCAAGGAATGCCTTAATATTTCTATTCACTGTTAACCATTACCAGTTATTAGGAATTTTAGAGATTTGAAGCTGTGGGTCTGCAGATGAACATTAATTATTTAAAACAGCAAGCAGATGGCAGATTATGAAATAGTTAAAGGATAAGAGCAGGCGTCATTCCTTATCTTGACTTGATTTTCAGAGTAATGAGCCAACATTCATTCATTTTCTGAAGTGTTTAATCATACGAAGATCTGCGGAGGCTCTAGCTTATCTTAGCCAACTCAAAAATGGAATAAACCCTGAACAGCTCACTCGAACATCACGTGACCAACACATTTTGAACTGCCAATTAGCTTAATGTACGTGTCTTAGTCCTGTGGGAGGAAACCACACAAGCATTGACATATCTTGCAAAGTCCACACAGAAATGTATATATATATATATATATATATATTGGAAATATAGCCTTAATTCCACAGTCAAAAACTATTTCAGATCAATATCTTATCTTGCTTACAATGCCTCTTACTACCAATATTTACATCCTCATTAAGCATAGTTATACATCAACTACTGCACAGAGTTTCATGAATAATCTTCCAGAATTATCAGCTATGATTGCATCACCATCAGAGCCCACAGAATTTGATCAAGCCCCCGAGTGCTTTGAGTCAAATTTACGCCATACGCTGGATAATATAGCTCCTCTTAAATGAAAACCAACAGCCCCCCTGGCAAAATGATGAAACACACACACTGAAACATAACCCCGCAAACTAAAAGGAAAATGACATCAAATCACCGTATTTTCCGGGCCACAGGGCGCACCAGTCTATAAGGCACCACACCAATGAACAGCACCCCCCCACACACACACACACACACAAGGCACATCAGATTATAAAGCACATTAAACGAAACAAAAGTCAGATAAGTCAAACTTGATTCAACTCATTCACAATAACTCTCAGCATTATTCAGCTGTAAGACACAACATATAAAATAATACACTTCACAATAACTCTCAGCATTGCTCAGCTGTAACAATAAGCTTACTTTTTCAGTTCATTTCTCTTCCACAAATCTATCAAATTGCTTCATCTTCAGTGTTTGAGTTTAACAGTTGTGTGAGTTGGACATAAAGCCCGGATCCCTATATTATTTTTTATTATTATATTATTATATTTAATTATCTATTACAGTAGGCCCTTGACTATTCGCGGTTTTACACTCACGGTTTGAGTATTCGCGGACTGCCAAGCAACTGACATGTCACTGAAATTCAGCCAATGGCTGTCTTCCTTCCTGCTGATTGGTTGAGATGATGGAACTCCCCCTTTTCCTCATTCACGCACGCTTTGTGCCTGTTCATTTTAAGTGTGTGTGTTTTTAATTACTGTTAAGCTCCATCATGCCACCCAAACGCTGCGCACCTCCTCAGGCTTCTGGTAAGGTGCAGAAGCACCAGAAAAGGGTATGAACTGCATGAATAAGTCAAACTGTCTTATATGATTCAGGAAGGAAAACGTTTTGCTGAAAAAGTGCTAAAAGGTGAATGTTGTATGAAACAAGGTCATCATCAGAATGGAACCTGGCTTAGTATTCTGGATGCTTCTAGTTCAGGAGTCAGCAACCTTTGCCATTGCCGTTGACCCTAATTATGATAAAGTGGTTCAGAAAATGAATGAATTTGTTTGAGTCCTTCTTCTATTTTTATCAAGAAAAATAATATTGATCCCACGAAGCGAGGGACGGGCTGCAGCCAGATGTGTTAACAGGTTGGGTAGTCTACCTCACCATCACGCCCTTCGTGGGATCTTTTTTTTGCCCTTTATTCGTTATATTAATGTTGTTTTGTTATCGTTTTAATTTATACAAACGACAGCAACACAGAAAAGTATACGAAGACTTATTTTAAGAAAGAGCCTGCTCAACATTCTTTTAAATAATATTAATGGTTAATGCTGCACTGACCACCCCATTTTCAGAGTGGAGACTGAACCACACCCAGTCTTTTATTTTATCACTGGGAGGAGAGTTATTTAATTTGGTGATTGCTGTGTATAAACTAATCTCACTGTCACTGCTTCAGCTGTGATTTCCGTTCTTGGATTACAAACCCCGGCGGCGGAAAAAATCTCTCGCTCGCCGTGCTGGTGACAGCATTCCTTGCCATGAGCACAAGAATTTGGAAATCCACCGACACAGCAGATCAAAAACACTGAGACTCGCAATGTAACTGATATGTCCGCAAGAACACGCACACAAAATCACCCTGCCCACACCAAATAAATATCCGCCTACACCCTTGACTGTTAATTTTCATCTATGTAATTTTCAACCCTAAAAGAGCACTTTTGTAAGGGTACCCACTGGGTACCTGCGGGTATCCGGCCGTTGCAGAACTCAGCGTTAGGCAGATTCTCCAATTATTTATGTGAAAGCTGGTTTAACTCTCTGCACCTGGAAGTCAGATAGGTGAAAGAGCCGCATGCGACTCCAGAGTCACGAGTTTCCGACTCCTGGTATAATGCAATGCAAAGTAATGCAATACCTCCCCCTAGTGGGCATTTTTTGAAAACTACAGTGCTGCATGCTTAATTGAAAATACTGTACTGTGTTATAGTCAGTTCGTGTCCTTTCATATATAAAATATAAAATCTACATTATATATGTGTATATATGTGTGTGTGTGTGAGTGTGTGTGTGTGTGTGTGTGTGTGTGTGTGTGTGTGTGTGTGTGTAGGCTGTGTAATGTTTATATTTTATTATCAATAACTATCACAGTAAAAACAATAAGTTTTTACATTTTACTACATTAATACTGTATTAATGAGCAAGACTGACTATAGAATGTGTTTAAGAAGCATATTTTAGCACATGTAATAGATAGTATTTTACTTCTGCTGGTTGATCATTCGCGCATGTAACTTGATACATGGGGTTTTACTTCCGGGTACAGAACTCACGGATTATCAACATTCGCGGGCGGGGCCGGAACCAAATCCCCGCGAATATCGAGGGCCTACTGTATTCCCTCACGCATGGAGTCAGATCAATAGAGACAGCGATTAGGAATCTTCCTGGGTCGTGACCTTCTCTCAGCCATGCCCCCTTAAAGAGACAGTGCATGAGTATTGTGTTCATTACAGAATGGAGATCATTACTCTTACGGTGCTGTATCAGTGTAACTTTAAATTCAGGAAGGTTAAGCCGAGGTCTCAGCAGGAAAACTGTAGCAGTGCTTTATCCAGGTATTTGGAAATGAAGCCCGGATCCCTCTAACTTATGACCTGTTGACAGCAGTATCTAACGGTTGTAATCACACACACACAAGGCGTACCGAATTATAAGGCGCACCATCAGCTTTTTTGAGGATTGAAGGCTTTAAAGTGCACCTTATGGTCCGAGAAATACGGTAAATTACTGGTATTCCGACTAGAATAGGAGAGTTTCCTTAATTACAGAAAAGCTGTTAGTGCTGCTAAAGCAGTATGTTTCTCAAATTTAACAGAAAATAATCCAAAAAACTTTAATATTGTTGCAGAATTAACGAGGAAAAAGACCATGAATAATACGTGTAAACCATTAACTAATAGTATTGATGACTTGATGAACTTTTTAATGTTAAGATTCAAAATATCAGGCCAAAAAATTGATTCCCTAAATTTAAAGACAGGTATGTCAATGACTAAATCAGTAAATAATAACATACTCTGATCAATTCCTCAACTAGTGTTTTAGTCCCATTAAAAAAGACAGAACTAGTCTCATTAATTTCCTCATCAAAATCATCAACCTTGATTCAGATTGTGTGCTTGATCCAGTACCTACATGTTTCTTCAAACAAAGAAGTGATCAACCCTTTATGAAATGCAATAAATTCTTCTCTTACGTTATGTACATGAATCATTTAAACTAGCAGTTATCAAACTTGTGATTTAAAAAGCCCGATCTCGACCCTTATCAGCTAATGATAGACCAATATCAAACCTCCATTTTATCTCCAAGATCTTAGATAAAGCTGTAGTCCAGCAGTTAGTTTATATCTTTATAGGAATAACATTCACAAAATGAATCGGTTAAGATTTATGTCTCACCATAGCACAGAGGCAGCACTCCAGATGACTGGTCAACTACAGCTAATGTGCCTTCTGTCTGGTAGTTCCAAACTCAGCATCCTACTACCAATATATTCACTATCCCTCCTCTGTACATGTCCAAATCATCTCAATCTGGCCTCTCTGGCTTTGTCTCCGAAACCTCTTACATGTGCTGTCCCTCTGATGTACTCATTCCTGATCCTATCCATCATTGCTACTCCCAAAGAGAACCTCAACATTTTCATCTCTGCTACCTACAGCTCTGCCTCCTGTCTTTTCCTCAGCGCCACTGTTTCTAAACCGTACAACATAGCTGGCCTCAACACTGTCTTGTATACATTTCCTTTCATTCTTGCCGATACGTTCCTATCACACATCACACCAGACACTTTTCACCAACCATTCCAACCTGCCTGCACACATTTCATCTCTTTTCTACGCTCTCCATTGCTCTGGAAGTTGAGTGTAAGTACTTAAAATCCTCCGCTTTCTTTATCTATTATGGATGCTTGTATAGCGCATTATTCATACACGTATATGCTCAATGCGCATGAGAATATTGTGTTGTTCTATCCTTTTGATGCCAAGCAGGAAGCAACAACTCCCAAATTTTAACGTCTTATGGTATGACACAGCCGGATTCGAACTCCGACCTTCCGGAGGATAAAGTGGACGCTCTACCAACTGAGGTAAATCCCCGGAGCTAAATCCACTTTGTCTTCTGCTCTGCCTTTGCCTTCTTCACCTTCCTCACCATCGGCGTCATCCTGCACACCACCATCCTATGCTGTTTGGCAACACTCTCACCCACTACTACTTTGCAGTCACTGACTTCTTTCAAATTACATTGCCTACACAAGATGTAGTCTACTTGTGTGCTCCTACCTCTGCTTTTATAAGTCACACTATGCTCATGGCTCTTCTTGAAGAAAGTATTCACCACAGCCATTTCCATCCTTTTTGCAAAATCTATCAACATCTGACCTTCTGTGTTCCTGTCCTGGATATGAAGCCTGCCCATCACTTCCTCGTCCCCTCTGTAGCCTGCACCAACATGTCCATTGAAATCTGCACAAATGACCACTCTTTGACTTCTGGGGGTATTCTGCATCATTTCATCAAACTCATTTCAGAATTTCTCCTTCTCTTCTAGCTCACATCCTGCCTGTGGGGCGTAAGCACTAACAACATTGAACATCACACCTTCAATTTCTGGCTTGAGACCTATCACTCTGCCTGACACTCATTTCACTTCTAGAATATTCCTGACAAACCCCTGCTTCCAGATCACTCATACTCCATTTCTCTTCTCATCCAAACCATGAAAAAACAGCTTAAACCCTGCTCCTAAGCTTCTAGCCTTGCTACCTTTCCACCTGGTCTCCTGAACACACAGTATGTCCACCTTCCCCCGCTGCATCATGTCAGCCAGCTCTCTACCTTTTCCTGTCATAGTTCCAACATTCAAAGTCCTTACTCTCAGTCTTAGACTCGCACCTTTCCTTTTCTCTCTCTGCCTATGAACATGCTTCCTACCACTCCTTCTTGGACCAACAGTAGCCCAGTTTCCACCAGCACCCTGCTGGTTAAAGGCACTGATGGCGGTTGTTGTTAATCCAGGCCTCGACCAATTCGGTATGATATTTGTTTTTGTGATTTGCATCTCAAAATTTTGCCACACGTTTTAACATCGGATGCCCTTCCTGACACAATCCTCTGCATTTATCCGGGCTTGGGACCGGTGTGAGGATGAACACTGGCTTGTGCCCCATCACGGCTGTATTAGGGGTGCCAATATAAATATACACATTTATATTGTCTATTTATTTAGTCATTCATTCATTTTATGAACCACCTAATACTAATTAGAGTCATGGTTAGGCTGATGCCTATCTCAGTCGACTCTGGGTGAGGGCAGAGTACCCCCTGGCTCGCTTGCCAGGCCATTGTATGGCAGAAACATGCTGATGGCTATGCAATCTCCTTTTGGTGAAAATCAACAATGGTTCTTTTCATGCCTCACACCACAGACAGTGAGGGACATGGCCTGCCTTTGATAACCCAGTTAGCTGCACTGGGGGGGGGGACAATGACAACCTTTTGAGAGTGAGGCTTGAACCCCAAACCTTGGAATCACCGGCACGTTACCTAGTCTATTTATTCTGTTTGTCTGTCTTCCTTTCGGCTATTTCCCTTTTACTCGGGAGTCGCCACAGCGAATCATGTGATTCGCACGTTTGATTTGGCAGAGGTTTTTTTTTACGTCGGCTGCCCTTCCTGTCACAACCCTTTTTAGCAAGGGACAGAAACACGCTGACGACTTTGCAGCCTACTCTTTACGAAAGTCAGCAATAGTTCTTTTACATGCCTCTCACCATAGACAGTGAGAGACATGGCCTGCCTTTGATAACCCAGTTAGCTGCACGGGGGGGCAGTGACAACCTTGTGGAGAGTGGGACTCTCTGTCCTTAATCACTCTAACTTGCTGCACGTCCTTCCCATCTCTATTTCTCTGCTGTGCCAAGCTATATAAATCATTTTCTCCCTCTTTACTTTCCAACCGAGCATACAAGTCATCAAATGCGCTCTGTTTGGCCTTTGACACTGCTACCTTTGCCTTACGCTGTGTCTCCCTTTACTCCTGTTTACTCTCTTCTCTTTGGTCCTCTCAATGTCTCAATTCTTCTTAGCTAACCTCTTCCTTTGTACACACTCCTGCACTTCCTCATTCCACCACCAAGTCTCCTGATCTCCTCTCCTTCCAGATGGCACACCAAGTATTCTCCTACCTGTCTCCCTGATCACATTAGCTGTAGTTGTCCAGTCATCTGGAAGCACTTCCTGACCACCCAAAGCCTGTTTCAACTCCTTCTTGAAGACACACGACACTCTTCCTTTTTCAGCTTCCACCACTTCATCTTCTGCTCTGCCTTTGCCTTCTTCACCTTCCTCACCATCGGCGTCATCCTGCACAACACCATCCTATTGCTGTTTGGCAACGCTCTCACCCACTACTACTTTGCAGTCACTGACTTCCTTCAAATTAAATTGTCTGCACAAGATGTCGTCTACCTGTGTGCTCCTCCCTCCGCTTTTATAAGTCAACTTGTGCTGCTGTTTCTTGTGGAAGAAAGTATTTACCACAGCCATTTCCATCCTTTTTTCAAAATCTACCAACATCTGTCCTTCTGTGTTCCTGTCCTTGATACCAAACCTGCCCATCACTTCCTCGTCCCCGCTGTTTCCTGCACCAACATGTCCATTGAAGTCTGCCCCAATGACCACTCCTTCACCTCTGGGGGTACTCTGCCTCACTTCATCTAACTCACTCCAAAATCTCTCCTTCTCTTCTAGCTCACATCCTGCCTGTGGGGCATAAGCACTAACAACATTGAACATCACACTTTCAATTTCTAACTTGAGACTCATCACTCTGTCTGATATTCTTTTCACTTCTAGAACATTCCTGACCAACTTCTTCTTCAAGATGACTCCTACTCCATTTCTCTTCCCATCCACACCATGAAAAAACAGCTTAAACCCTGCTCCTAAGCTTCTAGCCTTGCTACCTTTCCACCTGGTCTTCTGAATACACAGTATGTCCACCTTCCTCCTCTGCATCATGTCAGTCAGCTCTCTACCTTCTTTTTTCATAGTTCCAACATTCAAAGTCCCTACTTTCAGTCCTAGACTCATGCTGAGAGAAGAGGAATGGCATGAGTCTAGGACTGAAAGTAGGGACTTTGAATGCCTACGGACACGCCTCTCGCCTCTCCTTCTTCGACGTCTTCAACCAACAGTAGTCCAATTTCCACTAACACCCTTTTGGTTAACATCACTGATGGCGGTCTTTGTTAACCTGGGCCTCAACCGATCTGGTATGACATTCTTTCTTGTGATTCGCATATTTTATTTGGCATTTGTTTTAGGCCGGATGCCCTTCCTGTCGCAACCCTCTGCATTTATCCCGGCTTGGGACTGGCTTGAGGGAGAGACACTGATTTTTGCCCCTCCCTCACGGCTGCATTAATTAGGGCCTACATAATCGTGCTAATTTGATACAAACTGAAAAGTTGATGGTGAAGTCCTATGACAAAAATACATATCGTGCAGAGACTGATGGAAAACATAATCCCCACCAACGAATGGATGCCACATTCTTGTGTTGTTGCATAAAAGGTCATAAATTGGTTGGTTGCACAAAATGTTAACTGAACACTGTCACAGGGTTAAGTAATGATATTTATTGAAAACATAACTGAACACAACTTTGTGTGCACTACGTTGTTTTGATGTTGCCAAAACATCACTTACATCCCAACATCCTGGTCCAGTGCCATCTAGCATGGGACAAGGACTTAGCACATCTGTACTAGGGTTTCCTAAATCAGTGAATCATACACGTGCCGCATTTTTCGGATCATAAGGCACACTCAAAGTCCTTTCATCTTAAAAATGGATGATGTGCCTTGTAATCCGGTGTGTGTTATGTATGGACAAAGCTGTGCGATTTCATCTCACTGATACCATCAAAGCACAAGTGAAGTAAACTAATTCAAAGATTACTATCATTCTGGGTGGTTTAACCAAAGAACTACAACTGCTACATCTTGGTTTCAACAGGTCGTAAGTTAGAGGAATCTGGGCTTTATGTTCAAATACCGGCATTACGGCTATCGTAGTCTGGTGACTCGCTGAGTAATATGTGAGTGGCTGAGAAAAGTCTACATCACGGTCACCAGACCAGAAGACTGTTTCCTCCTCATCTCTATCTCTGTCTCTGTCTCTATTGATCTGCCAATCCATGTACGCCCATCTCACTGATACCGTCAAAACCCAAGAGAAGCAAACTAATTTAGAGCTTACTATCATTCCAGGTAGAATGCAGCCATGAGGTGGGGAGGCACTAACCAGTGTCTCTCCCCCTCATGCCGGTCCCAAGCCCGGAGAAATGCAGAGGGTTGTGTCAGGAAGGGCATCCGACGTAAAACCAATGCCAATTATTGATGATGCAAATCAAAAGTATTACCTCCATACCGGATCGGTCGAGGCCCGGGTTAACAACGACCGCCATCAGTGCTGTCAATCAACAGGGTGCTGATGGAAATTGGACTACTGTTGGACGAAGACGTCGAAGAAGGAGAGGTGGGAGGCGTGTCCGTAGGCAGAGAGAGAAGAGGAAAGGCATGAGTCTAGGACTGAGAGTGGGGACTTTGAATGTTGGAACTATGCACAGAAAAGGTAGAGAGCTGGTTGACATGATGCAGAGGAGGAAGGTGGACATACTGTGTGTTCAGGAGACCAGGTGGAAAGGTAGCAAAGCTAAAAGCTTAGGAGCATGGTTTAAGCTGTTTTATCACAGTGTGGATGGGAAGAGAAATGGAGTCGGAGTCATCTTGAAGGAGGAGTTTGTCAGGAATGTTCTAAAAGTGAAAAGAGTGTCAGACAGAGTGATGAATCTCAAGTTAGAAATTGAAGGTGTAATGCTCAATGTTGTTAGTGCTTATGCCCCACAGGCAGGATGTGAGCTAGAAGAGAAGGAGAGATTCTGGAGTGACTTAGATGAAGTGATGCAGAGTACCACTAGAGGTGAAAGAGTGGTCATTGGTGCAGACTTCAATGGACATGTTGGTGCAGGCAACAGAGGGGACGAGGAAGTGATGGGCAGGTTTGGTATCCAGGACAGGAACGCAGAAGGACAGATGTTGATAGATTTTGCAAAAAGGATGGAAATGGCTGTGGTGAATACTTTCTTTGAGAAGAAACAGGAGCATAGGGTGACTTATAAAAGCGGAGGTAGGCGCACACAGGTAGACTACATCTTGTGTAGGCGATGTAATTTGAAGGAAGTCAGTGAATGCAAAGTCATCGTGGGTGAGAGTGTTGCCAAACAGCATAGGATGGTGGTGTGCAGGATGACTCTGATGGTGAGAAAGGTGAAAACGGCAAAGGCAGAGCAGAAGACCAAGTGGTGGAAGCTGAAAAAGGAAGAGTGTCGTGTGTCTTCAAGGAGGAGTTGAAACAGGCTTTGGGTGGCCAGGAAGTGCTTCCAAATGACTGGACAACCACAGCAAATGTGATCAGGGACACAGGTAGGAGAGTACTTGGTGTGTCCTCTGGAAGGAAAGTAGATAAGGAGACTTGGTGGTGGAATGAGGAAGTGCAGGAGTGTGTACAAAGGAAAAGGTTAGCCAAGAAGAAGTGGGACATTGAGAGGACCGAAGAGAGTAAACAGGAGCACAGGGAGACACAGCGTAAGGCGAAAGTAGCAGTGGCTAAGGCCAAACAGAGGGCGTATGATGACTTGTATGATAGGTTGGATAGTAAAGAGGGAGAAAATGATCTATACAGGTTGGCACAGCAGAGAAATAGAGATGAGAAGGACGTGCAGCAAGTTAGATTGATAAAGGACAGAGAGGGAACTGTATTGACTAATGACAGAAGTGTGCTGGGAAGATGGAAAGAGTACTTTGAAGAGCTGATGAATGAGGAAAATGAGAGAGAAAAAAGAGTAGAAGAGGTAACCATTGAGGAGCAGGATGTAGCAAAGATCAGTAAGGGTGAAGTGAGAAGGGCATTGAAGAGGATGAAGAATGGAAAGGCAGTTGGTCCTGATGATATACCTGTGGAGGTATGGAAGTGTCTAGGAGAGGTAGCAGTAGATTTTCTGACAAGAACATTCAACAAGGTACTAGAGAGTGAGCAGATGCCGGAGGAGTGGAGGAGAAGACTTCCCGGGCGTTCTTAACACTTAGTGTGCTGGTGCCCATTTTTAAGAACAAGGGAGACGTGCAGAGTTGCAGCAACTACAGAGGGATAAAGTTGATGAGCCATACGATGAAGTTATGGGAAAGAATAGTGGAAGCTAGACTAAGGGCAGAAGTCAGCATTTGTGAACAACAGTTTGGTTTCATGCCAAGAAAGAGCACCACAGATGCAATGTTTGCCTTGAGGATGTTAATAGAGAAGTACAGAGAAGGTCAGAGGGAGCTACATTGTGCCTTTGTGGATCTGGAAAAACCATATGACAGGGTGCCAAGAGAAGAACTGTGGTATTGCATGAGGAAGTCTGGAGTGGCAGAGAAGTATGTTAGAGTGGTGCAGGACATGTATGAGAGATGTAAGACAGTGGTGAGGTGTGCTGTCGGTGTGACCGATGAATTCAAGGTGGAGGTGGGACTGCATCAAGGGTCAGCTCTGAGCCCCTTCTTGTTTGCTATGGTGATGGACAGGCTGACAGACGAGGTGAGACAAGAATCTCCATGGACTATGATGTTTGCAGATGACATCGTGATCTGTAGTGAGAGCAGAGAACAAGTGCAGGAAAATCTAGAGAGGTGGAGGTATGCCCTGGAAAGGAGAGGAATGAAGGTTAGCCTCAGAAAATCAGAATACATGTGTGTGAATGAGAAGGACCCAGGAGGAACGGTAATGTTACAGGGAGCAGAGATAACGAAGGTGGAGGATTTTAAGTACTTAGGCTCAACAATTCAGAGCAATGGAGAGTGTGGAAAAGAGGTGAAGAAGCGTGTGCAAGCAGGCTGGAATGGTTGGAGAAAAGTGTCCGGTGTGATGTGCGATAGGAGAGTGTCAGCAAGAATGAAGGGAAAAGTGTACAAGATGGTGGTGAGGCCAGCGATGTTGTATGGCTTAGAAACAGTGGCGCTGAGGAAAAGGCAGGAGGCAGAGCTGGAGGTAGCGGAGATGAAAATGTTGACGTTCTCCCTGGGAGTAACGAGGATGGATAGGATCAGAAATGAGTATATCAGAGGGACAGCCCACGTAAGATGTTTTGGAGACAAAGTCAGAGAGGCTAGATTGAGATGGTTTGGACATGTACAGAGGAGGGATAGTGAGTATATTGGCAGTAGGATGCTGAGGTTGGAACTAACAGGCAGAAGGCCTCGAGGAAGACCGAAGAAGAGATTTATGGATGTGGTGAAGGAAGACATGAAGGTCGTTGGAGTCAGAAAAGAAGATGCGGAGGACAGGGTGAGGTGGAGGCGGATGATTTGCTGTGGCGACCCCTGAAGGGAGCAGCCGAAAGTAAAAGAAGAAGACTATCATTCCAGGTAGATTAACTAAAGAACTCCAACCACTATATACTGTATTGGTTTCAAAAGGTCGTAAGTTAGAGGGATCCGGGCTTTATATCAAAATCATGCAACTGTTAAACTCAGACACTGAAGATGAAGAATTTGATGGATTTGTATTAGAGGAATGAACAGAAAAAGTGAGTTTATTGTTTTATGTTGTTACAACTGAACAATGTCGAAAGTTATTGTGAAGCGTATTATTTTACTGGTTACCGGTGTATTAACATGCTTCTGGCATCACTGGATGTTGCATGTATTCACTCTCTTCGCGAGGAAAGAATCCATCCTGGACAGCTCACCGGCCATCATAGGGCAGGAACACGCTGACGGCTATGCAACCTACTCTTGAGGAAAGTCAGCAATAGTTCTTTTACATGCCTCTCACCATACACAGTGAGAAACATGGCCGGTCTTTGATAACCCAGTTTTCTGCACTGGGGGGGCAGTGACAACCTGTGGAGAGTGGAGCTTGAACCCCAAACTCTAGAATCAGTGATAAGGCCACCACTGCCACACGTGTATTATTTTATATTTTGTCTGTTACAACTGAAAAATGTTGAGAGTTATTGTGAATGAGTTGAATCAAGTTTGACTTATCTGACTTTTGTTTCGCTTTATGCTTTATGCTTTTCGCTTTTGTTGCACCTTATAAACTGGAATACCTTATGTATGAAAATAGACCATGCAAACATCATTCATTGAATATTGCGCCTTATAATCCGGTGTGGCATGCAGCCTGGAAATGTGGTAATAACAAATGAAGCTCACTGTAACATTTTCTGGAAATTTCTTTGAGACATTTATTGAAAATTTGAAAGTCTAAAAATAATGTAAATTAAACTTTGTAGCATAGCTATTAAAACATAAATTGATATGTGGGTGGCTGCCATGTCTATAGTCTCTGTTGTATAATATGGTATGTGCAATCTCATTGCTGTCTATTGCTGAGATGACATCATAAAGTATGTCAATAAGGAATCTCAGGTTCATGATGAGTCAGGAATACACACTGAATAGGATGCCAATCCATGCAGCTAAACATAACTATTGGAATGTTCATGGGAAGTGGAAGAAAACTGAAATATTTGCTGCAAATTGCAAAGGAAACTGCAAGGTTTCTTGTTAGGATTTTGTATTATCTAAACACATTATTGACTCTTAAGAATTTATTTGAAACAGACAGAAAATGTGCATGCTACATAGCTACAGTCGTGCGAAAAAATTAGGACACCCTAGTTAATTGTCAACTCTTGATTATTATTATTCTGTAATGCTCAATCTTGTTTTTATTTATTTATGGAAAAGAAAATTATTTAATTGTAATTGAACAACATAAATTAACATATTTTACTCAAACAAATCATATCAATGAAAGAAAAAAGAGACACCCTAATAACTATTGTTACCCCTTAAGATGAAATAACTGCAGTGAGATATACTGGTCTCAGTCATTGAACTGGGAAATGTTTAAGGGGTTTCTTGAACGAACAGCCCATTTCAAGTCACCCCACACGCTCAATGGGATTAAGATCAGAAGTTTGATTTGGCCATTCCAGGACTCTCCACTTCGTAGTTTTCAGTCAGTCTTTAATGGTATGTTTTGGGTCATTGTCATGTTGCAATGTTCATTTTGCACGTCAATTTTATTTATCATTATTATTATTATTATTATTATTATTATTATTATTATTATTATTATTATGTTCAAGCACCCTCCTGATACACAGTACAATTCATGGTGGATTCTATGATGGTGAGCTGGCCAGGTCCTGCTGCACCAAACCATGACACTTCCACCTCCATGCTTCACAGTTGGTATGAGGTTCTTTCCCTGTAATGATGTACAGGGATCCCTTGCTTCACGCTTCAATTAATGCGGCTTCAGGGCATCGTGGTTTTTAAAATAAATAAATAAATAAATATTAATCGAATTAAAAAATAAGGAAATCAATGAAGAATAGGTGGAAAAGTTAAGGAAAATGTCACAAAAACAAGGCCAGTTACGAAAATAACAAAAAAAAAAAACCTAAACCAACACAAAACAAAAAAACAACCCAAAATCTCCCATCAAAACTGAATACATAATCATAATTCATACTTATATTTATGATCTATCTTTCTGTAGATTTTATTCCATTTCTATTTCTACTTGTTCTTCAATTTCATTTCACATTCACTTTCGACCTTGGATAGCTTGGTATCTCCGGATGTTTGCAAAACGAATGTTGGTGAGTTGGAGAGCATCTGTATTTATATTTTATTTACATCTTATGTTATTTTTTTCAATGTTTAATTGTTATCAGTATTTATAGCACGTGGTATGTATTTATTGATATTATATACACATATACATCAGTCAAGAGTGGGGGGTGAGCCTACTTCGCAAATTCCGATGGTCGCGTGGAGATCTCGGTCCCAATTAACTGCGAAAAGTGAGGGATTTCTGTATTATGTTTCTGTAAAACATCTATTCTGTTCTTGGGTCCAAGTAATTCAACTTTGAAAGATGCAACTCTCATGCATCTTCTTTCAGCATCTTTTGGTCTGTTCTGAGGATGAAATTGCTTTCTCAACCTGAGCTGGGAATGGAGGCAGTTGTTTTGAATGTCCTCCACTTGTACACAACTTTCTGGATGGTGAAGTTTCACTACAGCGACTTTCAGTAATGGCCATGTAGTAGTTGGACAAACACGAATCCGAGAGAAGGGTCCAGATGTGTGGCTAGAAGTCCCAAGCAACATGTCTGTGCCATGGAAAAAAACGTGCTATCTAAGCTTGATTGACTGGTGAATATACTATTAGGTTATAATAACGTTTATTTGGTATGTTGCTTAGGTGGACTCTGCAAATCAGAGGTAATGGGATTTTGATAGGCATCTGTTTTTTATATGAAATACTGGTGTGTCAGCAATTTCTGTAAAGCATGAGAGAGAGAGAGTGTGTGTGTGTGTGTGAGAGAGAGAGAGAGAGAGAGAGAGAGAGAGAGAGAGAGAGAGAGAGAGAATGAATGTTTGTGAGCAAATAAAAAAAAAAAAGGCAGCTTCTGCCCAAAACCCCAACATGCACCAACTCGAGGTAGGCCCTTAGTAAATGCTATGAGGGCTGTTATGTTTGTACGCAGTGGTTTATGTTTGTTTGTCTTTGGTGTTCTGTATTTGTTTGTGTTCAACCTGTTTTCCAGAACCACATATATATATATATATATATATATATATATATATATATATATATATATATATATATATATATATATATATATATAATGTATTGCTTGCACACTCAGATATGTATCCCACAGGCCATTTTTATATCTGTATCGCTGTCCCGATCTTGGATATATCAATATAATTTACTATGAGGAACTTAATACCAAATAGTACAACAATTTTCGAATGGCACATATAAATATACAATCCCTAAATACTAAAGTCCTGGCTGATCCAGTTAAACGTAGGGACATCTTTAAACGAGTCCGGGAGCAAAACATACATATATGTTGCTTCTAGGATACACATACTGATCTAAAATCTGTTAAGAGAGTCAAGGCAGAATGGGGGTTAAACGCTGTTATATCTTCTTTTTCATATGGGGCAGTGGTGGTCTAGTGGTATAGGGCGCTGGATTGCTGATCCAAAGGTTGGGGGTTCGAGTCCCACTCTCCACAAGGTTGTCACTGTCCCCCCCCCAGTGCAGCTAACTGGGTTATCAAAGGCAGGCCATGTCTCTCACTGTCTATGGTGAGAGGCATGTAAAAGAACCATTGCTGACTTTCGTGAAGAGTAGCTGCAAAGTCGTCAGCGTGTTTCTGTCCCTTGCTAAAAAGGGTTGTGACAGGAAGGGCATCCGACATAAAAACCTCTGCCAAATCAAACATGCGAATCAGATGATTCGCTGTGGCGACTCCCGAGAAAAGGGAAAAAGCCGAAAGGAAGACAGACATATCTTCTTTTTCATCACATGCAAGATGTGTGGCTATTTTATTTAATAGAGGTTTTGAATATGAAATACACAAAAGTACAATAGATCAAAATGGAAATTATATAATTTTAGATCTCACTATATCAACTTTGGTAAAATTCACATTAGTAAATCTCTACGAACCAAACAAAGACAATTTGGATTTTATACAACCATCTTTAATATTATTGAAGAATTTTGGAAATGACGGCTATGTTCTATGTGGGACTGGAATTTAGTTATAGACCGAGAAAAAATCTTTACAACTACAAAACAGTAACCAGATTGACCACATTGCAGTTCGCCAGCCCTGGAGGAGCCCCTACAAGATGTCTGAGTCAAGAGAGGAGCTGACATAGGATCAGCCCACCACCTGGTGATTGCAAAGCTCAGGGCCAAGCTCGCATCAAGAAAAAGGCAGAATAACCTGCGAGTGAACAGTGGTCAGCCCTTCAAAATAAAAATCCTTCAGTTACGGTACCCTTCCTTGATCCTGATCCACCTTGTTCTACTGAAATTATGTCTTCGGTCGTGGAATATTTTGCTGCGGGACTGTCAGACCATCAAGTTTACCTGGTTTATCAAAGGATATGAAATGTCAGGCGGCATGGTGGCGTAGTGGTTAGCACATCCGCCTCACAGCAAGAAGGCCTGGGCATTTCTGTGTGGAGTTTGCATGTTCGCCCCGTGCTTGTGTGGGTTTCCTCCGGGTGCCCCGGTTTCCTCCCACAATCCAAAGACATGCACAGTAGGTTAATTGGCCGTTTTTAATTGCCTGTCGGTTCGCATCGTGCAGAAGACAATGGCAAACCACTGCACTAATCCTAACATTTCCTAACTCCACTAAAAAAACATTTAACATTTTCAACTTTGGACAATCCATACAGAAATGAATTCAGTTGTTTCACAAAGGCACCGAACCATGTATTATACAAAATGGTCACTTTTCTAGTTTTTTCTAAAATTAGGTCGAGGTTGTAGACAGGGTACCCAATTTCTCCCTACATTTTTATCATGTGTGCTGAACTCTTAGGAATAGCGATCAGAGGCAACAAAGGTATAAAAGGTATTAGACTGTGGGATACAACGTTTAAAATATCTCAATATCAAGACAATACTTCTCTGTTGTTGGATGGCAGTGAGGAATCACTAAGAGAATTCTTAATTACTTTGGAATGGTTTTACAAAATTTCAGGACTAAAAGTAAATATAGAAGTATATAAAAATTGTTTGGTTGGGCTCGATGCGGGAGTCAGACTGCCGGTTTTGTCACGAAAAGAATCTGGATTGGTCCAACTCTTTTACAGGTTCAGGAGTGGATTTTTCAGTATTGGATATATCAATGGCGGATAGTAATATACTACATAGGATCCAAAATATTAAAAATCTTCCTAAAAAAACAGTCCTATTGCAGTTTGACATCACTGGGGAAAATTACAGTGATAAAGTCACCTATCCTTCCAAAAATTAGTCACCTTTTAATGTTGCTCCAAAACCCTAGCGAATAAATAATTAGAGAAATTGATATGTTTTTTCAATTTATTTGGAATAAAAAACCTCCCAAAATCAAAAAGTTAGTTCTGGTTAAAAAGTATGAAGAAGGTGGACTAAAAATGGTTAAAATGGCAAATTATATTAATAGTTTGAAACTATCATGGATTACAATATTTTGTCAATAACAACATACTTTGAGTGTTTTCCCCCAAAACTATGGGGCTCATACTATACTGGCCATGGGTCCTGTATTTCATAAATGCACTTCCAAAATTGAAAACCCTTTCTGGTCTGATGTTATGTAAGCTTTTCCAAAATTCAGTGAATGTCTTGAACCAGACATTATATTAGATATATTGAATCAACCAATTTGGGGAAATCCCAGGATAAAAATAGAATATATTAAAATGTGGCATGAAAAGAATGTTAAGTGTGTTAAGGACCTAGTGAAGGAAGATGGTAGTCTTAAATCATTACAGGAGTTGAAGTTAGAATATAATATACAAATCACATTTCTTGACTATTATAGGCTGATGAATGCAGTTCCAAAGACATGGCTCAATAAGATATTTATCCAAAATTTCCCCAATTTTCCATTTATACCACCACAATTGCAAGCTATTCTCACTGTGAAAAAGGGTTGTAGTACATATTCTATTTTTTTTTTTCTCGCAAAATTGAGATTACTTAAATTTTCAGAATTGTGATAGTATAAATTGAAAAAAAATCTATTATTTTTGGTTACATTTGACACATGTTTGAGATATTTTCAATATAAGATACTACACCGTATCCTGCCCACCAACAAACTTCTCGCCCAAATAAAAATTAAGGATTCTGATAAATGCTCATTCTGTAGAACTGGTGCAGAATCTATACTTCATTTGTTTGTTGAATCTGAAGCTGTATCCCAATTATGGTTCGATGTGCAGTGGTTGATCTCTTGTGGCTATACGAATTTTGATCTTCAATTCAGACATTATATTTGGTAAGCTTGATAAGCTTGTCTCCTGTTACCTAGTTTGCACCTGTATATTACAAATTTAGAGATGCAAACTTAGTAACAGGAGACCAAGTGCTGCTGCAGTCAAAGCGTATTTAAACTATGTTAAGGAAATAGAAAAAAATCATTGCAATAACAAACAACAAAGCTGATAAGTTCTATGGTAAATGGGCAAGGCTATTGAATAAATTATAATGTGTCTTGTAACATAATTTGAAGGTATATAATACAGTAATAATACAGTTCTGATATTTTTGTAACACCTGCAAACTGAATCTACTTTTTTTTCTCTTGTATTATTATTATTATTTATGTATTTATGTTCTCTGTTTAAAGATATTGTGGTTTGTAAAATATAAATGTGGTTCTGGAAATAAAAAGAGAATTATAAAAAAAAAAAAAAAAAAAAAAAAACTTTCCAGATGGTGGAATGGCTAATGTCAAATTCTCTTGACATATTTTTAATCCCTTACCAGACTCATAAGCAGCGACACTCTTCTTTCTGAGAGCTTCAAACAGCTCTTTGGATCTTACATATATATATATATATATATATATATATATATATATATATATATATATATATATAGAGAGAGAGAGAGTATATATTAATTATTATATAAATAAAAATATTATATAAATAATATATTTTATATTGTACTGGGAGCCAATCATTTATTTATTCATTCATTTTTTGAACTGCTTAATCCTAACTGGGGTCACGGGAAGGCTGGCGCCCATCTCAGCTGACTCTGGGTGAGGGCAGAGTACACCCTGGACAGCTCGCCAGGCCATCACAGGGCAGAAACACGCTGATGGCTATGCAGCCTACTCTTGAACAAAAGTCAGCAATGGCTCTTTTACATGCCTCACACCATAGAAAGTAAGAAACATGGCCAGGCTTTGATAACCCAGTTTTCTGCACTGGGGGGACAGTGACAACCTGTTGATAGTGGGGCTTGAACCACCAATCTTAGGATCAGTGATCCAGCAATTTACCACCAGGCCACCACTGCCCAGAAGCCAATCGAATACTAATTAAACACTATTATCTGTATCATTTCAAGTGTAACTCTCTCTCTCTCTCTCTCTCTCTCTCTCTCTCTCTCTCTCTCTCTCTCTCTCTCTCTCTCACACACACACACACACACACACACACACACACACACACACACACCATGTTTGAACACGTTCCTCCATGTAGATCTCATGCTTGCAGAGATATTTGGGCTTCTTTTGTCTAGGCTTGTATCACTTCATATCAGCAAAGCTGTCTCTAGCATTACATCACACAATCAAACAAAAGGCATGATAGTGTGGGTTGAGTCAGGTAATGTGCTGAGAGGATTAAGGTGTAAGATTGTGTCTGACCTTAGAGTTCAAGTAGAAATATTAGAGAAAGGCTGTCTGGAATAAATGACATAAGGATGGGAGGGAGAGTGGAAGGAACTGTAATATGAGAACTAATTAAATGTTATGCTTAAATACAGATTCTGCAGATAGAACTGTGTGAGTAAATGTTTTCTTTTTCATGGCTCAAGCGTATCCTCCAAGTTCCTCCAAATGTAGACAACCAAAAGTATGACCATTTACAGGAAAATATTTCAGGACCAAATATTATGATGTACTGTACAGCAAATCTGACAGGCAACATAACCTAAAGCATTAACACATAATTGAACAAAAATGACAGGATCAGTGACATCCAAAAAACCCAAAGCAACAGCATACTACAACACCATTAAACACCTGAAAGATTCTTGTATTCCAAATTATATGATGGCTAAAATAACGCAATCATAGCCCTCTCTGCCGGATATACTTTTGTCACTGTGGCCTCTAAGAGCAGAGATAGTTCACTACTGTCTTGTCATATTAAATTTTATCCCTTTTATATGTATAAGTTTCTCAGATGTAAAATTTTGGGAAATGTATATTGTTAGTTCACTTATCAAATCAGAGGAGGAAAAAATGAATGTAATTACAATATAGCTTGGCTTACAATTCTGAAGTGGAATTTTCAACTTCCAACTCACCTTGCCAGATTTGACCACATATTTGTACAAAATTAAGTCAATATTTTTGGATAACAACCTTATTACACTGGACTGCACACAAGTATATGATCAAGTACAACTCACCTTTCACTCTATTTCATCTCTCAAAATACTCTTTGATGAAATGTTTTCTTTATTTCTCTCTCTTTGTCTGACTTGCTTTTCCCTTTTTCCTTTTAAGTACCGTATTTTTCGTATCATAAGGTGCATTTAAACCCTTCAATTCTAAAAAGCGGATGGTGTGCTTTGTAAACCGGTGCGCCTCGGCTCCATCTCACTGACACCATCACAACCCAAGTGAAGCAAACTAATTTAGAGTTTACCAATTATTAAATAATAATTAAATAAAATGGATTAACCAAATAACTCCAACCGCTAGATATTGTTGTCAACTGGTCATAAATTAGATGCATCTGGGCTTTATGTCCAAATACTGGGATAAAGCACTGCTACAGGTGTCCACCTTAGACCTCCTGAGACCTTGGATTAACCTTCTTGAATTTAAAGTTACACTGACACAGCACCTTAAGAGTAATGATCTCCATTCTGTAATGAACGCAATACTAATGCACTGTCTCTTTAAGGGGGCGTGACTGAGAGAAGGTCATGACCCAGGGAGACTTCTAATCTTCATCTCTGTTGATCTGACTCCGTGCGCATATATAATAAAATATAATAATATAATACTAAAAATAATAGAGGGATCTGGGCTTTATGTCCAAACCACAACTGTTAAACCCATGCATTGAAGATGAAGTATTTGATGGATTTGTGGATAAGAAATGAACTAAAAAAGTGAGTTTGTTTTTTATTGTTACAGCTGAATAATGCTGAGAGTTATTGTGAATGAGTTGAATCAAGTTTGACTTACCTGACTTTCATTTCACTTAATGAAATGGCACATTCGTTGCCATTGCATCTTATGATCCGGTGCGTCTTATGGTCCGGAAATTACAGTAATTTCAATACATTATCTGGAGCTGTTGCTAATATTCCGAAAATTGTGTCATGTGATGAATTTTAGGTGGGGTTAAGCAAAAATTTGTATTTTTTTTCCCAGACTCAAAAATTAAACGGGGTTCGTTGTATATATAAATACCACTGTTATATTAATGATTTCATGGTGGAGTAGTGGTTAGCACATCCACCTCACCTCACAGCATGAATCGATTTGGCCTGTTGACACAATCAGGTGAATAACATTGATTTATGCTATGTTTTGTCAATTTCTGAGCATTCCATCTGTATACTTCATGGGAAATTGAGATTCATGAGACTATGATTTTTCAGTCTTCAACTGTCTGATTTTTGTTAGCCTGCATTCTTAGCTTCAGTCATTTGACTTACAGACTGGGAATCAAATTTAAAATCACTGAGATATTTATCTTACCCTAAAAGTCAAAGTGAACATTATCATAGACTGCTATTTCTTTTTTGTTTCTTTTTCTTTTTTGCATTGCACTGTTATCTAGGAATTTATTCATTAAATAATTGTATGAATTAATAACTATATACTGTAGTTGTTCTTAATAAATTCTTCAGTGTGTCTATGTACAGATCAAAACTGAGAATTCAACAGCCTTACATCCTAGTAAAACACACATGCTCTCTCTCTATCTCTCTCTCTCTCTCTCACACACACACACACACACACACCAGTCTCCAGTGTTAAAGCTTGCTATTATAGCCAAGGTAAATCAGTAAGTTTGACCCAGGAGATTATTTAGAATAACTTGCTGCACCATTTTCTTTAGACCGATAAAGCTTTGTGTTAATTAATAAAACAGATTAGGCTCTTTAATTGCATTTGGTCAAATGTACAAGGTTCTATAAAACTGGACTCATACTAAAAATGAGTTACACTACAAATAATAGTAATATACAGTTGTGTTCAAAATAAAAACAGTCAGAAATCACTAAAATGATCAAATTAACTTAAGACTCAGACATTGAGTGGCTGAAAGAGAAATG
The DNA here is from genome assembly GCA_024760905.1 of Plotosus lineatus. Classification (NCBI taxonomy): domain Eukaryota; kingdom Metazoa; phylum Chordata; class Actinopteri; order Siluriformes; family Plotosidae; genus Plotosus; species Plotosus lineatus. The sequence goes on along the minus strand of CM045729.1, from coordinate 42,394,970 downwards.
GTGCAACATTTTGTGGACTGATGAAAATAAGATTGTTCTCTTTCAGTCTAGTAGCCGGAGACAGATTGTCAAACGACCCCCAAACACTAAATTCAAGCCGCAGTCCACTGTGAAGACAGTGAAGCATGGTGGCACAAGCAATATGATATGGGGAAGTTTTTCATAGTATGGTGTTGGGCCTATTTATTGCATACCAGGGATCATGGATTAGTTTGAATACATCAGAATACTTGAAGAGGTCATGCTGGTTTATAACGAAGAGGAAATTCCCCTTGAAATGGGTGCTCCAATGACCTCAAACATACCAGTAAAGGGTAACATCTTGGTTACAGACTAACAAGATTGAGGGTATGGAATGGCCAGCCAAATAGAAAAATGTGGTGTCTGAGGCAAAACCAAGAAATACAGAAGAACTTTGGAATGTAGTTCAATCATCCTGGCCTGGAATACCTGTTCACAGGTGCCAGAAGTTGGCTGATTCCATGCAACACAGATGTAGAGCAGTTCTCAGAAACAGTGGTTATACAACTAAATATTAGGTCAATGATTCAAAGTAACATTTTAAAACTTTTTTCAGTTTATACCATGAAAGTTTGAGTTTTGTAAAGAAGAATGCAGACAATGCTGTTTTTTTTTGAACATTGTGTATGGAAATCAAAGCTATTATAAGGATTTTGAGCTTTATTCACTTTTTGAAAACAAACTGCTATTATATTGTATACAGCTGTATACATTTTAATTCACGAAAGTCAGGACTTAGAATTGTGCATATGTGGATGTAATTTTAACATGCAAGTATGCTTTCTTCAGTTGGCCTATTTGCAAATGTTCCTAGTTTCTCATAAATCCTTCTCCACCCAAGCTCAGGGCAGACTTGCACCTGACATGCTATGATCAGAAGCACACCCACTTGGGCTATCAATGACACACAGGCGATTCAACACTTAGCACAAGTCATCAATCAAGTTGTAATCCCCTAATGCCTGCATGGCTAATTAGCCCCTCCCTCTCCCTACCTCCTGTAGTCATGATCATGCTCCAAGGTAACAGAGGTTTTGTTTTTACCTGTCTGTATTAATCCTGAGTCAGCAATCACATTCTAACCCACTTGATAAATAACTGCTTTGGTTGGGAAACTGAAACATAGCATGAGCTCAACAGGGGCTGAAGGTGACCTTGCCTGATTTTAGGGCACTCAGCTGATAAAACATATCTATCTAGGGACAAGTATGCACTCAAATATAGTTGTCATTGCTTTATTTTTTTATTATTATTTACTAGCTTGGTTTAATGATACTGTATGCACTATTAGACAGTGTTTTTCTGCGCAGTTTGATCATCATCATCATCATCATTAATCATCAATCATCAATCATTATAGTCCATAGCCA
>CM045729.1:42363579-42388579 GCA_024760905.1 Plotosus lineatus | reverse complement strand
ATAAATCGGCAGAACTTTTTTCAGGTTCACCTTGTTAAAGTCACCAGCCATAATGAAAGCTGCAGAATGTAGTGCTTCTTGCTGTTTGATAAATCTCATACAGTTCATGAGTGCTTGAGTGGTGTCAGCATGGGGAATATAAACAGCAATACAGCACAGCACTGTAAACTCTCTGGATGGATATGTTGAATGAGGTGTTCAATATCATGACAGCAACCCAACCATGTATAATGTACATGCTGCTTCCCCTGCAGTTTCCCGAGAAGTCCAGCCATGTCTCTCTCTAAAAACAAAGACATTGCAGCCCAAATGCCCTGGTGAAAGGTCATCCTGGCCTGTAGTTTATCCAACTTGTTTTCCAAAATTTAGACGTTAGCTAGAAGAATGCTGGGAAGCAGGGACTGGTGGTGTCTGCCGTTCAGCTTGACCAGGAATGTGACTCTTTAGCCCCTTTTCCTCCAGCATTGTTTCCATTCAGGTAGTCATGATAAGCCTCCTCCACTCATTAAAACGTCTGTTGGTGGGGTCCGAGACTGTGATTATTCTCAGATAAAAATCTGAGTGATAGCGGTCATGCACAACAGTGTCATCTTGGAATCTTGGAAAGATTGTTAAGTATTAAATATCTTAAATGTTTATTAAACATTTAATATGATGTTCAAAACACAGGCTGTCTGGATGCTCTGATATCTATACAAAATAATATATCTAATAGTATAAATAGAAATATGTATCTCACACATCATTTTTTTATAATGCTGATATGCAGTATATTTCAGCCATATTTTGGCAGTCATATATTGATTATTCTTGGATAAAAACACTAGACCAGTCAAAAGGACCGTAATCTGGAAGTACAGGCATAAATTACTCATGGGTTAACAATATGTGAGATATGAATGGTGAATATGCACATGTACACAAACACATCTTTAAATTGGGACAATTAAAAATATTTTAAATACATCTGGAAAACAATCTTGGTCAAAAACTTGAACAAATGACTTTTTTTTTTTTTTGAAAACCAAGTTTATTTAAGGCCAACACCCGAAGGATTTATAACCTGGTGTGTTAGATCACAATAATTTGTGAAACATGGTTTTGTTTTAGTTTTGTGTGGAAACTGCAAATTCTTTGACCATAATTAGACAAATTCTGGGCAGTATTTTTTTTCCATAGACATCGGTCTGTATTTAAATATGGCATGGGTTAAAACAACCAACGGAGCATCTATTGAAAACAAATGTGTCTATGCCATCCTGTCTGCCTCATATGAAGCTGTGCATGCATATTCGCATTATGGTGGGAAGAATGGTAATGTGATCCTGTGGTATGCCTCTGCAGAGTCCAGGGTTTGTAAATATTTATTCCACTGCATACTGATACACATGCAGCCTCTGCTCATGTTGTTTCAGGAGCATACTCTTGTGAGTGGTGATCAGTGAAAATGCCAGGGAGGCATTCCTGTGTTTGGGATCACTCTACATCCATAGTAACAATTCACAAGCGAGGAAAAGGGTGTGGATTATTAGAAGGAAAAAAAAAACAACTTTGTGGTTACAAGTGCAGGAGGTTATAAAATAGGATAGCATAATACATAGGTAGTTAAACCTCAGCAAAATCACCATGAAACACAATGCATGTGTCAACTTTCATTGTTTCAATGTCACTTTTAAAAAAAAACCGCACAAACTGGAGCCAGAGTTCAAAACCATGATGATAAAATGATGTGATTTATATGATAAACCAGCCAGTTGTGCCAGAGACCACAACAGAGATGAGAAATAGAAGGTGGAGCACATCTCCCTCTGGTCCATGAGCACATTCATAATCAAAACGACTCAAGGCATACACAGAATTTGGCAGATTCACTCCAAGCTGAGATATTGACCAAAGGCACCATGATTCTCCACTGAAGCAGCTCCATATCCAGCCCTATTAACATGACAATTCTGTGCAAGGCTTTCCATAACACATTTATTTTTAATTTACTGCACATACAGAGTATGATTGTTTTTTCCAGGATCATATTCAGCTCACTTGAGGTTTCTCTGTGTCAAACTAACAACTTTTTCCCCTCCCGTAAGAAATAAGTCTTGAACCCAAGACTATGTTGGCTTGAATATACTTTGACAACCGGATGGAGATTGTTAGCCAATTGGAAAATGTTTATTTTCACTATAGAATTTAATCTGCATCATTCACAATAAATGAGCCTCTCTTGAAGCATGGGCACATTTTATGCTTCCGGCGTTAACATGACATTGATCAAACTAATTCCATGGTTCTCAAAATGATTGTGTGTTATTGCATTTTACAACATTCTTCATTGCTTAAAATCACAAAGTCCATTATGATTCATTTTCCTGCTGCCATAACCACGTATAAATTTTCCAAATAATGATTTTTTTTAAGAATTTGAATGATAATTTCCAATACCTGATAGGGTGGGGATTCCCCTCAATAAGGCCTCAATTTTGGAGATAGTATCACTGCCCAACAAAGCTTTGGATACATGTTTTATTGTTGTGTGTCAACATATGGGATCCATGAAACCAAAATGGATAACATGCTGCTTCTGAGAAATCTTTTTTATGGCATCAATCTTTCATTGGGCATGTTTGGAATCACATTTTCCCTCTGGTGTCACACGCCTTTAAATGTAATTTTGCCCAACACTAAATTATGTTTGCATTCTTAACACCACAAAATAAAACAATATATTTCACAATCATGCAATTTTAAAGGTGCTCGTTCACCAGTGAATAGCCTAAGTGTTTAATCTTTCATTATGTTTCACTGAAGCATTAGCTGCTTTCTTTCATTCATCCTCAGCATCTGCCCAGTCAGAATTGTGGTGTAAATTATGCAACACTCATTGTGTGATGTATGTCTGTATGTATGCGTGTGTGTGTGTGTGTGTGTGTGTGTATATATATATATATATATATATATATATATATATATATATAATATGTGTATATATAATATGTATATATGTATATATATATATATATATATATATATATATATATATATATATATATATATATATATATGTATATATATGTATGTATGTATATGTATATATATATGTGTGTGTGTGTGTGTGTGTGTGTCTGTGTGTGTATGTATATATATATGTAGAGATTTTTTTCTGAGTAGATCCTTCCGTAAGAGAGTTCTCAATACTTTTTGGTAGAGCAAATAACAATAAAAATAAAAGGACAGGGCAAAGACTTTCTATTGAAACTCCATTCATCACTACAGATCTATTTCAAGGGGTGGTGAAACCATCCTCTCTCTTCAGGTGATTATAAGATAAGATAAGATACAGCTTTATTAATCTCACAATGGAGAAATTCACTGTTACAGGCTCTTGAGGTACTATCAGTAGGGGGTGCAAAAATAGATACAAGTACAAACATACACACGTACATATATATTATATAAGTACATAAATAAATAGATACATAAATAGTATAAATTACTAAACAATAAAAGAAAAGAATGGAGCAACTTTATAGATTGGCCTATATTAAAGTGTAATGTATCTGAGGGCAGAGTAGATGGGTTGATATGGTTCACAGTCAGTGGGGTAGATGTGGTTGATTAAAGTGCACGGGGTTTTTATTGCACATAACCGGTATTTTCACAGACAGTTACAAGGTGGCGTTGTACAGTCTGACAGCGGTGGGAATGAACGACCTGCGGTAGCGCTCCTTCCTGCACTGAGGATGTCTCAGTCGTCCACTGAAGGAGCTGCTCAGCTCCTCTGCAGTCTGGTGCAGTGGGTGAGAGCTGTTGAACAGGATGGATGTGAGCTTTGCTACCATCCTCCTCTCACTCACCTCCTCCACAGAGTCCAGTGGGCAGCCGAGGACAGAGCTGGCCCTCCTGACCAGCTTGTTCAGTCTCTTCCTGTCCCGCTCTGTGCTGCCCGGGGCCCAGCAGATGGCAGTGTAGAGGATTGCAGAGGCTACCACAGAGTCATAAAAAGTCCTGAGCAGAGGTCTGCATACGCCGAATATCTGCATATGCAGAATCTATATATATATATATATATATATATATATATATATATATATATATATATATATATATATATATATATATATATATATATATATATAGTGTGTGTGTGTGTGTGTGTGTGTATATATATATATATATATATATATATATATATATATATATATATATATATATATATATATATATATATACACACACACACACACTCCTGCAATGCCTCTTCGCAAAACAACACACAGCAACTGGATACCTTGCTGGGCAGGATACACCCTGGACAGCTCACCAGGCAATTGCAGGGCCAACACTCACAGAACCATTCATATTCCCTCTCACAACTATGAGTGTTTTGGAACAGCCAGTTAACCTACTAGGCATGTCTTTGGACTGTGGAAGGAAACAAGAGTACCCGGAGGAGACCCACCGCCAGCACAGTAAGAACATATAAACTCCACACAGTTGGAAATTGAACCAGGACCGTTTTGCTGTGAGGCAGACGTGTTAATCACTACACCACCATGCCGCCATAATATTATTCATAAACATGATATTAGCTTCCACTGTCATGTTGATGACACATTGTTTCTCTACATCTTGTTGGAAATTTGTATAGTGTTATACCCCCATTTCAATGGAGCGTGCGGCAGACTCACGGAGGCAAAAATGTCATCACCCTCCAATGTTCCTTAGTCGTTCCGTCATCTTCCGTGTCCTTCCGTATGATTCCGAATGTATTCCTTCGCTTTCAGCATGCAAAAATCTTATGCAAACGTGCTGTTGAACATGTTCAAAAGCACGTTCACGGAAAAATCTTCCGACAGTGTTCCCTCAGGTTCCGCAGTCCATCCGTAAACGTTCCGTCATTTCCGCAAACACTCCGTAAACGTTTCTTTTATTCTGCAAATGTTCCGTAACCATTCTACGAGCATTACCCCCTCTTCCAGGTGGTTAAAAGCGGCCACGGAACGTTGGTGTTCATCTATGGATCCCCACGGAATACTCACGAAAGGTGCGGAATACATATGGAACAATAGAGAAACACTGCGTAATTTCTGTAGACAGTAAACGGAACAATGTGGAACGTTTGCGGAACATTTGCGCACTCACGGATGTGTGCATGGTTTTTAGTTTGAAACGATTTAGTGAGGTGCAAATAAAAGGAACATATTGACATTATTGATATTAAACATATTAACATATGGTAAATTTAAAATGTATTGTTCATTGTAAACATATTACAAATTATAAACATAGAGTACATTATAAACATCTAAATTATAAACATATAGTACATTATAAACATTTTGTACATTCTAAACATATTGTAAATTACAAACATGTTAAGCTTTTAAATTTATTGTACATTATAAACATATTATTAATTTTGAACATATAGTATGAATGACAGAATGATCTTCCTTGGTCGAATCTACATATTTATAGGCGGAATCAGGAGCAAATCCTTTGATCTTTGCTGATTTTTCCTCGTTGAAATGTGGTTACTACATGAGGGGTAGCCCTCCATCATTCCTTAGTCATTCCGCATTGAACGTGAACGTTCCGCCTGCATCTCAATCATTCTGTAGCTCTTCCTTCTAAAATGGAGTAGTGCCGTAGTTGTTCATCTAGTGTTCCGTGCTTTCTGTGAACGTTCTGTGAAATATCCGAAGGTCTTCCTTTGCAATTCGCACTCGTTCCGAAGGTAATCAGACCGCTTTTATGCATGTATTCAGACAATGTACCGCGGTCTTTCCGTGTCTTTTCCGCACATTCCGTGAACCTTCCAAGGGTGTTCTGAAGGTACAATTTTCCGTAGGTTTTTGACCCATTTTCCATGTAAAACTACTGAAGCTCCTCCATAGAGTGTGTTCCGCGCCTTTGCGCCATGATCATTGCATTCCGTGCTCCAGTGAAATGGGGCCATCACATTGTTGTATAAGTAAGAAATACTACTTTAAAAATTTGAGACATGTGTAAAGGACATTAGACACTGGATCCTTACTAACTTTTTGTATTTAAATTCTGATACCAAGAAGTACTTCTACCCAGATCAGACACAAATAAAAATAAGGTTACTGATTATAACTTTGGAAGGTGTTTCAGTTTCATCTTGTGCAGCAGAAAACAATCTTGATATGATGAACCCCAATATTTCATTTTGAGCTCATATTGATAATATTATGTCATAGCCTTCTTTCATCTCATGACTATGACTAAATGGGTATGATGTCACTGGAAAATACCTTTTGTTTATGCTTTTGTTATCTCACGATTAGAACATTGTAATTTGTTATTGTCTGGATGCAACAAGCTCTAGTTAACATAAGACCCTTTCTTATCTATAATGCATTGGATCCCAATTCAATTTTACACTGAAAATAAAATAGTACATTTAACCTTTAAATTACTTAATGGTCTTGTGCCACATGATTTGAACTGATTGTCATTTTTGATGCACCATACCCACTTGGATAAAAAGGTGCAGGCTGCTTAATAATACCTTGAATAATGAAGACTACTACAGGCAGCAGAACTTACCAATTATGGAATCGGTTTCTAGTTAATGTTCAGGACTCAGACTCAGACACTGTCTCTGTTTTTAAACTAGACCAAAAACAGATTTGTTAAGGAAAGCATTTTTAATTGCCTTTTATAATGCAAAGAAGCAGATCTGGGAGAGTTATCTTTAATCCTGGAATTGTATTTGGAATCCTGGAATTGTATATACCTATTATTATGTTGCACATTATAACTAATATATAATATATTGTTTAAAGTTTTATTCTTTGAAATATTGCGTAATTCTGTATAAACTTATACTAGTATCTAAAATTGGCAAAAGTTCATTGTCGACTCATTTGGAACCAATGAAGTGACAAATAGAGATACTGTATTTCGATTCTGTTTTCCTTTCTCAGGTGTTCTTACATTCAGCAACAATCCTGCCATCACAAAATCATTATCAAAAATGATGAATAATACGAGAGTCACCTAGTTAGCTATTCTTGAGTGATCCATAGCTTGGTGGCCATCTTGGATTTCTGGTCATGTGATTAGAAGTTGCCCTTTTTGCCCCACCAAAAAAAAGTGTTTGAAAGGTACAATACAAGAGCTATTCATAACATTAACTCATGTAAATCCAATATTTAAGCATCAAAAACCAATATATAAAATACATGTTGGTTATGAAGAAAAAAGCCTGGCATTTCAGGTTTCAGTATGGGGCACAGCTAGGGTTAAGATCCTCAAAGCAAACACTGCATCTGTGGTGCCCTTTCTTAGCATGAAATCAAACTGTTGTTCATTAATGCTGACCTCTGCCCTTACTCAAGATTCCACTATTCTTTCTCATAACTTCATCGTATGGCTCATCAACTTTAGCCCACTATAGTTGCCACAACTCTGCATGTCTCCCTTGTTCGTAAAAATGGATACCAGCACACTCCTCCATCCCTCTGGCATCCTGTTACTCTCTAAGTCCTTGTTGAATGTTCTTGTCAAAAAGTCGACTGCTACCTCTTCTAGACACTTCCATATATCCACAGGTATGTCATCAGGACCAACTGCCTTTCCACTCTTCAATGCCCTCCTCACTTCACCCTTACTAATCTTTGCTACTTCCTGGTCCTCAATGCTCACCTCTTCCAGTCATTTTTCTCTCTCAGTTTCCTCATTCATCAGCTCTTCAAAGTACTCTTTCCATCTTCCCAGCACACTTCTGTCATCAGTCAATACATTTCCCTCTCTGTCCTTAATCACTCGAACTTGCCGCACGTCTTTCCCATCTCTATTTCTTTGCTGTACCAACCTGTATAAATCATTTTCTCCCTCCTTACCATCCAACCTAGCATACGAGTCATCATACGCCCTCTGGTTGCCCTTTGACACCATTACCTTTGCTTTACGCTGTGTCTCCCTGTAATCCTGTTTACTCTCTTCAGTGTTCTCAATGTCTGTTACGGGCATGTAAATATTGGTGTGAATGTAAATATAAAAATAATGGAAGAGAGTCACATGGTGCGACTCAGCTGTTTGAGGCTGGAACTTTTCCATGAGGGCACCTAGTTGCTTGCGCATGCGCCCTGGTGGTGGGTCAGGCGATTGTGGAATTTTCCAGAATGGAAAATTCCCGAACAGTAGGGAATCTATATCAACGACCTGTTGCCGACAGGCTACAGTCACCTCGGGTCTCCTCCAGGCTCTTCGGGTCTCCTCCAGTCTCTTCGAGCAGATCATCTAAGGGGACTCATCTCGGCGGATGAACCATGGAACGCGCATCAACGAAGTTCGAGACTTCATTGTCGAAGTCCATCATCCACGTCCACACATAGCCCACGCGATGATGGTCATCATTTGTTTCGTCCGATACGCGGGATGGCAAACCTTTTCCCGCCAGCACATGCGCCACCTCTACATTTACCCTGCTGCGGGTGCTCGGTGACTATGGGACCCTTTGTTAATTTGTATGTGGTTTAGTTCTAAGTTGTAAGTTATGAATTTTGTCTTATTTTGTTCATATTATTAACTTGGACATAGTTAATATGTCATGGTCTGTCGTGCTTTGCTGGTTTCATGGGGCAATTTCAATCCTTTAAATTTTCCTATCCTTAACAAGTGGGGACTCATCTGATAGAATCCATTAGGCATACGTAACAATGTCCTGCTTCTTTTTAGTTAACCTCTTCCTTTGTGCACACTCCTGCACTTCCTCATTCCACCACCAAGTCTATCTACTTTTCTTCCAGAGGACACACCAAGTACTCTCCTACCTGTCTCCCTGATCACATTAGCTGTAGTTGTCTACTCATCTGAAAGCACTTCCTCACCACTTAAAGCCTGTTTCAACTCCTCTTTGAAGACAACACGACACTTCCTTTTTCAGCTTCCACCATTTTGTCTTCTACTCTGCCTTTGCCTTCTTCACCTTCCTCATCATTAGCATCATCCTGCACACCACCATCCTATGCTGTCTGGCAACACTCTCATCCACTACTACTTTGCAGTCACTGACATCCAAATTACATCATCTACACAAGATGTAGTTGATACGAAACTGGGTATAATCAGGAATATATCCCCAGTTCTGATCTGTAAAGTTTCTTGTTCATCGTGATTTTACGGCCATTTTGAATTGCCTCAGCTACGTAATAGAACTACCTGTTTTTGTCAGTTGAACTTTTTGCTTTGTATTGAATCAATTGTTTGTTCTGATGTGTGAAATTGTATATCAGCAGTTAGCTTATGATCAGTACTAACTTGACTTAGTCTAGCCCCAGTGAATAACGTCTGGCGTCAGGATAAATTTCCAAATTCATGAAAAACTAATTTTGGGTGGTCTTGCCGTGGTCTTGGAATTTTCATGCTTCATTGTGAAGTTTTCAGTTCATATAATTGACAGAATTGTGTTCTTTAGGTCGTCAGCTTAATTTTGATGTATAGTTTATTCCGCTACGACCTGTAGTTATTGTGCTATATTAGTTTATAGGTATTCGAGAAAACACAAATTCACCTCGTTCATGAACATTCCAGAGCTAGATCATGTGGGGCGTTTTCAATGACATCCGCTCTGATGCTATTTAAGCGTAAGCACTCTTCAGAGCAGGGCTTGCTGGGCTCACTGGACTGGACTGTAATCCATACTGTAAGGATGTGCTAGCTAGGTCAACTACCAGTCTGGTAGGATGGTACACTGAAGACTTATGAAGTTGAGTGTTTCCTTAACCTTTCAGGGCAAAGAATAGAAGATTGTCGCAGCTTGCATCATTATTGGAATATATTTTAGCCAGTCTTACTTTGATGTAGTGGATTCGATGTAAGACTTTGCATGGTATTATGCTTGAGTTAGCACAGGAAGTGCTGTCATTAGGTGCTGTCCCATAAGTCCTCCCCCAACTCATCTACCCAATTGGTCTTTGAAAGTATTTTGTTTTTAAAAGATGCTATGCCATCAATGAGCCTTGATAAGTCTTATAAGCATTTTATTTTTGAAAGGAGACTGTAAAAGAACCTGGAAGGAGATGCTATATTGAATATAAGTATCAAATATAATATTGAAATAAGCTAGATCGAGGAAGTCCAAACCTGACTGCCAACTCGTCAAAGCTTACAAAAGTTTGTCTCCACCAAAAATCAAATGTTGTGAATTCAAATCTGGAATTAAGTAGATGATTCTGCCCATAAACTTATCATCATCTCAAATTGGGGCATAAATATTTACCAAAAACCACAGGCTTATAGTAAAGGAGCCCTGGAACCATTACAAAGTGTCCTTGTTGATCTGAGATATGAGTGGTTGCACTCAAACTTTTTTTTTTTTTTTAATGAATCAAGATGGTTTCTATACAGGTTTTACAGTTATGATAAAGAATTGAATACATTACATCCTTTTTGAAGTCTGACCCGATTTTCAACCAGTCGATGTGTTTCCAGAAGCAATGCAATGTTACATTTTAAGTCACTAAGATAATTGTCTATCTTGGCTTTTTTAACAAGCCCATTCAGACCTTTCACATTCCAGCTAATGAATCTTACAGCAGCTCTCGTTGCATCAATACAGTTCCCCATGTTTATCAGATAAAATAAAATGAAAAAAAGAAAAAAAAAATAGAGCTGACCATGCAATGGCCTCGCAAGCGGTCCAGGATGTATTCTGCTCTTGCCCAGAGTTGGCTGAGATGGGCACCAGCCTCCCCGCAACATTAATTAGGAAAAAGCAGTTCAAAAATGAATGAAACTAGAGAGTTAATTGTCAGAAATTTGGTGAAACGGACCAGGAGTGTGCGGGGATGACCTCTGGAAGTCGAGATCTGGTAGGCTCTTCCAGATCAGGTGGTGTCGAAAAAACATCAGGACACATCATTTTATCAATACCTCCATCAATCAATTTTCTGGGATCTTTGCCATCCTTGCTGTCTTTGGGAATGTTCAAGATATGGTGATTTGATCTTCTTGAGCGAGCCTTTAGTGAGTCCAAGGAAGCATCTTGAATCAGAAAAGAAATATCTTACTTGAGAGATGTTCTCTGTTTTGCGAATTCAACAGACAGTTGGTTCATATCTACCCTTTTAGCTTCTACTGGCATTTTGAGTGTTAAAGGAGTGCCTTTGTAGCATAAATGTTTAAATCCTTTTCCAATTTGTTTTAACTGTGTGATGCTGCTTTGTGGCAAATAACAGTGGCTACATCGATCCACCTATTGATCTCCTGCTCCATTCTTCCCTCACTTGTAAACAAGACTTAGAGATACTTGAACCCCACTTGGGGCAAGACCTCATTCCAGACCATGCGGAAGCATTCCACATTTTTCACGCTGAGAACAATGACCCCGGATTTGGCGTTATTGATTCTCATCCCGGCTGCTTTGCATTTAGCTGCAAATCGCTCCAATGAGAGCTGGAGGTCCAGGATTCATGAATCCAAAAGGACAACCTCATCTGCAAAACGCAGAGACGAGATCCTATGGCCAACAAACTAAAACCCCACAGGGCCGTTGCTGCACCTAGATATTCTGTCAATAAAAATTATTAACATAATTGGTGACAAAGGACAGCCTTGGTAGACTCCAACCCTCAATGGAAATTAATTCAACCTTCTGTTACCAATGTGTGCCAAGCTCTGGCTCCAGTGATACAGAGACCGAAAGGCTAGAAGCAACAGGTGCGACACACCGTACTATCAGAGCACATCTCACAAGATAGCCCGAGGGACACGATCGTAAACCTTCTCTAAATCCACAAAATTCATGTGGACAGATTGAGAAAACTCCTATGCCCCATTTAGGGTCCTGTAGAGTGTATGGAGCTGGTTGAGAGTGTCGCGGCCAGGACAAAAGTCACATTGTTCCTCCTGAATCCGAGGTTCAACCATCGGTCAGATCCTCCACTTCAGTTCTCTTGCATAGACTTTCCCAGGTAGGCTGAGGACTGTGATTCCACAATAATTGGAACAAACCCTTTTTAAAAAGGGATACTACCACCCCTACATGCCGATCCAGAGGTATGGCTTCCAAAGACCACAAAATGTTACAGAGATGGGTCAACCAAAACAGTCCTACACCACCCAAAGCTCTGAGATATTCAGGACAGATCCCATTCACCTCCCAGAGCCCAACCACTGAGAAACTTTTTGACTACCTCAGTAACTTCAGCCCCAGTGACAGGTGGACCCCCACACAAACCCCCATGGTCTTCTTCCACGGAGAGCAAGTTGGTGGGATTGAGGAGGTCCTCAAAACATTCCTTACATCTCATGACAACATCCCCAGTTGAAGTGAAAAGCTTCCCACTTGCACTCTAAACACAATTTGTGGAGAACTACTTCCAAATCCAAGGGCATCAGATGGTGATCCAGAACTTCTTCAAGGCCAACCAATAATCGCTTTCCAGGCCTTCATGGAACTCCCCTCATGCCTGACATTTTGCATCGGCGACAGCTTGGGCTGCAGCATGTTTGACCTGCAAGTACCTGTGTGGTGCCTCGGGACTCCCACAGGAAATAAGCCTCCTTTTTCAGCTGGACAGCTCCTTTCACCCCAGGTGTCCACCAGTGGTTTGGGGGATACCGCCTTGACAGGCACTGATGACCTTCCAGCCACAGCTCTGAGCTCCCACTTCAACAATGGAGGCACAAACATGGCATATTCACATTCTGTGTCCCCTGCCTCCTTCAGGGAGTGGTTGTTGCTCTGCTGGAGGTGGAATTAAAGGCCAGTCCAACAGGAGACCATGCATACCATTCCCAGGAGACCCCAACTACATGCTTGGGCCTACCAGGTCTGGAGGGCATTGGAGTCAGCTCACCAGCAGGTGGTGATCAGTTGACAGGTCAGCTACTCTCTTCACACAAGTGTCCAGAACATGCAGCCACAATCCAATAAGATGGCTACAAAGTTGATGATCAAGCTGTGACCTAGGGTGTCCTGGTGTCAAGTGTACTTATAGACATCCTTATGTTTGAACATGGTGTTCGTGATGGTCAAATCATGACAAGCACAGAACTCCAACAATGAAATACTATTTTGGTTGATTGTAGAGGCCGTACCTATTGATAACATGTTTCCCCACATGTTACACATGATAACATGTTCTCCAGCATAGCCCCTAAAGACTCCTAAAAAGGTGTGTGCTGTAAACTGTTATTTGTTGCATAAGCATAAACGACAGTCAGGATCTGCTTCCTCACCTGAAAGCGGAGGGAAGCTACCCTTCCTTCAACCGGGAAGAACTCCGACATATGGTCACCAAGACGGGGAGCAACAACGATGCCTACACTAGACTGCTACCTCTCCCCATGAGCAACTGCAAAATTAAATATGGTGCAGCTCCCCTCAAGATGGGTGGTTCCAGAGCCCAAGCTCTGTGTTAAGGTGAACCTGACTATGTATAGTTGGTATCTTTCAACCACGCGTGTCATCTCGGACTCCTTCCCTGCCAGAGAGGTGACAGTCCGTGTCCCAATAGTCAGAGTCAGTAGCCGACAATCGGACCAACAGAACCCATATCTTCAGCTGCCACCCAGCTCACTATGCACGCAATCTATATAGCTCGTCCACAGGTGGTTGGTCCGCAGGAAGGTCGACCCTTTTCAGGCTAGGCCCATTGAGACTCCATGGGCAGAAACCTGCCCAGCAGGTACTCACCTTTGGGCCCTTCCCTCCAGGCCTGGCTCCAAGGGGGATCCCCAGTGACCCACGTCCGGACAAGTAAAATCATGTCCTTTTATCTGTCTCCATATAGGGGATTTTTTAAGCATGACCTTCACCTAGGACCTGTTTACCTCACGTTACCCCATCAGGGGTATAATGCCCCTAACAACATACTATGATCAGTAGGACATGCAATCCCCTCTACCAATGATAAGGTAGTGATTCAAGGAAGGGAACCCATGTTGTTTTATTTATTTTTTTTTAAATGCTTGCCTTTTTTGTTTTGTTCATACATTTCAAGTGCATTTAATCGTGTTCATTTTTATTCTTTATCTTTTTGGTTATATACATGCCAACACTGTTAGATCTACGAAAAAAGTTACACACCTGCTCCTCAATCAATTTAGAGTTTAGGACAGTGATTTCAATTTAAAATATTCTGAGATCCAAGAGAAAAGAGGTGTGCATTCTGAATATAGGTTCTCATTCATTTCTAGAGTAATTGCATCCCACAGTCTTAATACTTTTAAAGCTGGAATCAAGCCATCCATTTTATAATCTGCTTACTGAAAATATTTGTGAGGTGCACCCTTCTACTTTGGGACATCTGACTGTACTGAGAGATAACATGATTTTCAAACTCATGTCATCAATTAAGTGAACTCTGTTGCTCCATTTTCATTAAGGTCAGTCAGCTGATTAACAACCAAAATATTTCATATAAACTTCCATTAAAACCCCGACAGCCTTTTTGAATTAATGAAACAGGTAATCAATGAAAGGCAACAAATGTATACATCATGTTGACTTTTTGTAATGCCTACACAGAAAAAGACCGACCCTTTAAACTTGGTGTCACCAGGCTGGCTGTGTCATTGTACGCCTTGATAACTCCCATGTTAAAGAACTCCTCCGGAACTACCATCTCTGTGAACCACAGCAACATTTTGTTGTTTTAAGCAATTTGTAAAAATTCATGAATGACGCTACAAAACTCTACAGCATGCTATCAGAGATGGGCAAGCTGGAAAATAAACCAAAACACACCTAGAAAAATTAAGCACCTGAGCTGTACACCATTGTAGATATCCACCTCCAAACTTAAATCATATTCACATAAACAAACCTTTTATGGAATATGTTTCCTATTGTTAAACTATTCTAGTCTTATGACTGAGTTCCTCGAATGAGGCAAAATCTGTCAATGTTATTTTCAAGAGCCATCACTGTCCTTGAGCCATGTGGATATTTATAGAAAAAGCAGTGGTGCTGTCAGTTATACAAAACACAAAAGCGTACTACAGTGTTGCATGCCAAATAAGAAAGTACTGCAAGACTGATAAGCCACTTCTTGTTTTCATAAATCTATATCTGTGTTCAAAAGAAAACAACCATAGCATAAGAGTAATGCTTTCATTAGACATAAGCTATTTTCACTGGGGAGGCTGGTGCCCATCTCAGCCAACTCTGGGAGAGGGAAGAGTACACCCTGGAGAACTCATAAGGCCGTTGCAGGACGGAAACACCCTGACAGGAATGCAGCCTACTCTTGACAATGTTCAACAAAGGTTCTTTTACATGTCTCTCATTTCATTTTTTTCCTCAGTCATTTGCCAAACTGTTCACCCCAATTAATATTGTGGAAAGGCTAGGGTCTATCTCAGCTGACTCTGGGGGATCTGAAATAGGAGACCATTTTTGAAACTCCAGGTATGTCAGCCCATATACAGTGATCCCTTGCTGCTTCGTGCTTTAGTTTCTGCGGGTTCAGTGCATTGTGGGTTTTTCAAAAATACTGCATTCATTAAAAAAAAAACAACAACAAAAAAACCCAGGAAATTAATGAAAATACAGAAAAAAGTTAAAGAAAATGCTGCAAAAAAGGCCAACTATGCAAAAAAACAAAACAACAACAACAATAACAACAACAACAAAACAAAAACAAGCTACCCCCCCAAAAAAAACTACCGTATTCGACGTAATAAGTGCCCTGCACCAATACCCAGACACACACACACACACACACACATGTTTTTGCTCTTATGTCTAATAACCGCCCACGTGTACTGGGAGCAAAATCGTAGATCAAACTTACCAATTTTATTCGATCAGTCTAGTAGTCTGCAGTGTAACCGTAAAATGAGGCGTTCACTGCCTGTACAAGTGAGTTAACACAGTATTTCAAGATCTACTGCCGCTGGGAAACGTCGATAATGTTCATCAGTAACAACACATTTGATTGAAAAAATATTTTGCTGTGTTCTGTTGGTAAATGTCTAACAACCAATGAACCATTAGAAACTGCGACAGAAAAACTATCAAATTCTCTGAATGAATGGAGCAATGAGCCAGATATGGACCAATCAGAAAGTGATGATAAGTATTTTTCACCCGATTCTCCTGCTCACTGAGATTTCCTTTCGACTTTTTCCCTTTATCAGGGGTCGGCACAGCAAATGATTTCCATGTTTGATTTGGCATAGATTTTTACGACGGATGCCCTTCCTGACACAACCCTTTAGCAAGGGACAGAAACAGGCTGACAGCTTTGCAGCCTACTCTTTATGAAAGTCAGCAATGGATCTTTTACATGCCTCTCACCATAGACAGTGAGAAGAATGGCCCACCTTTGATAACCCAGTTGGCTGCACTGGGGGGGAACAGTGACAACCTTTTGGAGAATGGGACTCAAACCCCCCCAACCTGAGGATCAGCAATCCAGCACCCTATACCACTAGACCACCACTGCCCCAGATTCTCCTGCTCACTTCTTCTTTCTTTTCCTATCGGCTGTTCCCTTCAGGGGTCGCCACAGCGAATCATCTTCCTCCATCTCACCCGATTCTCTGCATCTTCTACTCTTACTCCAACTGCCTTCATGTCCTTCACCACATCCATAAATCTCCTCTTTGGTCTTCCTCGAGGCCTTCTGCCTGGTAGTTCCAACCTCAAAATCCTGCTACCGATATACTCAGTATCCCTCCTCTGTACATGTCCAAACCATCTCAATCTAGCCTCTCTGACTTTGTCTCCAAAACATCTTACATGTGCTGTCCCTCTGATGTACTCATTCCTGATCCTATCCATCCTCGTTACTCCCAGAGAGAACCTCAACATTTTCATCTCTGCTACCTCCAGCTCTGCCTATATAGAACATTCCTGACAAACCCCTCCTTCAAGATGCTTCCTACTCCATTTCTCTTCCCATCCACATCATGACAAAACAGCTTAAACCCTACTCCTAAGCTTCTACCCTTGCTACCTTCCAGCTTGGTCTCCTGGACACACAGTATGTCCACCTTCCTCCTCTGCATCATGTCAGCCAACTCTCTACCTTTTTCTTTCATAGTTCCAACATTCAAAGTCCCTACTCTCAGTCCTAGACTCATTCCTTTCCTCTTCTCTCTCTGCCTACGGACACACCTCCCACCTCTCCTTCTTCGACCAACAGTACTCCATTTTCCATCTGCACCCTGTTAGGTAACAGCACTGATGGCGGTCGTTGTTAACCTGGGCCTCGACCGATCCGGTATGAATTTTGTTTGGATCATTTGAATCACAATTTTGGCAGAAGTGTTGTGCCAGATGCCCTTCCTGTTGCCACCCTCTGCATTTATCTGGGTTTGGGACTGGCGTGAGGGTGAACAATGGCTTGTGCCCCCCCCCATGGCTGCATTCTCCTGCTCACTAACTTCATAAATTGAACGAAGTTCCTGCCCATGTGCTTTTGTTTCTGTTCGTGTTGATTGGTTAAACGTGCCAAGTGCTAAATTTAAAATCGTGTTGATTGGCTCGATTTTACTTCTTGGAAAATATTTAAAGGAAAAGCACCGGGAGGGAAAAGTAAAGGGACTTTTATTAAAAATTTATCTTGTTTACTGTTTATTTTCAGCTTTCATGTAAGTAGTTTGGTTGATATCTCAAAATGAATTATACAAATACCAGTAAAATTCTTTAATCGTTCTGTTATTATTCATGTTTTCCACCTGGATGGTAACAACCACTTACCGTTCTAGTCCGCTGGTAAACATTTTAATAATTGCCCACCCACTCCAATTTTTAAAGTGGCCTGGGTGTTTATCACGTCGAATACGGTATTTACATTTTTATGTGAGGTGCGCATCTGAGTGTGTGCATACCATCTGTATGTGTGTGTATTGAGACTTTATTTACATCTTATGCATTCAAAGCATTTATAGCGTTGAATATGTTCATCATCATTTTCTGTAATCGCTTAATCCTAATTAGGGTCGCAGGGAGGCTGGCGACCATCCTAGCCAACTCCGGGTGAGGGCAGAGTACACCCTGAACAGCTCACCAGGCCATTGCAGGGCGGAAACACGCCAACGGCTTTGCAGCCTACTCTTGTCGAAAGTCAGCAATGGTTCTTTTACATGCCTCACACCATAAACAGTGAGAGACATGGCCGTGTTGAATATGTATTTATTCATATTATATACACATATACATGTACGTATATGTTAGTCAGGGGGGTCAATCCTACTTTGCTGAAATCAGCGGTCGCGGGGGTCTCGGTCCCGATTAACCTTGGAAAGTGAGGGATCCCTGTATTGAACACTTGTTTTTCAGCTATGGCAAGCAAAAATACAAACTAATCCTGTCATATCACTATAATGCCATGTATATTGTATGGATAAACTATCGTCAAAAAAGAAACACATACAAATCTGTTTGTTCTGAATGGAACCATATTTACATTTCCATTCTTGCATTTATGCAGTCCAACCCCAACATTCCTTGACTGAGCAAACAGTCGAGCACATGTAGGCAGTGGAATTTTACTACAAAGTCGAGTCTTTCCAAGACAGTCTGTTGACAGGTTCTTGTATAGAAGTGATTAATGGGCTTTTTTCTTTTCTTTTTTTCTCTCAAACAAAAGGGAATATTTCAAACAAATAACACCATTACTCACCATTAATTGTTTTGACAACAGAGCACTGCACTTTCTACTACACTGCACTACTGCCTGTTGCAAGATAATTTTACAAAGTGAACTACATATCTTTAATTTAATCATATAGCTTTCGTCTTTACTCATAAAGTATTTACGTTATGGTTAAACATATTGAAAGAAAATAAGGACTCTTGCTATATGCAAATGTAATGTGAGGACAGAACAGCAAATTATGTGTCTAAAATGACTGTCTACAACAATGTTTTCAAGGGGACAAGCAAAACATGGCAATGTCTACATGAGCAGCACTTGGCAGATGCCTTCATACAGAGTGACTTACAATTATAATTTTTTATATGTTTGAGGGCCTTGCTCAAAGGCTCAACAGTGGTGATAGTGCAAGATTGAGCCGCTTACCTTTGGATCAGTAAACCATCTCCTTATCCATCAAGCCACCACTGCCCTGGTCTATTCTCCAAGGTCATAAATACAACTTCTGTGTGCTAAGATTCTTGCAGTACTGCTTGGTGCAACATGGCCTTACACTTTAATAACTTAAATGAATTTAAACAGCAAAAAACGTTTCTCCTTACCTGTAAAAGAGACTCAGCACATTCTGTTTTATGGAGGTCAACAAGTTTTTTTTTGTTGTTTTTTGTTTTGCAATTCAGTACACTGAGTACCAAAGCTGCACACCTGATCTCTCCGCTAACAAAAGGAACAGAAAGGCTTTGCTGCTGTCCTGGTGTGACTCATGCTTTTGAGAAGACTGAGAAGGCCTTCTCTACTGCTCCCATTTGAAAACATTCGGATCCCAACAGGCCCTTTGACTAGGATGCTTCCAATTTCTGGATAGGACTGAATTCTCTCAAAAAGGGGTGGACCAGAAATTGAACTGCATCAAATCGTCCAGGCTAACTCAACACTGAGGGCCAGGCCTCTTTCACCAGTTTAACCAGGAGACAGAACCTCCACAGCCAGAACATTTTAATCATATATGTATATATATATAAAATGAAAGCACTCGGTTGCTGAGTCTGCCACCGGGCTATGGCACCATGAAGTGTCATAAGCCGCCGTGGGATTGACAGAGGAACATAAACAGCCACTAAGATGACATGGAAAAATTCCATCAGCAAATAATATGGTCTGAGTCCAACAGCATACAGTTCATTGTCAAGTCCACAACTCCGTTCTTTGATGGTTATGTGGGCAGGGTTATACCACTGCATGTGGTGCACTGAACATGATATGCTAATTTTTTGAGATAGGAATTTTGGGTTTTCATGAGCTGTATGCCAAAATCATCAGTATTAAAACAATAAAAGACCTGAAATATTTCAGTTGGTGTGTAATGAATCTAAAATATATCAAAGTTTAATTTTTATCAGTACATTACAGAAAATAATGAACTTTATCACAATATGCTAATTTTTTGAGAAGGACCTGTGTGTGTATGTATATATATAAAACAGCTTAAAGAAAAACAAACAAAAAACACAGATTTATTAAATGTTTAAATCCAGAAATGATTTTAATCCCCAACAATGAAATAAATGGTCTGATATTAAGTTTTAGCAACCAAGTCATTCGGACTTAAACTGACATGTGACATTGTTCAAGGCACAGTATGTTCTTTTCAGAATCAAAATGCTATATGTTAGTATGACAGTGATTTATGCTGTTTATGCAATGACAGATAAAATGAAACTGTTAAGGTCACAGTAAGATTTTAATTCCTCCTTCCTTTGTAAAATATGGGTCCGTTGCAATAATATAATATCTCACAATTTTCTGTTATTACACATTTTGATGAGTTTTCCTTATGTCATTACTCAACATTCATCAAACTACTTCAAATGACCTTAAACTCCTACTCCAACCAGAAGGATTGATCTTAAATAAAACAATCCCAGCCAGTTGTGTAGGCTGCTGTCATCAGATAATAGTTTCAGAGATTTATGCATACAAGCCATTGAAACCCACACAACTGTTCTTTGTGAAAATGAGAAAGACAGGCTTGCTTCAACAAATTAAAGATATAACCCAGGAAGCACAGACTGTTCCTGTAACATTCTCTGAGAATTATTTAAGGGTTTATTTGTAATGTTGGTAACAAGCATTTGTTTAACATTCTTAGAATGTTATAATTTTTCTCACAAATCCGAATCAACTCATAAAAATGTGTGAAACATATTTATTAGTATATTTTCGCTTTTTTGTGTTATATTATTTATGTGTTTATAACCAGACCCCAAGCAATATAAATGTTAAACCATCGACTCTTAGTGACTAAATGCATTGGACTTACTGTATATATATCGTAGCATAACATTTTCCACAAAAAAATAAATAAATCTGTAAAATCTAATGTAGTGAAAAACACTCTTCTTCTTCTTCTTTCTTCTTTTACTTTCGGCTGCTCCCTTCAGGGGTCGCCACAGCAAATCATCCACCTCCATCTCACCCTGTCCTCTGCATCTTCTTTTCTGACTCCAACGACCTTCATGTCTTCCTTCACCACATCCATAAATCTCTTCTTTGGTTAGTGAAAAACACGCTTGAAACATGAAAATAGACATTTTCAGGCACATTTCAATCTGTAAAATATCAGTTATGAAATTTAATTGTTGTTTCTGTACATTGTCTGGTAGGTCAGTAAAGTCAAAGATTAACTGTATGACCTATGTTGAATTCATATCTATATGGACAGGATAAGAGATGTTTATACATATATATATATATATATATATATATATATATATATATATATATATATATATATATATACACAGGCGATCCCGGACTTACGTTGATCCGTTTTACGTTTTTTCGATTTTACTTTTTTTTTTCAAAAAAAAAGTCAAATTTTGAGCTTAAACATACCTACATAGTACACTGCCGTAATGATGCAATGACACTGCATCCATTGTTTACAAACTACAGACTGAACGTTCTTTCCAGTTCTTCTTAGTTCAGTTATATATATATATATATATATATATATATATATATATATATATATATATATATATATATATATATATATATATATATATACTGTTTTGTGTGTGTGTGTGAATATATATATATATATATATATATATATATATATATATATATATATATATATATTCACACACACACACACACACAAAACAGTATATATATATATATATATATATATATATATATATCTTCTTTTTCTTTCGGCTGTTCCCTTCAGGGGTCGCCACAGCAAATGATCTGCCTCCATCTCTCCCTATCCTCTGCATCTTCTACTCTTACTCCAACAACCTACATGTCCGCCTTCACCACATCCATAAATCTTCTCTTTGGCCGTGAGTGGGGGGCACAAACCAGTGTCTCTCCCTCACGCCGGTCCCAAGCCCGGATAAATGCAGAGGGTTGCATCAGGAAGGGCATCCGGCATAAAACAAATGCCAAATAAACTATGCGAATCACAAGAAAGAATGACATACCAGATCGGTCGAGGCCCGGGTTAACAACGACTGACATCAGTGCCGTCAACTAACAGGGTGCTGATGGAAATTGGACTACTGTTGGTCGAAGACGTCGAAGAAGTAGAGGCGGGAGGCGTGTCCGTTGCCAGAGAGAGAAGAGGAAAGGCATGAGTCTAGGACTGAAAGTAAGGACTTTGAACGTTGGCCTAGGCAAATGGCCTAGAGGAAGGCCAAAGAGACGATTCATGGATGTGGTGAAGGAGGACATGAAGGTCATTGGTGTAAGAGAAGAAGATGCAAAGGATAGGGTGAGATGGAGGCAGATGATTCGCTGTGGCGACCCCTGAAGGGAAAAGCCAAAAGGAAAAGAAGAAAGAAGAAGGTCTTCCTCTGGGCCTTTTGCCTGGTAGTTCCAACCTCAGCATCCTACTACCAATATACTCACTATCCCTCCTCTGTACATGTTCAAACCATCTCAATCTAGCCTCTCTGACTTTGTCTCCAAAACATCTAACATGTGCTGTCCCTCTGATGTACTCATTTCTGATCCTATCCATCCTCGTTACTCCCAAAGAGAACCTCAACATTTTCATCTCTGCTACCTCCAACTCTGACTCCTGTCTTTCCCCCAGGGCCACTGTCTCTAAACCATACAACATTGCTGGCCTCATCACCGTCTTGTACACTTTTCCCTTCATTCTTGCCGATACTCTCCTATCACACATCACACCGGACACTTTTCTCCATCCATTCCAACCTGCCTGCATGCGCTTCTTCGCCTCTTTTCCACACTCTCCATTGCTCTGGATTGTTGAGTCTAAGTACTTAAAATCCTCTACCTTCTTTATCTCTGCCCCCTGTAACCTCAAAGTTCCTCTTGGGTCCTTGTCGTTCACACATATGTATTCTGTCTTACTGAGACTAACCTTCAATCTCCTCCTTTCCAGGGCATACCTCCACCTCTCTAGATTTTCCTCCACTTGTTCTCTGCTCTCACGACAGATCACAATGTCATCTGCAAACATCATAGTCCATGGAGATTCTTGTCTAACCTCGTCTGTCAGCCTGTCCATCACCATAGCAAACAAAAAGGGGCTCAGAAAATCTGTGATCTTTGTGTTTTCACTGTATTGCAGACTTTTGTAACCCTAAGTAAATATTGTTGGTCAGAAGCGTAAACCTTCTTGCATGGGTGCAAGTCTCATACACAGAGATGAATTAATTATCTGCTCAGATCGGCACAATCTACCATGCATACTCAGTTAAGCAACGAGAGTTGTATTATGAATGAAAACCCGAATCCACAAATTACAGAACACTTACAGATATGTATTATCTTTAAACAGAATCCTAAGAATGTATACTTATTTTTATACTAATATTCATTAGGATTTGTACTTGTTCTTTGTATGCATCTCTTGAATAAAGTTCTCCGCTTCGCTGGGATTCACATCAGTGCAGGCTGTGTTCTAAATGAGTTCAACAGCACCCTTGTGCATTTGAAAGACCGGAAGTCTGTATAACCCACAACAAGTACACTATTTCCGCAAGTACACTACTTTCGGTATTGAGCACCTTACATATTGTAAGCGTTGATTGGCTGTTTTAAGCTTCATGTAAAATGACTCGGTATAAATGAGTGACTTATTTGAAATTAATGTTGATATTCTTCTTCTTCTTTTCCTTTCGGCTGCTCCCTTCAGGGGTCGCCACAGCAAATCATCCGCCTCCATCTTACCCTGCCCTCTGCATCTTCTTTTCTGACTCCAATGACCTTCATGTCTTCCTTCACCACATCCATAAATCTTTTCTTTGGTCCACCGTCTTGTACACTTTTCCCTTCATTCTTGCTGATACTCTCCTATCGCACATCAAACCAGACACTTTTCTCCAACCATTCCAGCCTGCCTGCACACGCTTCTTCACCTCTTTTCCACACTCTACATTGCTCTGGATTGTTGAGCCTAAGTACTTTGAAATCCTCCACCTTTGTTATCTCTGCTCCCTGTAACATCGCCGTTCCTCCTGGGTCCTTCTCATTCACACACATGTATTCTGATTTTCTGAGGCTAACCTTCATTCCTCTCCTTTCCAGGGCATACCTCCACCTCTCTAGATTTTCCTGCACTTGTTCTCTGCTCTCACTACAAATCACAATGTCATCTGCAATCATCATAGTCCATGGAGATTCTTGTCTCACCTTGTCTGTCAGCCTGTCCATCACCATAGCAAACAAAAAGGGGCTCAGAGCTGACCCTTGATGCAGTCCCACCTCCACCTTGAATTCGTCGGTCACACCTACAGCACACCTCACCACTGTCTTACATCTCTCATACATGTCCTGCACCACTCGAA
The DNA here is from genome assembly GCA_024760905.1 of Plotosus lineatus. Lineage (NCBI taxonomy): Eukaryota > Metazoa > Chordata > Actinopteri > Siluriformes > Plotosidae > Plotosus > Plotosus lineatus. The sequence continues at coordinate 42,364,170 of CM045729.1, read as the reverse complement.
CATACTTCTCTGCCACTCCAGACTTCCTCATGCAATACCACAGTTCCTCTCTCGGCACCCTGTCATATGCTTTCTCCAGATCCACAAAGGCACAATGCAGTTCCCTCTGACCTTCTCTGTACTTCTCTATTAACATCCTCAAAGCAAACATTGCATCTGTGGTGCTCTTTCTTGGCATGAAACCAAACTGTTGTTCACAAATGCTGACAAACTGTTGTTCACAAATGCTGACAAATGCTCTTAGTCTAGCTTCCACTATTCTTTCCCATAACTTCATCGTATGGCTCATCAACTTTATACCTCTGTAGTTGCCGCAACTCTGCACGTCTCCCTTGTTCTTAAAAATGGGCACCAGCACACTTCTCCTCCACTCCTCCGGCATCTGCTCACTCTCTAGGACCTTGTTGAATGTTCTTGTCTGAAAATCTACTGCTACCTCTCCGAAACACTTCCATACCTCCACAGGTATATCATCAGGACCAACTGCTTTTCCATTCTTCATCCTCTTCAATGCCCTCCTCACTTCACCCTTACAGATCTTTGCTACATCGTGCTCCTCAATGGTCGCCTCTTCTACTCTTTTTTTCTCTC
>CM045729.1:42023579-42358579 GCA_024760905.1 Plotosus lineatus | reverse complement strand
AGTCATCATGAGGTAAAGTCTGACCCAATGTCATCATTTAGAAAACAATCCTTGAGTCAATTTGACTGGTTGATGTCTCTCATTATTCAATTTCACCACAGGTATATCAATCGCCCCCAGCACTTTTTAAGGCAGAAAAAACATCAGTGTCTAAACTGCTGAGCTGGCCACTTGTGACGATAGTGACGAATCTGAGACGGAAATGGATTATGATGACGCGGTGGATGATCCCAACTTCATCCCTAATGATGTGAATATGGAAATGGAAATAGATCTAGATGAAGAGACTCCTCCAAATGATGTCCTTGAGCTCGATGGAGATTCGGCCATTATCATAGATGAACAAGCCCTAATGCCAGCTGCAGATGATTCTAGTGCAAGCAGAGCAACAAAATGAACTCTCACTCGACAGTGGTCAGTCCTTCAAAATGAAAATCCTTCAGTTACGGTGCCCTTCCTTGGTCCTGACCTACCTTGTTCTACAGAAATTCCCTCTTCGGTCGTGGAATATTTTGCTGCGGGACTATCAGACCAGCAAGATTACCTGGATTGTCAAAGGATATGAAATGTTAAAAGGCAATAACGAAAAAAGGACGAGGTGCAATTGAAGCTGCTAAAATAGAGAATAAAAACTCAGAAGCAGTAAAATGGTTCAACAATAGAGCCGTAAACATGTTATCTACGTTCGCAAAAGTCGAACCCGTTACTACAGTACATCACTTCTATTCCAAAACAAAGAAGATAGTTGAAGTTGATTGTCCTGATATTGTGAAGCAGTACAATAAATCAATGGGAGGAGTAGATTTAGCCGATCAACTAATCTCACTTTATAGGAATCCCATCAGATCTAAGAAATATTATATGAGCCTAGTGTTCCTGTCATTTGACCTGATGAAGCCTGGTAAAGTGTGCGGGAAGAAGAGGGGAAGACCTGCTTCTAGCACAGAGCCAAGCAAACCTCCTAAAAAGGGCTGTCATCGTCCTTCAGTTGCCGTTCAAAAAGACGCCGTTGGGCATCTTCCACGAATTACAGAAAAAGGCAAAGATGTAAAACTGTTCAATGCAAAAAATGCAATGTGAGCCTGTGCCTCAACAGCAAATCCAACTGCTTCAAAGCTTACCACGAGTAGTTGCAGGATACAGTACCGCAGAATGATGAACACCTTTATTTTCATACCAAAGGATTTTTTATTTCAACGTGATCCATTTTATTTTATATACATTTATAAGTACCATTTGTGCCAGTATTTCTATGCCAAAATATTCTTTAAGGCTCGTTTTATACCGTTATTTTTGTAAAAGCGAATTTTTGTTCAAGGTTTGTGATTTATTGTAATACGTTATTGATAATGCAATAAAGGATATGTAATTAAAAAAATATTTTACTTTTCACTTTACAATATTTGCTCATTTCCTACAGATGTGACGAGTTTGTCACCCATTATTATTCATATTTATGCAATCTTTCCAACCGGATGTGACTAAATAGTCACATATTATTTTTTTTATAATTAATGCAAAATTCATATTTTCAGTACATATTATTTTTAACCAGCTTACCTAAGTCCCCCAAAAAAGTATGGATTTTTTTTTTATGTATTACTGCTAGAAAATAATTCAGGGTGTAAAGGGTTAATCCGCGGTCGGGTCATGGGGGCAACAGCCTAAGCAATGAGGTCCAGATGTGCCTTTTCCCAGCCACTTCCCCCAGCTCTTCCAGGGACACAGAGGTGTTCCCAGACCAGTGAGAGACAAAATCACTCCAGCTTGTTCTTGGTCGACTCCGGGGTCTCTTCCTGAGTTGGACATGCCTGAAACACTACACCAGGGAGGCATTCGGGAGGCATTTTAACGAGATGCCTGAGCCACCTCAACTGGCTCATCTCAATGCGGAGGAGCAGCGGTTTTATTCAAAGCTCTCGCCAGATGGCTGAGCTTCACACCCTATCTCTAAATGAGAGCACCAACAAGGAAGCTCATTTCAGTCAGTTGTATCCGTAATCTTATTCTTTCACTAACTACCTAAAGCTCGTTACCATAGGTGAGGGTAGGAACGTAGAGCGACTGGTAAATTGAGAGCTTTGCCTTGCGGTTCAGCTCCCTCTTTACCACAGCAGACTAGTACAGGCTCCACTTTACAGCAGAGGCTGCAGTGATCCACCTGCTGATCTCCTGCTCCATCCTTCCCTCACTTGTGAACAAGACCCCGAGATACTTGAACTCCTCCACTTGGGACCAGAACCTCATTCTCGATCCGGAGGATGCATTCCACCCTTGTGCCACTGAAAACCATGGCCTCGGACTTGGAGGCACTGATTTTCAACCCAGCCGTTTCACAATTGACTCTGAAACGCTTCATTGAGAGCTGGCGGTATCGGCTTGATGAAGCCAAGAGGACAATCTCATCCACAAAAAGCAGAGACGAGATCTTATGGCCACCAAAATAGGACAAAATAGAAAACAGACTCCTCTGATCTAAGCCATCACCTTTAATGTATTTGACATCTGCAGGATCATGTTTAAAGGGCACAAGAAAGCAGGGCAGTATAGGAAGTCTGTTTTCCAAATATGATTACAACCAAGTCAGCTGACTAGTGAGCCACTCTGAATTGCCAAGTCAATAAATATGTGCTCCCTATTTATTAGTTTAGGAGACTTTTGCCAATACATTACTGAAAGTGGCAAATGTATGGGTGCTCAGCTGTCAAAAAGTAGGAACATGTTTTATATCATGCAAAATGGTTTTGCTTGACAAATGATGCAAATCAGTCTGTAATGCTATCATTACTAATTTATAACTATAAAATTATAGTGTTTTATATATTATAATTATAATTATATTTTATAATTACCAATCTTTATATTAAATTAATAAAAATTCAACAGGAACAACAAGAAAACAAGAACAAAATAACAAAAAAATAAAACATAAAAACATAGAAACATAAAAAAAATCAATGTGTTCTAAGGTACTAAAGAGTTTGACATGGTTTGATGTATGATTTGTGTAGTTGCTCTCTTTCTTTCCACTTATATTTTCCTCAGTAATTGGTTATGGAAAAGTTTTCACAAAACAGAACTAAAGAATTAAGTACGATTATAGTTATGGATTATTATGGACAGATCTGCAGCTGGGGCAAGCATGCAAGGTGAATAAGTGTAAACATGAGTCTGAGCTAATTTCAGATAATTATCTAGAAATTAAACTTTGGTAAAACACTGAAAGGAAAATTTGAAACTGTCATGTAGAGAAAAAAAAATCACATCAGAAATACGAGTTAATCCTGCTCTGCTGATAGATATGATTGGTTTGGAGTGGAATGCAGCATTTGATTTATGAGCGTCATAGCAACTAGAAATAAACTTTGTTTTACCTCAAAATCACCCATGTCACACTGGACTGCTTGAAAAGACAGGGTCAGGATTCTGAGAGAAAAACTGTGATGGCTGTTTATGGCTGAGCTCCTCTGTCTTGAAAGATTAAGACAGACAGGATGACAACTTGATTGACTGTACTGTGGTTTTCTCTATTGCATAGGGAAACTGGTCTACTTACTTACGATCACTAAAAAACATGCATAATTCTCCATCTTACATAAGATTTCATTCGGTAAGGTAGCAAATGTTAGTAGATTCTTGCATCGTGTAGCTCAGAGGCTACTCATTGTAATTCCATAATAATAATACACTAGGCCCTTGACTATTCGCGGCTTTGCATTTCCACCCTTGACTATTCGTGGATTGTAGAGTAACTGTCACGTGATTCAAATTCAGCCAATGACTGTCCTCCTTCCTGCTGATTGGTTGAGATGATGTATATGCTCCTTTTCCTCATTCACACACAAGTTGTCAATGAGCCTTTTTAAGTGTGTTTAAATTACCAGTTAAGTGCCATGATACCACTCAAACGCCGACTAAGCACCAGAAAAAGGTAATGACGTTGGATGTCTCTTCTGAAGAAATAAGACTTTCTCCTGGAGAAATGACAGTTTCCTCTGAAGTGCCTGAAGAAGAATACTCATCTCAACTGTTGTAAAGCTGTAGTATTAAAGTCTTTTTCAATTATTATTCCAGTACAGTGCCTAAGTTACTGTTTAGAATGTTTGTGTGTGTCTGTTTCTCCCAGCTCTGGCTGAGGGGCGTGGCTGAGCTGCTTGGGCTGAATGCAGTTCACACCTTAATTAAGTACTCTCATCTACTCCCTATAAACACAAACCACAGGCTCATCTCAATTAAAGTGTGCTGCTTAAGTCTTTCCTCTTGGAATGTGAGGTGTTTGTCGCAAGTAACACACGGAGCATATGAGACGAACCACAGCTTGTCCGGACTTCCGATCTTTCAAGTGAGCGTACTGTGTGTATGGGGAAGGACTTAATTCAGGTGTGAACTGCATTCAACCTGAGCAGCTCAGCTACGCCCCTCAGCCGGAGCGAGGAGAAAACAGACACATACAAACATGAACTTAGGTACTGTACTGGAATGTCTGTCTTCCTTTCGGCTTTTTCCCTTTTACTTTGGAGTCACCACAGTGAATCATCTGATTCGCACGTTTGATTTGGCAGAGGTTTTTACGTCAGATGCCCTTCCTGTCACAACCCTTTTAGCAAGGGACAGAAACACGCTGATGACTTTGCAGCCTACTCTTTACGAAAGTCAGCAATGGTTCTTTTACATGCCTCTCACCATAGACAGTGAGAGACATGACCCGCCTTTGATAACCCAGTTAGCCGCACTGACGGGGACAGTGACAACCTTGTGGAGAGTGGGACTCGAACCCCCAACCTTTGGATCAGCGATCCAGCGCCCTATACCACTAGACCACCACTGCCCCCTAGGTACTGGAATAACAATTGAAAAAGACTTTAATACTACAGCTTTACAACATTTCAGATGATTCTTCAGGCACTTCAGAGGAAACTGTCGTTTCTTCAGGAGAAAATCTTATTTAATATTCTAAAACAAAAGAAAAACATAGATCATAATAAAAGCTGATTGCACATTCTTCTGAGCATATCAACTTGCTCCTTGAGAATGACAGAAAAATTTATGTGGTATACCTCAATATGTAAAAAAATGAATGTTCGTCCTGCTGCATCATGTTGCAGAGACTGTGAAAGGTGGGATTTGATGGCAACCTACTGAAGTGGTTTAAATCATACCTGTTCAGTCACCACCAGTGAGTCACCATTCTTGGCACTTTTTTTGTAGTCTTACTAATTTTGTTGTTTTCTTAATTCATTCCATAAGTTGTAAATTAGAGTAAGGTATTTTCTGACAATGGAAAAAGTCCTGCTGATTGTGCCTGACTATAGCAGGTTTTGACAGCCGTATAACTTGGATAACAGCTTCAGGATTTGCTTTCAAGAAGACACAAGGAAACTGAAACAAGTATGTGGTGTGCGCGCATCAGTATTTTTACTAAATATTATTTATTTTATTAATCGTTGGATTACTGGTGTTTTGTTGTTTGATGTCCAAAGTAATTAAACAAAAATGGAAGTAAAACATTGAATTACTGCTTGAGTATTGCGTGAATGGATGTTACTGAATCTTGCCTGTCTTGGAATAAAACACAGGAAACATACTTTGCTGTTAACAAAAAAAATACACACACATACACACACACACACACACACACACACACTTGAAATGGTTTAATTAAAAGGTAGGTTCATGCACACTGGTAAACATGTGTTCATTCAAAGTATGAATTTACTTAAATTTATTATAACCCCTGCCCCACCCCATGCATTTTTCATTGTTTTAAAACCCTCCAGGTTTGTAACAGTGCCAGAGAGCCATGCTGGGCTATTGTAACCACACAGGCATCATGACGACCAATGTTGCAGCTGCTTCCAAACCCCTGTGGTGTTCCCTGCCCGCTGAGCTATTGTGCCATTCCTGTGCATCACGAAGTGCTAACTGTACAGGCATGGTCAAAACACTAGGGATTTTGATATCACCCTTGGCATACTGATATATATATATATATATATATATATATATATATATATATATATATATATATATATATATATATATATATGTGTGTGTGTGTGTGTGTGTGTGTGTGTGTGTGTATATATATATATATATATATATATATGTATCTTCTTTTCCTTTCGGCTTTTCCCTTCAGGGGTCGCCACAGCAAATGATTTGCCTCCATCTCTCCCTATCCTCTGCATCTTCTACTCTTACTCCAACGACCTTCATGTCCGCCTTCACCGCATCCATAAATCTTCTCTTTGGTCTTCCTCTGGGCCTTTTGCCTGGTAGTTCCAACCTCAGCATCCTACGATCAATATACTCACTATCCCTCCTCTGTACCTGTCCAAACCATCTCAATCTAGCCTCTTTGACTTTGTCTCCAAAACATCTAACATGTGCTGTCCCTCTGATGTACTCATTTCTGATCCTATCCATCCTCGTTACTCCCAAAGAGAACCTCAACATTTTCATCTCTGCTACCTCCAACTCTGACTCCTGTCTTTTCCCCAGGGCCACTGTCTCTAAACCATACAACATTGCTGGCGTAATCACTGTCTTGTACACTTTTCTCTTCATTCTTGCCGATACTCTCCTATCACACATCACACCGGACACGTTTCTCCATCCATTCCAACCTGCCTGCACGCGCTTCTTCATATATATATTTTGCGTACCTTTCTGCGAACTATAAGGAAACTGTGAGGAAACAGTGAGGGCACGTGTAAATGCCCACCACAACACGGGTAATCAATGTCGCACAATGTTACACCTGTATCCTCAATGGTGCTCTTGTGTCCTCCATGGTGTTCATTGACTGCTCAATGTTTCCTCTTACACACTATGCATTGTCCAACATTAACTGTTGGTGGACCAGGGAGTGAGTTGTGGACAGAACTGTGTTTCTCACTTTTTCCTCAAAGGTAATCATAGTCTACTCGAAGCTGCTCACCTTGAATTTTGGGTGAGCACTCAAACCACTGTATTCCTCAACACCATCTACAAACTATTAACCAATCAGTCATAATGGTCAAACTGCTGCCTCCTGGTCAACCATTCCCTCACCCACACTGTTCTGGCTTTTCTCTTCTTTGATCTAGTTGATTTGCTGGTAGTATCAGGTGTGGATTCTAGCTGCTTACATATGTCATTGTCATATAATGTAGCAGCACCTGCAAGAAAGACACATTGTTGATTTAATCCCATTTTCTCGGCAACTCTAGAGTTCATCATCTTGACGACTACAAGAATGAATGGTGGATTAATCCAGCTACCCTATATATATATATATATATATATATATATATATATATATATATATATATATATATATATGTGTGTGTGTGTGTGTGTGTATGTATATATATATATATATATATATATATATATATATATATATATATATATATAATATATACACACACATACACACACACATATATATACATGTGTGTGTATGTATATGTATATATATATATATATATATATATATATATATATATATATATATATATATATATATATATATATATATATATATAGCGTGACAAGGAGTGTCATACAACGGAAGCGCGGTCACCTTTTTAGCTTGATGTGGAGCAAACTTGTCTGGCCATTGAGTGACGTTGAGAAACTTGGAACACCCCGGCACAAACAATTCGCAAAAATACTGCAATGGTGAGGAATCGAGCGGAACATCCTCAATGGTACGAATGAGCAAGCTATGAGCAAAGCTTATTCCTCTCTGGCACAAACTGTTTGACTGACAGGTGAAATGAACACAAAATCATTCCGCCATGGTACGCATGAATGAGTGCCATTGAGGATTTAAAATGCGTACTAGTGTCAGGCTGGCTTTAGGATCAGCGATCCAGCACCCTATACCACTAGACCACCACTGCCCCTTAGAATAGAATATTAGATGGATAATAATAGATTCTGTTTCCTTTCAGTAATCTATGGTACATACCTTTTAAAATTTGCAGTGCACTTTAGTGTAAATGATTTTTCAATATTTTCTGCTTATTACATCCTTTAGATTCCTGCTCATATGATTTAATTTGTCAATAAAGCCAATACAAGTTGCACAGTCATGAGATTTTGATTGCAAAAAAAATGATCGGAGTGTATAAAAGTACACTTTTGAGATTACAGTGATTTTCTGTTGACTTTCTTACTTTATTTAAATGTATGAAAGGGAAAAAAAACCAAGGCTTTATAAGGGCAGTGCTACACATGGGTTGGATTTGTTGCTTTGACATCCCTCCTCCTTGGCATACTTAGCACTGCAATGGATTGCTTACTTGCATATGTATAGTATATGCCACCTCCCTCCCATAGTCAGCTGGAATTTATTTCAGCTTTCTATGTCATTCTGATATATAAGTCATACAGATTACAAATTATTGGATGGATGACTGGATGTAATAGTGCACATGTGATATCAGTGTGGACTAACCTGCTTTCCAGTTGAATACGATGTTGATGCAGGACATAACTTGATACTATTAGCACTGTAACCAGACATCTGTTTGTGGCAAAATGCCCAAATACAGATAAAACAGTACTTTTAATTATCAAGCTTGCAGAGAAATCTAAACAGTAAGACAAGTTTATAATCAACACACAAGCAAAGTTTATATGAATAAAAGTGAAAAACAAACAAACAAAGAAACAAACTGAAATAGTATGAACTATGAAAATCAGATGAGGCTAAACAATAATAAAAATGATATTGCATGAACTTACTTGGTATCAACAACTACAGAAACACAGCGCAGATACCCAGATCAACCAAGAAGTGGAAAGCATTAACCAGAACATGAACAAACAGTTTGTGTGAATTTGACATGTTGGAAACACATAAAAGAGTCAGGTCACTTGAATCACATTTCATGGGCCACAATTTAATGGCTACATTATTGGGTATATTCATCGCCAAAACCATAGGTATTTTGCATTAAGCAGTGGTAAGTACCTAGCAAGGAATGCAGCCGTGGGGGGGGGGCACAAACCAGTGTCTCTCCCTCACGTCAGTCCCAAGAAACAAACAAATGCCAAATAAACTATGCGAATCACAAGAAAGAATCACATACTGGATCGGTCGAGGCCCGGGTTAACAACGACCGCCATCAGTGCCGTCAACCAACAGGGTGCTGATGGAAATTGGACTACTGTTGGTCGAAGACGTCGAAGAAGGAGAGGCGGGAGGCGTGTCCGTTGCCAGAGAGAGAAGAGGAAAGGCATGAGTCTAGGACTGAAAGTAGGGACTTTGAATGTTGGAACTATGACAGGAAAAGGTAGAGGGCTGGCTGACATGATGCAGAGGAGGAAGCTGGACATACTGTGTGTTCAGGAGACCAGGTGGAAAGGTCGCAAGGCTAGAAGCACAGGAGCAGGGTTTAAGCTCTTTTATCACGGTGTGGATGGGAAGAGAAATGGAGTCGGAGTCATCTTGAAGGAGGAGTTTGCCAGGAATGTTCTAGAAGTGAAAAGAGTGTCAGACAGAGTGATGAGTCTCAAGTTAGAAATTAAAGGCGTGATGGTCAATGTTGTTAGTGGTTATGCCCCACAGACAAGATGTGAGCGAGAAGAGAAGGAGAGATTCTGGAGTGAGTTAGATGAAGTGATGCAGAGTACCCCCAGAGGTGAAAGAGTGGTCATTGGGGCAGACTTCAATGGACATGTTGGTGCAGGAAACAGAGGGGACGAGGAAGTGATGGGTAGGTTTGGTATCCAGGACAGGAACGCAGAAGGACAGATGTTGGTAGATTTTGCAAAAAGGATGGAAATGGCTGTGGTGAATACTTTCTTCCAGAAGAGAGAGGAGCATAGGGTGACTTATAAAAGTGGAGGTAGGAGCACACAGGTAGACTACATCTTGTGCAGGCGATGTAATTTGAAGGAAGTCAGTGACTGCAAAGTAGTAGCGGGTGAGTGTGTTGCCAAACAGCATAGGATGGTGGTGTGCAGGATGATGCTGATGGTGAGGAAGGTGAAGAAGGCAAAGGCAGAGCAGAAGACAAAGTGGTGGAAGTTGAAAAAGGAAGGGTGTCGGGTTGTCTTCAAGGAGGAGTTGAAACAGGCGTTGGGTGGTCAGGAAGTGCTTCCAGATAACTGGACAACTACAGCTAATGTGATCAGGGAGACAGGTAGGAGAATACTTGGTGTGTCATCTGGAAGGAAAGTAGATAAGGAGACTTGGTGGTGGAATGAGGAAGTGCAGGAGTGTGTACAAAGGAAGAGATTAGCGAAGAAGAAGTGGGACATTTAGAAAACCGAAGAGAGTAAACAGGAGTACAGGGAGACACAGCATAAAGCAAAGGCAGCAGTGTCAAAGGCCAAACAGAGCGCGTTTGATGACTTGTATGTTCGGTTGGAAAGTAAGGAGGGAGAAAATGATTTATACAGGTTGGCACAGCAGAGAAATAGAGATGGGAAGGACGTGCAGCAAGTTCGATTGATAAAGGACAGAGAGGGAAATGTATTGACTGATGACAGAAGTGTGCTGGGAAGATGGAAAGAGTACTTTGAAGAGCTGATGAATGAGGAAATTAGAGAGAAAAAAGAGTAGAAGAGGTGACTGTTGAGGACCAGGAAGTAGCAAAGATTAATAAGGGTGAAGTGAGGAGGGCATTGAAGAGGATGAAGAATGGAAAGGCAGTTGGTCCTGATGACATACCGGTGGAGGTATGGAAGTGTCTAGGAGAGGTAGCAGTAGATTTCCTGACAAGAACATTTAACAAGGTCTTAGAGAGTGAGAGGATGCCAGAGGAATGGAGGAGAAGTGTGCCGGTGCCCATTTTTAAGAACAAGGGAGACATGCAGAGTTGTGGCAACTACAGAGGGATAAAGTTGATGAGCCATACGATGAAGTTATGGGAAAGAATAGTGGAAGCTAGACTAAGGGCAGAAGTCAGCATTTGTGAACAACAGTTTGGTTTCATGCCAAGAAAGACCACCACAGATAAAGTGTTTGCCTTGAGGATGTTAATGGAGAAGTACAGAGAAGGTCAGAGGGAGGCAGAGTTGGAGGTAGCAGAGATGAAAATGTTGAGGTTCTCTTTGGGAGTAACGAGGATGGATAGGATTAGGAATGAGCACATCAGAGGGACAGCACATGTAAGACGTTTTGGAGACAAAGTCAGAGAGGCTAGATTGAGATGGTTTGGACATGTACAGAGGAGGGATAGTGAGTATATTGGTAATAGGATGCTGAGGCTGGAACTACCAGGCAAAAGGCCTAGAGGAAGACCAAAGAGACGATTCATGGATGTGGTGAAGGAGGACATGAAGGTCGTTGGTGTAAGAGAAGAAGATGCAAAGGATAGGGTGAGATGGAGGCAGATGATTCGCTGTGGCGACCCCTGAAGGGAAAAGCCGAAAAGAAAAGAAGAAGAAGAAGAAGAAGTACCTAGCAAGGGTTGTACCATGAAGAACAACCTATGGGCTGATTGTCATAGGGATAGCCATTGTAGTGGGGAAAAGGGAGACTGACTAGCAAATTTAGAATTTTTTTGTTATTATTTCTAAAGCGTTACTGTCATGATGAAATTGTAATTCGTTGAATAAATCAAGGGGACACTGTAACAAGGTGGTTGACACTTCCTACTCACAACAAGAAAATCCTGGGTTTGAGTCCCAGGTTGGATTGTTTCTATGTGGAGTTCGCATGTTTTCATTGTTCCTAAGTTTGCATTGTTTCTGTGCTTGTGTGGGATTACTCCTTGGGTCCTTGGGTTTCTCCCACAGACCAAAGACATGCACAGTACATTAATAGTTACAAATTGCCTCTAGGTGTGGATGTGAGTGTGAATGGTTGTGTGCGTTGGCCCTGCTATAGTTTAGTAAGCTGTTCAGGCTGTACCCTGCCTTTGCCCAAAGTTGGCTGAGACAGGCTCCAGCTTCCCCACGACCTGAGATTAACCTTTTATGTTTAAATAAAGATGCTGATAAATGACTGATGCTGATGCTGGAGTCACACAAAGGGAAATCTTGGTTCCCAGAAACACAAAGCACAAAAAGAAAAGACATGAAACTGAGGCTCACAACTACTGATTTTATAGTGTGATATGCAATCATAAATGAATCAATTTCATGGCTATAATGTTCAATAACACTACCTAGCCCAAAAAGTCTTGCACTGTACTATTTTGTAATGCTATCATTGTACGAATTAAAGCTATGAAATAAAGAGACTGTATCCGCATGACTGCATGTGCAGTCTATTGTACTGCTGATGTTGGGTAGACCAACAAAATGAAATCCTCTCTTGTCTGCAATCTGCTGGTGGTCAGTATAGGGAAATATAATATACAGTCGGCCATCTACTTACAAAATTAATATGTTCCAGAGCCTTTTTCAAAACCTGGGGTTTTCGTAATTAGAGGTGCATTTTACATGTAAAGCGCATGATTCGTTCCAAGGCTCCCAAGACTACTCCATAAACCCTTTAAAAATGATAAATGTACACCGATTTTATATGAAATATGTACGAAATGTGTGTTAAAAGTAAAAGAAAATTATTCATTAAACCATGTAAATGTTTTATTAACATATTAAACCATTTTAAGAGCAATGGAGAGTGTGGAAAAGAGGTAAAGAAGCGTGTGCAGGCTGGTTGGAATGGTTGGAGAAGTGTCCGGTGTGATAGCAGGGTATCGGCAAGAATGAAAGGAAAAATGTACAAGACGGTGTTGAGGCCAGCAATGTTGTATGGTGTAGAAACAGTGGCCCTGGGGAAAAGACAGGAGGCAGAGCTGAAGGCAGCAGAGATGAAAATGTTGAGGTTCTCTTTGGGAGTAACGCGGATGGATAGGATCAGGAATGAGCACATCAGAGGGACAGCACATGTAAGACGTTTTGGAGACAAAGTCAGAGAGGCTAGATTGAGATGGTTTGGACATGTACAGAGGAGGGATAGTGAGTATATTGGTAGTAAGATGCTGAGTTTGGAACTACCAGGCAGAAGGCCTAGAGGAAGACCAAAGAGACGATTCATGGACGTGGTGAAGGAGGACATGAAGGCAGTTGGCGTAAGAGAAGAAGATGCAAAGGATAGAGTGAGATGAAGGCAGATGATTCGCTGTGGCGACCCCTGAAGGGGATAGCTGAAAGGAAAAGAAGAAGAAAAAGATTAACATATGAATTAAACTATTATTAAACATTTTTATTAACACACACACACACACACACACACACACACACACACACACACAAAACTCTCTCTCTCTCTCTCTCTCTCTCTAAGTGCGCACTCTGCCGAATGCGTGCTCTGCCCACACGCAGCGCGCAGCCGACAGAGCTTTTGGGATGGGGTGTTGTATTTAAAGCGGAATTACCTGTTTGAAAGATTTGAGGTCCGGATTCAATATTCACTTGCTTCTTCGAGAGATCAGCAGTTCGGATTCAATATTAACTTGCTTCCTTACAAGATCAGAGGTCTTGTGGCGCTGTCCACTTCTGTGCACAAAAATGCTTCGTGGCCAAATGTGGAGCTTTTGATATGGGGCGCGGCTCATCCGGACCTTCAAAACTCTCAAAACTCACAAAACTCACAAACTAACAGTACTGTACATCTCTCTTTTACACGTGTGACAAACAAGCTTATGGGTACAGTACTATGGAGATTCAGCTTCCTCCTGGCCAATGGGAGACCAGTGGGGCGGGATGTTGGGAGACAGTCAATGAGAGAGCAACTTGCGCATTGTTTGAATTGTTGAATGGCGCATTTGAATTTTTGACTGGCGTGTTTGGCACTTTTCGTAAGAAGAGGTTGTTTCGTATACTGAGGGCGAAAATGTAGGAAAACATTTTTCATAACCTGGATTTTTCGTATTTAGAGGTTTTCATAAGTACAGGGCCGGCTGTATTATATTTCCAGTAGATGTATATTCCCTCAGGACTTACAGGAGGTTATGACTGCTAGATCTCAAGATTTCTTCTTTGCATCTACTGAGGGAGTTTTTCCTTGCCACCGTCACCACAGCATTGCTCATTAGAGTTATGTAGGGGTTATAGGAAATGTTTAAATTCTTTATATTTTGTAAGCCCCTATGTTCACTGTTTTAATGTGTAAAGCAGCTTTGCAACAATGCAAATTGTAAAAAGCCATATACAAATGAATCTAAATTAAATTGAATTGAATTGTCCCCAACCAGGCTCAAAGATTCCTTTCAAATCTTCCTTTGGCTAAAAGGCTCAAGACAGATAGTGAATTAAATAACTGGCGGTACTAGGTTGAAGCACTGCGAATGGGCCCACAAGACCACCTTCAGGTGTTTACATAGCTCCATTAGAAAACTCATGGTATCCAAAATTATCTTGAAGTATTTGTCAGTCTTAGCAAATAAATCGATGCTTCAAAGTTGTGTGTGTGTGTGTGTGTGTGTGTGTGTGTAAGAATGGTTAGTGAATGAGGTCCTGCATACATCAAAGAAGAATAAGAAGGGATTTTAATAATTCACCCTTATATCATTAAAGATTTTAAGGTTTCAGCAGGAATGTTGGTGTTTTAAACACAAGTTTTCAAGTCCAAGCAGAACACCCATGATCCCCTTGCATTGAGAACCACAATTCACTTTTACCTGAAGAATGTGGGCTCATGATTGCTCTGGCAAAACTCTATCAGTTAGGATTTTTTTTTTCCTCACAAACCTATAGTTAGTTCAAGCAAAACTCAATGGCTGTTTCTCAATACCAAGTTTTCCAGGTTCACACTGCCATACTTGAGAGACTGAACTTATATTTGACACCAGAATACAAACTTCAAGGACAAGTGGACATTTCACAGTTATATTGCAATGGGAATAGCAGCTCATTTAATGTTGTATCCATTTTTGCTTTCCTTCATGCTATTTTCAAAGTAAAATATATTTACAATTTAATGATTACGATTTGAAATAGGCCTACCTCTTCATATCAATAAAAAAGATCCGATATCTGTGGTGTACATATAAAAAGCAATTGGTGGGGAAAGCAGTCAAGGGAGGGCAGTGGTGGCTTAGAGGTTAAGGCAATGGGTTACTGGTCTGAAGGTCAGCGATTCTATCATCACTGTTGAGCTCATGAGCAAGGCCCTTAACCCTCAATTGCTCAGATGAAAAGAAAAGAAGATAGGAGTGTCTGCCAAATGCTGTAAATGTATTCTTGAACATTCCTAAAGTGTTGCAAACTGATCCCCATATATTCAGACTTTCATTTATGTATTTAAAAATGTATAGCAAATTATCTCAAATTGTCATGAGCAACTTCAAAATTAATTTTTTGGGTCACTGAACTATGGGGCATAATCATTAATCACTGCCGAATGCTCAAGAATAGTTAAAGAATGGCAAAGTTAGTTCACCAACAATTACAGTTTATGAGTGACCCAATTTACTGCCTCTGGCTATGGTGAAGTGATCTTCTCCATGTACTGTAGATGCTGTCATTCCTCACCATTCCTCTCATTGAACTTCACCAGCATTGTGAAGCATACAGCATCCAATAAACACTGGGACTATTTTGGTCATTCATGCTCTCCTAACCTTAAAGTTAAAAAGCTACTGGCCCTTCGTGAGACCTGTGTCTCAATAGCCCTTCATGATCCAGGTCTGCAAAGAGTAGGCTGGATCTTCCCGGAAGCATAATTTCCACTTATGTGTATATATATATATATATATATATATATATATATATATATATATATATATATATATATATATATATATATATTATATACATATATATATTATACTCACTGGTTTTGTGTCCTGGCAAGATTGGAAACATAGATGCTATATAAAATGCGCTGTAACCAATAACTCACAAACTGGGAGGAAATTGGAGCACCCAGAGAAAACAAACACAGGAATGGCAAGAACATGCAAACGCCAGCCCCATGCCAACATGTCTCACAATTAAAAACCATATGTCCATGTGTTTACTGAACTGAGCTGAATTAGGTGATGTAGACTACGTATATCCATTTTCAAGTTCCTGTGTAAACTTGAGAAATATGCACAACTTGCTTTCTTGAACTCCTAAAATGTTTGCTTGATCAACCTAAAACTTGGGATATACAATATTAAGTGTCCTGACAAATAATTATCAAAATAATTTAACTACATTCACAAATGCATTCATTATTAATAAATATTTGAAGGGCAATTTGAAGTACCACCAGCAGTGAACACTCAGACAAATATAAAGTAGTTAAATAAATACGGCCACAAAAGAGTAATGCAAAATCAATTAAAAAATGAGTTGTTACAATTATTTTAGCTGCTAGACTAAATGACTTTAAGCCCAATTGTTATTCAGTGAAATACAGCACAGTAGTTGATATTAGTGCCCTAACAAAATCAGCACAAACTCATTTTTGAGCTGTATGAATGGAACTTCCTAACAAGAATGCTCCTATAACATTTTCTGTGGGGTTATTTAAAGGTTAGTTTAAAAAATTGGTAAGGGACATTACTGAAACTTTCTTAGAACATGATCTTTTTTCTTTTTTTTTTTCATTAAAGCTTTCTACACTCATAAACGTGTGTATTGTATTTATTAATATATATTTTCCAGCATTCATGGGTGTATTAGAAGTTTCCTTAAGTTAAATGTTAAGTCGTCGGCTCTCAGTGAATACACTCATGCATACATATATTTTCATCCTCATCTTCTGCTTGTTCAGGGGTCGAGTTGCGGGGGGTAGCAGCCTAAGCATTGAGCTCCAAATGTCCCTCTCCCAGCCAGTTCCTCCAGCACACCAAGTTGTGTAATTTTCCCCCAACATATCTTCGAAGTGTAATGTAGTGAAAAAGACTCACTAATGTAGTGAAGTTGACTGAAAATAAAAAAAATCAATTATGTAATGTGTCGCTGAAATGTGTCACTGTAAACTGTAAACTTGGAAATGCACTACTGGAATGCTTTCTATACTCACAAAAGCCACACAAAAAGTGTCAAACAAAAAAGGCCAATGACATTCGGGTGAGCTATATTATTGCCTTAGTCAGATGCAGATGGATTTGAAAGAAATAGCAATATAATAAAAACAAGCAGAAACTGCAGAGTAGAGATTATAGATTTTAAACAGGCTTAAAAAGACTAAGATGGCCATATTACAAAATCACACACACACAAACACACACACACACACACACTGCTGGAAGGAAGTAAAAGGTAACAGCATAAAGTTTTTGCTTTATCCTTTTTGCAGTAGTAGCAGCATGGCCTTGCAGTGGCCTGGTGAGTAGTCCAGGGTGTAGCACGTTCTCACCCAAAGTTGACTGACTAAGTGAGCAATTGAGGGTTTAGGGCCTTGCTCAAGTGCCCAACACTGATGATAATGGGGGCTCAACCACTGACCTCTGGATCTTATTACCCATTGCCTTATCCACTTAGCCACCACTGCTTGGGAGTGAATCAATTTAGGCTTTGAATGAGGTTATTGTAAGGTGTTTCTGGAATGGGGGTCTTAGTTTGCGGCCTATGCTGCTGTTGGGTCCGCATTTCTAGATGGTGCTTTGGGCTCGGGGTTTGGTTGAGACTTTTTTAAGTTACCATTTTGTGGTGGCACAAAAGTATGTTTATTGAGTTTGAATTCAAAGTGGCATTACTCTTTTAATTTTCTCTTTTTAAGTCCATATGCTATTGTAAGCATACTGTAAGTACATGCCAGTGGTAGCTTTGTGGATAAGATAATGGGTTATTGATCCAAAGGTCAGGGGTTCAATCCCTAGTACCACCACTGTTGGGCCCTTGAGTAAAGCTCTTAACCCTCAAGTGCTCAGTTGTATGAAAATTGTAAATAACTCTGGATAATAAATGCTATAAATGTAATGTATTTTTGTTTGTTCTGTCACTTTCAGTTTCCAAAGGGAGGAATGGACTATAAATTCTACTAGTTTACATTGGAATCTGAAGTTTCACTCCCTCATCCCCTCTTTTCTTCCTGTTTTAATTTCTCCTTATAGTTCAGTAACTAGATACTGGGTGAACCCAACAGGAGAGTCTAGAGAAAGCCATTTATGACTCATATCTACTGTCTTTAGATATCCATCATTCATGTTGAGATGAGGTCACTGAATAAACAGATGAAATAGGTTACAGAGGCCACACTGACACATTTGGCAATGAGAAACATCTGGAGAGCTGCAAACTAACATGCCAGCTATTAAATGGTGCTTAGCCTTTGGGTTTGTTTGCACATATGTATCATAGTACAGCATGTCATCTGACATTGGACAATTTGCCAGTTTCCCGATCAGATAATACCAATGTATGGCATTCAAAATGAGGAAATGTGTAATATTTTCGACGAATTGGCCAAATTTAGTTATCGACTATGAAACCTGATTTTGGACCAGTGCAGCATCTAAATTAATTTTCATTATGATTTTACTAATGAACGGACAATAAACATTATTAGTGAAACAGGAATAAACTGGTATTCATCTAGCGGACCCCTGACTATGCAAAGCCTTTGTTGTCCATGAAAGTTGTCCATGAAAATGTAAGAAAGGAAAGAATTAGGACACCACTGCATATTTTCCCAATTAAATGGCTATAATCACACACAGGTGTATCAGATCAGGTAGAAATGATAAAAACTTCGTTACTCAAGATTTTGAATAAGGCTTGCTCTTTTTAAATCTCAGACATTTAGTTTAATTTGCACATGTCTGTTGAAGTGAGACGGAGCACCATGGTGTGATCCAAAAAGCTGGCTGAGGCCCTCGGAAAGATTGTGGCTGCTTATGTGTCTGGCAAGGGATTTAAACATATAGTAAAATAATTTGACATCAGCCATTCCACCATCTGGAAAATTGTTTACAAGTGGAAGACATTGAAAACAACTGCCACCATGCCCAGGTCTGGCCGTCCAAGCAAGTTCACTTCCAGAGCAGACTGCAAGATGCTAAAAGACATTATCAAAAGTCTTAAAATATCATTGCAGGAACTACAGCAGACACGTGCTACTGTAGATGTGAAAGCACATGACTTGATTATCAGAACAACAATACATAAGTTTGACCTTTGGCTTTGCTCTCTAAAAAGAATATTAAGGCCAGACTGAAGTTTGCAGAGAGAACATAAACAAAGAGCAGGTCTTCTGCAATAAATGTTCTCTGGACAGATGAATCTAAAATGGAATGATTTGGGTGCGAGAACAGAAGATATGTTTGGTGGAAACCAAATGCAATATTCCAGAAACAGAACCTCATACCAACTGTGATGCATGGAGGCGGAAGTGTCATGGTTTGTAGATGCTTTGCCGCAGCAGGACTTGGCCAGCTCATTATCATAGAATCCACCATGAATTCTAATGTGTATCAGAGGGTGCTTAAACAAGTGAAACCAGCTGTATATAAAAAACAAAACAAAACAAAACATAAACTTAAGCTGAAGCAGAACTGGTGTTGGAAAAAGACACAGGCCCCCTGCCCAAGTTGGGCATATGCCGGTGGAAGGAAGCTCACAGTTTCTTTTTGATGTTCTTGGTGCTTGATCAATTTGCTCAAATAATACTTTAAGCTTAAAAATAAAGAAACTAACCACAATCAATGAGAAGTAGGCATCCTTTTTTCCAAAAAAAAAATCAATTAGATAAGTTGGAAAAGGAAGTCAGATAATAGCAGTCAGTTATACACCCTACCCAGGGATGAAAGTGGGTTGTAATGAAAAAATCTGAAAAAAAAATAGCCTGGGGTCTGGGGTCCACAGGCCCCCAGTTGGGCCCAGGGGCAAAGCCCTGGTTGGGGTCAAAGGGGATGAAACCCATGGGAGCTCATGGATTTAAGAGATATTTTTTACCCGAAAAAACATTAATTTTATCATCAAATTTTTACACATTTTGTTTAAATACCATCCCCTGTTTGCTTATAAAATTGACACTTATACAAAAGTAGAACAAACATTTAGGAGGCACGGGTCTGCCCTCTCAGGGACCCACCACCCATGGGAGGAGTTTTAGGAGTCAGGTGCAATGTGAGTTGGGTGGCAGCCGAAGGCATGGGTTCTGTCGGACGATCCTTGGTTACTGACTCTGACCCTCGGGACATGGAATGTCACCTCTCTGGCAGGGAAGGAGCCTGATCTGTGCATGAAGTGGATCAGTATATATAGTTGGGCTCACCTTATTGCATCTCGAGAGAGGCTGGACCTTATTCCATTCTGGAGTTGCTCATGGGGAGAGGCGGCAAGCCGGTGTGGGCATTCTTGTTGCCCCCTGTCTTGGGGCCCAAATGTTGGGGTTCTCCCCGGTTGACAAAAGGGTAGCTTCCCTCCATCTTCGGGTGGGGGGACGGGTCCTGACTGTTTTTTGTGCTGATGCACCAAATGACAGTTCGGAGTAGATACCCTTCTCGGAGTCTTTAGGGGGTGTGCTGGAGAATGCTCCCTCGGGAGACTCACTTCTTGTCTTGGAAGACCTCACCACCCATGTGGGCAATGATAGTGTGACCTGGGAGGGTGTGATTGGTAGGTACGGCCTCTCCAGTCTGAACCCGAATGATGTTTCATTGTTGAACTTCTGTGCTCATCACAGTTTGTCTATCACGGACACCATGTTCGAACATAAGTGTGCCCATAAGTGCACTTGGCACCAGGACACCCTAGGTCACAGTTCGATGATTGACTCTGTAGTTGTGTCATCGGACTAGCGGCCGTATGTTCTGGACACTCGGGTGAACAGAGGAGCTGAGCTGTCTACCGATCACCACATGGTGGTGAATTGGCTTCGGTGGTGGGGGAGGCTGGCTTCCAGACCTGGCAGGCCCAAGCGTGTAATCAGGGTCTGCTGGGAACGTTTGGCGGAGTCCCCTGTCTGAGAGGCCATTAACTCCCACCTCCGGCAGAGCTACAACCACATCCCAGAGGAAGCGGGTGACACGGAATCCGAATGGGCCATATTTTGTTTGTGCTTGTTGTGGCGGTAACCCCTGAACTTGGTGCTGGACACCTGTGGTGAAGGGGGCCATCCTGCTGAAGAAGGAGGCCTATCGGGTTTTATTAGCCTGTGGGACTCTCGAAGCAGCTGACAGGTACTGGCAAGCCAAACGTGCTGCAGCTGAGGCTGTCGCAGATGCAAAATAACGTCACTGTGGCGCAAAGCCACAGTGAAATCCTTTCTGTCTGCGGGCAGGCCTGACACCTTGACACTCTAATTTTATTGGATTCACACACTGCAGTGTTTATGTGACAGGAAGTGCATCCCAAGTTTTGGCAATCGGCTGGTCTGAGGATTGAAGTTTTTACATGTCTGTCCATTTGTGTTTGCTTGCCATCTGTGCTTGGCTTCGTGGAAATGAGCAGATCAAGACGAGTGAAATTTCTCTCTTTACTCAAAAACAACACGCGCAGTCTGTGGCTGTTATAATCCTATAAAATTAGAGTTTGAAGGTATCGGACCTGCCCACATACTGGCATACAGAAAAGATTGGCTCTCCACCTCGCGCCACAGTGACGTGGCATTGAAAATAAATGTATAGATTTAAATGTGCGAGATTTATTCATCTGATTTTTGTTTTATTTGTTGGCTTTTTTGTATTTTTATTTAAATGACAGTGAAATGTTGTATTTATTATTCTGTTAAGAAAGGCCACCTAATTTACCTAATTTACAAATACATACCAGATCGGTCGAGGCCCGTGTTAACATTGACCGCCATCAGTGCTATTAACCAACAGGGTGCTGGTGGAAATTAGACTACTGTTGGTCGAAGAAGTCGAAGAAGGAGAGGTGGGAGGCGTGTCCGTAAGCGGAGAGAGTAGAGGAAACGCATGAGTCTAGGACTGAGAGTAGGGACTTTGAATGTTGGAACTATGACAGGAAAAGGTAGAGAGCTGGCTGACATGATGCAGAGGAGGAAGGTGGACATACTGTGTGTTCAGGAGACCAGGTGGAAAGGTAGTAAAGCTAAAAGCTTAGGAGCAGGGTTTAAGCTGTTTTATCATGGTGTGGATGGGAAGAGAAATGGAGTAGGAGTCATCTTGAAGGAAGGGTTTGTCAGGAATGTTCTAGAAGTGAAAAGAGTGTCAGACAGAGTGATGGGTCTCAAGTTAGAAATTGAAGGTGTGATGTTCAATGTTGTTAGTGCTTATGTCCCACAGTCAAGATGTGAGCTAGAAGAGAAGGAGATATTCTGGAGTGAGTTAGATGAAGTGATGCAGAGTTCCTCCAGAGGTGAAAGAGGGGTCATTGGGGCAGATTTCAATGGATATGTTGGTGCAGGAAACAAAGGGAACAAGGAAGTGATGGGCAGGTTTGGTATCCAGGACAGGAACGCAGAAGGACAGATGTTGATTGATTTTGCAAAAAGGATGGAAATGGCTGTGGTGAATACTTTCTTCCAGAAGAGACAGGAGCATAGGGTGACTTATGATAGGTAGGAGCACACAGGTGGAGTACATCTTGTGTAGGCGATGTAATTTGAAGAAAGTCAGTGACTGCAAAGTAGTAGTAGGTGAGAGTGTTGCCAGACAGCATAGGATAGTGGTGTGTAGGATGTCGTGAATGGTGAGGAAGGTGATGAAGGCAAAGGCAGAACAGAAGACAAAGTGGTGGAAGCTGGAAAAGGAAGAGTGTTGTGTTATCTTCAAGGAGGGGTTGAAACAGACTTTAGGTGGTCAGGAAGTGCTTACAGATGACTGGAGAACTGCAGCTAATGTGATCAGGGAGACAGGCAGTAGAGTACTTGGTGTGTCATCTGGAAGGAAAGTAGATAAGGAAACTTGGAGGTGGAATGAGGAACTGCAGGAGTGTGTACAAAGGAAGAGATTTGCTAAGAACAAGTGGGACATTGAGAGGACCGAAGAGAGTAAACAGGAGTACAGGGAGGCACAGCGTAAGGCGAAGGTAGCGGTGTCAAAGGCCAAACAGAGGGCATATGATGACTTGTATGCTAGGTTGGACAGTAAAGAGGGAGAAAATAATCTATACAGGTTGGCACAGCAGAGAAATAGAGATGGGAAGGATGTGCAGCAAGTTAGAGTGATTAAGGACAGAGAGGGAAATGTATTGACTGATGACAGAAGTGTGCTGGGAAGATGAAAAGAGTACTTTGAAGAGCTGATGAATGAGGAAAATGAGAGAGAGAGAAAAAAAGTAGAAGATGTGATTGTTGAGGACCAGGAAATAGCAAAGGTGAGGAGGGCACTGAAGAGGATGAAGAGTGGAAAGGCAGTTGGTCCTGATGACATACCAGTGGAGGTATGGACATGTCTAGGAGAATAGGCAGGAGAATTTCTGACAAGAACATTCAACTAGGTCTTAGAGAGTGAGAGGATGCCGGAGGAATGGAGGAGGAGTGTGATGGAACAAGGGAGATATACAGAGTTGTGGCAACTACAGAGGGATAAAGTTGATGAGCCATACGATGAAGTTATGGGAAAGAATAGTGGAAGCTAGACTAAGGGCAGAGGTCAGCATTTGTGAACAACAGTTTGGTTTCATGCCAAGAAAGAGCACCACAGATGCAGTGTTTGCCTTGAGGATGTTAATGGAGAAGTACAGAGAAGGTCAGAGGGAGCTGCATTGTGCCTTTGTGGATCTGGAGAAAGCATATGACAGGGTGCCGAGAGAAGAACTGTGGTATTGTATGAGGAAGTCTGGAGTGGCAGAGAAGTATGTTAGAGTGGTGCAGGACATGTATGAGAGATGTTAGACAGTGGTGAGGTGTGCTGTCTGTGTGACAGAAGAGTTCAAGGTGGAGGTGGGATTGCATCAAGGATCAGCTCTGAGCCCCTTCTTGTTTGCTATGGCGATGAGGTCAGACAAGAATCTCCATGGACTATGATGTTTGCACATGACAGTGTGATATGTCGTGAGAGCAGAGAACAAGTGGAGGAAAATCTAGAGAGGTGGAGGTATGCCCTGGAAAGGAGAGGAATGAAGGTTAGCCAGACAGAATATATGTGTGTGAACGAGAAGGACCCAAGAGGAACGGTGAGGTTAAAGAGAGCAGAGATAAAGAAGGTGGAGGATTTTAAGTACTTAGGCTCAACAATCCAGAGCAATGGAGAGTGTGGAAAAGAGGTGAAGAAGCGTGTGCAGGCAGGTTGGAATGGTTGGAGAAAACTGTCTGGTGTGTTGTGTGATAAGAATGTATCGGCAAGAATGAAAGGAAAAGTGTACAAGACGGTGTTGAGGCCAGCAATGTTGTATGGTTTAGAAACAGTGGCCTTGGGGAAAAGACAGGAGGCAGAGCTGGAGGTAGCAGAGATGAACATGTTGAGGTTTTCTTTCGGAGTCAAGAGGATGGATAGGATCAGGAATGAGTACATCAGAGGGACAGCACATGTAAGAAGTTTTGGAGACAAAACTAGAGAGGCTAGATTGAGATGGTTTGGACATGTACAGAGGAGGGGTAGTGAGTATATTGGTAATAGGATGCTGAGGCTGGAACTACCAGGCAGAAGGCCTAGAGGAAGACCAAAGAGAAGATTCATGGATGTGGTGAAGGAGGACATGAAGGCATTTGGTGTAAGAGTAGAAGATGCAGAGGATAGGATGAGATGGAGGCAGATGGTTCGCTGTGGCAACCCCTGAAGGGAAAAGCTGAAAGGAAAAGAAGAAGTTTGATAGTTGAAACTGACCTTTCTTCTTCTTCTTCTTCTTTTTCTTCTTCTTCTTCTTCTTCTTCTTCTCTTCTTCTTCTTCTTTTCCTTTCGGCTGTTCCCTTCAGGGGTCGCCACAGCAAACCATCCGCCTCCATCTCACCCTGTCCTCTGCATATTCTTCTCTTTGTCCAATGACCTTCATGTCTTCCTTCACCACACCCATAAATCTTGTCTTTGGTTTGAACTGACCTTTCTTCTCATATTCATATTTTGATCTCACATACGAATGTATTCAGGGCACAGCATAAAAATTACTTTATCACATGTTCCATTACTTTTAGAGAGCATTGTACATAATAACTGGCTGGTTGACTGAATGGATAATATAGTCAATCTTGCATCTCATTATCTATTCTGTTCCATATCTGTATCATACATTTATAGCAAGACAATGCTAAAAGATTTTTAACCATGCCTGAAAGTGATTTATTGCCCATTCCAAAAAAGTTCAAAAATTTCTTTCTTTATTTATTAGATAATAAATTGACTTCATTATTGTCATCTTTTCAGTTTACATAGAGGTGAAGGTTGTATAACGTGCATCATGATCTTATTTCGTTTAACTAATTAATTCCACCAGAGTAATGAATTGCAGTTAAGGATAATAATGATGCATCTACATAATTATCTGAAATGAATAAAGGTACAATTTCAGACTCGTGATTAGATCACTTTTAATTATTGTGGGCACAGTGTATGACTCACAATGTGTAATAACTGTTTTTGACCCTGGCTTTCAAGTGCGGGTGGGTGAGTATCTCTATCTGCTGAAATTTCAACCCACCTCCAGAAAAGCCTACTATTTAAAACACTGAACCCGTCTCTAGGTTTTTTAAAAAGTGACAGAAAATTAGTTGTGGGTTTTTTTGTTTGTTTGTTTCTCTCTACAGAAGAAAAAGACAAACAGATAGCTACCTATGTCCAACTTGATACATAGAGTACAGTATTTCAAAGCCCAATGAAATGTCAAACACGGTAAAACAATATTAAAAAAATATATTTGGGTAGAAGGGCAGATTTTAAATGTCACTTTCAAGTTAGGATTAAAAATTAATTAGAAATTAGCCTGGGACTAGTAATCAGCTCTGGTCAAACTTACAGACTAAAATAAGCAAAGAATATGTTCCGTTCCACTCTGTGATTAGAGAAACTCTGGGGAAACCATATAGAAATGTATGAATTTTGAGCTTTTATAGTTTAAACAGAACCACAGTGGAACTCTGCAGTTCAAAATGTGTGGCAAACTGTTATTGTAATACTTTAAAAGCATTCAAAGACCTCTTACATAACAGTACTCAAGTATCAGATAATTATTCTCTCAGGTACACCCAAGGGGCAAGTAGGAGAAAAGTCAAGAAACCAAGCAAGTGAAAAAAATTAGAAATGGAAAGTATAAGTGAGTATATTCGGGCTTATAGGCAGCCAATTACCCTGTGGCATCAATATATATGCAAATACATGGCTAGTCACACCCTTTTTTGATTAACACTGTGTAGACAATACATAAAACACATGCACACTTGTTCAAGGCAGCAGCATTAATTGCATGTGCAATTTTATCAAGTCAAAATAATTTTGTACAAGTTAAAAAGTAGACCTTTTCAAAGACAATATTTAATCACTGGATGCAAGGAGAAGCATACCACAATGCAAATCATATCCTTTTTCAGGGACACACTGGGTCTTCTCATAGGCTTATGCCGTGTTCTGCATGAGTGTGAGGTGATATTTAAAAGTTGAATAACTTTGAAGTTCATTTTTGTTCATCTGATAGACAGTGATAGAAAGAGAAAAAGCATTCAACCATGTCAGACTAAAATAATGCAGGCACATCATCCCCATTACCCCAGTAATGCTTCAGTGAAGGCAGCCCTACTGAAACAAAGGTGAATTTTCAAAAGCTTTCAGTCAGTTCTCCTCTCTGCAAACACATAAGCAGGAGTGCCTTGCCCAAAATGGAATAACGGCCTCTCAGATTTCATCACCTGCATTAGTCTGGTTAGAACTCGTGCTCAGGCCTCTGGCAAGAGGCAGGCAGAGTGACGGCTATAAACAGTATCTATTCGCTTAACTCTCTTCTGCCTGAAATGCAGACATAAAGGAGAAAACAGATTAAAACTCTTCACAATCCTTCTCAAAAAGAGGGCGAAGAAACTTCTACGATCCTCTCTGGCCACTAGCCACCAAGACATACAGAGAACTTGGCAGTTCCTGAAAACAAAATACTCTTGCCCTCATGTAATAGACATCACTAATTTCGTTCTTCCTGTCACAAATCACTTTTGGCTGCATCACAGACCTTCCCAAAGGCTGTACTCACAATCCTACTTATTTGGGATTGGTTTGTCAAATTCTCACCTTATCCTCCAAGGCAGACCCATCGTCATCATTCAAAATATTAGAAATTTTGTTCAGAAAGTTTGGCATTCCAAAGGTCATTCTAAGTGACCAAGATGGCCAGTTCACATTTTGAGTATGTAAAGCATTCAGGAAAAAAGATGGGGATATCATTCAGTGTACCACAAGTAACAGGTACTATCCACAAGCAAACTGACAGCTAGAGAGAGAAAACCAAGACATTTGCATATACACCAGGTACTCTGTCTTCGGCCCAAATCGGCTGAGATGGGTGCCAGCCTCCTTGCAACCCTAATCAGGATTAAGCAGTTCAAAAAAGAAATTAATTAATATTTTGCCAAGAATAAATGAATAGAATGTCATGGTTTGATGATACTAATGGTTAAATTTAATCCATCCACTCATCCTTATTCTTCCATTTATCTGAGATTGGGTCAAGGATCCAACAGATCTAGGAGGGAATTGCAGGCAACTGTCTTCCTAATCACACTCTCTAACTTCTCCTGTGGGATTTTGAGGCTTTTTCAGGTCAGATGGGATAGATAATATTTCAGGCAAGTTCTCGGTCTGCCATGGAGCCTTCTTACAGTTGGATGTGCCAAAAAACTTCAAATGGGAGGTGAAAAGTAGGCACCCTTATCAATCCACCTTAACTAACACCTTGCAGTGCATAGGAGCAGCAGGTTTATTTTGAGCTCCTCCAGAGTCTTCGAACCCTGTGCTTTCACAACACCCCCACAGAATCCCACAGTGGAGGGAGTTGTAGGCCTTCTCAAAGTTTAAAAACACATGTAGACTCTAACGTTTTTAAACTGTAATGACCGTTCAGCAACTTCATTTATTCCTTCATTTTCTGAACCTCTTAATCCTAATTAGGGTCATGGAGAGGCTGGTGCCCACCTCAGCCAACTCTGGGCAAGGGTACACCCCAGATCGCTCACCAGGCCATCGCAGGGCCAACAGTCACATACCCTTTTATATTCACACTCATACCAGGGGGTTATTTGCAACAGCCAATTAACCTACTGTGCATGTTTTTGGACTGTGGGAGGAAACTGGAGTACCCAGAGGAAACCCAGAGAACATGCAAACTCTGCACAGAAACAGCCAGACTGGGAATCAAACCCAGGACCTGCTTACTGTGAGGCGGATGGGCTAACCACTACGCCACTGTGCTACCCCCTTGAGCAACTTAGTAATGATAAAGACCTAGTCTGCAGTTCCACACTCAGGATGGACATGACACTGCTCCTAATTAATCTGAGATTCAACAGTCAGTCTGAGATTCCTCATCAACCCCCTGAAGTATCCCAGGAAGGCTAAACTGTGTAATATCACAACAGTTGGTGCACACTCTCAGGCCCCCATCATTTAAAAAGGGGAAATACCTTTCAGAGCTCCAAAACAGTTTTCCAGAACTTCCTTAAGGCCGATTGAAAGTCCTTCATCATGTCCATCCCAAACCCTTCACATGCAGGAGTTTTTGCTTCTGTGATTCTCAAAGCTTCAGCCCTTTTGTCTGCTTTTTTTCTTTCAGCAGACCTTTGAGATGACCAAGCTTGAAAGGCCTATTTCTTCAGCTTGAAAAATTTCTTCACTTCCAGTGTACACCAACAGCGTCTCAGGTTGTTACTGTGATAGACAGCATTGACATTCTGACAAAAGTTTCTGGAAACCTCACCTACAATGGTTTATGGACATGAACCATTTGGATTCCCTGTCTTCAGTCTCCCCAGGATGTAAGAGCCTCTCCTGGAGGTGTCGGTAAAAAAAAAAATCTCAAATAGTAATCCATTTCACCGTTACGGCACATTTGGATTTACCAGGTTTGTCTGAGAGTCTTCCCTACTGCCAGATCAAACTCACCATCAGGTGGTGATCAGCTGACAGCTCTGCCCCTCTGCTTTCCCAAGTGTTCAAGACATTTGGCCACAGGTCTGATAATAGAACTACAAAGGGAATCATTATTGTTTAGCTTAAGGTGGCTCGTTATCAAGTACACGTATGAGCCAGATTATGCTCAAACATCCCACACCCACCTGGTACTTCTTCCCCAGGGCAACCCTAAAGTATAAGAAGGTGTCAGTTATCCTTTGTTTGAAGGGGTTTATCTAACTTTTGGGTGCTACTCCATCAAGTTCTTTGAATGGCTCTGTCTGACCCCTCCCCTGAGAACAATTTGTCATTGAGACCCTGCCAGGAACCAATGTACCAACAACATATTTCCCTGGATCAATTGGGCAACCCACCCTTTCCTTCAATGTTAAGGTAGCAATCCATTGAGGATCAAGGGTTACATATTTTTGTAATAATTCCAAAAGCACAAAACAACATAATATTTGACACAGTCATGAAAAGAACACACCCACAGTAAAGCATATTGGTGGCAACACCATGTTTGGGGATGATTGTCTACAGGTATGTTAGGAAGTGGTGATTTAGATATGGTGGAGGGAATTATGAACAGTTTAAAATATCAGTCAATTTTGGTCCCGAACCTTCAGGTCTCCGCTAAAAAGATGAAAATAAAGAGGAACCTTTCATCATGGTCAAACAACGACAAGTATACCTCCAAATGACTAAAAGAATAGCTTCACCAGAAAATGAAACCCTTGAAATTATCCAGCCCAGATGTAAATTCAACTGAAAATCTGTGGCATGACAAAATATTCAGTTCAGTTTTGTGCACACACACACACACACACACACACACACTTGGAACTGCCCCAAGTGGAGGAGTTTAAGTATCTTGGGGTCTTGTTTACGAGTGAGGGAAGGATGGAGCGAGAGATCGACAGACGGATCGCTGCCGCCTCTGCTGTTAAGCGGTGCCTGTACCGGTCCGTTGTGGTGAAAAAGGAGCTGAGCCGCAAGGCGAAGCTCTCAATTTACCAGTCGATCTACGTTCCAACCCTCACCTATGGTCACGAGCTTTGGGTAATGACCGAAAGAACAAGATCACGGATACAAGTGGCTGAAATGAGCTTTCTTCGCCGGGTGGCGGGGTTCTCCCTTAGAGATAGGGTGAGAAGCTCCGCCATCCGGGGAGAGCTCGGAGTAGATCCGCTGCTCCTCCGCATTGAGAGGGGCCAGTTGAGGTGGCTCGGGCATCTGGTCAGAATGCCCCCCGGACGCCTCCCTGGTGTGGTGTTTCGGGCATGTCCAACCGGGAAGAGACCCCGGGGTCGACCTAGAACACGCTGGAGGGACTATGTCTCTCGGCTTGTCTGGGACCGCCTCGGTGTCCCCCCGGGAGAGTTGGAGGAAGTAGCTCGGGAGAGGGATGTCTGGACCTTTTTGCTAAGGTTGCTGCCCCCGCGACCCGACCCTGGACTAAGCGGAAGAAGATGATGATGATGATGATGACTATTTTTATACTGTATTTGAAAGGGGAAAGGGTGTGCAACACATACCAGCTTATAAATATTAATATTTATTACAGTTTATGATTAACTTTTTCCCCCAAGATTGTTAGGGGAGGCAGAGTCTGCCTTGCCTCCCATGAATATATACCCTGCTCACACATTCAGAAGAGATTCTCTTTTTTATGACCAGACTTATTATGATGAATAATGTGACTGATGACTTCATTTTCCTGTAAACGTGATACTATAAATGACAAAGGGTGCCTTCAGAAAAACTTTAAAGCTACTCTTGCTAAAGGCTTGTAGTTCAAGTAAATATTCCATGCTTGCTTAAGATAGCTGACATAATGATAGTTTTGTCTTTCTGTCTTGTGCTCTGTGTCAGAGTACAAGGCTTCAACATCAATTGAAAAAGACTTGACGCATCAATTTTGTGGACAAATTAGTGGCAACAGACACAAAAGTCACACCAAATTTGTAAGCTCCAGTTACTGGCAAGACTGTTGGTCATGTGGAACATCCTCATGCTCTCCTCTGGCCAAACTAGGAGTGTGTGCATGCTTGCCTATATTCGTGTGTGTGTGTGTGTGTGTGTGTGTGTGTGTGTGTGTTTCAGACTCCACATTGTCTTGATTAGAAGCTCAGTATGAGACAATGGTCTTTGTCGGTGGGGGTGACCTGGCAGTGCTCACCAAGAGTTGGACAGCAAAGCCATTTAGCTGCCAAGCTTTTGGGCTCACCCTGAGCCAATAAACTTTCAGAAAATGTGCATAGGTTTTGGTTTTGTACTTTTTTAGACATTGATTGTCTAAGTATTTTTACATTAAAAAAAAAAAAAAATTAATGTGATTTTCTAACAAATGTCCCATGATCCTACGATAGCTCATGCAGTTTCAGCATACAGAACGCTAAAATACATGTTTTTTCATCACATAAACATATGTCAAAACTTGTACATGTTATGGTTATCATGTTTTCATTTACTGTGAATTTCAATTGAATAGCATGCTTATGTTCCAGAACCATGAACCAACACATATTTCCTGAGTCCACATTGTGTGCGCGCGCATGTGTGTGTGTGTGTGTGTGTGTGTGTGTGTGTCACGTTTTGTGAGTTTCTCAGCATCTCAAAGTTTCTTGCAAAAACTTTTGCTTTTAGGTCCACGTTTGCTGTGCCATCAGAATGAAACCGTTAGATATGAATTCATAATCTTAACCACACATCACGTTCAAGCTTTTGAGATTTCCCTGATATATTTTGCAAGGTTACAAGGTGGAATGTAGGACAATTCTTCCACAGACACCGGGTTCAAGAAACTGCAACCAAGGACAACTTGTCCACAGGCATGAAATTGGCTAGAAAACTCATTCACAAAAAATTCTACAATACTTTCAGATTTATTTTTTTATGATGTACTTAAATTTATTTATTTGTGTTGTCAAGATAGTTTTATATTTTGGAGAAATAATGAAAAAAGTTAGATTTGTTGATTAGATTATATTTATATGTTGTTTACATGAAGTTTTCAGTATATAAGCCTGGTTTGTTAGGTAATGTTATGTCAGTTTCACTGAGATGCTCAAGTATGTCGACTGAGCTATAGGTCATCGTCTCACAGAGGGTCAGTCAGAAGATCTTCCTGGATGGATTCATGTCCATCAAGAAAAATGTTTCACAGTCAGCGCTCGCCTGAAGATGACCACACGCCTGAGTGATCCCAGGCTGGTTGGGAGCATATCCACCTTTCGGACCATGTGGGATGTGAGGTGCAGAATGCTCGCCAGTATATGAAGAGGTAGGCGATTTTTACCAATGACTGCCCTAACCAGATCTTGATCCTCATAGTTTCAAAGCTTGTTAATGAGGGCAAGGCACATGTCCTATGGTGCATCGGGGCTGCTCATCATCCTCCAGATCATCAGTCTCAACAAGAATTGGATATTGCAGGTCCCTGGGTCTCCAACTTCTTCTTCAACAATGATCATAATGTTCAAAGTTTTGTGAGTTTTTAAACATGTTTACAACCTAAAAAGGTTGATACTATTACTACTACTACTACTACTACTACTACTGATAATAAT
Source organism: Plotosus lineatus (assembly GCA_024760905.1). Lineage (NCBI taxonomy): Eukaryota > Metazoa > Chordata > Actinopteri > Siluriformes > Plotosidae > Plotosus > Plotosus lineatus. The sequence goes on along the minus strand of CM045729.1, from coordinate 42,326,187 downwards.
AATAATAATAATAATAATAATAATAATAATACAGGGAACACAGCCATGCTGACAGTCTGGGCAATGCAGAAGGCTGCAGCGTTGGGGAGTCTCCATATTCTCCGGAAAGTTCTTGGTGGGTTTGACTAGGCAGAGCTTCCTGGGAGAAGTCCCATTCGCTGACTGGGCTGCGTGTGGAGAGGGTGAGGGCCCTGAGCTGATGATGAGCCTAAACAGCTCTTAATAATAATAATACTAATAATAATAATAATAAGAAGAAGAAGAAGAATACTGCAATGGCTTGGCGAGCTATCCACTCTGTACTCTGCCCATGCCTAGAGTCAGCTGAGATGGACTCCAGCCTCCCTGTAGTCCTACTCACGAGTAAGCGCTTCAGAAAATGAATGAATGAATGAATAATGATAATGATATTAATATTAATAATACTACCAATTTCTGTAGGGTACCTTACTAATTCTACTACTATGTATGCACCGACACAATTGTCCCAGCTCAGATGGTCTTTTGTTACACGAATAACAAGCCATGGGTGCCGAAAGACATTATAAAAAAATGACTGATAAATGCTTCTGCATTTTTCATGCTGGTTACTTGGCCCATGGTAAAAATCCAGTTCACACCTTTTTATGGTTGTAATAAAGTGTTACTATTAATTAGAAAACAGCAAATGCAAGGGAATTTGTTTTATACATAGTGCATCTTCTGTGATGATTTAAGAAAGTATAATTTTCTCCGACTCTAACCAGTGGTATATGTTTGGCTCAACAAATTGAAACAGAAAGAACCACGGTGCTTTTTTCACTTATGCCACTCACTTCAATAAACTATACTAAAGCTACCATCAACTTATTTAGTCGGCGTTTAATTTCCCCTTTAAGCTTAGGCCTAGAGCCCCTGGGACTCGAGTTCCGGTCAACCGAGATGTGCACCTCCCTACGGTCAGACCAGCCTATGCCCTTGTTGATTTAAGGTTTGTATATAGAAACACATGCAGACCAGAAAAATAAAATTGACCAAAGTTATACAAAGATTGACCCTTTCAAATGAGCAAACTAACATTTTTTTCTATTTCTATCCATCTATTAAATCTTTATATGTACCAATTTTTATCAGACTTGTTAGGAAAGCTGAAGCCTACCTCAACGGACTTCAGGCAAAAAGGGGATGAAAAAAAAAGACAATCCGTCACATGATAACCCAAAGGAGAACAACTACTTACACTAATATTGACACCGAGAGGCAATTTAGAGTAGTTGGTTGACCTAATCTGCATGGTTTTGGGTTGTAGCATGATTGTCTTAGATGCAGCCTAAGCATGTATGGAATAAAAACAAAACAAAACAAAACAAAAAACATGCAAATAGAAATGCCGCAGTTGGATTCAAGTTTCAAGCAGTGTTATTGTGAAGCAATAATGCTAACCACTTTACCATCATGCTCTGTTTATAATAAATTTATTTGTTGAATAAACATTAAAAGCTGTTTTATTAGAGGGAGAGTCTGCAACGGATTGACTTAGCACTTAAGGAATTATTTAAAAAGCCTGAAAATTACATTAAAAACAGTTATTCAAAAACTAACATGATTCAGCTTGTAGATGAAACAGTTTTCTATCAAATGTTGGCAAAAAGTGAGGCTGGAGGTAAGAAAGTATTGTACTGGATTACCCCTAAAATTTACTTTACTGCAAATTTCTACTGTTCTCTCTAATCTCACAAGGGTAAAGAAGTTGAAAAGGTCACATTTTTACACTGCTACAAATGTATACATACTGTACATGCACACACACACACACACACACACACACACACATACATATATATATATATATATATATATATATATATATATATATATAGGATTTTCTGAGTAGATCCTTCCGTAGGAGAGTGCTCAATACTTTTTGGTAGAGCAAATAAACAAAAATAAAGGACAGGACAAAGACTTTCTATTGAAACTCCATTTATCACTACAGATCTGTTTCGAGGGGTGGTGAAACCATCCTCTCTCTTCAGGTGATTATAGAAGAATATATATACTTATATGATAATATATATGATAATATATATATATATACTTATATGATAATAAAATATAAACATTACACAGCATACATATATAAACACCTTTAAATGCATTCTCCTTGAAACATACAGCACTGTAGTTTTCAAAAATGCCCACTAGAGAAAGGTATTGCAATACACATGAGGTGAGTGAATTCATGTATGAGCTGCATTAAGTCCGAGCAGCTCAGCCACGCCCCTCATTCAAAGCAGTTAGTTAGAGGCACAGCACCAAAATCAAAATCACCCAAAACAAAGACCATAACAAAAAGGACATAAAACAACAAGAAATGTAATAAATTGGATAAACAAAACAAAATGAGAAACATGCTACACCACGGTAAATAAATCACACACACACACACACACACACACACACACACACACACACACACAACCATTCTAAACATTAACTTAGGTAATGTACTGGAATAATAATTGAAAAAGACTTTAATAGTGTAGTGTTTTACAGCAGCTCAGATGATTATTACTCTTCAGGCACTTCAGAGGAAACTGTCATTTCTTCCGGAGAAAGTCTTATTTCTTCAGAAGAGACATCCAACGTTATTACCTTTTACTGGTGCTTAACAGGCGTTTGAGTGGCATCATAGAACTTAACTGGTAATGAAAACACACTATAAACTGGCTCATTGACAACTTGTGCACGAATGAGGGAAAAGGGTCATTACGTAATCTCAACTAATCAGCAGGAAGGAGGACAACCATTGGCTGAATTTGCATCATGGGAGAGTTGCTCGGCATTCCGCGAATATGCAAACCATGAGTGCAAAACCACGAATAGTCAAGGGCCTACTGTATGTATATATGTATATATATATATATCACGTTTTAAAAAAAAATCAATAAATATTAATCAAATTTAAAAATAAGGAAACTAAGGAAGAATCGGGGGAACAGTTCAGCAAAATGCCACAAAAACAAGGCCAATTATGCAAACAAAACCCTAAACCAACAAAAAACAAAAAATAAAAATAACCCAAAGACTCCCATCTAAACCATTTGGAGATACGAACCGAGGTCGAAAGTGAAAGTGAAATAAAATTGAAGAACAAATAGAAATCGAAATGGAATAAAATCTACAGAAAGATATCTCATAAATAAAAATATTAAATATGATTAAATATTATCCTGAGATACACTTAATACTAGGCTCCGGCAGAGGGGTGTGGCTGACACATCTGGGAAAAGAAGCAGAATGATACATTTGTGAACGCCGCCAAAATTTTCAAAGAAGAAAAAAAAAATGACTGCAGTATTATAATGAACTACATAAGAGTGAAACTCTCTGTAAATCTGATCAGATTAACTGTGCTGTGCTTGAGAGAAACCAGGAGTTTAAACACGGGACATAATGATATTTATAATGTACGATTATGTCGAGAGAGAGAGAGAGAGAGAGAGAGCGAGAGCGAGAGAGAGATTGTATAAAGTACAAACTCGTATAAGTTACTTATACAGGGTTTAAACATACGTTCCCCACCAAAGAATGCCCTGTAACGACTTACAAACAAATTAATCTAACCGGTCGGAACGTAACTCATTTGTAAGCTGGGGAGCATCTGTACTTACATTATTGCATCAGTGTATGCATGCACATTTGCATACATATGTATGTGTGTTGTCTTCTCATGCAGTTCCATCTGTATGTGTGTGTATTTATATTTTATTTACATCTTATGTTATTTTTTAATGTTTAATTGTTATTAGAAGCATTTATAGCATTGAACATGTCTTTATTGATATTATATACACATATACATGGACATATATGTCAATGGGAGGGGGTTGGGCGGTGATCCTACTTCACGGATTTCGATGGTTGTGTGGGGATCTCGGTCCCAATTAACTGCAGAAAGTCTGCGGTTAACTGGAAAGTCATTTTACAAAAGTCTCACCAAATGAAAAATGCAGGTTATGAAACGCATTTTCCTAAAAATTTTGTCTCTGTATACGAAACAAGTTCACGTTATGAAAGCGCCATCTTAAAAATTCAAAAGCACTATTCAAACATTAAAATGCACCATTCAAACATTCAAACAATGCACGAGCTGCTCTCCCATCAATGACGTTCAAACATCCTGCCCCGGTGGCCTCCCACTGGCTAACAACCGAGCTGTCGTTCATGTCGCCTTCACTCGAGCGCCATCTTGGACAGGTCCACCTGACGCCATCTTGGACAGGGATCCCATTGGCTAGGAAGCATGATGCAGCTACCTTCCATTGCCTATTATGGAGCTGAATCTACCATGATGCTTTTCGTGAAAAGGACAGAGTTACTGTTGTTTTATGCTTTATTTCTTGACTCAGGCTTTTAACCTTCCATAAATATTTGTAAGATTATAACTCTGCTAAGAAGACATGGTCAACACACACGCACACACACACACACACACACACACACGCACACTCATGTGATTTCCGGTGCAAGTGAGAAGAAACGGGCTCGAGTGATATCACAAAGGAATATGGCCAAACCCGTCTACCATTGGTATGATATTAAGGCAGAAGAAGTTCTTAAAAGGTATGCTTTATAATTTTTAAAGGGTTTATGGGGTAGTATTGGGAGCCTTGGAACGAATCACACGTTTTACATGTAGAATGCAGTTCAATGTACGAAAAATGAAGGTTACGAAAAAGGCTCTGGAACACATTAATTTCGTAAAGTGAGGTACCACTGTGTGTGTGTGTGTGTGTGTGTGTGTGTATGTATATATATATATATATATATACATATATATGTGTGTGTGTGCTGTATAATGTTTTATATATATATATCACTCTTAATCACCGAGAAAAAGGAGGAATGTTCGCAGAACATTCACGGAAGACTTGCGGAATAAAAGAAATGATCACAGAACATTTGCGGAAAGGACGGAACGTTTGCGGAAGGACTGCGGAACGTGAGCGAACACTCTCGGAAAAATTTTCCGTGAAAGTGCTTTTGAACATGTCGCAGAAAAGTTTGGTCTGATAGAAGAGGAGGAATACCTTCGGAATCGTACGGAATGACTGAGGAACGTTGTAGGATGACTACGATTTTGCTTCCGCAAGTCTGCCGCTCTCCAGTGAAATAGGGGTATTAGGCATCTAGACTATTAAGCACTTTCTAAATGTGGGCCATAGAATATGGGTTTTAGACATGTTGAATTTTGGACAGTCCACACAAAACAGGACCAAGCCATTGGGCTTGAACACCAAGAGCAAGAATGATCCCATCACTTTGGGACTCCTCAAATACCCCTATATTTTGCATAATCTTGAGTTCCTCCTGAAGCACATTTTCCTTGTGTTTGGGGAGTCGAGACTGGCAGCTATGCACAACCATTCCTCGAGGAGTTTTAATGTTGTCTATGAGATTAGTCATATGCACAATTTTTTTTTTTTCCATACTCCCTGAATATTTTTCTATGTTCTTTAAATGATAAGATATTCAACATTTATATATATATATATATATATATATATATATATATATATATATATATATATATATATATATATATATATATAAAACCCTCTTTAGAAAAAGAACATTAATTCATCCATTCATTCATAGGCTAAACCATTTAAAGCTACTAGGGTTGTGATGAGACTGGAGTCTATCTGAATTGCCTCTGGGCAAAGGCAGTGTACAGCATTAACAACTGTATCACAGGGCAAACACACAACTATTTTCACTCACCCCTTGGAGCAATTTGGAACAGTCAAATAGTCTAATGTGCATGTCTTTGGACAGTGGGAGAAAACCAGATCACCCACAAAACCCATGAAGGCATGGTGAAGGAAACATTAAACTTGATGACAGAAACACCCTCTTCAACCTGAGGCTTGAACCCTGGACCTTCTGACTGTGGGGTGGGCATGATAACCACGACACCACCATACTGCCCGACATTGAGAAACATTATTCTTTAGCCAGACCACACTTTATCAACCATGTGAATAGTTTGTTTTTATATAATGTAAGAAAAGACTGTATAACCTATTTGAAAGAAAATTATATTGCCTCATTTTAGGTCAAATACAAGTTTTAGGTCATAACTCCATAATGCTATAGTTAACACAAACAAGGTTTTGTGTTAATTGCAAGGCTAGAGATACAATAATAGAAATGCAAACTGTTTTGGCTTGAGGCTTAAAACTTCTGGCTACAAACCTCTGGAATGCATTGAAATAGCTCTGGTTTACCTTGGCATTAGAGTGAAATTGTGGCTAACTTTAAGTTGACCTGTCACAAACATTGTATCACACTGTCACATTGTCCATTAGTTTCAGGATATCATTTCAGCTCATTCATCAGTCTTGATTATTTTTTCAGTTTACAAAAAAAAAAAAAAAAAAGATTCTCAAGAAACATTGCTTATTGCTAATTATTAGCTTGCTATGAGTCAGAAATCACTATCATCATCACCATTATTGCATCTAAAAGCTGTAATTGTTTTTTTCTTTGAGGCTGGCCATTGTTATTACTGCTACTGGCAACAACCTCATTGGATTTGAGTTCATTTGCTGTCTAGCCATCAGATTATTCACCGTCTTCCTTAAAGAATTTAAAATTGCACAGTTCTTCAGAAGTGCCAGAAATTGATAAGTTAGAGTCAGAATTTGATATCACCATATGCATAGTTATGTAAATCCCGCTGACTGTGTGGTGTTCATGTTCAAACACCACCATTATTTATTTTACACTCTGTTTTGTGCATGTCTGTGCTGTGTTTGATTCTAACACTCAATGCAGTGTTTACATGATAGTTGTTTGTGCTACTGCTACTTGTTACTATGAAATACCTCCAATAAATTTCTCAGTGAAGTAATAATAACAGCTTTATTTCACATTATAGTAGCGCTTCAGAGCTATAAAGCAATGAGCTCAAATAATTTTTTAAATATTTTTGTTCATGCTCAAAGGAACCCAGTATGCATGTGTGCCACGTCAACTGAACACTTGAACGTAAAGGGAATGTTTTTTGTGTAGTCAGTGTGTTTTGTTTTAGATTGCAGCTGTGAGGGGGGAGCACAAGCCAGTGTTCGTCTTCACGCCGGTCCCAAGCCCAGATAAATGCAGAGGATTGTGACAGGAAGGGAATCCGGCGTAAAACTTGTGCCAGAATTAAGTATGTGAATCCTCAAAATGAATAATCTTGAAGGAGGGGTTTGTCAGGAATGTTCTAGAAGTGAGAAGAGTGTCAGACAGAGTGATGAGTCTCAAGTTAGAAATTGAAGGTGTGATGTTTAATGTTGTTAGCGTTTATGCCCCACAGGCAGAATGTGAGCTATAAGAGAAGGAGAGATTCTGGAGTGAGTTAGATGAAGTGATGCAGAATACCCCCAGAGGTGAAAGAGTGGTCATTGGTGCAGACTTCAATGGACATGTTGGTGCAGGCAACAGAGGGGACGAGGAAGTGATGGGCAGGTTTGGTATCCAGGACAGGAACACAGAAGGACAGATGTTGATAGATTTTGCAAAAAGAATGGAAATGGGCGTGGTGAATACTTTCTTCCAGAAGAGACAGGAGCATAGGGTGACTTATTAAAGTGGAGGTAGGAACACACAGGTAGACTACATCTTGTGTAGGCGATGTAATTTGAAGGAAGTCAGTGACTGCAAAGTAGTAGTGGGTGAGAGTGTTGCCAAACAGCATAGCATGGTGGTGTGCAGGATGACGCTGATGGTGAGGAAGGTGAAGCAGGCAAAGGCAGAGCAGAAGACAAAATGGTGGAAGGTGAAAAAGGAAGCGTGTCATGTTGTCTTCAAGGAGGAGTTAAAGCAGGTTTTGGGTGGTCAGGAAGTAGAAGATGTGACTATTGAGGACCATGAAGTATCAGAGATTAGTAAGGGTGAAGTGAGGGCATTGAAGAGGATGAAGAGTGGAAAGGCAGTTGGTCCTGAAGACATACCGGTGGAGGTATGGAAGTGTCTAGGAGAGGTAGCAGTAGATCTAGTCAGTAGACAAGAACATCCAACCAGGTCTTAGAGCAGGGGTCGGGAACCTTTTTGACTGAGAGAGCCAAAAAAAAAAAAAACCCACATATTTTAAAATCTAATCTTTTGAGAGCCATATATTTTTATACTGAATGCAACTAAATGGAAAAAGACCAACAATTTGAGAGTATAATAAGACCCTGAATTTATTTTAAATGACATTGTCATAGTGAAGTTATTTATTAATAAGAAAAGTACTTTTTACTATTAATGCGACTTCTGGTGCTGCATGGTGTTGCTGATGGTTTGTATTTATGTGTTTGTATCTGGCTGATACGTGCTGAGATTAAGCTTCATGCAGGCGTTTAGGCTTCTGGCTGTTAAACGTGACCGCAGGTTGGTCTTGATGCTTTTCAGGTGTGAGAAGGACTGCTGGTGTATGCATGTGGAGCCAAACATGGTCAATATGGCAAGACTCACACGCTGCAGTGTTTATGTCATAGGAAGCGTGTTCCAAGTTTTGGCAATCAGCTGGTCTGTTGGTTGAAGTTTTTTTCATTCTGTCCATTTGTGTTTGCTTGCCAGCCGTGCTTGGCTTCATGCAAATGAGCTGATCAAAAATGAGGGAAATTTACCTTTTTACCCAAAAACAATTCGCACAGACTGATTTATTTAATCCAATAAAATTAGAGTTTCAAGGTATCGGCCCCGCCCACACACTGCAGTAGTCTATTGGCTCTCCGCTGCACGCCACACTGACAAGGGGCATTTATTTATCTGTTTTTGTTTTATTTGATGGCTTTTTTCTGGATTTTTTGAAATGACAGCAAAATTGTGTATTAGTTATTCTGTTAAGAAAGGCCACCTGATTTATCTGAGAGCCAGATGCAGTAATCAAAACAGCCACGTCTGGCTCGTGAGCCATAGGTTCCCGACCCTTGTCTTAAAGAGTGAGAGTATGCCAGAGAAATGGAGAAGAAATGTGATGGTGCCCGTTTTTAAGAACAAGGGAGACATGGAGAGTTGTGGCAACCACAGAGGGATAAAGTTGATGAGTCATACGATGAAGTTATGGGAAAGAATAGTGGAAGCTAGACTAAGGGCAGAGGTCAGCATTTGTGAACAACAGTTTGGTTTCATGCCAAGAAAGACCACCACAGATAAAGTGTTTGCTTTAAGGATGTTAATAGAGAAGTACAGAGAAGGTCAGAGGGAGCTGCATTGTGCCTTTGTGGATCTGGAGAAAGCTGGGAGAGGAACTGTGGTATTGCATGAGGAAGTCTGGAGTGGCAGAGAAGTATGTCAGAGTGGTGCAGGACATGTATGAGAGATGTAAGACAGTGGTGAGGTGTGCTGTCTGTGTGACAGAAGAGTTCAAGGTGGAGGTGGGACTGCATAAGGGGACAGCTCTGAGCCCCTTCTTGCTTGCTATGGTGATGGACAGGCTGATAGATGAGGTTAGACAAGAATCTCCATGGACTATGATATTTGCAGATGACATTGTGATCTGTACGGAGAGCAGAGAACAAGTGGAGGACAATCTGGAGAGATGGTTTGGACATGTACAGAGGAGGTATAGTGAGTATATTGGTAGTAGGATACTGAGGTTGGAACTACCAAGCAGAAGGAAAACCAAAGAGAAGATTTATGGATGTGGTGAAGCAGGACATGAAACTAGTTGAAGTAAGAGTAGAAGATGCAGAGGGTGAGATCGAGGCAGATGATTCGCTGTGGCGACCCCTGAAGAGAACAGCCGAAAGGAAAAGAAGAAGAGTGGGTTTTCTTTTTGAGGAGCAAAAAGATTTCAAATCCAATTGAGAAGACAGAAAATTACATCCTGGCTGTTTACTGGAAAATAAATGCAAACATCCTCGGAACTCTGCTTTTAGATAGCACCTAAATATTTATATTTTTCTGAGTTTAGATGGAAAAGCTGGAAGAATTTTCTGAACTATTCAATTGCTAGTTCTGAGCACATGGTAGCTAGTGAGTACAAACTGATTTTTTTTTCTTTAGTAATGCAGGTTATAACCCATCCATGTACTTTTAACTCGACGTACATTTATATTAAACAGTGATGCTGGGATAGGAGCTCAGAATGCTGCTTCTTTCTAAACATGATATTAAATGTGAAATAATGCAAGTTGTTGCCTACAGTTCCTTACTTCAACCCAAATTAACTGTGCTTTTTGGAGAGAAAGTAGGTTAGAATATGTTAAACCTGAAGAGCCTAAGCTGTTGTTTAAATGCTCAAAAATGTTTACAAGAAAATGACACTTCATAAGCTATGTTCTGATAGGTGTTTTATTATCTTTTCACAGTTATCAAATTCAATATTTTAGTTGTGAAAGACTATCACAAGACAAGCCATAACAGAATGAAACAGGATATCTCACTTTGTCATTTACCATTACCTTTAAAAAATTGTTTGATCATATCAATCAATTTGATAACGCACTCACACACACACACACCTGCATATGCTCAAAGAGAATTTATATCTAACCAAAGTTGTATTTGTCCTTGTAGAAGCCATTTAATAGTTTGGATCTCTGTGGTCATCCACCTCCCAATGCTCATCATCAAACAGTTCTGTTTATATGTTGGTACTTTGTACATAGTTATATGTGTCACATATAAAGCAGTATCCAAAAATTATATGTATTAATTATATTGAAACATTCCACATCCTGGTTCACTGAAATGTATTGTTACAGTAAGATTGTGTCTTAGAGATCTAGTAAAATCTTTGAAAGTTTCATGCAAATGAACACAGCGTAATGGATTACATGCAATCAGTGAAACACTTTCACTTTATAAGTCATGCACGGATTTCAGGAAATCCCTAATTACATAATCTTACTATAGCATATACACCTCCAAAGAGTGGTGTCAAATCAATGCAGATAAAAAAGAGATGTGTTTGTATGTGCATAGAATGTGCTTTGTCAGAAAGTGATTGTTGTCTGGACTCTACTGACAACTGGATGACCGTAGATTATGTTTCATTTGTTTATATTAGAGCACATTTTCATAATATTTGAAATTGACTGTGTTCACACTAGCACAATCTGCATTCCTCATGCATATATGTGAGATCACTTTCCCAGACTTTGTCATTCATTACTTTAGTCATGCTGTCATTTGTATGTTTATGGGTTTTATGCTAAGAAATGGGTTTTAAAGCTCGCACACACAATTAAGCTGTATTAAGGTCCGCATTAAAAGCAACCAGTGCAAATTAATCGACATCTGGACAAACCTTCCAGGTTATATTCAAAACCACACTGGTTTTGGTTTTGTGCCAGAAGCACAAATAGATGGTGAAGAAAACATTGGAGCCTTTGGAGGGGTGGATAGCACTGCGGGCAAAGGCAAGGAACCAGTTTCCCTTTTTCAGCCCCATGTAGGGAAGCAGGAGGTCCGAAAGGCCACATCGAAGGAGGAAAATTCCTGTCAATAATAATGCTTTCAGAGTGCTCCAAACCAGTTCCATCTTTTACAGTTGGAAGTACATGAATGTACCTCCTCACCTCTGAACTTCTGCAAGCTGAGCTTGAACTACCAGATCCCAAGCCTTCAGAGGTTGATGTCCCTCTACATGTTTCCACCAGTAAGACTGTAACTCAACCTCAGCATACATCAGGTCAGTTCCATCCTCATGAGCCTAGACTAGAAAAGCTTTCAAATGAATTACGTCAAACATTTTCTGATTATTTGAACGTATTTTCTAGCTTGTCTCTGGTTGAAAAGTGACTAGGTTTTTCATCTCATATCATTACTCACTAGCAAAGCTGGAGTTGCATATGTTCATATGGTTATTGATGATTGTTGATTATGATAAAGTCAAAGCATCATTCTAGACAAATATTATACATATCTTGAGGCATATCGCCAGATATTTCGTTCTTATGGCATACATCCCGGTGGAAATCCAAAGGAGCTGTATGTGCGGTTGAAAGAGTTACATGGGAAGGGGATTAACCCAAAAGATATAACATTTCAGGATATTGGTGAAATGAACAATTTGGAGCAATACTTTAGAATAATTTCTCCAGAGTTACAGGTCTGGTTAAAAGAGTACAATCCAAGTTCTGCTGCTGAAGCTACTAAGCTTGCTGACGTGTTTGTGGCTGCATGGAGAAAAGGGCAGTCATGGAGTTACGTCTTATGGGAAAGGAGGAGAAGCCACAAGCCAGCTCCTCAATACCAGCAAAAATAAACCATAGGTGTGAGTAAGCCTCCTTGGCAGGAGAATCAGACAATTAATGTCTTTAAAACGTCCTGCTAAGAAGATAATTTGTTATCTTTGTGGACTGGAAAATCATGCAAAATCAATGTGCCCCCAAAACTCATCCAAGATGACCCAAATGTATTTTGTGTCATGGGGTATTGAAGCCTTGACATTTTAAAAAAGTGGGGGACCAGTGTATGGTCCAGGGGTAAATTACTCTGGTAACACAAAGTTCGTTCAGCTGAGAATGAGTTGCATAACCCACAAGTTGTGCAAAATGTTTACCTGAAGTACAAGTAAATTATTAAACAAACCTGTGTCATTCAATTGCTTAGATTTGCATTCTTAAGTTCAGTAGATGTATGTATAATATCTTATTCATTGTAGAATGTTTAATATTAAATGATTAAATTATTGACAACACGACTAATTATTTTAAAATATTAAATTTGAATACAAATGATCATCACTGTTCTCGTAAAACTGCTGGAATACTTTTAATACATCAACATGTAAAGTTTCATCAATCAGCATAAATGTCAAACAAAAGTAGCACCAACCAGAACCTTTAACTGTTTTAACTGGAATGTTCACTAATTGCTAACATTAATACAGGGAGACCTCGGTTTACGATGCTGATCCGTTTTTAAGACGCGATGTAACCCGAATTTCAGTGTAAGTCGGAACATAACATAAAATATACTGAAAAGTACTGTACGTACAGTGCTATAATTACACAATTAAATGAGACTCACCTGTAAGTTGATATTTGATTGTAATTCCACCGACCTATGAAGTACTGAGGGATTACGTGAGAGATGTGCATGCACAGAATATCATGTTTTAGAGTGTAGAAATATGATTTCATATTTCCCAGCCATTACGTAATCCCTCAGTACTTCATAGGTCGGTGGAATTACAATCAAATATCAACTTACCTGTAAGTCTCATTTAATTGTGTAATTCCACCTCCCTATTCCATCCTATCTGGACTACGTGAGATATTTAGAGTGAAATCATATTTCCATCAATTTCATCAAGCCCAATCTTAGTTCAATATGTCACATTTATTTTGTGAAGATGCGAAAGTTAACTCAGTCACATAAGTAAACATTCCTAATAATTCAGGAAAACATGCAAAGCTTATAGTGAGATGATCAAATACCAACATTGGATACAGAATTTAAAAAAGCACTACTGAAACTACTGTCATGAGAAGCTGGTTTGTTATAAAACTGTCTGAACATGCATTCACTGCTCCAACCTGCCGTCCGCAGAACCGTTTGAATTGGCACATTGAAGCTAATGCTGCACTAGTAGAGGCTGATCTTACACTGTGTGGTTTGAATATTGACATGTCAATAACTGCACTTTTGTGAACCAGCTTTATCCATCTACTTATAGTGTCTTTGCTCACTCTTTTGTGAGGCCAAGTAATGCTTATGAACAAAGCTGTCTCGTCTCCTCTGAGGTCGCGAGTTATATCCAGATATAGCTTCATCACACTGACAATGCACAGTTTCTGATCAGGCATATAGCTCTGGAGAGAGAGTTCTCCTTGGTGAAAACCAGTTCGAGTCTGTTTGAGGAGATCCCTAATTCTAATTTTTACACAGTCATCAGAAATAGCTACATTTATAATGTCAATAAGATGGAAGGCCTGAAATCTTTGCCCTGATAAAAGCAGGGTACAACTTAAGTGTCAATCCTTTTGACAAATCATAGGTCAATTGATCTCTCAAGTACAACAACACATGCTGTACATTCCAAGTGACATTATATCTAGGTAGGGCAGGTCGGATATTAAAAATGTCCCGCATGAATCTGATCACTAGTGGATGTTTTCCAAAGGGAGTATCTCCTACAGTTATTAAATTCGATAAAGTTGATCTAGCTGTATTAATTGCAGAGTATCCAAAAACCAGAGTCATATAACACTGCCTATAAATGCAAAGCCTCACCCAAAGGTGGTGAAAGGGGATCAACACCCCTTGCAATGCAAAAACACAACCACTTTCGGTGATATGTCCCATATTGCTGGTGTGTCACATGTCTCCATGAGTGCAGGATAATGTTTGTAACTGATGGTGAAAGGCCCTGACTTTCCAAGCGTACTCTGACAGCCTGAATGCTGCTAGTTTGAGTTTCTTGTGGAGTGGATGTCGAAACTGGCCGATTGAGGAGTTATACCAGGGATTGAGATTTTGGCAGCAATCTTGGACAGTCTATTGACAATTCCAGTAACTTCGTAAAAACAAAATTGAGTTGTCCATATCAGTGCTACCATGAGCACTTCTGCCTCTTCATTCTTTGTGCAGAACTCTTGCCAATCACACTGAAAGGGCAAAATATATAGTCATAAGAATTTCCCCAAAACACAGTAAAACCATCAACAGCTTCTGCACCGGGTCAGGGTACCAAGATATGTATCTGTTCAACTGTGTATTTAATCTGGAGGCAAACAATTCTCTAACCAGCTTCCCAAACACATCACATTTGTGTAAATGCCTGTTCATTTAAGTGCCATTCTTTGTCATCTGGAAACTTCCTTGAAAACTCATCTGCTTCATAATTATGCACCCCAGGCAAATGAGCAGCTGAAAACCAAATATTCCTGTCAGTGGCCCATAGCCACAGTTCCCCAGTGGCATTGTTACATCCAACCTTCATCCCACCCATATGTTTAATATATGACACCGCTGTTGTATTATCTAACATTAGCCTGATATGAATAGCTTGTCTGGGATGAAAAGAAAGTTTGTATACAGAAGTAGGCTGCCTTTAGATCCAAACTATTGATATGAAGTTCACTTTCTTCAGCAGACCATAAACCTCTAGTACTTGTTTGATCAGTCTTTCACTCCTCCCCAACCAGTTTTTGATGCATCGGTCTTAACTATCACCTCTGGCTGAGGAACCTGAATTGGTTTGGGCAATCGCATGTATTGTTTATCCACCAAGTCAAATCATTCACACGATCTGAATCAAGCAACACTGTCGTGTCAAAATTGCCTTCAGCTAATTTCAAGCCATGCTTTTTGAGAATTTCAATTCGTTTGGAGAAAACAGGGGCATGTTTCATTTCTTGTGCAGCCACATTAAATTGCTTGATTAATAGATTGATTAAATCAAAACAGCCAAATCTCTGATGGTGACTTGTTCGCCATTTAGTAATTCCAAACATTTTTGAACAATTTTGCTGTTCTTATCCTCCGTCAATGTAACAGTCATGCTCTCAGTGTTGATAATAACTCTAAGGTGCATAATTTCTTTAGTTGGGGTAAGAGCAGACTTATCAGGATGTACAGTAAAACCTAAACTGTCAAGATGTTTCACTGTGGTTGCCACATTTTCCTTAGTGTTGTTTTGTCAAACTAATCAAAAGAGAGTTTCCAATGTAGGAGGTGTTTGGAAACCCCTGACTTCAAAGCAATGAAAACTGGTTTCACCAGCTCAGTAAAGATTCTAGGTGCAGATGCAAGCCCATTTGGAAGGCAAGTAAGCTGAAATAAAGTTTAATTCCAGACAAATCTCAAATATTTACTTTCTTGCCTTACTGAAATACTAAAGTAGGTGTCCTTTAAATCTACAGAGGCAAAATAACAGCCCTTTTCCCACCGGAAAATGGCAGATCTGAAAGTATCCATTTTAAATGGGCAGGTTTCAACACTATCGTTCAATGTTTTGAGGTTCAAATTGATTCTCAATTAACCATTTTTCTTGATGCAAGAAACTATATTTTATATAAATTCCCCATCTACATGTTCACATGCCTCTATGATATCTTTGTCATAAATGTGGGAAGGTTCTTCTGTAATGAGCATGCGCTCATTCTCTGTAAACTTAAAAGCATTAGGTATAGTCTGCTGGGATGGCGTTGTAGTAAAATCTATATCTACACCCTCAATATTAGATAACATCCAAGGATCAGATGAAATGTCAGCCCATTTACTTGAAAAATGTTGTACTTTCCCAGCATAAAAGTTTTCAGGAGTGTTTATCACAAAAAACTCCTCAGGTATGTGCCTCACCTTGTTACCTTTTTGACATTTCTGCCTTTACTTGCGGAACCCTTTGTCCCTCTGACACTTCTGTAAAAAAGCGTTCTGTCCTTTTCTAGTACCTCGACCTTGCTTATCTGTATAGCTGTGGTCTTGAAATTTTTGTTGCCGATAACCTTCAGAGCCACTATTGTTATATGGATGAAACTGTGGCTTGTCTTGACGATATCTTGGTCTGTCGGACATGAAAACTTTCTTTCCCATCTGTTTAGAGTCTCCAATGTCCTTTATTTTCTTATGCAACTCAGTGCCAAACAAATACTTACTGGTGGTGATCATACCAGAAGTACAAAGGCTCTTATATGGCCCAGTCAAGTACAGTACTGCTTAAATGCATCGCACCTTTTGACATTCATGTCTGCTTGTGCACCTGTCAGCAGTCTGAACCCTGGTGTGTTGGCCGGGAAAGGAACCCGGGTCAACTGCCTGGAAGGCAGCTATGCTCACCACTGTGTACCAACGATGTATTATGCTTGTCATCTTCGTGTCAGTAACTTGAATGAGGGGATCATGGATTTAACCAGTAAGCGCTGCCCATGTTGCATTTTAATGTCTCTTGTTTTGCTTTATGCTTTCGCCTCGTGCCAGATTTCTTCATTTACTTTTAGCACCACTAAGCCTTCACAATTCTTGGGACAAAAGTATTTGTCCATTAGGACCTTCAACTTTGTGAAATCTGGCGCTTTGGCCAGTCCATCCCCAATCAACTTCGCTAACTCCGGTTTTATACCGTCTGAAATCTTTTCATCGTCACCAAAGAAATCTGCGAATTCGTTCATTAATGAAGACATGAATGAGGCATCGGAGTCTTCTGTGTCTGGGTCACCAATTTCACTATCATTCCCACATACCTGAGAGACTAATGTATCAAATTCAGCGCCTTCCTCCTTATCTGTATCGGAAGTGCGTCACCTTCAGCCATTGTTTATTTACTTCCGCCTGGTACACAATCGGAAGTGGGCGGGATTGGAGACGGCCGTGAGTTTCTGTCACCGTGAAAAGTTGTCAAATTCCCACCAACATTTGTGAACATCTTTTCCATTTTCTGCATAGCTGCAGTCTGGGTCACTTGATTTTTCACCATAAAATCTAAAAGTTTCATGAGATGGTTATCAGTGGTGACCATGTTGCTTGCTGGCTTGTCGCCTCGAGCTTTGGCCAAAACTAGATCATCAGGTGTCTCACCACCCAATTCAATTTCTCTGTCTGAGGCAGAAATGTGCTCGACATTTGGCTGCTCGTTCCATTTCTCTTTCCACTTTTGGAAGTTGACAGCATGCTCTATACAATGCCAAGTGCTCCCTCACGAGTCTCTACCCCCTCGGGGTTGTTGTGGGACTCACCATGTGTTGCCATTGTTCTAGCCCTTTAGGCTGACCACGACCAGCGGCCATTTTGGTGAAATTCACAGCTGTCGTTCAAGCGAACCAGCAAGAAATCTACAAACATGATTTCAAACAAAGAATCACACTCAGTCCTCCAAAAGTTCTTCGAACTTCCACTTCCAATGAGAGAATTGCAAAAAAGAAACGTTGTTGCTGGACACTCTTTGTGTCGCCACTGTTCTAGCCCTTTAGGCTGACCACGACCCGGGGCCGTTTTGGTCAAATTTGTGTCGTCATTGTTCTAGCCCTTTAGGCTGACCATGACCCGTGGCCGTTTTGGTCAAATTCACAGCTGTCATTCAAGCGAACCAGCTAAAAGTCTCCAAAAGTGATTTTAAAACAATGAATCACACTCAATCCTCAAAAAGTTCTTCAAACTTCCACTTCTAACGAGAGAAATTTCAAAAAATGTAGCAGAGATAGAAAGTATGTTGCACACTGATATTCTACTCACGCGAACTGATATTCTGCGTATGCGTATCGCTCACGTAGTCTCGATAAGACAGAATAGGGAGGTGGAATAAAATGTAACAGTTTATGACATAAAAAAGTATTAAAAAAAGAGAAAACAATTCCTTACCACAAGAATAAAATACAGTAAGGGAGGGAGAGACAGGCTTATTGTGCTGGAGAAGCTGGGGAAGGTGAGCCTGGAGTAGGAGATGCAGCTGAGTTAGAGGGTACATACTCTCTCAATACTGCTCCAGGTTAGACTGGACAGAGTGCAACCTCTTCTGATCCAAGATCTCCTTGTAGCATTTGGAAACTCTAGTGAACCTTTCCATGTTGGAATCCTGAGCCTCAAAAGTTGCCAACGCTTGCTGCATCTCGCATGCCCGAAACTAGTTCACGTTTGTTTACGTAACCGCGTAAGACGTAATAACGTGTAATATTACAGTACCGAGACTGATCGAAAGGAAGCGACGCCATCTTCCTCGGCTCACAACCACAACACGGAGTATTCTTCCGCCTCGCAAGCCCGAAACTTGTTTGCATTTGTTTATGTAACCACGAAAGACGTAATGACGTGTAATATTATTTTTTGTATTTTTATGGGGGCGGTTTTGTAACCACGAAATGGTGTAAGTCGGGACCGATGTTAACCAAGGAATCCCTGCACATGTATCTCCATTTCGTTGCTATAACATTATTTTGATAATTCACAAAGTATTAATTAATAAATATAGAAGAGCTTCTTCCTTAATTTGTTTGATATACTTGTACCTTCTTGCATGTTATTTTGGTAACAGCCATTATCATTGATATTTAGTATTTTGACATTGTCTTTAAACAAATATTATCTGAACATTTTGCCATGCCGAGTTGGCCGTTTTTGTTTTAGCTTAAGACATATGAACTCGTTTTCAGCAGTGCTCGGTATCATGCACTGCATTATGGAAGTGAAATTTGGATGCGGAAGTTTGCAGCTTTCAAAAGACCACTGACCGGTCACAAGACCGACTGTTGGGTCATGTCAATTGTTGAGGCTTGAGTATTGAAATGGACCTCTGTGGAGATAAATGGTGAAACTTTGAAAGCACTCACTGATTCAGGTTTTCACCAGACCTTAGTGCCAACTATATTGTACCTCCAAAGGTTATTAGCTTTCTTCTTCTTCTTCTTCTTTTCCTTTTGGCTGCTCCCTTCAGGGGTCGCCACAACAAATCATCCGCCTCCACGTCACCCTGTCCTCTGAATCTTCTTTTCTGACTCCAACGACCTTCATGTATTCCTTCACCACATCCATAAATGTCTTCTTTGGTCTTCCTCGAGACCTTCTGCCCAGTAGTTCCAACCTCAGCATCCTACTGCCAATATACGCACTATCCCTCCTCTGTACATGTCCAAACCATCTCAATCTAGCCTCTCTGACTTTGTCTCCAAAACATCTTACATGGGCGGTCCTTCTGATATACTCATTTCTGATCCTATCCATTGTCGTTACTCACAGAGAGAACCTCAACATTTTCATCTCCGCTAAATCCAGCTCTGCCTCCTGCCTTTTCCTCAGCGCCACTGTTTCTAAGCCTTACAACATCGCTGGCCTCACCACCATCTTGTACACTTTTCCCTTCATTCTTGCTGACACTCTCCTATCTCACATCACACCGACACTTTTGTCCAACCATTCCAGCCTGCCTGCACACGCTTCTTCACCTCTTTCCCACACTCTCCATTGCTCTGGATTGTTGAGCCCAAGTACTTAAAATCCTCCACCTTCATTATCGCTGCTCCCTGTAACATCACCGTTTCTCCTGGGTCCTTCTCATTCACACACATGGATTCTAATTTTCTGAGGCCAAACTTCATTCCTCTTCTTTCCAGGGCATACCTCCACCTCTCTAGATTTTCCTGCACTTGTTCTCTGCTCTCACTACAGATCACAATGTCATCTGCAAACATCATAGTCCATGGGGATTCTTGTCTCACCTCGTCTGTCGGCCTGTCCATCACCATAGCAAACAAGAAGGGGCTCAGAGCTGACCCTTGATGCAGTCCCACCTCTACCTTGAATTCGTCGGTCACACTGACAGCACACCTCACCACTGTCTTACATCTCTCATACATGTCCTGCACCACTCTAACATACTTCTCTGCCACTCCAGACATCCTCATGCAATACCACAGTTCTTCTCTTGGCACCCTGTCATATGCTTTTTCTAGATCCACAAAGGCACAACGCAGTTCCCTCTGACCTTCTCTGTACTTCTCTATTAACATCCTCAAAGCAAACATTGCATCTATGGTGCTCATTCTTGGCATGAAACCAAACTGTTGTTCACAAATGCTGACCTCTGCCCTTAGTCTAGCTTCCACTATTCTTTCCCATAACTTCATCGTATGGCTCATCAACTTTATCCCTCTGTGGTTGCCACAACTCTGCACATCTCCCTTGTTCTTAAAAATGGCCACCAGCACACTTCTCCTCCACTCCTCCGGCATCTGCTCACTCTCGAGGACCTTGTTGAATGTTCTTGTCAGAAAATATACTGCTACCCCTCCTAGACACTTCCATACCTCCTCAGGTATATCATCCGGACCAACTGCCTTTCCATTCTTCATCCTCTTCAATGCCCTCCTAACTTAACCCTGACTGATCTTTGTTACATCCTGGTCCTCAACAGTCACCTCGTCTACTCTTTTTCTCTCTCTCATTTTCCTCATTCATCAGCTCTTCAAAGTACTCTTTCCATCTTCCAAGCACACTTCTGTCATCAGTCAATACATTTCCCTCTCTATCCTTTATCAATCTAACTTGCTGCACGTCCTTCCCATCTCTATTTCTCTGCTGTGCCAACCTGTATAGATCATTTTCTCCCTCTTTACTGTCCAACCTATCATACAAGTCATCATACGCCCTCTGTTTGGCCTTAGCTACTGATACTTTCGCCTTACGCTGTGTCTCTCTGTACTCCTGTTTACTCTCTTCGGTCCTCTCTGTGTCCCACTTCTTCTTAGCTAACCTGTTCTTTTTTACACACTCCTGCACTTCCTCATTCCACCACCAAGTCTCCTTATCTACTTTCTTTCCAGAGGACACACCAAGTACTCTCCTACCTGTGTCCCTCATCACATTTTCTGTGGTTGTCCAGTCATTTGGAAGCACTTCCTGGCCACCCAAAGCCTGTTTCAACTCCTCTTTGAAGACAACACGACACTCTTCATTTTTCAACTTCCACTACTTTGTCCTCTGCTCTGCCTTTGCCTTCTTCACCTTCCTCACCATCAGCGTCATCCTGCATACCACCATCATATGCTGTTTGGCAACACTCTCACCCACTACTACTTTGTAGTCACTGACTTCCTTCAAATTACATCGCCTACACAAGATGTAGTCTACCTGTGTGTTCCTACCTCTGCTTTTATAAGTCACCCTATGCTCCTGTCTCTTCTGGAAGAAAGTATTCACCACAGCCATTTCCATCCTTTTTGCAAAATTGATCAACATCTGTCCTTCTGTGTTCCTGTCCTGGATACCAAACCTGCCCATCACTTCCTCATCCCCTCTGTTGCCTGCACCAACATGTCCGTTGAAGTCTGCACCAATGACCACTCTTTCACCTCTGGGGGTACTCTGCATCACTTCATCTAAGTCACTCCAGAATCTCTCCTTCTCTTCTCGCTCACATCCTGCCTGTGGGGCATAAGCACTAACAACATTGAACATCACACCTTCAATTTCTAACTTGAGACTCATCACTCTGTCTGACACTCTTCACTTCTAGAACCTTCCTGACAAACCCCTCCTTCAAGATGACTCCTACTCCATTTCTCTTCCCATCCACACCATAATAAAACAGCTTAAAACCTGCTCCTATGCTTTTAGCTTTGCTACCTTTCCACCTGGTCTCCTGAACACACAGTATGTCCACCTTCATCCTCTGCATCATGTCAGCCAGCTCTCTACCTTTTCTTTGCATAGTTCCAACATTCAAAGTCCCTACTCTCAGTCCTCTTGCCTTTCCTCTTCTCTCTCTGCCTACGGACACGCCTCCCGCCTCTCCTTCTTCGATGTCTTTGACCAACAGTCGTCCAATTTCCATCAGCACCCTGTTGATTGACAGCACTGATGGTGGTCGTTGTTAACCCGGGCCAAAGATTAGTAAGGGTGAGGTGAGGAGGGCATTGAAGAGGATGAAGAGTGGAAAGGCAGTTGGTCCTGATGACATACCGGTGGAGGTATGGACGTGTCTAGGAGAGGTAGCAGTAGATTTTCTGACAAGAACATTCAACAAAGTCTTAGAGAGTGAGAGGATGCAGGAGGAATGGAGGAGAAGTGTGCTTGTGCCCATTTTTAAGAACAAGGGAGATGTGCAGAGTTGTGGCAACCTCAGAGGGATAAAGTTGATGAGCCATACAATGAAGCTATGGGAAAAAATTGTGGAAGCTAGACTAAGGGCAGAGGTCACCATTTGTGAACAACAGTTTGGTTTCATACCAAGAAAGAGGACCACACATGCAGTGTTTGCCTTGAGGATGTTAATAGAGAAGTACAGAGAAGTTCAGAAGGAGCTGCATTTTGCCTTTCTGGATCTGGAGAAAGCATATGACAGGGTGCCGAAAGAGTGGTATTGCATGAGGAAGTCTGGAGTGGCAGAGAAGTATGTTAGAGCGGGTGCAGGACATGTATGAGAGATGTAAGACAGTGGTGAGGTGTGCTGTCGGTGTGATAGATGAGTTCAAGGTGGAGGTGGGACTGCATCAAGGGTCAGCTCTGAGCCCCTTCTTGTTTGCGATGGTGATGGACAGGCTGACAGACGACGCTAGACAAGAATCTCCATTGACTATGATCTTTGCAGATGACATTGTGATCTGCAGTGAGAGCAGAGAACAAGTGCAGGAAAATCTAGAGAGGTGGCGGTATGCCCTAGAAAGGCAAGGAATGAAAGTTAGCCTCAGTAAAACAGAATACATGTATGACACAGAATACTTGTAACGACAAGGACCCAAGAGGAACGGTGAGGTTACAGGGAGCAGAGATAAAGAAGGTGGAGGATAATAAGTACTTCGGCTCAACAATCCAGAGTAATGGAGAGTGCGGAAAGAGGTGAAGAAGCGTGTGCAGGCAGGTTGGAATGGTTGGAGAAAAGTATCTGGTGTGATGTGTGATAGGGAGGTATTGGCAAGAATGAAAGGAGAAGTGTACAAGACGGTGATGAGGCCAGCGATGTTCTATGGTTTAGAAACCGTGAAACTGGAAAAAAGACAGGAGGCTGAGCTGGAGGTAGCAGAGATGAAAATGTTGAGGTTCTCTTTGGGAGTAACGAGGATAGATCGGATCAGGAGTACAGCAGAGGGACAGTGCATGTTAGAGGTTTTGGAGACAAAGTCAGAGAGACTAGATTGAGATGGTTTGGACATGTACAGAGGAGGTATTGTGAGTATATTGGTAGTAGGATGCTGAGGTTGGAACTACCAGATAGAAGGTCTAGAGGAAGACCAAAGAGAAGATTTATGAATGTGGTGAAGGAGGACATGAAGGTAGTTGGAGTAAGAGTAGAAGATGCAGAGAACAGGGTGAGATGGAGGCGGATGGTTTGCTGTGCGACCCCTGAAGGGAAAAGCCGAAAGGAAAAGAAGAACTCACAGATGGAATGTATCAGTGACTAGAGCTCAAGCTATAAAGTTGGAGGAGCCCTCTCAGATGCTCAGTGCCCTGCCTTTCTATGATGCAGACCTGGAGACAGCTCCTGGGAAGGCTCATAATTCCAACAAACAGCAAAACAAACACCAACAAACACCAACAATCAGCGCGAGAAAATTCACCATACTATGGTAATGCCAAATCCCAAAAAATCTCATTGAAATACAACAAAGTGACCCTACACTAAGATAAGGAACAAGAAGTGGACACAGTTTTCTGCAGCAGTGAGGCCTTCATCATCAAAATGGTATCCTTGATCATCAACAGGGATCAGATGTACAATGAGTGGTTCCTGGAGAAGCTAGAGAAATTGTATTGGCTCTCAGGCATTCGGTTCCTTGGGCTGGCCATTTTGGGAAGCACAGAACTTTTGCTTGAACGAAAAACCAGTTCCACTGGCCTGGCTTGTATAAAGATGCAGCCCAGTTTTATAAAAGTTGTTTTCAGTGCCAGAGACCCTGCCCATAAAACTTCCCAGAGCTCTACTCCTTACCTTAACCTTAATTCTCTCAGTGCCAGGAGGCACATAAGGCTTGGACATCACTCCTCTATTGGGGCCGATTTGCAGCTGCAAGTCATGCTGAGTTCTACGAGGTTCACCCAGCAATGGTTCTCTCCATCTCAACCATTCGTCGCCTTCATTGTTTTTGGGCGGCCTCTCTTCCTTTGTCCTTCTGGTGCCCACTCTCGGGCCACAGTACAGTCAGCCTGTGGGTCCTTTCTCAGGACAAGGCCAATCCAGTTCCATCTCCATCTTTTCACCTCCTTACTGATCTTCTCTGCCCTTGCCATCTCAAGGATTGTCTGGTTGGAGAAGTTACTTCAATTTGCCATCTAGAATGTCCGTACAATGTGTCCTGGACTCTCTTCTGACCTCCAATTCATTGATGACTCACACAAGACAGCCATCATAAACAAGTAGCTGGCTAGACTTAACATCAGTGTAACAAGCGTCCAGGAAACCCAGCTGCCTGACAGTGGGTCTGATGAAACCATCACCAGGCAGATGAGTAAGCAGCTGCAAAGATGGGTTGAGCACTACCTCAAGCTTTACGCGACACAATACCATCTCAGTGACTGCCCTTAATGCATTGCCCAACCTACCAGTTATGGAGGAGCTTCAAAATCCACTCACACTGGTGGAGCTCGGCAAAACCATTGACTCTGTTGCCTGTGGAAAGGCGCCAGGGAAGGACAGTAATCCGAAAGAGGTACTGAAGCAAGGGAAGCAAACCATCCTGCCTAAACTTCACCTTAATTTTCTCAGTGCCAGGAGGCACATAAGGCTTGGACATCACTCCTCCATTGAGGCCAATTTGCAGCTGCACGGCATGACAAGTTTCACAAGGTCCACCCAGCAATGATTCTCTCCATTTCAACCATTCTTTGCCAAGTTGTTTTTGGACAATCTCTCTTCCTTCGTCCTTCTGGTGCCCACTCTAGGGCCACAGTACAGTCAGCCCACGGGTCCTTTCTCAGGACATGGCCAATCCAGTTCCATCTCCATCTTCTCACCTCCTCACTGATCTTCTCTGCCCTTGCCATGTCAAGGATTGTCTGGTTGGAGATGTGCTGTTGCTATCTGATCTTGAAGATCCTTCTGAGACACTTGCTCTGGAAAGTGTCTAGTTTTCCTTCTTCTCCTTTTGTAAGCTTCCAGGTCTCACATCCATACAGTAGCACTGACAATACTAGGCTCATTAAGAGTTAATTTTTCATACTTCTGCCGATATCTCTGGCTTGCCAGATTCTCGAGAGTCGTTTGAATTGGGTGTTCACCAGGGCCACTCTCTTTCTGACGTCTGCTGAGCTTCCACCATCCTTGGCCACATTAGCTCCTAGATATGTGAAATTCTCCACCTCCTCTACTTCTCTATCTCTGACCTTCAATTTATTTTTCTTCACTCATGTTGACTTTCATGACTTTGCACGTCCTGTCATTCATCTGCCGCCCAACTTTAGCAGCATTCTCTTCCAGCTTGGCTGTCTTCTGTTGTAGAGGGTTCATAGCAAATGACAAGACAGCAAGATCGTCTGCAAAATCAAGGTCCTCCAACAAGGTGGTGAAGTCCCACCTGATCCCTATTCTTTGCCCTGGGTTGTTTTTCGCATGGCCCAGAGAATGACCAGGAGGAAGAGGAATCCTGACATGCAGCATCCCTGTTTCACTCCTGTCATCACTGGGAACCAATCTGTTGTTTCGTTGTCATCAAAGACCGAACACTGGAAGTCCTCATAAAGAGATCTGACTATCTGTATCAGCTTTATGGGATTCCATACTGGCGCATAATGATCCTCAGGCTATCCCTATGTATGGAACTGAAGACCTTATCAAAATCAACAAAGTGGATGTAGAGGGTAACATTCCATTTGTTGACTTGTTCCAGAATATTTCTGATGATGAATATCTGCTCCACAGTTCCTCTTCCTTTCTTGAAGCCCGCTTGTTCTTTCCTAAGTAATGAGTCAATACCTTCTTGTAATTTGTTGACCAGTATCCTGCTGATCACGTTGCTGGTAATCAGCAACAATGTACCCCCCTCCAGTTGCTGCATTCCTGAAGATTTCCTTTCTTTGGAATTTTGTAAACGAGCCCTTTTGTCCATGCTGTAGGAACTGCTTTCTTTTCCCAAATCAGGTCAAATATTCTTTTCAAGTCCATACTGGTTTGCTCTATATCTGCTTTGAGCATCTCTGCTGTAATTTGGTCTGCTCCTGGGGCTTTCCTATTCTTGCGGGTTTTGAGTGCTGTTTTGATTTCTTGTAAAGTTTGCACTTCTGTAGATAATATCAATTTCTTCTCTCTCCTCTCCCTCTTCCTGAGGTGGTTCCTTTGGTGCATGTTTGTTACGCACTTCTTGGAAATGCTCATTCCATCTTTCTAACCTGGCCTCTTTGTTCTTTATCAGTTCTCCATTCTTGTCCTTCACCGCTGTAGCCTGCCTGGTTCTTTATCCTGCCAATTGCTTCACTATGTTGTACAATTCCTTCTGCTGCCCATTTTCAGCTGCTGCCTAAGCTCTCTTTGCTTTCTCTGACATCCAACTTCTCTTGTCCTCCCTTAATGCCTTTCCTCTCATCTATCAACTTCCAGATGGTATTGCTGATCCATAGTTTGCTTTTCTCATTCTTGAATCCAAGTATTTCGTCTGCAGCACTGACATATGCGCTGCTCTGCTGCTCCCATAGCTCATCTATGTCTTCACTCTCCATCTTTATCTCTTCCAGCTTACTCCTTACCATTTTGCAGAACTTCTTTTTTGCTTCCTCATCTTTTAGTCTATCCACATTGAGTTTTGGCTTGGCCTTGCTTTTGTTCCTGTGTGACTTGAGACGTAGCTTGATGCTGGTCCTCACCAGATAGTGGTCGCTGTTGGCATCTGCTCCTCTCTGCACCTGAGAATCTGGTACAGACGACCTCCACTGTCCGCTAATTAAAAGGTGGTCAATTTGGTTTCTCACTCTCCCATCAAATGAAATCCACGTTGCGTTGTGGATATCTTTGTGGGGAAATAACGTTCCTGTGATAACAAGTCCTTTCATCTGGCTAAACTCACGCAATCTCTCTCCATTGTCATTTTGTAATTCCTAGACTGTGCGCTCCCATTGTTCTCTCATAGCCAGTGTTATCCTTTCTATCTTTGGCATTGAGGTCCCCCATGATGATAATGGTGCCATTTTTATTGCATCCATCCACTGTGTCTTAAGATAAGATAAGATAAGATACAGCTTTATTAATCTCACAATGGAGAAATTCACTGTTACAGGCTCTTGAGGTACTATCAGTAGGGGGTGCAAAAATAGGTACAAGTACGAACATACACACATACATATATATTATATAAGTAAATAAATAAATAGATACATAAATAGTATAAATTACTAAACAATAAAAGAAAAGAAAAGAATGGAGCAACTTTATAGATTGGCCTATATTAAAGTGTAATGTATCTGAGTGCAGAGTAGATGGGTTGATATGGTTCACAGTCAGTGGGGTAGATGTGGCTGATTAAAGTACACGGGGGTTTTTATTGCACATAACCTTAAGTCTTGAAGTTCATGATAGAATTGTTCCTTCTCCTGATATTCCTTCTCATTTTGGGGGGCATAGACTTGAACGATGGTGATTCGTCTGTCTTCTTCTTCTTTTCCTTTTGACCGTTTCCTTCAGGGGTTGCCATGGCGAATCATCTTTCTTCCATCTCACCCTATCCTCTGCATCTTCTACTCTTACACCAACTGCCTTCATGTCCTCCTTCACCACATCCATGAATCGTCTCTTTGGTCTTCCTCTGGGCCTTCTGCCTGGAAGTTCCAACCTCAGCATCCTACGACCAATATACTCACTATCCCTCCTCTGCACATGTCCAAACCATCTCAATCTAGCCTCTCTGACTTTGTCTCCAAAACATCTCACATGTGCTGTCCCTTTGATGTTCTCATTTCTGATCCTATTCATCCTCGTTACTCCCAAAGAGAGCCTCAAGATTTTCATCTCTGCTACCTCCAGCTCTGCCTCCTGTCTTTTCCTCAGTGCCACTGTTTCTAAATCATACAACATCGCTGGCCTCAACACCGTCTGGTACACTTTTCCTTTCATTGTTGCCGATACCCTCCTATCACACATCGCACCGGACATTTTTCTCCAACCATTCCAACCTGCCTGCACATGCTTCTTCACCTCTTTCCCACACTCTTCATTGCTCTGGATTGTTGAGCCTAAGTACTTAAAATCCTCCACTTTCTTTATCTCTGCCCCCTGTAACCTCACTGTTCCTCTTGGGTCCTTGTCGTTCACACACATGTATTCTGTCTTACTGAGGCTAACATTCATTCCCCTCCTTTCCAGGGCATACCTCCACCTCTCTAGAGTTTCCTGCACTTGTTCTCTGCTCTCACTGCAGATCACAATGTCATCTGCAAACATCATAGTCCATGGGGAATCTTGTCTCACCTCGCCTGACAGCCTGTCCATCATCATAGCAAACAAGAAGGGGCTCAGAGCTGACTCTTGATGCAGTCCCACCTCCACCTTGAACTCCTCTGTCACACTGACAACACACCTCACCACTGTCTTACATCTCTCATACATGTCCTGCACCACTCTAACATACTTCTCTGCCACTCCAGACTTGTCATGTAATGCCACAGTTCTTCTCTTGGCACCTTGTCATATGCTTTCTCCAGCTCCACAAAGGCACAATACAGCTCCTTTTGACCTTCTCTGTACTTCTCTTTTAACACCCTCAAAGCAAACACTGCATGAAACCAAACTGTTGTTCACAAATGCTGACCCCTGCCCTTAGTCTAGCTTCCATTATTCTTTCCCATAACTTCATTGTATGGCTCATCAACTTTATCCCTCTGTAGTTGCCACAACTCTGCACATCTCCCTTGTTCTTAAAAATGGGCACCATCACACTTCTCCATTCCTCTGGCATCCTCTCACTCTCTAAGACCTTGTTGAATGTTCTTGTCAGAAAATCTACTGCTACCTCTCCTAGACACTTCCATACCTCCACCGGTATGTCATCAGGACCAACTGCCTTTTCAGTCTTCATCCTCTTTAATGCCCTCCTCACTTCACCCTTACTAATCTTTGCTACTTCCTGGTCCTCAACGGTCACCTCTTCTACTCTTTTTTCTCTCTCATTTTTCTTCATTCATCAGCTCTTCAAAGTTCTCTTTCCATCTTCCCAGCACACTTCTGTTATTAGTCAATACCCTCTCTGTCCTTAATCACTCTAACTTGCTGCATGTCCATCCCATCTCTATTTCTCTGCTGTGCCAACCTGTATAAACCATTTTCTCCCTCCTTACTGTCCAGCCTATCATACAAGTCATTCTGTATCTGTTGTAAAATCTCGCTGTTATGATTCTCTTATTTATGGGCATCCACTCCAAGAGCGATTTTGTAGCTTGCTGGCTAATCATGATGGCAACTCCTCCTTCATGCAACGCTTCATCTCCACTGTACATTGTTTGTCCTGTTGCTAACGTTGTCCTGCCTGCTCTTGTCCATCTACTTTCACTGATTCCGACTATGTCTAGGTGGAATCCCTCCATCTATTTTGCAATCTGTGCTACTGCTCCTCCTCTGTACATTGTTCTTACATTCCAGTGTCCAATGTTGAGGTTAGTTTTGGGACTTGTTAGACGTTGGGTTCCCTGGATGCTTTCACCCATCATTGTCATGATGCTGGTGCCGGCAAAGTCCGCTCCTCCCTGACTTTTTTGATTAGTGTTGTCCAATGTTTCTGTAATTGGCTTGTTTTTACTGGAGATAAGATAAGATAAGATAAGATAAGATAAGATAAGATAAGATAAGATAAGATAAGATAAGATAAGATACAGCTTTATTAATCTCACAATGGAGAAATTCACTGTTACAGGCTCTTGAGGTACCATCAGTAGGGGTAGCAAAAATAGATACATATACAAACATACAAACATACATATATATTATATAAGTAAGTAAATAAATAAATAGATACATAAATAGTATAAATTAATAAACAATAAAAGAAAAGAAGATAACAACTTTGTAGACTGGCCTATATTCAAGTGTATATGTATCTGAGGGCAGAGTAGATGGGTTGATATGGTTCACAGTCAGTGGGGTAGATGTAAGGTAATTAACCTTCTGCCCAACCCCCAGACTTGGAGGGCCAGGGTTTTCTGCCAGGGTATTCTTCCCTTAGACTGCATTGGTCCATGTGTGCAATCCCCATCTACTACACAGTTCCACCCGTGCCTGTTTGGGGACTTCAAGACGCAAGGTGGGCACCACCATCGTGCCCACAGCAATCAACGTCATCTACAGGAGAGCATCAACCAGAACCCAGCAGACCAGGCAGTTGCCCTCCGGTTACATGCACGTAGACGCCTGTAACCACCCCTGCGGCTAGAGAGACGTGGATGTGAGCCCAGCATGTTCACCCTGTCAAGTGTGCTCAGGCACTATTGTGATGATTTAGAGGACTCCACCTGTGACCCGTGAGACTTTTTTTTTTCTTGATTTTCAATTTAGTAAATTATTTCCAGTTCATGAACTTTGCTTTTTTCTGTTTTCCTGTTCCTGTAATAAAGTTTTAAAGTTATAACCACTGTGGTTTGGACTTGTGTGCATAGTTTTTAGTCTGGAATGATTTATTGAGGTGCAAATACAAGAAACAGATTGTCATTATTGATATTAAACATATTAAAATGTGTTAAATTTTAAATTTATAGTGCATTATAGACATATTGTAAAATATAAACATATAGTACTTTCATCAACATCTTGTAAATTATAAACATATAGTACATTATAAACGTTGTAAATGATAAACATATTGTAAATTACAAACATATGTTAGTTAAATTTAAAACTTATTGTAAATTATAAACATTTTACAAATTATAAACATATTGTAAATTATCCACATTAATTACAAACACATGTCACATTTTAAATTTATTTTACATTATTCATATTGTAAATTATAAACATATTGTAAATTACAAACATATGTTAAATTTTAAATTTGTTTTACATTATAAACATGCTATGAATTATAAACATATAGTATGAATGAGAGCATGAGCTTTCTTGGTCAAATCTGCATACTTATAGGCAGAATCAGGAGCAAATCCTTTGATCTTTGCCGATTTTTCCTCGTTGAAGCATAGTTACTCTAGGTATTCCTCAGTCGTTCCTCAGTCATTCCTTAGTCTTTCCGTGTTGAACATGAAAGTTCCACCTTCATTTCGCCTGTTCCGCAATCATTCCGTAGCTCTTTCTTCTAAAATGGAGTAGTACCGTAGTCGTTCCTCGAGTGTTTCGTGCTTTCCATGAATTATTCGAAGGTCTTCCTGTGCAATACACACTGGTTCCGATAGTAATCCGTGTACTTTTACGCATGTATTCCAAGATTGTACCACAGTCTTTCTGTGTCTTTCCTGAACGTTCTGTGAATGTTCCGAAGGTGCTCTGAAGGTACAATTTTCCGTAGGTTTTTGACCCATTTTCCGTGTAAAAATTCAGAAGCTCCTCCGTATAGTGTGTTCCACGCCTTTACACCATGATCATTGCAATCCGCGCTCCAGTGAACTGGGGGCATAAACTTCATTCTCAACAGATCGTCACTGTGCCCCAGTGCAGGTAACTGGGTTATCAAAGGCCAGCCATGTCTCTCACTGTCAATGATGTGAGGCATGTAAAAGAACCATTGCTGACTTACAAAAAGAGTAGGCTGCATAGCTGTCAGCATGTTTCTGTCCCGCAATAGCCTGGTGAGTTACAGAAAATGAATGAATCTTATTTTTTCTGTAATTTTAATTTTATTCATTCATTCATTTTCTAAACCACTTCATCTAATTAAGGTTGCAGGGAGGCTGATGCCAATCTCAGCCAACTCTGGGCAAGTGCAGAGTACACCTTAGACAGTGTGCCAGGCCACTGCAGGGCAGAAACATGCTGATTACTATGCAGCCTACTCTTGACAAAGTCAGCAATGGTTCTTTTACATGACTCTCACCATAGACAGCGGCAGACATGGCTGGCCTTTGATAAGCCAGTTAGCTGCACTGGGAGGAACAGTGACAACCCGTTGCAAGTGGGGCTTGAAAACACAACCTTAGGATCAGTTTACCACCAGGCCACCACTGCCTGGGTGTTAATTTTATTACCTCTATTAATTTGTTTTGTACACGTTATTTTAGGGTTGGGATGACGATCACCTTCTTGCGGTCCAATCTGTCAGTACTGGTACTCACACTGCCAGGAAGCCAAGAATCGTCAAGGAGTGTGAGCTGACAACCGCATGGCTGCATGGGGTAAAAGAATAAACACTCACTTTACAGCAACATGTCTACCCTTCAAGGGCGCACACAACACCAAGCCAATCGCCTGAACATAGGCACATGGAACATACGGGGACTCGCTGCTGCATACAAGAAGCAAACTCTAGGCTCCGACTGCTAGCGATACAACATCGACATCCTCTGTATTCAAGAAACCAAGATCAAAGACCACTGGGAACAGACGCTTCAGACCGACCACAAGCTCATCATCCTGCAACAGCATCAGACCATACACCATGGACTCGGATTTGTTATAGCACCAAAACTCGCCAAGAACATAATCTGCAACAAGCAAATCAGCGACAGAGTTTCCACCATCAACCTTGTCATCCATACACGCAATGGAGATGAACTAAAGGTACGAATTGTCAACGCCTATGGACCCACAGCAGAGAGAGCCCAGGAAGACCCACCTCTGCTGGAAAATTTCTATGAAGAATTGTTTCACACCATCAAAACACCAAGCAGATGGCTGGCTTTTGTATGTGGAGACTTTAATTCTAAGCTTGGAAAATTGACCACAGAAGATATCCACACTGGACTCTTAAGAAACATGGGATCATATGGCAATGCTTTAATGGACTTCATCACCACCAAAGGCCTCTTTGCCAGCAACACAGCATTCCAACACCCGAGTAGGCACCTAGGACACATCAAAAGACGTCAAAGAAAGCAAAAAGACCAAGCTTATCTTCAACCAAATTGATTACATCCTCTGCAATCAGAAGACAACCCCTCTTCTCCGAGATTCAAGCTCATATGGTGGAACAGACCTGAACTCTGATTATATACTTGTCATTATCAAACTACAGATGAACAACATCCATCTAGTATACAAGCAGGGCAAGAAAAAGTCAGGCCAAAAACGCATCAACATAGAGCACCTAAGAACTGACCAGCCCACCAAAGAATCATACAAGGCAAAGCTACACCACAAGACCATAAATCTAGAGGACAACAACAACCCAAATGCAACCTTAACCAATATCCTAGAATGCATGAGAGAAACAGCCATAGAAACTGCTGGGGAATGGAACCTTAACAACAGATGTAAACTAACCAGCGACTCAGTGGTCCAACAACTGTCCCAAGAGCAGAAAGCTCTCAGACTGCACATCTACCAACATGGAAACAGCAATGACAGAACAATGCTGAGGAAAAAACGCAACAAGATTCTGAATGCCATCACAAATAGACTCAAAATCATTGCCATAAACCACACTGATAACATAGCAGATGAACTTACAGCCGCCGACAACTGTCAAAGAATGTTCAAAGCCGCTAAACAACTTAGAGCAACTGAGCCAAATCCACCGATCACTGTTCACGATGCGGAAGGCTGTTTCATAGGCTCAGACAAGGGAAAAGCAGAGGCAATAAAAACATGCTTTCCAGAACAAATCACAGACAAAGAGGACGACCCACTCGAACCATTCACTCCAAGACCTCGTCCACTCAAGAGGACGACTCAAGACCTCTCCAGACACCCATCAGTGAAGAGGAAGTCAAAAACACCATACAAGCCTTGAAGAATGGAAAGACAGCTGGAGCAGACAACATCAACAGCGAGCTCTTCAAGGAAGCCAAGGACACTGTCTCCATAAACATTGCCGCCATTATCAACCAATCCCTTGAACATCATATTCCAATCAAAAGCCTCAGACAAAGAACCTTGATCCTGCTGCCAAAACCAAGGAAGCTGCCAGGGCCACGAGCAAACCTTAGACCAATAGTATTGCTGAACAGCATAAGGAAAATCCTCTCCACCATCAAACTGCGTAGAATAAGAGATCAGATCGACACCTTCACAGGAACCTGTCAGAGTGGCTTCAAAAGAGGAAGAAGCACAGGAGACATTGTCTGGGCACAATGCATGCTGCTCTCTGTTGTATTGACAAGGAAATGGGACTTCCACAAAATGGGAATTGACATCTCAAAAGCCTTCGACACCAGCAAGTGTCAGCAAATTCTCGAATCCCTTTTCAAGGCCAAATGCAATGAAGATGAACTCAGACTGGTCCGTATGCTCCTTGCAGAAACAAAACTAGTCATTAGAGTGAAATCAGAAACATCTGCAGAGTTTACCACTTCCATCGGCTCCCTACAAGGCGACAGTCTATCACCAGTTCTCTTCACCTGCTACCTTGCAACTGCCCTACAATCAATAAGGACATCAACATCAAGGTCTGAACCACCAATCTCCAACATCAGAATGCCATCAGAGATGTTGATTTCCTGGACAAAGAAAGATCTCCGCTTGACATCCTTCAAAACATCGCTAAAAACACCCTAGAGAAATACAACCTTTTTAAGAATGAAACCAAGACTGAATACACTCATGTCTTCTTAGCTGAGAAGTCAGAATTGGACCAAGAAGGTCAAGCATTCCGAGGAAAAGAAGACGAGCGAAAAAGCAAGATCCGAGGCTCACTACTCTGCAGTAATTAAAATATCACATTGCGCTGCAACCTAGGAAACATCGCTTTCCAAACTTACTGGAAAATCTGGTGTAGATCAAAGATCCCAGTACAAAAGAAACTCTGCCTCTATGACGTATACTGCACATCCATCATGCTATACAACTGCACCAGCTGGGCCCCAACATCAAGCAGCCTCAAGAAACTGGATGCATGCCACCACAACCACCTGCACAAAATCACTGGCCACAGCTGGCCACAAAGCCTCATTTCCCACAAAGCCCTCTACAGGACATGCAACTGTGAGCCACTCTCTAAGAGGGTTGTGAGACAGAGATGGTCCATGCTAGGCCACATCCTCCGCATGGACATACAATCATCAGCACAACAAGCCCTGCAGTTCGCTCTCAACGGAAGCAGAAGTACCAGGCCAGGCAAGGAAGACATTGCACCAATCTTCTTGAAATCATTTGCGGAGTCATCAAACGAGCTGGCCTGGGACCCCTACATACCACTAACCATCTGAACCACTTAAGATGACTGGCCATGGACAAGGTCTCGTGGAGAGCACACCTCAAAGGACTGATTGCCAACTCAGGATGTCTCAGACCACTGAGGGGGCAGAACCAGTATTAGGAGGAGAACGTTATTTTATTTATTTATTTATTTATTTGCTTGCATATTTATTTATTTGTTTGTTTATTTTTGAACTTTAAACGTGTTTTTGGATCTTGACTGCTTGATCCATGACACTGCCCGACAGTCCCAATAAATAAATAAATACAAATATAAAATACACTGCTCCACAGTTGACAGTGTGCAGATTAACAATATTTGTTAACAATATTTTTCAGCTGACAACATGGACAAAGAATAATAATAATTGTTGCACTTTTGTCCATAATGGTTTGTTTGGAAAAGTAACATTGAGGATGTTTATTTCAAGAACACTCTAACACCTGTTAAGCAAGGGGGTAAAATCATGCCTTGGAGCTGGTTTGGATATACAATATACGCAATGCACACACACACACACACACACACACACACACAATATACATAAAGAAGCAATTATTCAGGGAGTGAAAAATTTATGATTCATTACAGTGCATGTGTGTTGAAGTTGTTGTTGTGTGTCTCAGAGTAAGACTGTTTACTAATAAAGCTACTGATGAGAGCAGAGTCGAATCAAAGTTAAAAATAAATGCAAGTGCAAGCCCATCTATCCACATCCCTTCAATTTCACAACCTTAAACATTTTTACTGGTACTGAAACTCAACATTGCATACAGCAGTCATAGGCTCCAAACCAAACACTATGATCATAGAGGCCAGCTTCCACCCAAATTAATTGTGCTGTGTGTGGATGTGTTACTTAAAAACAGGTCTGGTATACCATACTCCTGGAGCACACCCAACAAGATAGCCCGAGGGACATAGTCAAAAGTATTTTCTAAATCCTCAAAACATACCTGGATATAGGGCAGTGGTCGCCTGGTGGTTAAGGTGCCTTGACATGTGTAGGTTGCATAGCCGTCAGCGTGTTTCTGCCCTGTGATGGCCTGGCGAGCTGTCCAGGGTGTACTCTGGCACCAGCCTCCCCGTGACCCTAATTCCAATTAAGTGGTTCGGAAAATGAATGAATGATTATGTGGACAGATTGGGCAAATGCCCATGTCCCCTCCAGGATTATTTAGAGTGAATACAGTTGGTCATGAGTGCCACAGCCAGGACAAAAACCACATTGTTCCTCCTGAATCTGAGATTTAGACATTAGTCGGATCCTTCTCTCAAGCACCCCTGCATTTCCAAGGCAAGCTGACGAGTGTGAGTCCATGATAACTGAAACAAACCTTCTGGTCCCCCTTTTAAAAAGGGGACAACCACCCTGGTTTGCCAATCCAGAGGTACAGCCCCCACTGATCATGCAGTGTTGCAGAGCTGTGTAAACCAACACAGTTATACAGCATCCAGTGTGATATTCAGGGCAGAGGTCATCCATCCCAGAGCCTGACCACCGAGGAGCTTTTTGACTTACTACTGTTAATAGAATTTGTGGAGAACTGCTTCCTCCTCCTTGGTGATCGGATTGTGGAACAGAACTTTTTTGAGGTGAATAAGCACAAACAACAGTCAGGATTTGTCTTTCCACCCAAAGGCAAAAGGAATGTGTGGTCACCGAGACGTGGGGCAACAAGGATGCACACATCGACTTGTTGCCTCTCCACAAAAGCAACTCCAGAATGGAAAAAGGTCCAGCCCCTCTGAAGATTGGTGTTTCCAGAGCCCAAGCCATGTGTTGAGGTGAGTCTGACCATATCGATTTGGCATGTCTTAACCTTCATTTCAGGCTTCTTCCCCACCAGAGAGCCAAGCGTCAGAGTCAGTAGCCTAGGATTGATCCCAACAGAACCCATGCCTTCGGCTGACACACAACTCAGAATGCGCCTGACACCTATAGCCCCTCCCACAAGTGTTTAGTCCATTGGAGGGCGGACCCATGTTTTATTTTTGGGCTGAGCTCAGCTGGGCTTTAAGAGTGAAAGCCCGACCACCAGGAGCTTTATGTGTTCCTCCATAGAGGTCTTTTGAACAGAGCTTTATTGGACCTTCACCTAGGATCAGTTTGCCTTGGGTGACTTCACCAGAGGCAGAATGGCTCTGACAATATAGCTCCTAGGGTCATTAAAGTCCATGGGCTTTTTACACCCAAGCCATAGCTCATCAGGCTATCCCCTGATGATACGCGTATCCCCAGTTTCGGTAACGTGAAGCAACTAGGAGTTCAACTCCTCCTGGATGGGATGCTAGTTGTCAGGTTCTAAATCAACACAGACATAATAAAATAAATATACACAAGAAGAAAGACACAAGAGAATTAAGTTCCATACTCATATGAGGAGCGTGACCAAACCTGTTCAGTTACATGTTCTAGAAGCTCTGCCCAAAGTTTGATCGAGAACCTCTTTTATTTTTTAGGGGGATTCCAAGTTACATAATAATGCTGACTTCTTAGGGGAGGGGTACAGATAAGTCAGCAATATTTCTTATCAATACGTTGCAAGCTGCAGAATATTCAGTCTCCCGCCTTGCGGTGGTTGCTGAGTCATCTTGTTGTTACGTCATTCCGCTTTATCAGTATATGCCATTCCGCTTATCAGTTCTGCTATAGGGGGACTCCTGAAAAACAACTTTTAGCAAGCAGTTTCAACTTTAATAATACATTGCAAAACTTATCAAGCACAAGCTGGGATAACTTATGTATAATTACTTTAACACTAGTCCATCACAGGTTACCTTCCCAGTATGTATGTATATATATATATATATATATATATATATATATATATATATATATATATATATATATATATATATATATATATATATATATATCCTTATAAAAAAAATAGCATATTTTAATAAAGTTCATTATTTCCCGTAATGTACTGAGAAAAATTTAACTTTCATATATTTTAGATTCATTGCACACCAACTGAAATATTTCAGGTCTTTTATTGTTTAAATACTGATGATTTTGGCATACAGCTCATGAAAACATCTGAATCAACGAATTAACTCTAAACACCTGCAAAAGATTCCTGAGGCTTTTAAAAACTCCCAGCCTGGTTTATTCCTCAAAACCGCAATCATGGGTAAGAATAGGCTGTTCCCAGAGTGCTGTATCAAGGCACCCCAATTTGACGTCTGTAGGAAGGAAAAAGTGTGGCAGAAAACGCTGTACAACCAGAAGAGGTGACCGGACCCTGGGGAAGATTGTGGAGAAGGGCCGATTCCAGACCTTGAGGGACCTGTGGAAGCAGTGGACTGGGCTACAGGTGCTGCATTCCCCAGGTCAAGACACTTTTGAACCAGAAACAGCTGCAGAGTTTCATTGAAACATATTT
Source organism: Plotosus lineatus (assembly GCA_024760905.1). Taxonomy (NCBI): domain Eukaryota; kingdom Metazoa; phylum Chordata; class Actinopteri; order Siluriformes; family Plotosidae; genus Plotosus; species Plotosus lineatus. The sequence continues at coordinate 42,287,186 of CM045729.1, read as the reverse complement.
TATTCATTGAAGAAAGGGATTGGGCACAAGTCATCCAACTTAGTGAAGCCCTCTCCACAGATTATTTTAACCAATTAATCGACTGTGCATGTTTTTGGACGGTGGGAGTAAACCAGAGTACCTGGAGGAAACCCACACAAGCACAGGGAGAACATGCAAACTCCACACAGAAACGCCCAGGCCTGGATTCGAACCCAGGCCTTCTTGCTGTGAGGCAGACGTGTTAATCACTAAGCCACCGTGCTGCCCAAAGGCAGAAGCGCCTGACCTGGGCTACAGATAAGCAGCACTGGACTGTTGCTCAGTAGTCCAAAGTACTTTTTTCGAATGAAAGCAAATTTTGCACGTCATTCGGAAATCAAGGTGCCAGAGTCTGGAGGAAGACTGGGGAGAAGGAAGTGCCAAAATGCCTGAAGTCCAGTGTCAAATACCCACAGTCACTGATGGTGTGGGGTGCCATGTCAGCTGCTGGTGTTGGTCCACTGTGTTTTATCAAGGGCAGGGTCAATGCAGCTAGCTATCAGGAGATTTTGGAGCACTTCAATGCTTCCATCTGCTGAAAAGCTTGATGGAGATGAAGATTTTCATTTATCAGCATGATCTGGCACCTGCTCACAGTGCCAAAACCATTGGTAAATGGTTTACTGACATGGTATTACTGTGCTCAATTGGCCTGCCAACTCTCCTGACCTGAACCCCATAGAGAATCTGTGGGATATTGTGAAGAGAAAGTTGAGAGACACCAGACTCAACACCGTGGATGAGCTTAAGGTTCCCATCGAAGCATCCTGGGCCTCCCTAACACTTCAGCACTGCCACAGGCTGATTGCCTCCATGCCATGCCGCGCTGAAGTAGTCATTTCTGCAAAAGGATTCCCGACCAATTATTGAGTGCATAACTGAACATAATTATTTGAAGGTTGACTTGTTATGTATTAAAAACACTTTTTTTATTGGTCGGATGAAATATGCAAATTTTATTGAGATATGGATTTTTGGTTTGTCTTTACTTTTTTGTCAAAATTATCAATATTAAAACAATACAAGGCTTGAACTACTTCAGTTGTGTGTAATGAATCTAAAATATATGAAATACTGATAAATATTAGACTTTCATATATTTTAGATTCATTACACACAATTACTCGGCTTTTCCCTTCAGGGGTCGCCACAGCGAATCATCTGCCTCCATCTCACCCTATCCTTTGCATCTTCTTCACTTACACCAACGACCTTCATGTCCTCCTTCACCACATCCATGAATCGTCTCTTTGGTCTTCCTCTAGGTCTTCTGCCTGGTAGTTCCAGCCTCAGCATCCTATTACCAATATACTCACTATCCCTCCTGTACATGTCCAAAGCATCTCAATCTAGCCTCTCTGACTTTGTCTCCAAAACATCTTACATGTGCTGTCCCTCTGATGTGCTCATTCCTAATCCTATCCATCCTCGTTACTCCCAAAGAGAACCTCAACATTTTCATCTCTGCTACCTCCAGCTCTGCCTCCTGTCTTTTCACAGGGCCACTGTTTCTAAACCATACAACATCGTTGGCCTCAACACCGTCTTATACACTTTTCCTTTCATTCTTGCCGATACCCTCCTATCACACATCACACCGGACACTTTTCTCCAACCATTCCAACCTGCCTGCACACGCTTCTTCACCTCTTTTCCACACTCTCCATTGCTCTGGATTGTTGAGCCGAAGTACTTAAAATCCTCCACCTTTCTTATCTCTGCTCCCTGTAACCTCCCTGTTCCTCTTGGGTCCTTATCATTCATGCACATGTATTCTGTCTTACTGAGGCTAATCTTCATTCCCCTCCTTTCCAGGGCATACCTCCACCTCTCTAGATTTTCCTGCACTTGTTCTCTGCTCTCGCTACAGATCACAATGTCATCTGCAAACATCATAGTCCATGGGGAATCTTGTCTAATCTCGTCTGTCAGCCTGTCCACCACCATAGCAAACAAGAAGGGGCTGAGAGCTGACCCTTGATGCAGTCCCACCGCCACCTTGAACTCTTCTGTCACACCGTCAGCACACCTCACCACTGTCTTACATCTCTCATACATGTCCTGCACCACTCTAACATACTTCTCTGTCAATCCAGACTTCCTCATGCAATACCACAGTTCTCTCGGCACCCTGTCATATGCTTTCTCCAGATCCACAAAGGCACAATGCAGCTCCATCTGACCTTCTCTGGACTTCGCCATTAACATCCTCAAGGCAAACACTGCATCTGTGGTGCTCTTTCTTGGCATGAAACCAAACTGTTGTTCACAAATGCTGACCTCTGCCCTTAGTCTAGCTTCCACTATTCTTTCCCATAACTTCATGGTATGGCTCATCAACTTTATCCCTCTGTAGCTGCCACAACTCTGTACGTCTCCCTTGATCTTAAAAATGGGCACCAGCACACTTCTCCTCCATTCCTCCGGCATCCTCTCACTCTCTAAGACCTTGTTGAATGTTCTTGTCAGAAAATCTACTGCTACCTCTCCTAGACACTTCCATACCTCCACCAGTATGTCATCAGGACCAACTGCCTTTCCATTCTTCATCCTCTTCTTCCAAGACTCTTGTTCCAAGATGGCGCCGGGTGACCTGCAGCCAGTTACAGGAGCTCTTCAGTTTATTTTTCTTTTTTTTCTCTTTTCTATTGTATATAGGCGTGTTTCTTTATCTTTTTTCAAATTTTCTTTTTCTTTCTTCAATCCTGCATCTGGAAAACATACTTTCATGATGCTTTTGTTCTTCTGTGCACTTTTATTTTCACTTTTTGGATCGGCGTCAGGAAACTCATTCACCGACGGCTCTGAGCAACGCAGGTCTTACACACGTGAGACCCTCCTCGGCCTGGCGCCCCGCCCTCCTTCACGCGGAAAAGCCCGTTGTTCCTTTGGAAATACGGAGGAAAAGGAGAGGCTGCAGAGGGGGATGAAAGACGCGGAGGACATGTGTTCCCTCTGTCATCATGGGAAATGTCCAGCGATCGCCAACAAAGCGGAGGAGCTGGCGGCGCTGACCCGGCAGCAGAGGCAGTACCGGGACTGCAGCCTCATGTGTTTCTCGGAGACGTGGCTGAATGAACTCACACCGGACTCTGTGGTTTCTCTTAACGGATTTACACTCGCGCGTGCAGATCAGAGTGTAACGGAGAGCGGTAAGAAGAAAGGAGGGGGCGTGGCGGTCTATGTGAATGAACGATGGTGCCACCCGGCAAACGTGCACGTGAAGGAGCAGCTGTGCACGCGGGACCTAGAGCTGCTCGCGGTAAGCGCGCGGCCATATTATCTACCGAGGGAGTTTTCACACGTGATTGTGTTTTGCGTGTACATTCCGCCCTCGGCTGATGCGGCGGCGGCGTGTGGCGTCTACACAGCGCCGTTAATCAGACACAGACTCGTCACCCCGCGCCATGATTCTGATCAGCGGGGACTTTAACCACGCCTCTCTCTGCCTCTCTTCCGACGTTCACGCAATACGTGAAGTGCGCCACAAGAGACAATAAAACACTGGACTTACTGTATGCAAATGTGAAGGACGCTTACAGCTCCTCCCCCCTCCCCCCACTGGGACGATCAGACCACAACCTGGTCTACCTGCTCCCCCAATACACACCCAGGGTGCGAAAGGAACCTGCACAGAAGAGGTCTGTGAAAGTGTGGACCGAGGAGACCAACGAGAGGCTTAGGGACTGTTTCCAGACCACAGACTGGAGCATGCTCTGTGACTCCTTTGGTGATGACATCGACGGCCTCACACACTGCATCACCGACTACATGAACTTCTGCGTGGACAGCACTGTGCCAACACGGAGGGTACGGTGCTTCTCCAACAACCACCCATGGGTCACCCCTGAGCTCAAAGTCCTCCTGAACCAGAAAAAGAGGGCTTTCATCTCGGGGGACAGAGAGGAGCAGAAGAAGGTCCAGCGTGAGCTCCAGTGGAGGATCAGGAGGGCAAAGAAGGACTATGGGAAGAAGATGGAGGAGAAGCTGGCTCAGAACAACGTGCGGGACGTCTGGAGAGGACTAAAGACCATGTCTGGATTTGGGCAGAGTGTCAGAGGGACAGCTGATGGTGACCAGCGCTGGGCGGATGAACTAAACTGCTACTTCAACAGGTATGATTCTCCCCCCTCCCCTCTGCACCCCTCCCGTTCCTCCCCTCTTCACACGTCTCCAGACCAGCTGACACCTCCCCCTCCCCAGGCCAACTTCACTTGACTGCTACAGCCCGACAGACACATCCCCCTCCCTCTGCAGCCCACCCCAGCCCCCCCTCTCCCTCACATCAGACCAGGTGAGGAGACAGCTGAGGCGACTAAATCAGAGGAAATCTGAAGGACCTGATGGCATCAGTCCCAGGCTGCTGAGGACCTGCGCAGACCAGCTCTGTGTGGTACTATGCTACCTGTAAAACCTGAGCCTCAGCCTGGAGAAGGTTCCAGTCCTATGGAAGACCTCCTGTGTGGTTCCGGTTCCCAAAACAGCACAAGCAAAGGAACCAGCCCACTACAGACCTGTCGCCCTGACCTCCCACCTCATTAAGACCTTTCCATGGTTCCTCCTTGAACACCTCCGCTCTATGGTGAGCCCCACCCTAGACCCGCTGCAGTTTGCCTACAGGCCCAACATCGGAGTAGAAGATGCCGTCATCTACCTTCTGCAGCGGGCACTCACCCACCTGGAGATCACCGGCAGCGCTGTGAGGGTCATGTTCTTTGACTTCTCCAGCGCCTTCAACACCATCAGGCCAGCGCGCCTGCGGGGGAAGCTGGAGGACGTGGGAGTGGACGGGCATCTTGCTGCCTGGATTATTGACTACCTTACTAACCGTCCACAGTATGCGTGCGGCTGCGGGCTGTAAGTCAAAGGTGGTAGTCTGTAGCACGGGGCACCGCAGGGCACCGTCCTCTCACCCTTCCGTTTTAACATCTATACCTCGGACTTCATATATAACACAAACAGCTGCCACCTCCAGAAGTTCTCGGACGACTCCGCCATCGTGGGCCGTGTGTCAGAGGGGAATGAGCTGGAGTACCGGTCGGTCATCGTTGACTTCGTGGACTGGTGTGAGCGCAACCACCTGTGCTTGAACACTAGGAAGACGAAGGAGATGGTGGTCGACTTCAGGAGAAGCACTCAAACACACACACACACACTTACCAGTGAACATCCAGGGACAGGACATTGAGACAGTGGACAGTTTCAAGTACCTGGGTATTCACCTTAACAATAAACTGGACTGGTCCCACAACACCAACGCCCTGTACAAGAAGGGCCAGAGTCGCCTCCACCTTCTGAGGAGACTCAGGTCCTTCGGCATATGCAGACCTCTGCTCAGGACATTTTATGACTCTGTGGTAGCCTCTGCAATCCTCTACGCTGCCATCTGCTGGGCCCCGGGCAGCACAGAGCGGGACAGGAAGAGACTGAACAAGCTGGTCAGGAGGGCCAGCTCTGTCCTCGGCTGCCCACTGGACTCTGTGGAGGAGGTGAGTGAGAGGAGGATGGTAGCAAAGCTCACATCCATCCTGTTCAACAGCTCTCACCCACTGCACCAGACTGTAGAGGAGCTAAGCAGCTCCTTCAGTGGACGACTGAGACATCCTCAGTGCAGGAAGGAGCGCTACCGCAGGTCGTTCATTCCCACCGCTATCAGACTGTACAACGCCACTTTGTAACTGTCTGAAAATACCGGTTATGTGCAATAAAAACCCCGCGCACTTTAATCAACCACATCTACCCCACTGACTGTGAACCATATCAACCCATCTACTCTGCCCTCAGATACATTACACTTTAATATAGGCCAGTCTATAAAGTTGCTCCATTCTTTTCTCCATTCTTTTCTTTTATTGTTTAGTAATTTATACTATTTATGTATCTATTTATTTATTTACTTATATAATATATGTATGTGTGTATGTTTGTACTTGTATCTATTTTTGCACCCCCTACTGATAGTACCTCAAGAGCCTGTAACAGTGAATTTCTCCATTGTGAGATTAATAAAGCTGTATCTTATCTTATCTTCAATGCCCTCCTCACTTCACCCTTATTAATCTTTGCTACTTCCCGGTCCTCAACAGTCACCTCTTCTACTCTTTTTTCTCTCTCATTTTCCTCATTCATCAGCTCTTCAAAGTACTCTTTCCATCTTCCCAGCACACTTCTGTCATCAGTCAATGCATTTCCCTCTGTGTCCTTTATCAATCTAAGTTGCTGCACATCCTTCCCATCTCTATTTCTCTGCTGTGCCACCCTGTATAAATCATTTTCTCCCTCTTTACTTTCAAACCGAGCATACAAGTCATCATACGCCCTTTGTTTGGCCTTTGACACTGCTACCTTTGCCTTACGCTGTGTCTCCCTGTACTCCTGTTTACTCTCTTCGGTTTTCTCAATGTCCCACTTCTTCTTAGCTAACCTCTTCCTTTGTACACACTTCTGCACTTCCTCATTCCACCACCAAGTCTCCTTATCTTATAAGGCTCATCACTCCATTCATTTAGGGCATCCGATAGTTTTACTGTAGCAGTTTTAATTGGTCCCTCGGTTATTGGACATTTACCAAGAGAACACAACAAAATATTTTCTTGTTTTTTAAAGACAGATCAATCAAATGTGTTGTTACTGATGAACATTATAAACATTCCCCAGTGGCAGGGGGTCTTGAAATACCGTGTAAACTCACTTTTACAGGCCGTGATGCCTCATTTTATGATTACAGAAACTGATCGAATAAAATTGGTAAGTTTGATCTACGATTTTGCTACCAGTACACATGGGCGATTATTAGACATAGGATAAAAAAAAAAAAAACAGGACGGGGGATACCTGGGTTTGCACTTGCATTTATTTTTATCCTTGATTCGACTCTGCAGTCATCAGTGGCTTTATTAGTAAGCAGTCTTACCCTGAGACACACGCACAACAACATCAACACACATGCACTGTAATGAATCACAAATTTGTCACTCTCTGCATACTTGCTTCTTTATATTCATGTTGTGTGTGTGTGTGTGTGTGTGTGTGTGTGTGTGTGTGTGTGTGTGTGTGTGTGTGCTCCTATTATAAAGACAGGATCAAATTAATCCAACAGTCTGAATTCCAGCTAATGTAGAATGATTTATCTATTCATAGCCTCTCCCCATCTACTCATTCTTTGTTGCAGTCTATCTTATTAATTGCTTAAGAGTATTCTGGTTATGTAATTACATAATCTTATGGAAGGTATGTGTCCCTTGCACTGCCATTGGCCTAAAGAGTCGTCACACTCTTCGGACGTCTTCGGATTCTTTTGTTCACTCATCAGTTTTATTCTTTTCTGCCGACTACCTTGACTTTGTGAATATGGGTCAACAAAAATATGCACTGCTGGATTTCTTTGAAAACAATGAATTCACTCTCGTTACAAGAACATCATACATTTTATATATTTTATGCATATTTCCCAATTCCAAGCTGTGTAAACTTGAGTACGAATTGGATTTGAGCTTATCGGGTGGTGTGTATTTGTATAAGAAAGGGTGTAGCATAAGGAGATCAATACCCTCTTTCAAAGTGTGCATAATTATTAGGCAGATTCTTTTCCTTAGGAAAAATAGACCAGAAAAGAAATTTCACTGACTCTGAAACATCAAAAATTGTAAAAAAAAAAAAAAAAAAAAATCTTTTGAGTGGGATGCTGTACGTTTGAAATTACAAAGATGTTGGGTTGTGATCACAGAACTATCAAAGTTCAACAGAAACAAAGCATGTTGAGAAAAAAAAATGAAAAATCAAGTTTTCAGAGTATACTTTTTAAGCAGTGGTAAAAAAAAAATAAATAAATAAATAAATTGCATCTTTCAAGAAGAACTGATTTTAATACAGGACAATGCTCCATCACCTGCATGAAAGTACTCTGCATGGTTTCCCAGTATGGGCCTTCAAGATGACAGGAAAATGACATGGTCTCCGTTCCTCACGTGACTTAACTCCTATTAAAAACTTGTGGGCTCTTCTTAAATGGGAGATTTACCATGAGGAAAAACATGACACCTCTCTGGAGAGTAGAGGCTGTGGATGCTGCAGCACAAAAAGTTTATCATCAAAAGATAAAGAAATTGACAGACTTCGTGGATGGAAGGCTTGTGACAGTTACTGAGAAGAAGAGTGGCAATACTGGCTACTAATTATTATTATTATTATTATTATTATTATTATTATTATTATCATTATTATCATTATCATTTACAGAAAATATTTATATACAACAGATAGGGATCGGGTGATCCTAGCACAGTCAGGCTGGTTCAGCTCATCATCAGCTCAGGGCCCTCACCCTCTCCACACCCAGCCCAGACAGCGAATGGGACTTTTCCCAGGAAGCACTGCCTAGTTGAACCCACCAAGAGACTCCCCAACACTGCAGCCTTCTGCATTGCCCAGACTGTCAGAATGTCTGTGCTTCCGGTAGCAAACCCACGCACACTCTTGATCTGTGTTAATAGATCAGGAGGTACCAAACCGAGGGCGCTGAGAACAATGGGGAGTCGGACGACTTTGTACTTTGGATACAAGCGAGACATTTCAAAGGCGAGGTCCGCATATTTTGCATGCTTCTCCTGAATCTTGTCAATCACATTGCTGTCAAAAGGGACAGAAAATTCAATAATATTAATAATTACATTGGATTTATCAAAAAGGACAAGATCAGGTTTGTTGGCTTCAATTCTCCTCAGGCTGTATATGAGCCGATTCCAAAGAAGCTTGAAATGATAATTTTCCATGACGCCCTGGACATGAACAGGGTCGTACCATGGATGGACCTCTGAGTCAAAACCACATGCATGACGGAGACAATAATAAAAGGAATGTGCCATGCCATCATGCCTTTTCAGATAAGATGTTTGTGCCAAAACAGGACAACCACTGACAAGGTGTTGGACAGTTTCACTAAATTCACTACACAAATGACATTTTGGATTTACATTTTCCCTTATAATATTATGTTGACGATTGTGTCTTGGAAGTGACTGGTCCTGAGCAGCAAAAAGAAAGCCTTCAGTTTCACTTTTCAGACCAGCCGACTTCACCCAGGCAAAGGAGTCCGAAGGATTACTGTTCTGCCCAACACACTGCACATAAACACGATGTAGTGGTTTTCAAGACAGTTTTTCCTTGAAATGACGACTCTGAGCAGATTTTATGAAAGACTTCACCTGGTTGACCACACATAGATGTAGCGTCCAGCAGTACTTCGCCATTGACAAAATCAACATTGACATTGAGATTCTGTTCAGCAGCCTTGGCGCGTTTAAAATAACTATGGAAGTCCTTGCTTTCATCGTGAGTCTTGATATGCTTCACAAGAGGCTCATCAGATAAATAAATATGTACAAAAGTATACAATAAAATACGATCATGAAGTGCCTCCACATTAATCAAACCTCGTCCCCGGAATTGATTGATAAATATAATGATTGATAGAGGAACGAGGGTGGTGAGCTCAGTTGTCAGACATGATCCTTCTTGTAAGATGATCAAGACCCATGATGTCGGCCTTTGTCCAATCAACAACACCAAAAGATTATTATTATTATTATTATTATTATTATTATTATTATTATTATTAATATTATTATTAGTAGTAGTAGTAGTATTATTATTATTATTATTATTTTGTGAAAATGTTATAAATGTTTATTTGCAAATTTTTCATTGCAACAGTTGGAAATAAAGAAGTGAGATGAGAGGAAAATATTCATGTTTTATTAAGTTGCAAAATACGACTATAAACCACTATTTGCCTAATAATAATTCTTCTTCTTTTCCTTTCGGCTGCTCCCTTCAGGGGTCGCCACAGCAAATCATCCGCCTCCATCTCACCCTGTCCTCTGAATCTTCTACTCTTATTCCAACTACCTTCATGGCTTCCTTCACCACATCCAAAAATCTCTTCTTTGGTCTTCTGCCTGGTAGTTCCAACCTCAGCATCCTACTGCCAATATACTCACTATCCCTCCTCTGTACATGTCCAAACCATCTCAATCTAGCCTCTATGACTTTGGCTCCAAAACGTCTTACATGGACTGTCCCTCTGATGTACTCATTTCTGATCCTATCCATCCTCGTTACTCCCAGAGAGAACCTCAACATTTTCATCTCTGCTACCTCCAACTCTGCCTCCTCCTCAGCGCCACTGTTTCTAAGTCATTCAACATCACTGGCCTCACCAGCGTCTTGTACACTTTTCCTTTCATTCTTGCTGATACTCTCCTATCGCACATCACACCGGACACTTTTCTCCAACCATTCCAGCCTGCCTGCACACGCTTCTTCACCTCTTTTCCACACTCTCCATTGCTCTGGATTGTTGAGCCTAAGTTCTTAAAATCCTCCACCTTCATTATCTCTGCCCCCTGTAACATCACCGTTCCTCCTGGGTCCTTCTCATTCACACACATGTATTCTTTTTTTTTTTTTTTTTTTAAGGGACAATGTACAGGAACATTAAGCTCATAGAGACAGAGATGTACTGTACCAGATTATAGCTTATAGCTAGTTTCCATCTGTAGTCCCTAATTTAGAACGGCCAATTAACCTACAGTGCATGTCTTTGGATTGTGGGAGGAAACCGGAGCACCCGGAGGAAACCCACACAAGCACGGGGAGAACATGCAAACTCCACACAGAAACGCCCAGGCTGGGAATCGAACCCGGGCCTTCTTGCTGTGAGGCGGACGTGCTAACCACTACGCCACCGTGCCGCCTGATTTTCTGAGACTAACCTTCATTCCTCTCCTTTCCAGGGCATACCTCCACCTCTCTAGATTTTCCTGCACTTGTTTTCTGCTCTCACTGCAGATCACAATGTCATCTGCAAACATCATAGTCCATGGAGATTCTTGCCTAACCTCGTCTGTCAGCCTGTCCATCACCACAGCAAACAAGAAGGGGCTCAGAGCTGATCCTTGATGTAGTCCCACCTCCACCTTTAATTTGTCAGTTACGCCAACAGCACACCTCACCAGTTTCTTACATCTCTCATACATGTCCTGCACCACTCTAACATACTTCTCTGCCACTCCAGACTTCCTCATACAATGCCACAGTTCCTCTCTTGGCACCCTGTCATACGCTTTTTCCAGATCCACAAAGGCACAATGCAGTTCCCTCTGGTCTTCTCTGTACTTCTCTATTAACATCCTCAAAGCAAACATTGCATCTGTGGTGGTCTTTCTTGGCATGAAACCAAACTGTTGTTCACAAATGCTGACCTCTGCCCTTAGCCTAGCTTCCACTATTCTTTCCCATAACTTCATGGTATGGCTCATCAACTTATTTCCTCTGTAGTTGCCGCAACTCTGCACGTCTCCCTTGTTCTTTAAAATGGGCACCAGCACACTTCTCCTCCATTCCTCTGGCATCTGCTCACTCTCTAGTACCTTATTGAATGTTCTTGTCAGAAAATCTACTGCTACCTCTCCTAGACACTTCCATACCTCCACAGGTATATCATCAGGACCAACTGCCTTTCCATTCTTCATCCTCTTCAGTGCCCTCCTCACTTCACCCTGACTAATCTTTGCTACATCCTGCTCCTCAATTGTCACCTCTTCTACTCTTTTTTTTCTCTCTCATTTTCCTCATTCATCAGCTCTTCAAAGTACTCTTTCCATCTTCCCAGCACACTTCTGTCATCAGTCAATACATTTCCCACTCTGTCCTTTATCAATCTAATTTGCTGCACGTCCTTCCCATCTCTATCTCTCTGTTGTGCCAACCTGTATAGATCATTTTCTCCCTCCTTACTGTCCAACCTAGTATACAAGCCATCGTACGCCCTCTGTTTGGCTTTAGCCACTGGTACTTTCACCTTATACTGTGTCTCCCTGTACTCCTGTTTACTCTATTCGGTCCTCTCAATGTCCCACTTCTTCATAGCTAACCTCTTCCTTTGTACACACTCCTGCACTTCCTCATTCCACCACCAAGTCTCCTTATCGACTTTCCTTCAAGAGGACACACTAAGTACTCTCCTACCTGTCTCCCTCATAACATTTGCTGTGTTTGTCCAGTTATCTGGAAGCACTTCCTGACCACCCAAAGCCTGTTTCAACTCCTCCTTGAAGACAACACGACACTCTTCCTTTTTCAACGTTCACCACTTTGTCTTCTGCTCTGTCTTTGCCTTCTTCACCTTCCTGACATCAGCGTCATCCTGCACACCACCATCCTATGCTGTTTGGCAACACTCTCACCCACTACTACTTTGCAGTCACTGACTTCCTTCAAATTACATTGACTGCACAAGATGTAGTCTACCTATGTGCTCCTACCTCTGCTCTTATAAGTCACCCTATGCTTCTGATTCTTCTTGAAGAAAGTATTCACCCCAGCCATTTCAATCCTTTTTGCAAAATCGATCAACATCTGTCCTTCTGTGTTCCTGTCCTGGATATCAAACCTGCCCATCACTTCTTCGTCCCCTCTGTTGCCTGCATCAACATGTCCATTGAGGTCTGCACCAATGACCACTCTTTCAGTACTCTGCATCACTTCATCTAAGCCACTCCAGAATCTCTCATTCTCTTCTCGCTCACATCCTGCCTGTGGGGCATAAGCACTAACAACATTGAACATCACACCTTCAAGTTCTAACTTGAGACTCATCACTCTGTCTGACACTCTTTTCACTTCTAGAACATTCCTGACAATCTCCTCCTTCAAGATGACTCCTACTCCATTTCTCTTCCCATCCACACCATGATAAAAGCTTTTAGCTTTGCTACCTTTCCACCTGGTCTCCTGAACACACAGTATATCCACCTTCTTCCTCTGCATCATGTCAGCCAGCTCTCTATCTTTTCCATGCATAGTTCCATGCAATGGCGGTGGTTGTTAACCCGGGCCTCGACCAATCCGGTATGGGGTAATGCTTCTGGTTTGCATGATAAAAGTTTGGCATTGGTTTTAGGTTGGATGCATTTCCTGACACACCCCTCTGCATTTCTCCAGAACTAGAAACAAGTCATCCCACCATGTGCCAGTGGGTCTCTTCCAACCTTTGCCCATACCTCATCACCCATGCTTGCATATTGCCGTGGACTTTGTCACGAGTCACGAGTCGCAAGGTAACACTGTCATCCTAACCATTGTGGTCCACTTCATTCCTCTGCCCAAGCTCCCATTGGCCATGGAAACTGTTGTCCTGCTAATCCAAAATGTGTTCCGCCTCCATGGGATCCCCAGGACATTGTTTCTGACCGAGTCTCCCAGTTTGCTTCCAGGGTTTGGAAAATATTCTGCAACACCCTGAGAATCTCCAACACCTTGACCTAAGATTACCACCCACAATCCAATGGTCAAGCTGAACAAGCAAATAAAAGCCTAGAGTCCTCCCTGCATTCTGTTGTCTCCTGGCTCCCAGCCTCCTGGTCTACACACTTTTCATGGGTCGAATACTCACACAATTCCCTGGTCTGTACTGCGACTGGTATGTCCCCCTTCTTGGTCATGATCAGTTTCCAGCCCCTCTGTTCCCCAGTCAGGAGACTGATGTGGCTGTCCCCTTAGTCCAGGCTCACTTGCGCAGAGCATGCCAGGTCTGGAAGGAAGCCCGTGCTGCCGTGGAGAGGCCAGCTGCCCAGAATCAGTGAATTGCCGATCACCACCGGACATCAGCACCAGTCTATAAAGTTGGACAACAGGTTTTGCTTTTCTCCAGAGACCTGCTCATTCAAGCTAATTCAAAAAAGTGGCTCCCAAGTACATCGGCTCTTATACCACCAAGCACGTCATAAACCACAGTGCCATCTGGCTGAAACGCCCAGCGGCTTTCAAAGTGCATCCCGTTTTCCACGTATCGTGGTGAAATCGGTGGCAGAAAGCCCCCATCATCCTTCTTCTGATCCACCACCCCTCCCCCTCCCCGGCTGGTTGATGGACAGCCAGCTTATGCAATCAACCGCATACTTGATGTGTGCAGGTGGGGGCATGGCTTTCAGTACCTGGTGGATTTTGAAGGGTATGAGCCCGAGGAACGCTCCTGGATCCCTCAGTCCCTGATCTTGGGCCCTGAACTGCTCTCTGACTTTTACAGCAGGTTCCTGGACAAGCCTTATGAAGCATCAGGTGGCTTTTGGATTTTAGTAGTTCTGTTCTAACGCTGTTTTTCCCTAGTGCTGCAGGCTCCAGCAAATGGGGCATGGCTGACATATGCAGCGTGAACACCTGATCCTACTTCCTACCACGCTATAAAGACAAGCAATGCAGTCACCTCAGTGCCAGAAGATTGTCTCGATTTAGGTCCCTCCCTGCTTTTCTGTGATCTCTCTGACTCCTGATTCCAGCTTCGCGCATGACCAGTTCCCACTTCGTAGTTTCTCAGTGCTTAAAGTTTTTTGTGTTTCTTTTCATCACCAGTAGTTCCTGTGTTTGCCCTCTGCTTAAGTGCTTCCCGTGTGAATAATGAATAGTTTCTGTGTCATCCCACACTATCTCCTGCATTCTGGGTCCAGCTGAAAGTTCATTATGTCACTCATTTTTTGTACAGCTTAATCCTAAATGGGGTTCTGGGGAGGCTGGCGCTCATCTCAGCCAAGTCTTTCCAGGGGCAGAGTACACTCTGGACAGCTCACCAGGCCATCACAGGGCTGAAAGACATGGTCAGCCTTTGATAATCCAATTCATTTCACTGGGAGGGCAGCAGTTACATCCCGTTGATAGTGGGGCTTGAACCCTGGATCTTACGATCATAAATTCAGCACTCTACCACTAAGCCGAATGAAACTCATGCAAGCACAGGGGAACAATATAAACTCCGTACAAAAACCCACGAACTACTATAGTACTTTATAGATAGTACTATCTATAAGCACTGTTCAAACTTTTACTTATCTGAAATAAACATTCATTCGTACATTCATCATTCATTTTTATTTATATATATATATATATATATATATATATATATATATATATATATATATATATATATATATATATATATATGAGTCACATTGTAAAGTAGCCTAACCAAGGGATCAAATGAGTATGGAATGAAGATGATTGCATTTTGAACTGTGTTCGGGTTTGCTCCACACACTAGGCCTGTTAAGGTTTGCAAGCTTTGTGATTGACACAGAACTCTCTCTCTCTCTCTCTCTTGCTCTCTCTTGCTCTCTCTTGCTCTCTCTCTCTTTTTTTTTTTTACCTGAGGCAGTTGAACTGTTGGGACTGGTTGGTTTTTGAATGCAGTTTGACATAGTCAGATATAGAAGACATATGACCTGATGTATTAAGTCAGTCACATGACTAAAATGTTTTTTTTTTTTTTTTTTTTTTTTTTGCAGTCAAAGCAGGATTAGGGTGTAAGTTTCCATATTTTATCTCTATTACACCAAAGTTGGGCGGAGGAAACATGAAACAGCATTGGCCTCCACTGGACTGCTAAAATCTTACTGCTATAACTTTACAATTATGTCTGGTATCAGTAGATCAGTAGAAGCCATAGTGTCCATCTTTAATTTCTGCCGTTTTTTTTTTTGTTTTTTTTTGAAAGGGTCTGCAACACACACACACAAAAAAAACCTCGCAATTAAAGGTCAACTTGAAATAGTCAGTTAGCATATTCACCATGTCTTTGCACTGTAGAAGAAAACATGAGTGCCCACGGGAAACCCACACAAGAATGAGGAGAGCACAGGACATAAAGCCAGAGCCAACATGCAATGAGGTCATCATGCTAACTACTATACCATCATCATCATCATTTTCTGTAACCGCTTATTCCTAATTAGGGTCGTGGGGAGGCTGGTGCCCATCCCAGCCAACTTAGGGTGAGGGCAAAGTACACCCTGGACAGCGCGTCAGGCCATCGCAGGGCGGAAACACGCTGACGGCTTTGCAGCCTACTCTTATCGAAAGTCAGCAATGGTTCTTTTACATGCCTCACACCATAGACAGTGAGAGACATGGCCGGCCTTTGATAACCCAGTTAGCTGCACTGGGAGTACTATACCTCCATGCCAATCCATTTCATTTTAAAAAATAAAATATATGTTCTTGTAGGGAAGTGATGGCTCAGTGGTAAGGTGGATTACTGCTCCTAAGTTTGGGGATTCAAGCCCCACTGCCAACGGTTTTCAATGCTGTCTCCGCAGTGCAGCTAACTGGGTTATCAAAGGTGGCCATGTCTCTCAATGTCTATAATGGTAAGGCAAATCTGTTGGGCTTTTTACATCCAAGCCTAGTGACTCATCAGGCTGGTGTTTATTCCCGGGTCTCGTGGTGTGAATCTACCAAGAGTTTAACTCCTCCTCGATGGGATGCTAATCCACCTCAGGTTACCTTCCCAATATTTCTACTGGTACCCATTTTTGCTGGGTGGACAGAGGCACAATGGGGGTCTAACTGGGATTCAAACTCATGACCTCCTGATCGTGAGCCCAGCACCTTGGCCCCATCTATAGTGAGAGGCATGTAAAAGAACAATTGCTGATGTTTTTTTTAATCTGCCCTCTCCCAGACTTGACTGAGATGGGCACCAGTCTCCACACGACTCTAATTAGAATTAAGCAATTCAGTAAATGAAAGAATGTATGTATGCAAATACTATATTGACAGTCAGATAGAACAACAGACATTGGATTATAAAAAAGGATTAGCTAGTGATTGTGTAATTCGTTACATGTTACCAATTGATAGTGCTTGATATGTTTAAATTTGCTTTATTATCTATAGTTAATCAGTGCCAATACATCAGTGATTGGTGGGTACACAAGATACATTATGTAACATGAACAGGAAAAGTTACATATATCATCAATTCCGTTTTAAGTCTGGTCCTAAGTTACCAATTTCCCAAGCACATCTACATTCTGTGATTCACCGTGTGTGCACTAGTGCTCCGGTTCATGTGGTTAGTGGACCTGTGGAGATATTAGTGAAGGCTCATTGGGACGTGAAAATAATGAGGTCTTTTTCTTGCCGAGTTTACTGCCTCATGACTTAAATTCAAATCGATTTCCATTATAAGTCACTCACACTTCATGATTCCACAGGGAAGGGTTGTATATACTGACCAATCAGCACTTTTAAACATCAGTTTCGCTCCCAGTGGCTGAAAATTAGGATAGATTGAGTACAGTTATTTCAGAAGCATGTTAGCTCTCGACCTGTAATGCAGCCGTGGGGGGGTGCACAAACAAGTGTCCACCCTCACTCCGGTCCCAAGTCTGGATAAATGCAGAGGTTTGCGTCAGGAAAGGCATCCGTCATGAAACAAATGCCACAAAAAATATGCGAGTCAAAACTAAGAAATCCATACCGGATCAGTCAAGGCCCGGGTTAACAATGAAAGCCATCAGTGCTGTTAACCAACAAGGTGCTGTTGGTCAAAGAAGGAGAGGTGGGAGGCGTGTCTGTAGGCAGAGAGAGAGAAGAAGAAAGGCATGAGTCTAGGACTGAGAGTAGGGACTTTGAATGTTGGAACTATGAAAGTAAAAGCAAGAGAGCTGGCTGACATGATGCAGAGGAGGAAGGTGGGCATACTGTGTGTGCAGGAGACCAGGTGAAAAGGTAGCAAGGCTAGAAGCTTAGGAGCAGGGTTTAAGCTGTTTTACCGTGGTGTGGATGGGAAGCGAATGAGAGTGGAAGTTATCTTAAGGGGTTTGTCAGGAAAGTTCTAGAAGGGAAAACAGTTTCAGACCGAGTGATGAGTCTCAAGTTAGAAATTGAAGGTGTGATGTTCAATGTTGTTAACGCTTATGCCCCACAGGCAGGATGTGAGCTAGAAGAGAAGGAGAGATTCTGGGGTGAGTTAGATGAAGTGATGCAGAGTACCCCCAGAGGTGAAAGAGTGGTCAAAAATTGGTGCAAACTCCAATGGACAAGTTTGGTGCAGGCAACAGAGGGGGCGAGGAAGTGATGGAAAGGTTGGTATCCCGGACAGGAACACAGGAGGACAGATGTTGATAGATTTTGAAAAAAGGATGGAAATGGCCATTGAAAATACTTTCTTCCAGAAGAGACAGGAGCATAGGGTGACTTATAAAAGGTCCCACCCAGGTCGAGTACATCTTGTGTAGGCGATGTAATTTGAAGTAAGTCAGTGACTGCAAAGTAGTAAGTGGGTGAGAGTGTTGCCAAAGAGCATAGGATAGTTGTGTGTCGGATGACACTGTCTGTCTTCCTTTCGGCTTTTTCCCTTTTACTCAGGAGTCGCCACAGCGAACCATCTGATTCGCACGTTTGATTTTGGCATAGGTTTTTACGTCGGATGCCCTTCCTGTCACAACCCTTTCTAGCAAGGGACAGAAACACGCTGACGACTTTGCAGCCTACTCTTTACGAAAGTCAGCAATGGTTCTTTTACATGCCTCTCACCATAGACAGTGAGAGACATGGCCTGCCTTTGATAACCCAGTTAGCTGCACTGGGGGGACAGTGACAACCTTGTGGAGAGTGGGACTCGAACCCCCAACCTTTGGATCAGCGATCCAGCGCCCTATACCACTAGACCACCACTGCCCCTATTTGTGTGTCGGATGACTATGATGGTAAGAAAGGTGAAGAAGGCAAAGGCAGAGCCGAAGACAAAGTGGTGGAAACTGAAAAAGGAAGAGTGTTGTGTTGTCTTCAAGGAGGAGTTGAAACAGGCTTTAGGTGGTCAGGAAATGCTTCCAGATGATTGGACAAATACAGCTAATGTGATCAGGAAGACAGGTAGGAGATACTTGGTCTACACAGTATGTCCACCTTCCTCTTCTGCATCATGTCAGCCAGCTCTCTATCTTTTCTTTGCATAGCTCCAACATTCAAAGTCCCTACTCTCAGTCCTAGACTCATGCCTTTCTTCTTCTCTCTCTGCCTACGGACATGCCTCCCGCCTCTCCTTCTTCAATGTCTTCGACCAACAGTAGACCAATTTCCATCAGCACCGTGTTGATTGACAGCACTCATGGCAGTCGTTGTTAACCCGGGCCTCAGCCGATCCGGTATGGGGGTAATACTTCTGATTTGCATCATAAAAGTTTGGCATTGGTCTTACGTCGGATGCCCTTCCTGACATAACCCTTACATTTCTCCAGGCTTGGGACCGGCATAAGGGGGAGAGACACTGTTTAGTGCCCCCCCCCCCCCCCGCCTCATGACTGCATTGTGTCTGATAAGTCCTCAAATGAAGAAATCATATTAGTCTTAACAGAGTCGTGAGGCGAACTACCTGAGTTATGACTATTCAGTGTGCCAGACAGCATGCCACCATCTTCTTCTTGAGTTTTCTTGGCCATAGCATGAGTCACTGCACAGGAAGGATACATGGATGAGTCTTCATAGCCATCTTCAGTGCTCAGCTGTAAAGTAAGATGAACAGGGGGAACTACATTTCCCCCAGCTAGGTCATTGCCTAGCAATAGAGAAACTCCGCTGATACGTAGACTTGACATAAGTCCTACCCTTACCTGTCCTGTAACTAAATCTGACTTTAAGAATATAGAGCACAAGGATATACATACAGTCCTTCCTCCAATACCTTGTACAAGTATAAAATCCCCAGAAGCAGTGTCATCACGTAACTCCATGGAGTCCATCAAGAAAAGTGACTAAGATGCTCCGGTGTCCTTTAGGATATATTATATACATATACATATATATGAGGACAGGAGGATAATGCTCATTCAGAGCCACAAATTAAAGAAATTCCTCCCTCACAAAGTCAGCAGTATCAGGCTTCTTAGTCTTATAAGGAACATACAATTTGGCAGCTCTGTAGAGGTGTCTACCCTTGTCTTCACAAAGGCATTGGGTTTGATATCCCTTTCTTTTTATTTCTTAGGTTTTAGGAACCAACAGTTAGTTGCAACATGACCTGATTTCTTGCAATAACTGCAAACTAGACAAGTCGGGTAGGTCTTAAATTCTTAAATTAACATCAACTAACACCATCGCTTTTGTCTGTCTTCCTTTCGGCTTTTTCCCTTTTACTCGGGAGTCGCCACAGCGAATCATCTGATTCGCACGTTTGATTTGGCAGAGGTTTTTACGTTGGATGCCCTTCCTGTCATAACCCTTTTTAGCAAGGGACAGAAACACGTTGACGACTTTGCAGTCTACTCTTTACGAAAGTTAGCAATGGTTCTTTTACATGCCTCACACCATAGACAGTGAGAGACATGGCCCGCCTTTGATAACCCAGTTAGCTACACTGGGGGGGAGAGTGACAACCTTGTGGAGAGTGGGACTCGAACCCCCAACCTTTGGATCAGCGATCCAGCACCCTATACCACTAGACCACCACTGCCCCTAACACCATCGCTTTTAGTGAGTTGAAATTATCCTTGACCTCCATAGAAGTACACCAGCGCTCAAAGCAAACCTTTTTCTCATTAGCAAATTCTATATATGTCTGATCATTAGTTTTCTTCAGACCTCTGAGTTTTTGTCAGGAAGCCTCTGGAACCAACTTATAAGCTGTCAAAATACAACTTTTGACAACTTTATAATCAGAGGACTCATCTGCAGACAAAGCAGAATAGGCTTGTTGAGCTGAACCCTTGAGGACAGTTTGTAACATCAGGGGACAGTGTTCCTTTGGCTACTGACAACTCTCAGTTACCTTCTCAAAGCAGTGGACATATTTATCAACCTCCTTTTCTGAGAACAGAGGCATCATTACTTCAAGGCTAGTGTGAAATTTATTTTTAACTTCAAGTTTAATTTTTAATTTCTCCATTTGGAGCCTTTCTTCTCTCTCCACCCTTTGGAAATCAAAATCTCTCTGTTTCTGTCTCTCTCTTTCTGGTCTTTCCTCTCTCTCTCTCTCTCTCTCTCTCTCTCTCTCTCTCTCTCTCTCTCTCTTTCTCAAATTCTATTTGTTTTTCTCTTTCTGTTCTCTCAAATTTCCTTTGTTTTTCTTCTCTTTTTATCTCGAACATTTTTAATTTCAGTTCCATTTGTACATTTGGATTTTCGCTTGGAAACTGTTCCAGATCTTTTGGTGAAAATACATTTTAATCAATGTAAAATTCAATAATTTATCTAGCCAGTCTGGCTTTTCACATGGCTCGTTTTATCTCTGTCAGTTCTAACTGTCGGCATATTTCTAGCAGTTCTGTCGTTTTAAAAGACTTCAGAAGACTTCATGGTTGCTGATGCCAAAAAATCCTCTATTGCTGTCTCTCTGTTAATATATATATATATATATTTATCAGAAAATGTAAAAAAAAAAAAAAAAAATGTTTCCCAATTTGAAATTTTATCTTTTTTTCCAATAAATGACTCGCACAATGATCATCTCCCAGATGAGCCTCCATTTTTTTTATGGCCTCAACTTGTTATGGTAGCAAACAGACAAAATTATTTTAAATGGGAACAGATTGAATCACACACACACACTGAGAGAGATTTCTTTTCATCTTTTTCCTTTTTTCAGGGGTCACCACAGCAAATGATTGGCACGTTTGATTTGGCATAGGTTTTTACATCGGATGCCCTTCCTGACACAGTGGTGGTCTAGTAGTATCGGGCGCTGGATCGCTGATCCAAAGGTTGGGGGTTCGAGTCCAACTCTCCACAAGGTTGTCACTGTCCCCCCCAGTGCAGCTAACTGGGTTATCAAAGACGGGCCATGTCTCTCACTGTCTATGGTGTGAGGCATGTAAAAGAACCATTGCTGACTTTCGTAAAGAGTAGGCTGCAAAGTCGTCAGCGTGTTTCTGTCCCTTGCTAGAAAGGGTTGTGACAGGAAGGGCATCCGACGTAAAAACCTCTGCCAAATCAAACGTCCGAATCAGATGATTCGCTGTGGCGACTCCCGAGTAAAAGGGAAAAAGCCGAAAGGAAGACAGACAGACAGCCCTTCCTGACACAACCCTTTTACAACTTTAGCAAGAGACAGAACCAACACACACTCATAAACACATTAAACAATAATCTACATCTGACCAGGATTGAAACAAAAACAAAAAACAAACAAAAAACTATGTATTTACAATCCTTTTTCCAAGAGTGTGTTATGGTCTGTGTTATTTTGCGGCTTTTAACTCTCTTTATCTCTCCATATGCACTGCAGGCGCTGGCGAGGGGTGTGACTGACACACGCAGGTGGAGTCCGGCGAGCGCACCTGATTCCACTCAACCATCACCGAGCTATAAAGATGAGCAGCGCGCTCCTCCCAGCGCTAGAATATTGTTCTCTCCATGCGATCCTGTCTCCCCATAATCTCTCTGGCTCCCTGTTTCTCAGCTTCGTGCTCGACCAGTCCCACTTGGATATTTTCCCTTAGTGATTTTGGTTCCCGGGCTCACCCTCACCTCAACGATTCCCTGTACTCCAGTACCTGCTCCGTGTTCAATAAAGTTCATTTGCATCATCATACTCGGTCTCATGCATCCTTGGGTCCGACTGAAAGCTCCTAGCGTCACAGTGTGACAAGTCTGGTGGAATGTATCCTTCCTTCCTTTCTCTTTGCTATTTTCTTCTTTTCTCCTTCCCTGCACTCTCTCACATTTCCCTTATATATATATATATATATATATATATATATATATATATATATATATATATATATATATATATATATATATACACTTTTCCAGCCCCGTGGAATTCCCCTGATCTTGGGCATGCCTGGAACATGTCTTGACCTGGTTTAACAAAACAAAACCACCGCCTTTTCCCCGCATTACAAGACACACAGGCATACTTGAGGTTACTGTTGTGTCCATAAGTCCATGGGTAAAACAATTTCTGGCACGCAAAGCCACCACAACATTATTCCAGTCAACATCAGCTAACTCAGAATTACACGATATCAGGTCAAAATACCACAACTGTTGCTAGAGTGAATGACCATGTGTCTGAAGAAACTGTGGTAGATTTGTTGCAGCATGATCGGCATCCTGGCCAGTATGTTGCAGCTCTTTATGATGCTTACTGGTACTTGGGAAATGTTGTGGAAGTGTCAACAGAACAGGCAGATGTTTTCCCGAACTTCATTTCAATTTCTGGATATACATAACTGAACTGACTTTAAGAAACTATTCTTGAACATTTCTAAGTACTTAGAATCTCTTGAATCTGCAATACATACAGTTGAGCACTTGAAAAATCACTAAATTTTATACTGTATGGCTCAAATATGGGGTGAAAATGTGTGTATTTAATTTGAAAATTTAACATAGAAAGATTTATAGAAGCAAGTTGTGCTTGGTATCAAAATTTAAAATAATCCCTGTAATTACACGGTGCCTTTTATTCTGTGATACTACCCTATCTCACATGCTGATATTGATCGTTGAAGCCGATGGATATTTTGATTTTCAGCTGTCCATGCATTATACATATGACCTTCATTTTACACAGATACATTACCTAGGTACCCCAAATATAGCACATACAATTTCTAATGAATATGATGATTACTTTTTGTGTAATGGGTAGCCAAAAGTAGCATTTTAGAAGTTTGCAATGGATAAAATCTCAATTTTGTCATTTTCTGTAACATGCAATTATAAATTTTAAGTAAATATTTTCACATTTCTTAGGAATTTTCAGTCCAGAGATCCTGAAAATTTCAGACATCTAGCTTTTGTTATAAAAGTATGAAAAAATATGAAAGTTATAAAAGCCTGAAAATAGCCAATATTTTTAAGTTTTAATTTTGGTCGCAATTTTACTGTACTCCCTACCTACTTCAAATGGTCATAACTTTGGAATTATTTACAATTAAGCCTTAAACTTTTGAATTTTTCAACATATACAATGTATTATAACTATGAAAAAAAATTGAATAATCTTAGAGGGTTGGGTGGTGACCATGTGATGAAATTATATGGAATGATGCAACTATTTAATTCTGTTAGGGTCACAGCTAACTGTAGGTGAAGGCTTGGTACACCAAGAATAACTCACCACTCAGAGTACACACTTACGCTGACACCTCAGGGCAATTTGAAAAAGCTAGTTCGTGTGATGCACATGGCTTTATGCTGTAGGAAGAAATCGGAGTACCTGGAATACATCCATGCAAGCTGAGAGACAACATGCAAACTCCACTCATAAACACCCCTGCCTGGCATGGGCCTCAAACCCAGGACCTTGTTGTTGTGGGGTAGCAGTAATGTTGTTATTCATCTTTCGAGATCGAAGATGACCATGACTTCATATCAGATTGATGATCTGTGGTATGGGTGGAGCCCTGACTTGCTCTTGACTTGGATTTAATTGAGGGCGAGTTGCGCAGATCATCAGCCTCACTCTGTTGTCCCATCTATCTGAGTCCAGTGGCATCCATTGCCATCCATTGCATCTTACCATATCTCCAGCAGTGTCCTGTGTGTCTCACTGTGCCCTGGTTGTGCCCAGCATCATGGAGCACAACCAGGGCACAGTGAGACACACAGGACACTGTGCCCTGTGTGTCTCACTGTGCCCTGGTTGTGCCTTGGTTCAGAGGACAAGAAGGTGGACCCAGCATCATGGAGCCTGGGTCCACCTTCTTGTCCTCTGAACCAATTTGGTTGTTTCTTCCACACAATCAACCTGACCCAGTCTTCGCATGCATTGGTAGACAGGTCCTACTCTTACCGACTGTCTTCTGGCATGCACACAAGACAGTGGAGACTCGTGGAGGCTGGGACACCTAACCCCATCACAGGCCCAAAATATCTACCCACAGTCAAGAATATTGAATTATAACTATTCAAGTACTTGTTTAAACAAATGGTCTGTGTTCCTATGCACTACAAATGAGGAAACCTTCACTATTTACTTTCTGGGTCCTGCCCCCAATTCACACCTTAAGGAAGCCTGAAACTACAGTCAATTAAGCACGACAGAACCGACTAAGAATGCTATACAGGTACTTGAAAATATTAGTGACAACAACCAAGTCCAACTGAAGCAACCAGATAGTTATACAAAAGTCAAAATACTACCTTACCAGAGAGAAGAAATTCAAAGATATTCTTTGGGCATGCCAGCTAAGTCCAGATTCTCCAGGTCAACCAAGGTTCGTGAAGCTTGGGAGGCTACGGCCGCCATTAGTCAGTGTTGCAGACAGTAGTCACTCCAGCTGTGTATGGTGAGGGTGCGCCAGTCAATGTGGGGATTGTGGGTCTGCAACCATGGCTACCCCAACACTAGGGGAGAGAGAGAGGCAGGGAGAATAAACAGTTCCAAATATTCCTGGTGGTTACCGGACAAAGTGAGCTTCACTGGCTTGGTCTTGTGCATGATGTGAGCTATGACTCAGCCACCTATGGCCACTACCTACTTGGGGGTCTCGAGTTCATGCACGGGCAGGCTGTGGATCTCAACCATCCCCGGCTTGATAAAGTTAGCGTCAGCGCCTGAGTCAATAAATATGTCTACAGGATGAGAGTGTTGCGCGGAGTGTAGCGTACCTTGAACTTGCAGACGCTTTCCCGGTGTCATGGAGGATCCTCTCGTAGCTGTCGAGCCCTGCCACGCGGGGCACTGAGCGAGGTAATGGCCCTTCTCGGCGCAGTAGATGCAGTGAACGTTGGCTAGCCACCAATGCCTCTCTTCAGCCGTCAGTCTGGTTCAGTTCACCTGCATGGGTTCTTGACCGTCATCCTCCCTCAGAGGGGGAAATGGTGAGTGAGTTCGAGGTGGGGCCCCCTTCCGGGATCTATCCCTCTCACTCAGCCAGTTGTCTAGTCTAGTAGACAAGGTGATTAACTCACCAAGAGTAGTCGTCTCGTCTCGGGCCGTGAGCTCGTCTTTCAGTAGTTAATTGAGCCCCAGCAGGAAAGCCCCCTGAAGCGCCGGGTCGTTCCAGCCACATTTTCAATGGCGAGAATCTGGAATCGGATGGCGTACTCTGCCACCGACTGTGAGCCTTGCCGAATTCAAAGGAGCTGAAAGCTTGCCTCCTCCCCTTTCGCCGGACGATCGAAAACCTTCTTAATTTCTCGGATGAACTGTTCTAACTGGGAGCATAATTCTGGGGTATGGGTGGCGACTGCTAGCGCCCAGGACGAGGCTTGCTCCGTGAGTAGGCTCATGATGAAGGTGATTTTTACTTGATCAGTGGAGTATGTGAGCGGCTGCTGGCTGAAGACGAGTGGACACTGGTGAAGGAATTGTGCGCAGGAGCCGATCGCGCCCGAATACCTGGCTGGCGTGGGGATGAGTGGTTTTCAGTGCGCGGGGAGTATGGCTGGTGCTGGCATGGCTGCCGCAGCGGAAAGTGAAGTGTGAGGGGTGGGGTCGCGGCAGTGAGTTGAGTGGCGACGGCATCCATCCTTCCGCCTAGCTGTGCCAAGCTGGTGGTGATGTGCTGGGGATTGTCCATCGTCTGGTGCAAGGTGGTGTCGTGTCATCCCAGCAGGGCACCCTGGTCGGATAGTGCCTGTTGAAGCTGCGCGGTCTCCGCTGGGTCCATGTTTCAGGTCAGAAGATTCTGTTAAACCTGGGGTGTATGCATTGGACCCAGACATGCAGGAGATCAAAAGAGGGTTCAAACGATTTATTAAGCACTTAGAACTGTAAATCACGGGAATACTAAGTCAATAGAACTGGTCGAGCACAAAGCAAGAACCAGGGGTCAAAGAGAAAGCCCAGGAGCAGAATCACGGGGAAAACAATCTTCTGACAGTGGAGGGAAGCGCGCCGCACCCATTTATAGCTGGCTGCTTGCTGATTGGAGATTGGGACCAGGTGCACTCTGCTGGAACTCGTCTGCCAGCAACCACTACGCCCCTTGCCAGCACCTGCAAAGACTACAGAAGAGAATAAATGCCAGCACATACCATAACTGAGTGTTGTGTTGTCTTCAAGGAGGAGTTGAAACAGGCTTTTGGTGATCAGGAAGTGCTTCCAGATGACTGGACAACTACAGTGAATGTGATCAGGGAGACATGTAGGAGATTTCTTGGTGTGTCCTCTGGAAGGACAGTAGAGACTTGGTGGTGGAATGAGGAAGTCCAGGAGTGTGTAAAAAGGAAGCGATTAGCTAAGAAGAGGGACATTGAGAGGACCGAAGAGAGTAAACAGGAGTGCAGGGAAACACAGCATAAGGTGAAGGTAGCAGTGTCAAAGGCCAAACAGAGGGCGTATGCTGACTTGCATGCTAGGCTGGGCAGTAAGGAGGGAGAAAATGATTTATACATGTTGGTACAGCAGAGAAATAGAGATGGCAAGGACATGCAGCAAGTTAGGGTGATTAAGGACAGAGAGGGAAATGTATTGACTGATGACAGAAGTGTGCTGTGAAGATGGAAAGAGTACTTTGAAGAGCTGATGAATGAGGAAAATGAGAGAGAAAAAAGAGTAGAAGAGGTGACTGTTGAGGACCAGGAAGTAGCAAAGATTAGTCAGGGTGAAGTGAGAAGGGCATTGAAGAGGATGAAGACTGGAAAGGCAGTTGGTGCTGATGACATATCTGTGGAGGTAAGGAAGTGTCTAGGTGGGGTAGCAGTAGATTTTCTGACAAGAATATTCAACAAGGTCTTTGAGAGTGAGCAGATGCTGGAGGAATGGAGGAGAAGTGTGCTGCTGCCCATTTTTAAGAACAAGGGATGGGTGCAGAGTTGTAGCAAGTACAGAGTGATAAAGTTGAGCCATCCAATGAAGTTATGGTAAAGAATAGTGGAAGCTCAACTAAGGCAGAGGTCAGCATTTGTGAACAAAAGTTTGGTTTCATGCCAAGAAAGACCACCACAGATGCAATGTTTGCTTTGAGGATGTTAATAGAGAAGTACAGAGAAGGTCAGGAGGAGCTGCATTG
Organism: Plotosus lineatus; assembly: GCA_024760905.1. Lineage (NCBI taxonomy): Eukaryota > Metazoa > Chordata > Actinopteri > Siluriformes > Plotosidae > Plotosus > Plotosus lineatus. Next base: position 42,259,425 of record CM045729.1, on the reverse strand, counting down.
TGCCTTTGGGGATCTGGAGAAAGCATATGACAGGGTGCCAAGAGAGGAACTGTGGTATTGCATGAGGAAGTCTGGAGTGGCAGAGAAGTATGTTAGAGTGGTGCAGGACATGTATGAGAAATGTAAGACAGTGGTCAGGTGTGCTGTTGGTGTGACAGAAGAGTTCAAGGTGGAGGTGGGACTGCATCAAGGGTCAGCTCTGAGCCCCTTCTTGTTTGCTATGGTGATGGACAGGCTGACAGACGAGGTTAGACAAGATTCCCCATGGACTATGATTGTAGATGACATTGTGATCTGTAGTGAGAGCAGAGAACAAGTGCAGGAAAATCTAGAGAGGTGGACGTATGCCCTGGAAAGGAGAGGAATGGAGGTTAGCCACAATAAAACAGAATACATGTGTGTGAATGACAAGAACCCAAGAGGAATGGTGAGGTTATCGGGGGCAGAGATAAAGAAGGTGGAGGATTTTAATTTAGGCTCAATAATTCAGAGCAATGAAGAGTGTGGAAAAGAGGTGAAGAAGCGTGTGCATGCAGGTTGGAATAGTTGGAGAAAAGTGTCCGGTGTGATGTGTGATAGGAGAGTATCGGCAATAATGAAAGGAAAAGTGTACAAGATGGTGTTGAGGTCAGCAATGTTGTATGGTTTAGAAACAGTGGCACTGAGGAAAAGACAGGAGGCAGAGCTGGAGGTAGCAGAGATGAAAATGTTGAGGTTCTCTTTGGGAGTAACAAGGATGGATAGGATCAGGAATGAGCACATCAGAGGGACAGCCCATGTAAGACATTTTGGAGACAAAGTCAGAGAGGCTAGATTGAGATGATTTGGACATGTATAGAGGAGGGATAGTGAGTATATTGGTAGTAGGATGCTGATGTTGGAAATACCAGGCAGAAGGCCTAGAGGAAGCCCAAAGAGAAGATTTATGGATGTGGTGAAGGAGGACATGAAGGTAATTGGAGTAAGAGTAGAAGATGCAGAGGATAGGGTGAGATAGAGGTAGATGATTCGCCGTGGCAGCCCCCAAAGAGAAAAGCCATAAAGAAAAGAAGATATATATATATATATATATATATATATATATATATATATATATATATATATATATATATATATATATATATATTTTTTTTTATATCTATATATATATTTTATATATTGATATATATATACATATCTTCTTTTCCTTTCGGCTGTACACATATACATATATATATATATATATATACATACTTTTTTTCCCAAGAGAAATATCTGAAGAACTCTCATCTCATCTCATCTTCTTCCGCTAAGTCCAGGGTCGGGTCGTGGGGACAGCAACCTAAGCAAAGCTAAGCAAAGCAAAGCAAACCTAAGCAGACATCCCTTTACCCAGCCACTTCCTCCAACTCTTCCAAGGGTACACCGAGGCAGTCCCAGACAAGCCGACAGACATAGTCTCTCGAGCGTCTTCTAGGTCCACCCCGGGGTCTCTTCCCAGTTGGGCATGCCCGAAACACCACACCAAGGTGGTGTCCGGGAGGCATTCTGACCAGATGCCCGAGCCACATCCACTGGGCCCTCTCAATGTGGAGGAGCAGCGGATCTACTCCGAGCTCTTATCTCCAAGTTAGAACCCTGGCACCCGGGGAAGGAAGCTCATTTCAGCCGCTTGTAGCTGGGATCTTGTTCTTTCCATCACTACCCAAAGTTCATGACCTTGGGTGAGGGTTGGAACGTAGATCGACTGGTTAATTGAGAGCTTCGCCTTGCAGCTCAGCTCCTTCTTCACCATGACAGACTGGTACACTGCTGATCTCCCGCTCCATCCTTCCCACACTCGTTAAAATGACCACAAGATACTTAAACTCCTCCACCTGGGGCAAGACCTCATTCCCAACCCAGAGTGTGCATTCCACCCTTGTCTGATTGAGAACCATGGCCTTGGACTTGTAGGTACTGATCTTCATCCTGGCTACTATGCTCTTGACTGTGAATCGTTCCAATGAGAGCTGGAGGTCCCGACTTGATGAAGCCAAAGGGGCAACATCGTCTGTAAAAACGGGGGCGAGATCTGATGGCCACCAAACCAGAGCCCTTCAATGCCTTGGCTCTGCCAAGAAATTCTGTCCATAAAAATTATGAACAGAATCAGTGACAAAGGACAGCCTTTGCGGACTCCAACTCCCACCGGAAACGAATTTGACCTGTTGTTACCAATATGGACTAAACTCTGACTCCGATGATACAGCGATCGAATGGCCCATAGCAACGTGTCCGGAATGCCGTACTCCCGGAGCACGCCCCACAAGATTGTTCGAAGGACACGGTCGAAAGCCTTTTCCAAATACATTAAACACATGTGGACAGATGGGGCAAACTCCCATGCCCCTTCCAAGATCCTGTGGAGCATGTTGAGTTAGTCACGAGTGCTATGGCCAGGACGAAAACCACATTGTTCCTCCTGAATCCGAGGTTCGACTATCGGTTGGCTCCTCCTCTCCAGTACCCCTGCATAGACTTTTCTCGGGTAGGCTGAGGAGTGTAATTCCCCAATAATTGGAACACACCCTCCGGTCCCCCTTCTTAAAAATCGGGACCACCACCTCGGTTTGCCAGTCCAGAGGTACAGCCACAGATGACCATGCAATGTTGCAGAGACGTGTCAACCAAGACAGTCCTACAGCATCCAGAGCTCTGAAATATTCTGGGCGAATCTCGTCTAACCCCAGCACTCGACCACTGAGGAGCTTTTTGACAACCTCAGCAACCTCCACTCCAGTGATGGGAAGACCCCCACCCAAACCCCTAGGGTCTTCCTCCTCCGTGGAGGGCATATTAGTGGGATTGAGGAGGTCCTCAAAGTATTCCCTCCACCTCTCAACGACATCCCCGATCGAGGTAAGCAGCTCCCCACCTCCACTGTAAACAGTGTTTGTGGAGAACTGCTTCCCCCTCCTGAGGCGTCAAATGGTGGTCCAGAACCTTTTTGAGGCCAACAGATAATCACTGCCCAGGCCCTCACTGAACTCCTCCCACGCCCGAGATTTTGTATCTGCAACAGCCTCAAGGGCAGCACGTTTCGCCTACCGGTACCTGTCCACTGCTTTGGGAGTCCCACAGGCTAATAAAATCCGATAGGCCTCCTTCTTCAGCTGGACGGCCCCCTTCACCACAGATATCCACCACCGGGTTCGGGGGTTACCGCCACGACAAGCACCGGCGACCTCCCGGCCACAGATATGGGCTGCCACCTAAGCAATGGAGGCATGAAATATTGCCCATTCAGATTTCACGTGACCCACCGAGTTGAAGGTTTCTTGGACAGGGGACTCTGCCAAATGTTCCCAGCAGACCCTGATTACACTCTTGGGCCTGCCGGGTCTGGAAGGCAGCCTCCCCCCCACCAAAACCAACTCACCACCAGGTGGTGATCAGTAGACAGCTGATCTCCTCTCTTCACCGAGTGTCCAGAACATACAGCCATCAGTCCAGTGACACGACTACAAAGTCAATCATCGAACTGTGACCTCGGGTGTCCTGGTGCCAAGTGCACTTATTGGCACATTTATGTTCGAACATGGTGTTTGTGTAGACCAACTGTGACGAACACAGAAGTTCAACAACGAAACACCATTCAGGTTCAGACTGGAGAGGCCATACCTACCGATCAAACCCTTCCAGGTGACATTATCGTTGTCCACATGGGCGTTGAAGTCTCCCAAGACAACGAGTGAGTCTCCCGAGAGTCAGAGTCAGTAACCGGAGATCTGTCCAACAGAACCCTTGCCTTTGGCTGCCACCCAACTCATATTGTACCCGACCCCTAAAACTCCTCCCACGGGTGGTGGGTCCATGGGAGGGCCGACCCATGTCTCCTTTTCGGGCTAGGCCCAGCCAGGCTCCATGGGCAGAAGCCCAACCACCAGGCGTTCACCTTCGAGCCCCTTCCCCGGGCCTGGCTCCGGGGGGGGGGGGGGTGGACCCGGTGACCCTCGTCCGGGCAAGGGAAACTGCATCCTCATCTGCCTCTTAGTCATAAGGGTCTTCTGAAATAAATATCTGGAGAATTGTACAGGATTAATAGATTTCTCATTATAACACAAAATATTTTTGTTTAAAAATTCTGTAGAAAAAATATTTGTATAAAATATTATTTCATTTTCTATAGAATAATTTATATAATTCTACAGTTTTCTGTTGCAAAATTCTATGGAAAATAATTTCTAATAGGAAGAGGCTCTAGAGAAAATTGTTCTGGTGAGATGCATCTGGTAAAAGAACTATTGCTGTCTTTCGTCAAGAGAAGGCTGCATAGCCATCAGTGTGTTTCTGTCCTGCGATGGTCTTGCCGGATGTCCAGGGTGTACCAGAGATGGGGGTCAGCCTATCCGTGACCCTAATTTATCTACTGAGGGAGTTTTTTTTTCTTGCTTATGTCAGCATGGGCTTGCTCATTGGAGATGTGGAGGACTTGTAGAAAATGTTTTTTTTTTTTTTTAATACTTTGTAAACTCCTACTTTTACTGTGTAAAGCTGCTTTGAAACATGGTCAATTGTAAAATGTGCAATACAAATAAAACTGAATTGAAATAATTAGGATTAAGTGGTGTACATACACACATGTTTGTATGTATGCATGTATGCATGTATGCATGTATATATGTACGCAGTTGGATAAATAAGGGATACTAATAGAAAAATACTGAAGTGATTGTAATGCTGAGTGGTTGTAGTGTAGACATAGTGTCTGCATGTACAGTGTATACAATGAGAGTGCAACAAGTGTGAAGATTGTCCAGTATTTTAGAAAATCAAGTTGCTTTTGTTGTTCCTACTGCTCTGATGTGAGGTGCTTCAATATGGTGATTCTATCCAAGTGAATCATAAGTGAATTCTCCGACCATCACGCCCTCACTGTTTTTTCTACAAATACACTGCACAAAGTTAAAGACTGAACCGATTCCTCATGCGCAATCTCACTTGATCTCACTAAGTTCCCGGATGTCTAAGAGAATCACAACCAAACTTCAACTTACAGGTAAGTCTCGTTTAGTTTAAAAATTAACTGGTGGGTTAGCTCAGTTCTAGAGTGTCCGCTTTATCCTACAGAAGGTCAGAGTTTGAATCGGGCCGCATCATACAATACGACGTTAAAATTTGGCAGTTGTTGCTTCCTGCTTAGCGCTCAGCATCAAAGGATAGCACAACGCAATAACTGGCGCTGCAAGACGGCGACGGGTGCCCAGAGCTCAAAGCAAATTTCAATGTATGTAATATACTCTGACAATAAAGAGTTGTTTGTTTGTTTAACATCAATATTGGATTACGCTCGGGAGGCATCAATGTGACCCATCTGGAGTCAGTCTGGAACCCCAGACTCCCAACTGGGAGTCACCGTGACTCTTCTAGAGAGTCTGAAACCCCAGACTCCCAACTGAGACTCATTGTGACTCTTCATTGGCTCTCAGTGCATCATGATTTAGATTATATCTTCTTCTTCTTTCGGCTTTTTCCCTTTCTCGGGAGTCACCACAGCGAATCATTTGATTCGCACATTTGATTTGGCATAGGTTTTTACGTCGGATGTCCTTTCTGTCACAACCCTTAAGCAAGGGACAGAAACACGCTGACACGGGCCGGTGTGTGCATGAGGTGCATGACACAGCTGGTTATTGCCATAGTGATTAATCCTGCAGGTCCACTTCCTTTTCAACTCACATGTATACTGCACATTTATATTTCCCATCACAATGAGGTTGACAGGGATTGATACATTAGTGCGCTACATTGCAAAAAATTATTCAAAGAATCACAATTTAAAAATGACTCCTAACAATTTTAAATTATTTAGAAAACACCAAAATGTTGTACTCACGTTTATAGAGAACTTCATGTTCCAGCTGTCAGAGACTCACCAGTTAGCTTCTACAAGTCACAGTTATACTAGTATAATCAGAACCAATAAAAGGTGTTCTTTTTTTTTCTTTTGTTTTGACGTAAAAGTTATTGCCTGATAATTATGGGAGTAGGATCGAGTGGGGGAAAAAAAACCATCACTCACTTTAGTCCACAACATTCCATACAATTGACACATATTAAAAATAAACACATAGACTGAAAAATTCCTAGTCAACCTTGAACAATGATTAACAGAACAGAATGTAAAATGTAGCAAAAAGTCATTTCACCCATAGAAATGATGACTTTAGTGTCTATGTTTTAAAAGTGAGCAAGTTTCTATGTGAAAGTTTGACTTTTTGGGAAGGCGTCAACGTTAGTTGAGTGTCATGATTGTTCATTGACCTCTCCCCATCCATTTCAAGGAAATTTATGGCCTTGATTTTTGGATAATTCTGTCATCTGCTAATGATAAACATCAATAAATGTCACAGTACATTCAGACTAGGTAGGACCCAACGGCAGGACCACAGGAGGCAGAGTGGAGGTGAGGAAAATGAGACTTGTGAGCTCACAGACAGCAGACAATAAGAAAGCAGAACAAGACCTAAACATAGGTGGCAAGCTGGTAGAACATGCTGAGGCAAGACTGGCAGATAGACAAGCAAGCAGAGTAATCTTGGCGTTGGTGCAAACTAAAAAAGGTCAGGAGACATCAGTGAACCAACACCAGAGAGATGATTTACTGGAGTATAAAATGGAGAGTAGATGAGGAACAGGTGAATGGAGATAGTTGGGAGTGAAGAAGGAGGAAAGGCCATGCCTGTAAGCCTGGAGAGACACATGTTAACAAAACAGAACCAAAAAACACCAACAAACAAAAAAAAAAACCCAAAACAACAACAACAAAAACCTGAAAAAACAAAACAGAAAAGCAAAACCAGCATTGTCTTTCCTTCTTCCCCACTCCCAATTATCTTTACACACCTGTTCCTCATCAACCCTCCAATTTCTGTTCTCCCCAGCTCCAAGATCACCTGTGATTCTGTCTGCACAGGCTCCAAGATCACTTGTAATTCAGTCAGCACCAGCTCCAAGATCACTTGTGATTTTTCCTATCTGAAAGCCCTACCTCAGCAAGATCTACCAGCCAGCCGCTTGTGTTTAGATCTTGTTTCTGCTTTCTAATTTTCTGCTTCCTGGGTGCTCACAATAAATATCTTATTTTCCTCACCTCTACTCATCATCCTGTGGTCCTGTGTTAAGCTCTGTCTCCTGTCTTTTCCTCAGTGCCATTGTTTCTAAACTATACAACATCGGTGGCCTCAACACTGTCTTGTACACTTTTCCTTTCATTCTTGCCGATGCCCTCCTATCACACATCACACCGGACACTTTTCTCCAGCCATTCCAACCTGCCTGCACACCCTTCTTCACCTCTTTTCTACTATGGAAAGAGATCAGTTAGTACAGCTGTTCGGTACACCCTTGTTTGTAGCTATGTGTAGGTGTGCTAGGGAGCAGGACGGTGGATGCAATAACTCTGGACCATAATTCATGCAATTTTGCAATGAATGCTGCGAAGTATTTGTCCATGTGAACCCTAAAATCTGATATATCCAAAGCTGCCATTCCTTTCCGCCAAAGGAGTGGGAAAGGTCGCCCAAATATGATCTCATGTGGTGACAGGTGCACGTCTTTTCGGGGCATCATTCTCATTTCAGCCAACACTGCGGGGAGGAGGTCCACCCAGTTTTTACCGCTAGTGCTTTGCATAGCCTGTGTGAGTGCCGTTGGTACATTCAATGATCCCAGTGGATGGTATGGAATGTGAAATTGCCAATTAAGGTGTAAATACTTATAAAGTTGTTGTGTGATCCTCGAAGTAAACAGAGTACCTTGGTCTGAGTCAGTGGTGGCATTTGTTCATGTCCTCTTTTACCCTTCTTCGAGCGTGATGTGTAACACCATGAAACTTGCACATGAGGAAAAGCACACAGTAAGAGGGAAGACAAAGTTGTCCAGATGGGGTGTACCATAAACCGTCAGAAGCCATATAGAAGCCATATATATTGGCGTGTCTCCCAAAAAGAAGTATCAGATGGTGTAGCGGACACTTGAATGGATTGTAGGTCTAGATCAGGAATAAGAGCACTAGACAGGCAAAAGGGTGCGCAATGTTCAAAAGTAGAGTTAGACAGAAGGGGGGGGGGGGGCACATGTAAAGGTAGCTTGTTTGGCAATTCTGTCTGCAAGAGAGTTACCCTGAGACTCATAATCGTCCCCCGAGGAATGCGCCTTGGGTTTAACTATAGCAAGAGTACGAGGAAAATGGAAGGGCGTGTGACTCAACAATGCTGTTGGGTAAAGAGCACACCCAGTAGCCACAGAGGAACACACCGTCCTGAGGTTTAGAGCACAAGCCGTGAACAAACAGCTCATCCCCAATTCCCAGGGGGCTTGCGGAGAGATCAGGTCGGATACTAGTTGAGTAAACGATTTCTGAGATGCAATCATGTGTGTCATCATAAATAGTGTCGTCCTGAGAACTAATGAGATGTGCTAGAGCATGACCAAGAGTATCAAAAGAGGAAATAGAATAAATAGAGAGATTTTCTGTGGCTAGGAGAATGTTCTCATAACCAGAACGACACTATGCAGTCATATGTTGTGTTTATAAACTTTGCAGGACCTGAGTTACCTGATGTGAAGAATGTAAGATGAGAGGATAGGAAAGGACGAGGTTTTTCAGCATCTTGAACCATCACAGCACAGTCGGCAACTGCACGTAGACAAGCAAGCAAACACTGAGCGACAGTATCTAAACTTTTGAAAAGGAAAGCGCAGTGCCGCATACCTTCCCCATGCTCTTGAGCCAACACAGCGGTAGCCACGCCATTGTGTTCACAGATGTAGAGGTGGAAGGTTTTCGTGTCGTCAGGAAGACCCATGGCTGGCGCAGAACACAGTGTGCGGCGCAGGGCATGATAAGTGGTCAGCATGTCAGGAGATCATGTTAACGGCTGCTGTGGAGGGTCTGTATGTGAGAAAGCAGACCTGAGACATTTATCATAAAAAGAGCAATTCAGAAATCCATTGACTTTTCTATAGGGAAACAAATATGAATGCATAGTTAAAGGATATCAAACACAGAAATAGAAAAGAAAAACATGTCAAACGCGTCATTCAAACATTCAAACAATGCACGAGCTGCTGTCCCATTGACTATCTTCCAACATTCCGTCCCGCTGGCCTCCCATTGGCTAGGAGGGATGACACAGCTCCCTCCCATTGGCTATTATGGAGCTGCATCTCCCATAATGCTTTTCGTGTAAAGGATAGTTATTGTTGTTTCATGAGTTTTTTGAGTCATTGCAACTTTATGTTTTGACTGCATTTGACTGCTGTTTGTAAGATTATAACTCTGCGAAGAAGACATGGTCAACACACGAACGCATACACATGTGCGCGCACACACACATGCGTGTGATTTCTGGTGCGAGTGAAAAGAAGAAGCGGGCTTGTGGCATGCGGTTGAATAATATCGTAAAGGAATATGGCTAAACCAATCTACCATCGGTACAATATTGAAGCAGAAGGAGGTCTTAAAAGGTATGCTTTTATAATTTTTAAAGAGTTTAGGGGTAGTATTGCGGGCCTTGGAACGAATCACACATTTTATATGTAAAATGCGGTTCAATTTACGAAAAATCCAGGTTAAGAAAAAGGCTCTGGAACGGATTAATTTTGTAAGATGACGTACCACTGTATATGTCTGCTCTTAAGCCATGGAATGTACTAAAATAAATAAATAAATAAATAAATAAATTCCCCATGAAATCTACTGACAAGTCATTGTTCACTCCCAAACCAATAAACAAAGATAGCAAGGCATATGGATAATGTAAGCTAAACCACTCTAAGAAGAAGAAAAAAAAGAGAAAAAAATCTCTTTCCTAGAAAGCTGAGTTTTAAATATGTTATCTTTTTTGCCACCAACTGAAAAATTGTATATTAAAAGGAAGACACTTGCTGTCAAACATTTTCTACTGAATCTGTTTCACTGCTTCACTCTTTCTACCTATATACTCTATGGCATGTACTCTAATGGTGGTAAAGGTAATTGTAGTGACTTTGTCAGTGAGCATTTTAAAGATGCTATAAAAGATTTTGGATAGCTGAGGAAGTTATACAAATAATGATACCAGCAGGTTGGTGTTTATCCTGCATAACATAGAGGCTCTGAACATTCAGAAAACCAGGATTCTCTGATGTTGCCTCAATAGATGCAAGATAATGAGAGATATTGTATAGTCTGCACTCTGTACATGGAGCAAACAGCAAGACAGAGCAATAGTAGACTGATTGTGATAGCAGTAGAAAAAAAAAAATCTTCCCTTTTTAACAAAACTAATTTTTATCAGACTCTGAACAGCTTGAATGTGTGGATATGTGCAAAAGGAAGAAGGCAGCACAGTATGTGGTTCAGGAAGCATGAGGAATCATTTTCACCCATGAACTGGCAGTACCATTGACTCTATTGAAAGTCATTGGTATGTGTTGGAGACATTTTCCTGTCATTAATTCAGAGCCTAACTGTGGAACAAAATGAATGTGATGATATTACTTAAGTTTGTTGGGGTGTGTGTGTGTGTGTGTGGGGGGGGGGGGGGGTAATGATAAATGTGCTTTAATCAAGGCTAGGGAAGTCCAGTAAAATATTAGAGTACAGGAATATGTGAATAAACAAATCAATGAGTTGTCCTGTAGCAGTTGTATTGTAACAAATGGAACTCTGAGAATTGAATGATTGAGTGCACAGTCACCATACAGCATACTGATCTATGTTTCTTTTTCATTGCCAAATCAAATGATGTAAATGCCCCCATTTTTGTCATCTTGGACTCAATGAACCTCAAAGCCATTAGTCATTCTGCAAATATATCCTACTCTGTAGAATTCTATCTTTAGTACAATGCCTATTTTTATCCATCATGGGGATTTTAGGATTTGACGCACTTTTGGTGCTCAGGTTTCTGGGGATGGCATCACAATAGATTGCTTATACTGTAAAAATCTGGTCATCAGACTGTGAAATAGATTGCCTTAAATAAAGCACACAGTGTGTCGGGTGCGGCTAGAATAACATTAGAACCCAGTGAAGGATTTGGGAGTTTTCATGGTTAGGTTAGACCACCCACACTCTATGCAGTTTTTTCTTTCAATATCTCATCTCCCTTTTATTTTTGTCCACAAAAATGAGTACTCAAATCATGAGGTGTAAAAGAAAAAAGTAAGAACTAAATATAGTAAGCTATGTGTCTCCTTTATGCTCTAGTACACTTTAGGGGTGTTAACTGTCTCTCCAGAAGTGGACATGCCACAGATGCTTCTAACCAAAGGCACAACCCTGATCACTCCTGAATTATTAAGTACCACATACTTCAATTTGCTCTTTCAGGACAAAGACTTTATTTCAAATAGAAATAAATAAGTATATAAATGTGCATAAATAGGATAAATAGGTATATAAGTAGACATAATACATATGAGGCACTAAGTGTTAAAGGTTTAACATCCTTTTTCTGTCTCGTATTATTTATATTTAAATTTGTCAATGTACATGGGCATTTATAGTTGAATATCCTAAAATATATAATCGTATTTTATATTGTATATTGGCTGAAAAAAGAACTACATGAATGAGTAAGAGATAAAGCAAGAATTATAAGAGAATGTTATATGCCCCCTTTCCTGACACACACACACACACACACACACACACACACACACACACACACACACACACACACACACACACACACACACACAAAATCTGTCTCCATTTTTGTCACCTGCCATTGTGAAACCAAAATAAAAGTATGTGGCTAGCCATATGTTATGTCTGGACAAAGTATTTATTCAGTCACAAGGAACCTGAGACACAGTGAAGTCATGTATTAAAAGTTGATAGATGGTGCATTAAATTATACACTTTGTTTTTTATAGATGTACATAGTGACACACTCAAAGCAAACACTTTTAGGATATATGCATGTCAGCATCCTAGTTCAAACTGTGAATGACTTTCTCACCTAAAAAATAACATACTTGATGTTATGTGTACCCGATTTGGTGGTACTAAATCAAAACTGGTTTTAAACTTAAACGTTACTCCAGAGAACAAAAATGTTAAAACTGAAAAACAGCCCAGATTGGCATTTGTTGCAATTTGTTATGCATTTGTGACTTGAATTCATACCTGGATAAAATATAAGTAATGTGTGCGTGCGTGTGTGTGTGTGTGTGTGTGTGTGTGTGTGTGTGTGTGTGTTGGTGTAGAGATTGAGAAATATATGTATGGGTTTAAGGAGAAAATAGATGGGATGTTTGAGTATGTTTTCAGTGGTGTTGGGTTCATATCTATTTAAAGGACCTCAAGAGAGTGTAAATATTATTCTTTGTACCTAAAGGTGTGGCTATGTGTACTTTGTAATCCTGTCAGTCATGACAAGTCATTACTATCCCCTACCTTCAAAGTCTGCCCGAAAATTTTACAGTGCCTGTCAGATTTCAGAAACCTTCACCAAGAAAAAAAAGGCAATGTGTAAAACGATCATAGTTCTGAGGAAGGACAGTATGATAACTTTTCCCTCATTTTAGTCATATTATAGCAAAAGTTTGCTTGGGCTTTGCATACAAACGATAGGAAACTATATAAAATATAAAAAGGTATTTATATGTCAGTTCCTCGGGTAAACTGCTTAAGCTTATACTGAAAAAACAAAAAGAATAAGAATAATATAAAAATTGGTTTAAAAGGGCACCACCTACCAAAACAAAGACAAGACTCAGTGGGCAGTGTTGGCTCATTGATTAAAGTTCTGGGTTACTGACCTGAAGCAGCAGTATCACCAAGCTGTCATTTTTGGGTCCTCGAGCAGGGCCCTTAAACCCTGAATGCTCACATAATATTTAACCTACTATAATCATCCTCTTTCACTTAATCTGGGGTCTGGTTGCAATGAGGTCCAGATGTTCCTCTCCCCAGCCACTAGCCATTGTCAGAGAGAGACATAGCGCCCACCCACCCCACCCCCACGGGTTCTTGGTCAACCCCATGTCTTTTCCCAGTTGGACATGCCAGAAATGCCACACTAGAGAGGTGTTTGGAAGGCATTCTAACCCGATGCCTGAGCTGTCTCAACTGACTCCTTTCAATGCAGAGGAGCAACGATTCTATTCTGTGCTCATCTGGGATGACTGAGCTTCTCACCTTATCTCCAAGCGAGAGCCCTGTCACTCTATGAAAGAAACTCATTTCAGCCGCTTGTATCTGCGATTTTGTTCTTTCGGTCACTACCCATGGGTGAGGGTTAGAATGAAGATCGGCTGTTAAATTGAGAGGTTTGCCTTGCAATTCAGCTCCCTCTACACCACGATGGACCACTATAAGCTCCCCACTCCAGCAGAGGCTCCGGTGATCCGTCTGCCAATCTCCAGCTCCATCCTTCACACACTCGTGAACAAGACCCAAGATACTTGAACTCTTCCATTTGGGGCAGGACCTCATTCCAAACATGAACCATGGCATCGACATTCCAACCCTCACCTATGGTCACGAGCTTTGGGTAGTGACCGAAAGAACAAGATCGCAGATACAAGCAGCTGAAATGAGCTTCCTTCGCCGGGTGGCGGTGTTCTCCCTTAGAGATAAGGTGTGAAGCTTTACCATCCGGGGAGAGCTCGGAGTAGATCTGCTGCTCCTCCGCATTAAGAGGGACCAGTTGAGGAGGCTCTGTCATCTAGTCAAAAATGCCTCCCGGACGCCTCCTTGGTGTGGTGTTTTGAGCATGTCCAACCGGGAAGAGACCCCAGGGTCGACCTAGAGGGACTATGTCTCATGGCTTGTCTGAGACCGCCTCATTGTCACCCCGGAAGAGTTGGAGGAAGTGGCTGGGGAGAGAGAGGTGGACCTCTTTGTTCAGGTTGCTGTCCCCGCGACTTGACCCTGGACTCAGCGGAAGAAGATGAGTGATGATCAGTGAGATTATTATTATTATTATTACTATTATTATTATTATTATTATTATTATTATCATAATACATGGAAACTGCAAAGCCAAAAATTCTTTGTCATGAAGATTTATTACCTGCCATCTAGTTTACATGTTATTGCTTTGCCCTACAGCACTTTATAGTAACATTCTGAAGTTATAATTTGCTAGTTGTGCCCTTTATTTTTAAGAAATTGAAGACCTTTGGATGATGTTATAAAATTCACCAACTGAACTTAGAAAGAAATAAATAAGTATAAATTCTGTGTTTTTTGTTTCCAAGCACCTTGCTCCCTACATTAGTGAATCTATATATGGCTGAGGGTTTCCTGCAAAAATTAGAGAGAGAATCAAAATATTAGTTAAATGAGGAAAAAGGTTGTGTGGTGTCTTATGTAAATGTATGCTTTTTTAATGCAAAATACATATGCACAATAACATTGCAAGATTAAACCATGCAAAGTAGGAAGATTTTTATATGGTTCATGTTGACACATTCAAATTACACATTCAATTTTATATATACACAAAAGAAGATGATTGTGAAGTTTCCTACATAATTTTAGAATGTAAATGTGTAGATACTACAGAAATGATAATGTATTTGGAAAAGAGCATCAATAAAAACTATTCTATTGGTTGCCTTGTAGCCAGGAGTGCTGAGATAGAAAATTAATCAACATGTGCTGAACAAAAAGAATTGAGAATTTAGCTGTACGATAAAATTCAACTGATCGTTTCTAAAGAGTACTACCCACTCTATTGACAAAGATTAAATCACCTTGTGGTCTTGCGAGGATTGAATTGAATTTTACAGTTCCCATGCACCATAAAAGAGTAATCAGGCTCTAAAATGACCTCAGTCCTGTCCATGTTTTTTCAGCTGGACAGCTGTATTGTAAGTTAAACCAAATGCACCTGTGGAGATAAATAACTATCATAATATAACCATGTTTTCTAAATGTAATATTAACGTTTTACAGTGAAAAAGGCTCCTTAAAGGGCTATCAAGGGCATGCAATTTTGCTCCAGTGAGAATAATTTTACTTTGTTTTTTGAGAAGAAATTTATAAGGACAGACAACAACAACAACAACAACAAAAAAGCCTTAAAGGCTTGTGTGCTGCTGTACATGTGAAAAAGTAACTTTCTTAAGCATAATGAACATTTGCCAAGCAGGAAGCCAAAAAAAAAAAAAAAATGTTATCATGGAAAAATTATGATATCAAGCAGGAATGAAAGCTTCCTCTTTAAGTGTGCCATACCTCCATCTTTATTCCCTTTTATCTTTAGCTGACATATATATATTATTAGCTGACATATATATATATATATATATATATATAGCGTGTTACCCTTGTGTTAAGACATCGTCTCTGTGATCTTTATGTTTAGACTGTTTTGGGGACTTTTGTAACCCTAAGCAAATATGGTTGGTCAGAAGTGTAAGCCTACTAGCATGGGTCTCATACACAGATGAATTAACTATCTGCTCGGATTGGCACAATTGACCATGCATATTCAATTAAGCAGAGAGTTGTAGAATGAATGAAAACCCGAATCCAGGAAAGAGAACTCTCTGCTTTGCTGGTGATTCACATCAGTGCAGGCTGTGTTCTAAATGAGTTCAATGGCACCCTTGCGCACTTGAGAGACCGGAAGTCCGTATAACCCACAGCAAGTACACTACTTTCGCAAGTACACTACTTTTGGTTTTGAGCGCCTCACATATTGTAAGCGTTGATTGGCTGTTTTAAGCTTTACCTCAAGTGGCTCGGTGTAAATAAGTGACTTATTTGAAATTAATGTTGATATTATTTGATATATTTGATATTATTTTACAATGTTATGTTTATAATAATTGATTTAGGGGTGTTTTATGAGATACGGTAATGGTATTTATGGATGTATAGTACAGTATGAGCATCATACGTCACACGTCACTATAACAACTTACGTTCACTTTCAACTTACGTTCTGCTGTCCGGAACCAATTGAAAACGTAAGCCAGGGAGCGTCTGTACATATTATACCGAGGCACGTCTGCCTCACAAGAAGGCCTCGTAGCTCTGTGTGGAGTTTACATGTTCTCCTCCAGGTACTCTGGTTTCTTCTCACAGTTCAAAAACATGTACAATAAGCTGTTCCAATTTTCCCTTAGGTGTAAGTGTCAGTGTGGATGGTGTGCTTGTCATCCTGGCGAGCTGCAGCGGGTGTACTGCAGAGGGGTGGGAAAACGTTTTGACTTGCGAGACAAACTGGGCTCTAAAATTTGACAGAGGGACCAGGCCAGGAGCATTGGGATAGAGTGTTTGGGCCAGATATACTAAAGTGTTGCATGTAGTGTAAAAATCTCATAACAGTGCTTACACGCAAATAAATGTACAACTCGACTTACGTCAGAAGAGACAGGAGCATAGGGTGATTATAAAAGCGGAGGTAGGAACACACAAGTAGATAACATCTTGTGAAGGTGATGAAATTTGAAGGAAGTCAGTGACTGCAAAGTAGTAGTGGGTAAGAGTGTTGCCAAACAGCATAGGATGGTGGTGTGCAGGGTGACGCTGATGGTGAGAAGGTGAAAAAAGGCAAAGGCAGAGCAGAAGACAAAGTGTTGGAAGTAAAATAATTTTTTATTAAACCATTTAAACATTTTATTAACATAGTAAACCATTTTATTAAAATGTTTATTAATTAAACCATTATTAAACATTTTTTATTAACAAATTTTTTTATTAACCAAACCAAACAATATTAAACATGATTAACCATTTGTGATGTGCTCCGCCAAGCGCGGGTGGTGCCGTGGCCGACACCGGACCTTTTGGGGCTCAACGCGGCTTGTCCAGACCTCCGATATGTCAAGCAGGCAAGTGCGCTTTGAACACTTGTTTAGTAATCAATATTCACTCATTTGCTTGAGGGATCGGATGTCCAGATGAGCCGCAACCCATCTCGGGGGCTCTGGTGTCGGTCGCGCCGCCGCCCACACTCGGTGGAGCACGCCACATTTGTGCGCTCCGTGGCGCACTCCGCCGCAGCCGACACCAGAGATTTTGAGACTGGGCGCGGCTTGTCTGGACCTCCGATCTGTCAAGCAGGCAAGTGCGCTAAGAAAATTTGTTTAGTACTCAATATTCACCTGTTTGCTTGAGGGATCGGAGGTCCGGATGAGCCGCGTTTTGCCCACATTCGTTGGACCGCACAACATTTATTAAACATTTACTGATTTAAACAACTTAAAAAATAAAAAATATGCTGCAATAAACACTCAAAAAAAAAAACCTCTCGAAACTCACGAACCAACAGTACATCTCCCCTTTGCACATTTGACATAGAGGCTTTATGGATGCATTACTATGGAGATTCAGCGCCCTCCTGGCCAATGGGAGGCCAGCGGGGTGGGATGTTGGGAGACAGCCCATGAGACATCAACTCGTGCATTGTTTGAATGTTTGAATAGCGCGTTTGGCACTTTTCATAAGAAGAGGCTGTTTCGTATATCGAGGACGGAAATTTAGGAAGATGTTTTACGTAACCTGGATTTTTCATATTCACAGGTTTTCGTAAGTAGAAGGCCGACTAGATACATATATACAGTAGGCCCTCGTTATTCATGGGGGTTTGGTTCCGGCCCTTCCCGCGAATGACGATATTGTGCAAATTCTGTACCCGGAAGTAAAAACCCATGTATCATATCACATAATATCACATAATCACATGATCAACCAGTAGTTTAATACTATGTATCTATTACATGCGCTAAAATATGTTTCTTAAACTCATTCTATAGACAGTCTTACTCATTAACACAGTATTAATGTAGTAAAATGTAGTAATGATTAACAAAACCTTTTACATTTTTACAGTGATATTTATTGATAATAAGATCTAAACATTATACAGCACACACACACATATATATATACATATATATATATATATATATATATATATATATATATATATATATATATATATATATATATACATACAAAAGGACAGGACAAAGGCTTTCTATTGAAACTCCATTTATCACTACAGATCTGTTTCGAGGTGGTGAAACCATCCTCTCTTCAGGTGATTACAGAAGAATCTTCTGTAATCACCTGAAGAGAGGGATGGTTTCACCACCCTAAACAGATCTGTAGTGATAAATGGAGTTTCAATAGAAAGCCTTTGTCCTGTCCTTTGTTTATTTGCTCTACCAAAAGTATTGAGCACTCTCCTACGGAAGGATCTACTCAGAAAATCCTCTATATATATATACATATATATATATATATACATATATATATATATATATATATATATATATATATATATATATATATATATATATATATATATAATATATATATATAATACAGCCGTGAGGGGGGGCACAAACAAGTGCCCGCCCTCACGCCGGTCCCAAGCCTGGATAAATGCAGAGGATTGCGACAGGAAGGACATCCGGTGTAAAACTTTTGCCAAAATGCAAAATGCAAACCGTAAAGACAAATTTAATTACGGATCGGTCGAGGCCCGGGTTAACAACAACCACCATCAGTGCTGGTGCTGGTGGAAATTGGACTACTGTTGGTTGAAGTTGTCGGAGAAGGAGAAGCAGGAGACATGTCCGTAGGAAGAGAGAGAAGAGGAAAATGAGAGAAATCCCTACTGAGAGTAGGGACTTTGAATGTTGGAACGATGACAGGAAAAGGTAGAGAGCTGGCTGACATGATGCAGAGGAGGAAGGTGGACATACTGTGTCTAGCAAGGCTAGAAGCTTAGGAGCAAGGTTTAAGCTGTTTTTTCATGGTGTGGATAGGAAGAGAAATGGAGTAGGCGTTATCTTGAAGGAGGGGATGGTCAGGAATGTTATAGAAGTGAAAAAAGTGTCAGACAGAGTGATGAGTCTCAAGTTAGAAATTGAAGGCATGATGTTCAATGTTGTTAGTACTTATGCCCCACAGGCAGGATGTGAGCTAGAAGAGAAGGAGAGATTCTGGAGTGAGTTAGATGAAGTGATGCAGAGTACCTCCAGAGGTGAAAGAGTGGTCATTGGGGCAGACTTCAATGGACATGTTGGTGCAGGCAACCAAGGGGACGAGGAAGTGATGGGCAGGTTTGGTATCCAGAACAGGAACACAGAAGGAAGTGGGTGAGTGTTGCCAAACAGCATAGGATGGTGGTGTGCAGGATGATGCTGATGGTAAGAAAGGTGAAGAAGGCAAAGGCAGAGCAGAAGACAAAGTGGTGGAAGCTAAAATAGGAAGTGCATTGTTGTCTTCAAGGAGTAGTTGAAACAGGTTTTTGGTGGCCAGAAAGTTCTTCCAGATGACTGGACAACTACAGCTAATGTGATCAGGGAGACAGATAGGAGAGTTCTTGGTGTGTCCTCTGGAAGGACAGTAGATAAGGAGACTTGGTGGTGGAATGAGGAAGTGCAGGAGTGTGTACAAAGGAAGAGGTTAGCTAAGAAGAAGTGGGACATTGAGAGGACCGAAGAGAGTAAACAGGAGTACAGGCAGACACAGTATAAGGTGAAGGTAGCAGTGTCAAAGGCCAAACAGAGAGCGTATGATGACTTGTATGCTTGGCTGGACAGTAAGGAGGGAGAAAATTATTTATTCAGGTTGGCACAGCAGAGAAATAGAGATGGAAAGGACATGGAGCAAGTTAGAGTGATTAAGGACAGAGTGGGAAACGTATTGACTGATGACAGAAGTGTGCTGGCAAGATGGAAAGAGTACTTTGAAGAGCTGATGAATGAGGAGAATGAGAGAGAGAAAAAGAGTAGAAGAGGTGACCGTTGAGGACCAGGAAGTAGCAAAAATTAGTAAGGGTGAGGTGAGGAGGGCATTGAAGAGGATGAAGAATGGAAAGGCAGTTGGTCCTGATGACATACCGGTGGAGGTATGGAAATGTCTAGGGGAGGTAGCAGTAGATTTTCTGAGAAGAACATTCAACAAGGTCTTAGAGAATGAGCAGATGCTGGAGGAATGGAGGAGAAGTGTGTTCGTGCCCATTTTTTAAGAACAAGGGAGACGTGCAGAATTTTGGCAACTACAGAGGGATAAAGTTGATGAGCCATACGATGAAGTTATGGTAAAGAATAGTGGAAGCTAGACTAGGGGCAGCGGTCAGCATTTGTGAACAACAGTTTTGCTTCATGCCAAGAAAGAGCACCACAGCTGCATTGTTTGCTTTCAGGATGTTAATCGAGAAGGTCAGAGGGAGCTGCATTGTGCCTTTGTGGATCTGGAGAAAGCATATGACAGGGTGCCGAGAGAGGAACTGTGTTATTGCATGAGGAAGTCTGGCTTGGCAGAGAAGTATGTTAGAGTGGTGCAGGACATGTATGCATGTATGATAGATGTAAGACAGTGGTGAGGTGTGCTGTCGGTGTGACAGAAGAGTTCAAGGTGGAGGTGGTACTGCATCCATGGTCAGTTCTGAGACCCTTCTTGTTTGCTATGGTGATGGACAGGCTGACAGACGAGGTTAGACAAGAACCTCTATGGACTATGATGTTTGCAGATGACATTGTGATCTGTGGTTAGAGCAGAGAACAAGTGCAGGAAAATCTAGAGAGGTGGACGTATGCCTTGGAAAGGAGAGGAATGAAGGTTAGCCTTAGTAAATCAGAAGGACCCAAGAGGAACGGTGAGGTTACAGGAGGCAGAGATAAAGAAGGTGGAGGATTTTTAGTACTTAGGCTCAACAGTCCAGAGCAATGGTGTGATGTGTGATAGGAAGGTATCGGCAAGAATGAAAGGAAAAGTGTACAAGACGGTATTGAGGCCACCAATATCATATGGTTTAGAAACAGTGGCACTGAGGAAAAGATAGAAGCCAGAGCTGGAGGTAGCAGAACTGAAAATGTTGAGGTTCTCTTTGGGAGTAATGAGGATGGATAGGATCAGGAATAAGCACATCAGAGGGACAGCACATGTAAGAGGTTTTGGAGACAAAGTCAAACAGTCTAGCTTGAGATGGTTTGGACATGTACAGAGGAGGGATAGTGAGTATATTGGTAGTAGGATGCCGACGCTGGAACTACCAGGCAGAAGGCCTAGAGGAAGACCAAAGAGAAGATTTATGGATGTGGCAAAGGAGGGCATGAAAGTAGTTGGAGTAAGAGTAGAAGATGCAGAGGATAGGGTGAGATGGAGGCAAATGATTCGCTGTGGCGACCCCTGAATGGAAAAGCCGAAAGGAAAAGAAGAAGACTGGGAGAAGGAAATGTAAATAGATTATAATAGCACACACACTGATCTATTAAACCTGGAGATTGCATCTGTTTTTAATGTTTCAATCAAAGGTGCAAAGTTAGAAAGAAAGCAACATTTATTGAAAAAAAATAATGATATAACTTTTAACATTCAAAACAAATTATTACCCAACAAAATAATCTCAATCATTTCTGCTCTGCTCATTTTCCGTTCTGCTGCTACACGTTAAACGTGCACTTAAAACTCACACTTTCAAACGTTCTATATGCATTTTTTTCCCCATAACACAGCAGAAAACCTCGCCAACAGTGTTGTTAGTGTTCCTTTTGCCCCGAGTGCATCAAGTATGGAGTTAGTTTTGCTGTCCACTCTTTATTAAAGACTCGGCACTCACTGTCCACTTTTCTTTTCTTTGGTACGCTCATTTTTACAGAAGAGATCAAATGACAATGGAAAATATAAGTGAAATAAAGAGTAATACACTACACTCCAACAAAGGTCCACCAAAGGTCAGTGCATCATCTATTGGAGAAACAAGGCCATTGTATTAACAAGATGAAATGAATGATTGATGTATGATTTAGAATTTTTTAATGTTATTTTTGATTGGACAAATTCAGCAGCTTAAAAAGCCTAACAAGCCAAAGTTTGCCCATGTCTTGTGTACCCAATGGTCATCAAGATTTGGTGAAGATAGGTGCCAGCCAACCTGTGACCTTGATTAGAATCCAGTGGCTAAGAAAATTAATAATAATAATAATAATAATAATAATAATAATAATAATACTCGGCCTCTTTCAGCTTTATACGTGATTCGATTACAACAACTGGAGGATTGATGAAAAAGGGGTGTCAATTTACGCATAGTCCCTCTAAAATTATTGAAAACAAAAACAAAACATTGAAAACATTTTATTATGTGAAAAAAGAAATTTGTACAAAGTTGTACATAAAAGCACACATCATTGACTCATAGCAACTTATAACAACTCAAAAACCATTATAATAATAATCATAATTATTTTAAAATTCATTTACTGTTGATGAACTGACTACATATTGTGGTAAGTTGTTCCACATGGTGACTGTACGGTTACTAAAAAAGTATTTTCTAACATCCAATCTTGACCTTTTAACTTGCATCATATGGGAATGGCCCCTAAGGCCACTATATTCCCTCATCTCAAAGAAAGCACTACTGTCAATATTCTCAAAACCATCCAAAAATTAGAAAACTTCGATGAGATCTCCTCAGATGCGTCTATTCTCTAAAGTAGTTAGTCCAAGTTCCCTCAACCTGTCTTCATAATCCAAATTCTCGAGTCCAGGAAGCATCTTAGTAGCCCTCCTTTGGACTTTTTCCAAAATGTCCCTGTCCTTCTGCAAGAACGGGGACCAGACCTGAACACAATACTCTAAATGTGGTCTGACATAGCTTTTATACAATACTAAAAACGACTCTTTGGTAAAATAATTGAAGGACCTTTTAATGGTTACTAAAACTCTATTAGCTTTTGTAGCTGCATTGCTAATGTGCTTTGAAAATGACAATTTGTTTGTAAATAATATACCTAGGTCTTTTTCCTCCGACACTGTTTCAATTTTTTCTCCATTCGTATTGTAATCATAACAGGGATTTTTCGTCCCAGAGTGCATAACCTTACATTTTTTTTTTTTTTGCTATTAAAGCAAAGTAACCACTCATTGGACCATGAATCTAATTCTTTGAAGTCATTTTTAACACAATTATAGTCTACCAAGGAGAGTATTGGATAAAAAAAAAATTGTATCGTCAGCAACACGCTGACGGCTTTGCAGCCTACTCTTTACAAAAGTCAGCAATGGTTCTTTTACATGTCATCACCATAGACAGTGAGAGACATGGCCCGCCTTTGATAACCCAGTTTGTTGCACTGGGGGGACAGTGGCAAGCCTGTGGAGACTCAAACCCCTAACCTTAGGATCAGCGATCCTGCACCCTATCCACTAGACCACCACTGCCCCTACGGTAGTCTAAATACAAAGTGTCAAATGGTAAACCCTCACTGCATAACCTTGTCCATTCCTCTAGGGTAGACAACAAGTTGGTAAGACATGACCTTCCCTTATGGAAGCCATGCTGTTCATCGCAAAGGATAATATTATTCTCAAGAAATTGAACAATTTTCTCTTTAACTATTTTCTCTAAGAGTTTACACACTTGAGACGCAAGACTAACAGGTCTGTAGTTCTCTGATAAACATTTGTCACCTTTAAAATAAAAAATGGAGTTACCTATCTTCCTAACTATCTTCCTGGCTATCTTCCACATTGTGGGCAACAATCCGCTATCAAGTGATTGTCTGAAAATGCTATCCAAAGGTAGGCACAATTCATTTGCAAGTTCCCTTAGCCCCCTAGGGTGCACATCATCAGGGCCCATAGCCTTATTAGGATTAACATTCAATAGTAACTTTTTGACAGGAGTAATGTGAACAACATCAGTATTACCACTTGATACACCCAGAAAATTGAAAGGCTCAGGAGCCTCTCTGTCAAAAACACAGTGTACAAAATCATTAAAATAGATCAATTCCTTGTCATCCTCTTTTACATATACAGACTAAAAGAATTTGTTCAATTCATCTGCTATCTCGAGGTCGTTACTTGTTGTAAGTCCATCCCTACCTTTTACTTGTAGTACTGGGGATCTATTCTTGATTTTATTGTTTATGTACATATAGAATGCTTTTAGAGTTTTTGTATGTTTTTTTTTTTTTTACACAAATTCTTCTCATACTCTCTTTTAATCCTCCTCAGACTTTTGGCTACTCTATTTCTTACTTGAACACAGGCTTGATACCTGGTAAAAGAACGTGTTTCTTTATACCTTGCCCATACATCATATTTCCTCCTAACTGCTCTTCTAGATTTTATATTGAACCATGCTGAGTTGATTCCATTTCCATTTGTAATCTTAATCTTAGGTACACATTCATGAACCGCTTCAGATAGTTTTTCTTGAAAATAATTCCAAGAAATTTCTACATCACTACAATCAGTGATAGTGGACCTACGTTTGACACCATCTCTCTCAACTTATTATAATCTGTTTTCTAATAATCATACCTAAACAACTCATTTACAGATATTCTTTAAAGCTTACTTGGTAGTCCCAAACTAAAACACAGTGGGTCCCTTTACCTAGAGGACTCCTTATTTCAATATTAGATACATTAGACTCGCTAGAGGATATAACTAAATCTAGACAGTTTGGGATATCATGCCCCCTTTGTCTAGTAGGTTCATATATATGCTGATACAAGAATAGATCATTCATTTTGCCGAAAAATACATGTGAAAAAGAAGTAATGCAATCACTTACATAATTACCCTTCCACACAAAATTAGGCAAATTGAAATCTCCATTTATCAATATTTTACCATTGCTCAACTTTGTGACTAGTTCAATCAAATTGGTGTTGAGTGTAACATCACTGTCACCTTTTTTATACACTACTCCTAAAATATTATCAGGAGCGTTCACACTTTTTAACCGTAACCATAGTGTCCTTTACATTCATAACATTTAGTTCCTCACAGGGTTCAACAAATAAATCTTCTTTAACATAATAAAACACCTCCTCTAACATCATTAGTATCTCTCCTATAAACACTAAATCCAGGTATGTTAATATATGCATTGTCAATTTCCTCTTTTAACAATGTTTCACTACCAAATACTATATCCGGTTTGATATCATAAACAATATTTCTAAACTCCTCTATTTTACTAAACAAACTTTCAAAATTAGTGGCAATACATTTTAAAGAATTAATACTAATGTAATCATTATACACAAGTCTCTGGTCACGATGTGTGCCGTGATCCTATGTAGAGTTGCGAGGTCTTGTGTTTTGTCTCAGATCTTTCTTTAATACAACTTCACCGTTCCTGATTACGAGGTTGGTCTCTCCATTGTCTTTTCTATGTTTTAGTTCAACTCTGGCTACTTGACTACGTTGGCGTTGTAGACTGGTGAGATCCAGATTGATGTAGACCCTTCGTTGCCATCCTTCCTCCACCGTAGCTGGCACTATCAAGAAGCCTCTTCTTCACTTCGTGGTCACATAGCTTGACACACAACATATGAGGTTAACCGTCCTCCTTTCTGGCACCAATACGGAAGACATTTACAACATCTGCCTCCTGTATCTCTAGATCTTTGTGTACCAGTTTTAATTGAGTGAGTTTCTTGAGGTCGTGAATATTCCTCTCAGCCATTGTGGTATCTCTCGTCTCCCCTCATCATCCTCGATCTCCTGTGTGGGGGGGTGTTCTGGGACACCGTGTATAATAATATTGAGTCGGTGTTTCTCCAGCTCAGACTGTTCTTCCATGTATCTCATCACTTGATGTTCAATCATCTTCTTGATGTTTCTGGAGTCTTCGAGTGCTGCCAAATTTTGTTTGACCTCAGCCAGATCTCTGTCGCCCTTTTCGTAACTACTAGGAGTCTTCAGAATGTCTCTGTCACAACTTTTACAGAACCATCTCACAATCCCTCTCATTCCAAAGTCAATAAGGGCTTGATATTGGCAGTCATTCATATTGCAGCAAGTGACGAAGTGAAACCATTTAAGGCATGCCTCACACTGCATGCTCTTGTCTGTCGCCAATGGCTTTGGTACATTTCCCACACGGTATATCCTCACCTTTTGGAACTGTTATACCATCCATTTCATCTTCGGAATCGTCTGCCCTGTTGTTTCTTGCATCGTTAACTAGAGTTCCTCTACGTCCGATGCCATTTTGTTTGGCCGTTCCTTGGGTCGGGGCACACTCCAAGATGCAAATACTGTCTTTATTCCGCCTTCGAGCCTTCCCTTTCTTGCAACGAACACATGTACCCTTTCTGTCTCTGGTCATCTTCTCGTCCGCTCCTCTAAATTAACCAGGCCAATGAATGTGGGTTTTACTCCGGTACTGTGTAGACACGCTAACACGCTAACGTGCTAATAATGTTCGTTGTACTTCCAGTTCGTGAGATTGACACACACACACACACACACACACACACACACACACACACACACACACACACACACACACACCTTACCTCAGTAATCCACAAAACGGGTACAAGGTTTAATTAAAAAAACAAACAATATTTAAAACAAACAGAATATTAAAGTCTATAAAGTCGATTTTACGCCTACACAAATTAGCAATAACCGTTCGTGCACAGCCGTAAGTGCACTAGCTGTTTGCTAGCAAAAAATTACAATTAAGAAAACCTAATGCTAGCTAACACAACCCGTCTAACTATCCGAGTTTTAAATAATAACAATAACCTTGAGCATTTAAGTATGATAAACTGCGATATACTAACCGCAAATACAGTCTGCTTATTTATATTTATTTTTCTCAGGAAGTACTAACACTATGCATGTAGCTAACACGAGTGAGAGGAATGGAATGACAAAGCCAACTATTTTGTGTTGTGCAATAAATGCATTTGGATTTGAGATCAAAATGTGAATATGAGATGATAGGTAATAAATGTTAAATCTCAAATTTGATATTTATACCTATATTTGTTAATTGACATGTCCTTTTCTAACAATAGCTTTAATTGATTTAACTCGATGACATCACCAAACTGCTGGTTTTTTTTGTTTTTTAGTTCTGCTTTTCCTGGCTTGTACTTCAATTCCTTTGTTCCTTTCATGACATAAAATGTTGCTTAACCATAATGTTCATTTGCTCGGGTGATTGACCAGTATAATATACTGTAATGATAGATAGATCGATCGATCGATAGATCGATAGATAGATAGATAGATAGATAGATAGAGAGTGAGTGAGTGAGTGTTGTTCATATGATTGTCCTGTTCCTCACAAGTAGACTGGCTGCATTTCTCTGTTAATTAGCAGAAAGTTTCTGTAAACTTCAGAATTCATTCTGTCGCTACCATTATGAGTGACATCATCAGGATTAGTGTTCTTGTTATAAAAGCGGGCATGCAAGTCATGGCACTACCTCCTCTATGATTGGTCAATTAGTCAATTAATGTTTTGGACCATGAATAGAATTTAATTGAATGGCATTTCTTACTCCATACTTTGGCCTCTCTTTTACTTTGGTAGAAGTTAAATTTAGTTCCAGAATTTATTTGGCTCATCCCTATATTTCTTTGCAAATTCCAGTCAGGCCTCTTGATTTGTAATGTTGATGAGTAGTTTGACCATCTTCATCATTAATGCACTTATTGATTAAGAAGTTCTGGTTTGTGTGTCTGGCTTTATGCATGCTGATTGCTCAAATTTTCAAATGCACCTAAAGGCTCAATCTCATCTGGTCACAGCCATGGTTGCAGATTGTCTGAGACCGAGACTTTGTTGGCTACAATCAGCGACTGTAGTTGCAGACCAAGCTGACATTATCTATGACCATAGTTAAAGTTCCAAGGACAGAATCTAGAGATACCTCAAACAATAAAACTTTTAAAGTGCTGGAAATTAAAAACACACAAAGTATTTATCCATTAAGTTAAAGGGAATTAGATAAGAGGAAGAATTATATGGCATATTCATCCATTAAAGTAAAAGGAAAATAAATAGAAATGGATTAGAGAAAGACCAGTATAACTGGTTTTCATGGTAACTGGTGACTCTGGCTTACAGCCGTTTACTTTCTGCTATTTCTGAAGGTATTTTCCTATTGTTTGACTTCTGAAGATTCAAGACTATAACTCTGATTCAGAGTAAAAGTGAACTCTCCACTTAGTTGTTAAATACAACTAAATATATGTTCTGTATTTTGCACAATGCTAAATTATACAAACAAAAACAAATTAATTATACTTATAAACTGTCAGAATCAGAATATTTATCCCACAAGAAATTGTTAGACAGTTAAGTGACGTGGGTTTCAAACAAGTCTCTGGGTTAAAAATATAGGGATATGCACCTACACATCTCTTAACCACTTGAACTGATAATATACTGAATCAAATATGCAAATACTTTTTACGTGTACCCTCTGCTCCAAAAACTGGCATTCAGTCACCAAGAATAGCTGCTAACTGTCTCAAACTGCCTCAGACCAACCACAGCAGTGCATGTGATGTCCTAAATCAAGGGTTTCCAACCACCGGTCCGCAGACCGGTACCAGCCTGCGGCTCAATTGGTACCGGTCCACAGAAGGAATAATTAATTATTTCCATTTTATTTATTATCTGAGTCTGAATTATTTTTATTTTTGAAAAAAAAATTATTTTGAAAAATGACCAGATTCTCTCGTTTACATTTAGGTCATTTGAGCACTAAAATGTAACCCACAAGAGGATGGCACAAGAACAGAAGCAAGTTGGACATGATTCAAACAATAGTGGGGATTTTGGGTGAGACTGAGCCTGAGCCTTCATTCTCCCAGCTGGTGCATGATCACCTGTGGTTCTTTTTTTGTTGTTGTTGTTGTTTTGTTTTTTGTTTTTCTAGAAACATTTTTACATAACATAACATTTTATTTGGTGTACTTTGGTCAGCAAGCAATGACTGGATTTGCATGTGAGAGAAAAAAAACATATGAATAACACAACTTGGTATGTTATCCCTCCTGCCCAAGCCTAGTAGCTATCGCAAAGATGGAACTGGGAATAAGCAAGGCTACATTTGGGCCAAGACCGATTTAGAAAAACAAAATACTCTCAAACATGATTCTCCTAACTAGCCTTATATGCAATGCCTGTGTGACAAATTGATAATAAATGTTTAAACAAACAGTGAGTACATCTATGAGAAAGAGCAGCACATTCCCATGTGTCCTGGGGTGTAATTGTAGGGTTCAGTTGCAAGCTTTTGGCTCAGGCCAGCCAAAGTGTATAGCAAATCTCTAGGTTTGTGTGTCCAAATGACACGCTCTAGTGCTCATTTGCTTTAGTGTCTGTTTTTTAAATTGTGGGACCTCTGGGGTCTTTTTTTAGGGAAGCATAAGCTCCAGATATGGTCCAGAAATGGGAATTGTATGTGGTTCAGTTCTACTTTTAGAAGTTGGGGCCTTATAACAAGAAGTCAATCAATCTGAGTTGGCTACATACATGGACTTTCCCTAAGCTTTAGATGGTCTCTGAACAAGAGCAGAAGAGACTCTTTTTGGGATATGTTTAATTTAGAATAAAACCTGTTTCCGCATTATTTATAGGTACAAAGTGCACTTTTTATTTACTTCCTTTTTTTGTTTGGAGCATTTCTCAAAGGTTGTCTAGTAGATGTTAGGTCTGTGGCATACTTTGTAAACAGTAAGGACATAAATAAAAGCATAAAACAATTTATTCTAATTGGTTCTAAATACACAAATAAAAACTCCATATTTTCCCCAAATGATCATTAGGAAGTAGAAATAAAGCTGAAAAATATTTAAAGAATACTTAGGTCCCAGCAACTTTGGGTTTAAAACCTGTATATTTTAATATAAAATATTTTTATTAGAAAATGTTGGCTCACATGATAACAATAACAGCTAGATTTATAAAGATGAATGACTTGTATCTTCATTTACCAATTCAACTTAAAACATCACACAGCCACTGTGTGTCCTTCACAGCCTCAAAGAAGGAAAGGTTAACACCAAGTGTTGTTTTCATCACACACACACACACACACACACACACACACACACACACACACACACACACACACACATGCACAAGAGAGAGATTTCCTTTCGGCTTTTTCCGTTTATTAGGGGTCGCCACAGCGAATGAATCGCACATTTTATTTTGGCATGGGTTTTTACGTCGGTTGCCCTTCCTGACACAACCCTTTAGCAAGGGACAAAAACATGTTGACGACTTTGCAGTCTACTCTTTACGAAAGTCAGCAATGGTTCAATCCATAGACAGTGAGAGACATGGCCCGCCTTTGATAACCCAGTTTGCTGCACTGAGCTCTGTATCCGAAAGTAAAACACTATGTATCATATTACATGCCTAAAATATGCTTCTCAAACACATTCTATAGACAGTCTTACTCATTGTGTGGGTAGTCCTTCATGTCCGAAGAAGACGTTTCATTTTGTCAACTCATCGGTGTTTCCGGAGGTGGCTGCGCAACCCCAGGCTGGAGGCGCGGCTGATGCTCTATGGGGTTGTTCTCTAAGAGCAGTGAGCTTCTGGCGACGAGCATCCTCGAAAGTGACAGTAGCTTTTTGGATGGTGGCTTGCCAGCTTGATCGGTCATTGGCACAGTCCTCCAATTCCTTTGGTTTGAGTTCACACCACTGGAGATTGGCTTTGACTGAGTCTTGTAGCACTTTTTTGGATGACCTTGGTTTCTCATTCCTTTCTGAAGTTGTCCGTACAACAAGCACTTTGGCAAGCGGTATTCTTCCATGTGGATGACATGTCCTACCCATCGTGGTTGGGCCCTGCTGAGCATGGACTCTATGCTTCATGATTGAGCTTGGTCCAGGACCTCAAGATTGATAATGTGGTCCTGCCAGCGGATTCCAAGAATGGAATGTAGAGCACGCATGTGGAATTTCTCCAATTTCTTGATGTGCTTACGGTACAGTGTCCAAGTCTCACAGCCATAGAGGAGGGAGGGCAGAACCACTGCATTGTACACTTTCAATTTTGTACTCAATCGGATGTTGTGTTGGTTGAGCACTTTGTTTCGGAGTCTTCCTAAAGCTTGGTTCGCTTTGCTGATCCAAGCATCGATTTCTTTGTCTAAGGAGCCATTGGAGGAGATGGTGCTTCCTAGATATTTGAAATGTTCCACATTCTTCAGCTGAGTGTTCTCAATGACAATTGTCAGAGCTCGGGGATTTGTTGTTGGGGCAGGTTGGCAAAGCACCTCAGTTTTACCAAAGCTGATTGTTAAGCCAAACAGTTTGGAGGTTTCTAGCATCAGTGGCAAATGGGATTCAGCATGTGCCACTACAGCACAGTTGTCAGCAAAGAGGACTTCTTGGATGAGATCTAGGAAGCTCTTGGTCTTAGCATTGAGCTGATGCAGGTCAAAGAGGGAGCCATCTAGACGGTACCGAATGTAGACTCCTTGCTGGAGGTCTTTTACTGTGTGGGACAGCATGCAGGTAAAGATGATGTTGAAGAGGACTGGTGCTAGTACAGAGCCCTGCTTTACTCCATTGCTGAGCTCAAAGGTCTCAGACACATTGCCGCTGGAGAGAACTTGTCCTGTCATTCTGTTATGGAAGAGCCTAATCATTGAAACAATTTTTGGTGGACATCCAATACTCTCAAGCACAGCCCAGAGAGCTTCCCTGTTGACTGTGTCAAAAGCCTTTGTGAGGTCAATGAAGACAGAATACAGAGGCATGTTTTGTTCTATACACTTCTCTTGAAGTTGTCTCGTGGCAAAAATCATATCGATGGTACTTCTTCCCGGTCTAAAGCTGCACTGTGCATCTGGAAAGTTCAGAAAAAGAGACAGTAATGAGTCGATTGAGAATGACTTTGGCGAATATTTTCCTGGCAATGGAGAGAAGTGTAGTAGTAGAAGTGTAGTAAACCTCTGTAGTTTCCACAGTCAGTTTTCTTGTTCTTATACAGGGAGACAATTGAGACATCATGAAAGTCGTCTGGCATCTTCTTCTCTTCCCAGATGCTCTGCAGTACATCATGAAAGGCTTCTAAGGCATTTGGGCCTGCTGTCTTTGTAGATTTCAGCAAGTATTCCGTGCTTTCCAGATACTCCGCCTGAGTTTGTTTGGAGATTTGCTTTCCTGATTTCAGCCATTTTTGGAGGCTCAGCAAGAGCATCTTGTATTGGTTGCTGAGGGATCTGATTGAGTGTCTCCGTGTTGACTGAAGATGGCTGGTTGAGCAGATTATTAAAGTGTTCTTGCCAGCGTTTGCTCAACCCTTCTTGGTCTTTGATCAGAGTTGAGCCATCAGAAGATAGTAAGGGAGAGCATCCCGATGTAGATGGTCCGTAGACTGTCTTCAGCAAACTAAAGAATTTCTTTGCATTGTGTGTGTCAGCATAGTGTTGGACTTCAGAAGCTTTTTTCGCCACCATTTGTCTCGTATTGTACGTAGATCAAATTGCACTTTGGCCTGCAGAGTTTTGAAAGTTTCACGTTTTGATACAGAAGAAGGATCATTCTGCCATTCAATATAGGCCTTGTTCTTTACCTTGAGGGCTTCCTTGAGTTTTTTCATCATTCTGATCGAACCAATCGTCATGAACTCCCCTTTTTGCCCTAGGAACCTCCTTAGCAGTCTCAGAGACAGTCTCCTTGAACCATTTTGTAGTGCCATTCTCAGAAGAAAGACCAAGTAGACCAAGAAGTTTGTCGTCAAGCTGCTGCTGGAACTTTAGAAGGTAGGCTGGGTCTTTTAGCCGAGCAATGTTGAATGAAGCTCTAACAGTCTTGGGCTTGTTTCTATGGGGTGGTGGTATGTGCAGCATCATTTTGGCTCTGACAAGGCTGTGGTCAGTCCAGCATTCAGCACCTCTCATGGTGTGTGTCACGCGCACATCATTGATGTCACCTTGATGTACAATGATGAAGTCAATCATATGCCAGTGTTTGGACCTCGGGTGCATCCATGTGGTTTTACATTTCTCGGCCATCCTAAAGAAGGTGTTAGTAATGCACAGGCTGTGTTCTGCACACTTTCTGAGGAGCAGCAGGCCGTTGTTATTGACCTTGCCTACTCCTTGCCTGCCGAGAACGTCAAGCTGCCAGTAAGCTGACCAGACTAGGAAGGGCACGCATTTGTTTGAGACACCTTTTCTAGTCCCTTCCCCCATGTGAGGGTGGGCAGTGCTGTCCTAAAGAGGCTGCTCAGTCATCCAAGGGTGCTGCCGGACTCTCCTGTTGCCCTTGGATTCAGGAAAAAAAAGAACAACAACTTGCCCATGGACCACCTACGTGCAAGATTGTGACTACAACTGCCAGTGGTCACTGCCACCTGTTGCTTCACCACATGCCCATCGCTGCAGGACTTGAAGGTGTGCGTATAGATCAGTGTTAAGATGAGTTTCCAAAAACAGACTTCTGCGTGAAAATTTTACAGTGGGAAGATTGTTGCATGGGGACAATCCCACTCTCTCGGTCTTCTTCTTCTTCTTCTTCTTTTACTTTCGGCTGCTCCCTTCAGGGGTCACCACAGCAAATCATCCGCCTCCATCTCACCCTGACTCCAACGAACTTCTGACTCCAACTTTTCTGACTCCAACGACCTTCATGTCTTCCTTCACCACATCCATAAATCTCTTCTTTGGTTCTCTTCTTTGGTCTCTTCTCGGTCTGAGAAGCCTTAATCCAGTGGCACGGAGAACCGTTACAACAAGAGACTGCCAGACTGCACTGGATGACGAGGACTTCTTACGATGCCACGTCTATGCTTCGGGCACTCCACGAATGCTTGCAGCCACCATCGTCACAACCGTTGGATAACTAAATCATCTCTTCCGCTTGTTCCGCCGGGAGTCAGTCTTCATATGCAGTAGGCTGTCACTGCCCGTTCCTAAACTCGCCCAGAGGGTTTCAGACCTGACTAACTTGTTTAGCCCGCCCGCCAACGCCATTGCCCTGGGTGTGGCCGCTGTTGCATGCGACAGCTTCGAGGAGCCACAGTTGAGAGCTGGGTGACAGGTGAGGACCAATGGCAGATGAGTTGTCCTGAAGGACATTGCATGCCCCCTACTAAAGGTACTACCTCTCCCGACACCCCATCACCCCCCTTATATTATTAATTAAGTATTAATACAGTATTAATGTCGTAAAATGTAGGAATTAAGTAAAAAACTTTTATAATTTTGAACTGTGATATTTATTGATAAAATTATATATATATATATATATATATATATATATATATATAGAGGATTTTCTGAGTAGATCCTTCCGTAGGAGAGTGCTCAATACTTTTTGGTAGAGCAAATAAACAAAAGGACAGGACAAAGGCTTTCTATTGAAACTCCATTTATCACTACAGATCTGTTTCGAGGGGTGGTGAAACCATCCCCTCTCTTCAGGTGATTACAGAAGAATGATTACAAAGTGCTGGGGGAGGTACTATGTCGATGAACATGGTGTCCTCTAGATGGGGTGGTTCACATTATGTATTCGAGCGGGTTTTTAAAATATCGATACATGCATACATGTGCAGACAATAGTTTTCTCATGCCCATGGACTCCATATGTACACACGTATATATATATATATATATATATATATATATATATATATATATATATACGTTCACGTGTGTAAGCACATACACACATACACAAGTATACATAATGTTTAGATACAGATTGATACAATCAAATACTTAGTGTACTTAAGGGGGTGTGTTGCATAATAATGATTTTTTCCTGTGTCGGCATGAAGTTACGAGTTCATTTCTTTTATTTAATGAAGACAGTTCGGGTCTGTATATAATGAGGAACTTCTCCCTGAGGCATAAATTGCATCTTTCAAAGATACTTTGTATGTGTGTATGTGCTTACACACGTGAACGTATATATATATATATATATATATATATATATATATATATATATATATATATATATATATATATATATATATATATATATGTGTACATATGAGTCCATGGGCATGAGAAAAACTATTGTCTGCACATGTATGCATGTATCGATATTTTAAAAAAACCCGCCCCCGAATACATAATGTGAACCACCCCATCTAGAGGACACCATGTTCATCGACATAGTACCTCCCCCAGCACTTTGTAATCATTCTTCTGTAATCACCTGAAGAGAGAGGATGGTTTCACCACCCCTCAGAAACAGATCTGTAGTGATAAATGGAGTTTCAATAGAAAGCCTTTGTCCTGTCCTTTTGTGTATATATGTGTATATATATATATATATATATATATATATATATATATATATATATATATATATATATATATATATATATATATATATATATAGGGATCCCTACTTTGTGCTTCAAGTAATGTGGCTTCAGTGCATCTCGGTTTTTAAAAACAAATAAATTAATAAATATTCATCGAATTAAACAAATCAGGAAATTAAGGAAGAATAGGTGGAAAAGCTAAAGAAAATGTCACTAAAACAATGCCAATTATGCAAAATAAATAAATAAATAAATAACCAACACAGAACAAAAAACAACCCAAAATCTCCCATCAAAACTGGATACATTGTTGCATTTGTGGGTGCACCGCGTCATCGCAGCCACGCCCCCCCCTAATGTTTAATCATATTTCAGACTTATGATGTATCTTTCTGTAGATTTTATTCCATTTCTATTTTTAGTTGTTCTTCAATTTTATTTCACTTTCACTTTCACCCTTGACCATGTTGGTATCTCAGCATGTTTGCAAAACTAATGTTGGTGAGTTGGAGAGTACGTATTTGTGTTTTATTTACAACTTATGTTATTTTTTTCAATGTTTAATTGTTATAATAAGCATTTATAGCATTGGATCATATCTTATCTAGTCATATCAAAGTTCGTGTTTTTTTTTTTTGTTTTTTTTTGTCGGTTTTTTTTTTTGTTTGTTTAGTTTTTAATGTACGCGTTTGCTTCGCTTAAGTTCAATATGGTATTTTTGTTACATGCGCTTGTGAGTGAGATGAAAATCATACAAAGCTTCCCAGTATGGGAGAGATCATTTAAATAAACAGGTTGTGTCAAGATGTTGTTGAAATCTTGTCTCCTGAAACCACAAACTAAAACGCATGGTATCAGATGTCCAACTGTCCCGCCACACTGTTGAACACAAATAATCGGACAATAGCATGACTATTGAATCACAGTTGCACTCTTACCTTCAAAGATGTGAGAATTTTATGAGAATGTTGGTGTGTGAATTTAGGGCAGTGGTGGTCTAGTGGTATAGGGTGCTGGATCGCTGATCCAAAGGTTGGGGGTTCGAGTCCCACTCTCCACAAGTTTGTCACTGTCCCCCCAGTGCAGCTAACCCAGTCACTGTCTATGGTGAGAGGCATGTAAAATAACCATTGCTGACTTTCATAAAGAGTAGCTGCAAAGTCGTCAGCGTGTTTCTGTCCCTTGTTAAAAAGGGTTGTGACACGAAGGGCATCCGACGTAAAAACCTCTGCCAAATCAAAATGTGCGAATCAGATGATTCGCTGTGGCGACTCCCAAGTAAAAGGGAAAAAGGAAGACAGACAGACATTGGTGTCTTCTTCTTCTTCTTCTTGTCCTTTCGGCTGTTCCCTTCAGGGGTCGCCACAGCAAATGATCTGCCTCCATCTCTCCCTGTCCTCTGCATCTTCTACTCTTACTCCAACGACCTTCATGTCCGCCTTCACCGCATCCATAAATCTTCTCTTTGGTCTTCCTCTGGGCCTTTTGCCTGGTAGTTCCAACCTCAGCATCCTACGACCAATATACTCACTATCCCTCCTCTGTACATGTCCAAACCATCTCAATCTAGCCTCTCTGACTTTGTCTCCAAAACATCTAACATGTGCTGTCCCTCTGATGTACTCATTTCTGATCCTATCCATCCTCGTTACTCCCAAAGAGAACCTCAACATTTTCATCTCTGCTACCTCCAACTCTGACTCCTGTCTTTTCCCCAGGGCCACTGTTTCTAAACCATACAACATTGCTGGTCTCACCACCGTCTTGTACACTTTTCCCTTCATTCTTGCCGATACTCTCCTATCACACATCACACCGGACACTTTTCTCCATCCATTCCAACCTGCCTGCACACGCTTCTTCACCTCTTTTCCCCACTCTCCATTGCTCTGGATTGTTGAGCCTAAGTACTTAAAATCCTCCACCTTCTTTATCTCTGCCCCCTGTAATCTCAAAGTTCCTCTTGGGTCCTTGTCGTTCACACACATGTATTCTGTCTTACCATTGGTGTGTGAATTTAAAATAAGTCTGGCTGAGCAGCGGTGTGTGTGTGTGTATGTGTGTGTGTGTGTGTGAGAGAGAGAGAGGAATGGGTGATGTTCATGTGTGCCCATGTCTATGATTTGGCTCTTTGTGGTAACACTAAAATGTGGCTCTTGGTCTCCGACCGGTTGGCCACTCCTGCCCTATAGTCCACTTGAATCCTTTTGAAAATCTGTGAAATTACTTGAATATTGTAGTATATTAACAGTCACCACTCAATTTTATTGAACTCAAACAGTTTTGTATAGAAAAGTAAGCAATTGTTGTCCAGTTTGGTGTGCATTTTTTCGAGAATTATTTTACTAGTCTCATGAATATAATCAAAGGAAATAGTTCTACAAATTACTGACATAGGAGATTGATACTCTAACTACAGTGGTTCTGTTTATTTATTTTTCTTTTGTACTTTTGCTATTATTGTATATATTTAATGTGGACGTTTAAAATTGCACTTAATAAATACAGCTGGGAAGTTTGTGCCTGTGGGTCTTCATTTAAATGTGAAAGAAAATGTGAATATTTTGAAGGTGTGATTCTTTTCAGTACCCATTGTATACAACACTCAACAATTATAAGAGTACTCCTTTTTTTTCAATTTAATTGAAATTCAACAGTTCAATGCCAGTGAATAGTAGCCTGAAACAGAACAAACACACACACACACACACACACACACACACACACACACACACACACACACACACACACACACACGAAAAAAGTTTGATCTGCAAGTGATAGAATAGATGAAAATTATACATTCAAGCTACATCACCTTTCTCCTTGATAAGCTGCATTATGACACACGTGAGTTTGAATTGTGCAAGAAATTTGATGTTTTCAAGGATCATAATTTTGCATGTAATTTTGAAGACTTTTCCGACAAGAATATACTGTTTGGAGTGGAAGGAGGGACACAAGGATATTTACTCTTTTGAGCAGATGGAGGAGAATGAAAATGGAGTATATTGAGTCTAAATTGCCGAATAAGTAGTATCATGTTTGTGTTCACTTAGAGGAAACCCTCAATGATGAATACCTCCATTGTTCATGTGCTTCATGAAAGCAGGCATTTAATTTCAGCTCAGCTTGGTCCCAGGAGTGATGTGGGTGTGATGTGGGACGTGATGTGAAATAATCTCCTCTCTGACGAAGTTTGTACATTTGTTGACATTCAGTCACCCCAAACAATGCCCATATAGATACACACTGCAGAAACCTGATTGTGCTTCCTGAAAAGACATCTTTAAAATTAGTGCTCTGAACGAAGTGAATACCAGAGACCCGTATGCAAGGTGTAATCAGCATGTAGAGGGACAGTGGGGAATGTAAATCTATACTTTGATTATGTAACGCTTATGGATGCCCAATGGTCTGTATATTCTGTAAGCTTAAGAGAATGAGAAAGGTAGTCTGTCAAGCTATCTGTGTTCTAAGAGAAACCTTTCAATCTGTTTTGGTGTCTGCTTTTCTCCTTCTCTTTGTTCTCCTGTTCTTAGATCATGATATGAGCCCTCTAAATTATTTGTGCAAACTCATGACCTCAAACTGAACTTGTACACCACTATGGTGCTGTGGCTGTCGAGCTGTCCAGTGTGTACACGACCCTTGACCAGAGTCGGCCGAAATGGGCGCCAGCCTCCCCATGACCCTTATTAGGATTAAGCAGTCAGAAAATACATGAATGAAAACTAAAATCTGTTTTTGTGTCTTATTCAGAATAATTTCTTTTTCAAATACAATATTAATCACTTAAAAAAATTTGTGTGTATATATATATATATATATATATATATATATATATATATATATATATATATATATATATATATATATATATAGAGTCTCTTATCCATGATTTTCCCATGCAATGTTACATTTTAAAAATATACTGTGCATACTGCGGCCTGTACATCCTGGTGCCAAGTGTACTTATGGACATCTGTATGTCCGAACATGGTGTGCGTGATGAACAAACTGTGCCAGGCACAGAAGTCCAACAACAAAACACCATTTGAGTTACAATTGTAGAGGCCATACCACCAAATCATACCCTTCCAGATCACACTGCCATTTTCACATGGGGTGCTGAAGTCGCATAGGACAACAAGGTAATCTCCAGGGGAAACATTCTCTAAATCACACTAAAAGTCACCAAAAATAGTTGGTACTCTGAACTGTCATTAGGTGCATAGGCACAAACAACAGTCCAGAGTAAGTCCAGGTAAACTAACAGCAATAACAGTTGCAGAGAGGTAGAGGAGTGTGTGTGTGTGTGTGTGTGTGTGTGTGTGTGTGTGTGTGTGTGTGTGTGTGTGTGTGTGTGTGTGTGTGTGTTTTATATGATGCACATTTATATTTGGCAATGTATACTTTCTTTTCTGCAAATTTCAGCTTCGAGTTATCTATGATATACTTACCTTTGGAGGAAGTCCAGTATTGATTGCAATTCCATTGGGTAGTGTATGTTGCAACAGTAGTAACTTCCAGACATCAGGCAGATAGCAAATGTAAAGGATATGGTCATTGACAATTTTTAGTCAATGCTCAACATGAAGACCTCAGCAGCAAAGCAGTAGGACCCTGAGAATAAACAAGAACAAGAAAGTATTAACAAAGGGGATCAGTGTCAAACATTGATGCAAATTCATTTGTTTTTAAATTTAGCTGCATTTACATTGCCTTCACTTTGTTCTGTTCACTTACCATACACAATGAGACAGGGTGTTGCTGGCACATTCACCATCCTCAGCAAGGCTTTTCTTCTCAAATAATGAGATAAACGTCTCTTTTTCTCACCAAAATGAGCCAGTAAGAGATGTACCATCTCTGTCAGTTTCTCTGAGCAAGCACTGGACTGGCTTTTTTCAGCTTGAAGCTTGAGGAGAGAATCCAGGACTTGTTTGTGTTTCAATGTAGATACTGTTTTAAGGAAGTTTAGAAGGCCTCTTTTGTCCACATGGCTAAAGAAGGTCTCATTAAGATTAGCACCAGTAAGATGGTGGAAGTATCCCGCCATACTAGCTTCATGGAATAAAAACCGCCATTCTCAACATACCTTTGGGATGTTTGTACCTGTTACTGTCTTGAACGTTTTGTGTAATATGTGGACTTCACCAACTCTATCACATCTTCTGCAGTGTAATTCTTCTCTTTACACATTTAAATCATTCCTTTTTAAAGTTGACTCATGCACAGTCTCAGGATGTGCAAAGTCCAATAACGTCACAATCGATCACATTTTCCAGTGACTTTCGATACGAAGCCACCGAACTCTTTGCTATCTCTGTTGTGTTGCGTTTGGTTGGCCTCTTACAAATAAATTTCTGAAACAATAATCCTTATCATTTCTGGTCGAAGATGTGGATTTGGCATTTTCTGTCTTTCCAAAGTCTGCACCAACTCCTCAGGAAGCTTCTGCCATGGGATCTCGAAACTGTCCACCCAGGCTGGCACAAATGGGGAGCAGCTTAGTGAAGATGATTAGGTAGATGTGGATGACCCTTGAGAAAGACAGACTGTAGATGGAGAGGATTGATCAAACCACAGAGAAGAACATGCCAAGTCTGGAGTTGATGCAGATGAGTCTACAAAGGTTCAAAAAAATTCAAATTATTAAATATTGGTACTTTGAGATAATGAAGTATGTCAATAAATTGCATAATATGGTCAAACTAATACTACAAAGTACATGTAATCTGTCTTTTTTTTTTTACAGTTGCAGAGTTTAACCTTTAAAATTATATTATTGATGTCAAAATTGCCTGTGTAATGTTATTGTGTAATGTTAGGAAACTGTTTTAAAGTTTGTTTCATTTTACTGACGAGACTGTTGTCTCTTTTATCCAGGAAATATATAAATGAACCCATACTTAACTCTGTTGGAGCAAGGAAGTTGCATGTTGTCCTAATAAAATAAAAACACATTAAATATGGCATGAAATGAAGTAAATTGTCCCTTTTGAAGGTTGACTTGAATATTGCATGTGTAATTTAATGTAAATGACAACACAACAGTTCAATTTCAATGTACTGTACTTACCTTTTTGGGTCCATGCAGCAACCAGCCTGGCTTGTATAGGGTTTAATACTGGCAGTTAGTCTCCTTCTGTGATGTACTATAAATCATTTGTGGCTATAGCACGAAGTATCTTCAAGACATCTTGGGCAGACTGTCATCTGGAAGGCCTGGAAGAACTGCTGTAATCGCATCATAGATGTTTGGCATTCTATTGCGATACACAAACCTGAGAGACTCTAGCCACTGTCCCACTCACACTGAAGAATTTACTCTGACAAAACACTATGCTCTAATGGGACAGACTGGTATCATTTGTGTGTGTGTGTGTGTGTGTTTGTGTGTAAAATGAGAATGGACACATGTCAATCAGTTTAATAAGGAGTCTGTGATGCCTTCTGAAGGATATGCAGATTTTTTAAATGCTTCAGACGACTAGTGTATCTTTTGAAGTAGTTGTGTTCAAAATAAGAGTATGTGAAAGTAAAAAAAAAAAAAAAAAACGCTCAATATCCTTAAGTTAAGCTATCTTTTATTTTCAAATTTTTGCACTCCACATTCTATTGCATACGATTCCAATCTATTCCAATCAACGAATGAAAAATATCAAATTTGTGTTATTCCACTAAAAAATGCAGCCATAGGTACAAACCTGTGTCTGTCCTCACACTGGTTCCAAGCCCGGATAAATGCAAAGGGTTGCGACAGGAAGGGCATCCGGCATAAAACTTTTGCAAGAATACAGACTGCGAATCGTCAAAAATTCCATACCGGATCGGTTGAGGCCTGGGTTAACAACGATCGCCATCAGTGCTGTCAACCAACAGGGTGCTGGTGGAAATTGGACTACTGTTGGTCGAATAAGGAGCGGTCAAAGAAGGAGAGGCGGGAGGTGTGTCCGTA
The DNA here is from genome assembly GCA_024760905.1 of Plotosus lineatus. NCBI lineage: Eukaryota > Metazoa > Chordata > Actinopteri > Siluriformes > Plotosidae > Plotosus > Plotosus lineatus. The sequence goes on along the minus strand of CM045729.1, from coordinate 42,217,449 downwards.
GGCAGAGAGAAGAGGAACAACATGAGTTTAGGACTGAGAGTAGAGACTTTGAATGTTGGAACTATGACAGGAAAAGGTAGAGAGCTGGCTGACATGATGCAGAGGAGGAAGGTGGACATACTGTGTGTTCAGGAGACCACGTGGAAGAGTAGCAAGGCTTAGGAGCAGGGTTTGAGCTGTTTTATCATGGTGTGGATGGGAAGAGAAATGGAGTAGGATCATCTTGAATGAGGGGTTTGACAGGAAGGTTCTAGAAGTGAAAAGACTGTCAGACAGAGTGATGAGTCTCAAGCTAGAAATTGAAGGTGTTATGTTCAATGTTAGTGCTTATGCCCCACAGGCAGGATGTGAGCTATAAGAGAAGGAGAGATTCTGGAGTGAGTTAGATGAAGTGATGCAGATTACATCCAGAGGTGAAAGAATAGTCATTGCTGCAGACTTCAATGGACATGTTGGTGCGGGCAATAGAGGGGACGGGGGAGTGATGGGCAGGTTTGGTATCCAACACAGGAACACAGGCAGACAGATGTTGATAGATTTTGCAAAAAGGATGGAAATGGCTGCGGTGAATACTTTCTTCCAGAATAGACAGGAGCATCGGGTGACCTATAAAAGTGGAGATAGGAACACACAGGTAGACTACATCTTGTGTAGATGATGTAAGTTGAAGGAAGTCAGTGACTGCAAAGTAGTAGTGGGTGATAGTGTTGTCAAACAGCATAGGATGGTGGTGTGCAGGATGATGCTGATGGTAAGAGAGGTGAAGAAGGCAAAGGCAGAGCAGAAGACAAAGTGGTGGAAGCTAAAAAAGGAGGAGTTGAAACAGGTTTTGGTAGTCAGGAAGTGTTTCCAGATGACTGGTCAACTACAGCTAATGTGATCAGGAAGACATGTAGGAGAGGACTTGGCGTGTCCTCTGGAAGGACAGTAGACTTGGTGGTGGAATGAGGAAGTGCAAGAGTGTGTAGAAAGGAAAATGATAGCTAAGAAGAAGTGGGACATAGAGAGGACCGTAGAAAGTAAACAGGAGTACAGGGAGACACAGCATAAGGCAAAGATAGCGGTGTCAAATGCCAAACAGAGGGTGTATGATGACTTGTATGATAGGTTGGACAGTGAGGAGGGAGAAGTTAATTTATACAGGTTGGCACAGCAGAGAATTAGAGATGGGAAGGATGTGCAGCAAGTTAGAGTGATTAAGGACAGAATGGGAAATGTATTGACTGATGACAGAAGTGTGCTGGGAAGATGGAAAGAGTACTTTGAATAGCTGATGAATGAGGAAAATAAGAGAGAAAAAAGGTGTAGAAGAGGTTACCGTTGAGGACCAGGAAGTAACAAAGATTAATTAGAGTGAAGTGAGGAGGGCATTGAAGAGGATGAAGAGTGGAAAGGCAATTGGTCCTGATGATATACCGGTGGAGGTGTGGAAGTGTCTAAGAGAGGTAGCAGTACATTTTCTGACAAGAACATTCAACAAGGTCCTAGAGAGTGAGAGGATGCCGGATGAATGGAGACGTGTGCTGGTGCCCACTTTTAATAACAAGGGAGGCATGCACAATTGTGGCAACTACAGAGCGATAAAGTTGATGAGCCATACGATGAAAACATGGGAAAGAATAGTGGAAGCTAAACTAAGGGCAGAGGTCAGCATTTGTGAACAACAGTTTGGTTTCATGCCAAGACACAGTCCCACAGATGCAGTGTTTGCTTTGAAGATGTTAATAGAGTAAAGTACAGAGGTCAGAGGGAGCTGCATTGTGCCTTTGTGGATCTGAAGAAAGCATATGACAGGGTGCCGAGAGAAGCACTGTTGTATTGCATGAGGAAGTCTGGAGTGGCAGAGAAGTATGTTAGAGTGGTGCAGGACATGTATGAGAGATGTAAGACAGTGGTGAGGTATGCTGTCGGTGTGACATAAGAGTTCAAGGTGGAGAAGGGACTGCATCAAGGGTCAGCTCTGAGCCCCTTCTTGTTTGCTATGGTGATGGAGAGCCTGAGAGATGAGGGTAGACAAGAATCTCCATGAACTATGATGTTTGCAGATAGCATTGTGATCTGTAGTGAGAGCAGAGAATAAGTGCAGGAAAATCTAGAGAAGTGGAGGTATGCCCTGGAAAGGAGAGGAATGAAGGTTAGCCTCAGTAAGACAGAATACATGTGTGTGAACGACAAGGAACCAAGAGAAACAGTGAGGTTAAAGGAAGCAGAGATAAAGAAGATGAGGATTTTAAGTACTTCGACTCATCAATCCAGAGCAATGGAGAGTGTGGAAAAGAGGTGAAGAATCGTGTGCAGGCAGGTTGGAATGGTTGGAGAAAAGTGTCCGGTGTGATGTGTGATAGGAAGGTATGAATTAAAGGAAAAGTGTACAAGATGGTGTTGAGGCCAGCGATGTTGTATGGTTTAGAAACAGTGGCACTGGGGAAAAGACACAAGGCAGAACTGGAGGTAGCAGAGATGAAAATGTTGAGGTTCTCTTTGGGAGTAATGAGGGTGGATAGGATCAGGAATGAGTACATCAGTGGGACAGCACATGTTTATGGAGACAAAGTCACAGAGGCTAGATTGAGATGCTTTGGACATTTACAGAGGAGGGATAGTGAGTATATTGGTAGTAGGATGCTGAGGTTGGAACTACCAGGCAAAAGCCTAGAGGAAGACCAAAGAGAAGATTTATGGATGTTGTGAATGAGGACATGAAGGTAGTTGGAGTAAGAGTAGAAGATGCAGAGGATAGGGTGAGATAGAGGCAGATGATTTGCTGTGGCGACCCCTGAAGGGAACAGGTGAAAGGAAAAGAAGAAGAAGTGTTATTCCACTAAAAAAAAAATTGAATTGTAGTCTGTTCAACTGTTGACCAACACAAAATATTCACTGTATAATGTTTTAAGATTTGTTTTTCTTATGAATAACTGCACCAATACTTTAGTTGTATACCCACCATTTCTGAGAGAACTGCTGTACATCTGTGTTGCATGGAGTCAACCAACTTCTGGCACCTGTGAGCACACATTCCAGCCCAGGATGATTGGAGTACATTTCACAGTTCTGGATTTCTTGGTTTTCCCAACAAAACTGCAATGTTGATGTCATCCCACAAGTTTTCTCTTGGATTATAGTCCAGTGATTGGGTTGGGCACTCCATAAAGCCAATCATGTTGGTCTGAAATCAAGATTTTGCCCGTTTAATGGTGTTTTTAAAGGATGTTGTCTTGTTGGAACTCCCATTTCAAGGGCATTTCTTCTTCAGCATAATTCAGTATCATCTCTTCAAGTATACTGATGTATTCAAACTGATCCCTGGTATGCAATAATTAGGCCCGACACCAGAGTATGAGAAACATCCCCATATCATGATGCATGCACCACCATGCTTCACTGTCTTCACAGTGTAATGTGGCTTGAATTCAGTGTCTGAGGGTCATCTTACAATCTGTCTCCAGCCACCAGACACATAAATAACAATCTTATGTTCATCAGTCCACAAAATGTTGCACCATTTCTCATTAAGCCAGTCACATATACTGTACATCACAATTTCTGTAGCACTCCATTGTGACCAAGTGCTTTTTGAAAAAAACTGTAACCTACAATCCCACAATTATCCCACAAGCTGAACATTTAAAAGTTATGAACTCCATTTATTTGAATAAAATGCAAAATTGCAGTGTTGACTGCTCAGAAAGTCACAGTCTATTTCTGTTATTGCTACAACAATATGTTCTAACCTGTATTCTTTACAAGAATTAAATGTAAAAATTACTTTATGTCGTGCTAGAAAAGTTACAGTTCGTTTCTGTTTAAAACAGGTCAAGAATTTTATCACAGCAGGCCAATGTATATGTTTTCTGGAAAAAAAAAAAAAACGTAAGACTTGTCTTTTTCCCTGATGAACTTGTTTCTGGTAATTCCATGTTTTAAAAAAAATATATAAAAAAAAAAAAAAAAAAAAAAAAAAAACAAACCCAAACTACTTTACCATTTACAGTTTCTTTCTAATGCAGATGTTTTTTGATTGTAAAAATCAACTGACATTTTTACAGTGATTATTGTGGATACAAGCGGCTAAAATTAGCTTCTCTCGCAGGGTGGCGAGGCTCTCCCTTAGTGATAGCGTGAGAAGCTCCACCATCCGACAGGAGCTCGGAGAAGAACTGCTGCTCCTTCAAGAGGAGAACGTTGTGGTGGCTCAGGCATCTGATTAGAATGCCTCATGAACGCCTCCCTGGTGTGGTGCTTTGGGCATGTCCAACTGGGAAGAGACCCCGGGGTCGACCAAAAACACACTGGAGATACTATGTCTCTTGGCTGGTTTGGGAATGTCGCAGCGTCTCCCCAGTAAAGCTGGAGAAAGTTTCTGGGTCTAGGGACGTCTGGATCTCATTGCTTAGCCAGTGACCCAAACTGGATTATGTGGTAGATCATGCTAATGATGTTTTTTTTTTGTGCTCTGTGCACTATAGTCATTTAAAATCTCTCTATCTTGTATTAACTCATTTTCTAATCACTGTTTCTTCTCCAGTCCCTTAGCTCATTAGAGATCTACATATAATGTACATCAGAATTTCTGTAGCACTCCTTTGTGACCAAGTCTGTTGCTATAAAATAAAAACAACTTGAACTTAATTTCAGTTACAGCATTTCAAACTCCTTCACTGTAGTTCAATGATGAAGGTAAATGTGAGGTGCTCCACCAAAAGTAGGCGCTTGTCGCACAGACCACTTTTGAGGTAAAGGCCAGAAAAGTAAAAATGGTCCATTTTTATCGAAATTCTGATTTTTGCATAAACTATTAAAACAAGTAATCAACTATCAATTGCTCACATGAATTGACTAAAACTCACTAAAACTGTCTTTTTTCCCCCCATTTTTCTGACGAGTAACCTCATAAAACTAGATAAAAACAGTAGCAAACTTACTGGTTTTCGTTGCAATTATTCACCGAGTTCGGTACAAGACACTATAATCCATACACCAGATGAACGGTCATGAAGTAGTCTCTCAATTTTGGATACTGTTTTGATATTAAAATGCCATTTCAGCGAATAGAATAAAGGTTATTAAGACGATATACTCATAAGCAATGCAGGCTAGTTGCTAAGGAAGATCTGAAATGAGCACACTGATTGGTCAGCTCGGGCTTGCACATGTGAAGTGCCCATCACACATTAACTTTCAGTTTACTTCAAGATTCTAGTTTGCCCACGCGGAATAATATCTCCGACTTTCTCTTCAATAACAGTCATTAAATTTATTTATAAGGTTGTGAATACACATAATTTCTGGAAAAAGAGACTGAAATGTCATCTGTGATGTCTAGCAGAATTAGTATAGATGTTACATTCGACGCGAGAATTCAACTTTGAAGATGCAGGAATGCTTGGTGTTGTTAAAGATTATTTCGCCGGTGAGTATTTTTCTCTGCATGCAAAATTCCATTATGGATTTTTTTTTATTTGTGTGTAATCTTGTCTGGACTGTACATGCTGTATCGTGGGTTGTTTAGTTTTGCACGAAAATTGGTCAAGAACTGAAAAATATTAAATGTTCCATTCCTCTTACATATGAACAAACTGATGATGATGAGAATACCAGCTGTGTTGATAAAGATTTTGATTTGGTGTTGATAATGAAGAGGCATCTATTAATAAAAGTGTGCATGCGCTGTGTTGGTGGTGAAGATATAGATTAAGATGATAACGCTGAGGGCAGAGTTGATGAAGCTTACTTATAGAAAGAGATCAGAGAGTTTTGTTATAGTTTTCTAATATATAGTTTTCTTAATTTCACTGTGATTGATTGAACCTGACAGTGTTTTTTTTGTTGTTTGATTTTTTTTGTTTGTTTGTTTTTTTTAAAAAATCAGTATCATTTGAAGGCATTTAAACCTTTATATAATGGTCGAAAAGATACATACTGATCTTATTGGAATAAACAGAAATGAAAAAAAAAAAGCCGTTTGTTGTTCATTTTTGGGGGGTTACTACGATGACTGATGGGTTTAAAAAGGGCCTATCAGATTAAAATGAGGACGATTTCTCTTATCATCTCTTTCTAAAACGTTTGTTTTCTAAAAGTTTATATGGCTGAAGTGCACAAAAATGTTTGGTTGCCAAGGACTAATGATCTTGGAAGAAGGGCAATCTTTGTGCTCATTTTTCTCTAAAGTGTCTTTTGAAATTTTGAGTTGAATGCTGACACAAGAAATGGCATAGCTCCGTCAGTTTTCAAAGTATTGACAAACTTTTTTCTGCATCTTGCAGCTTTGGGACTGTGTAATAACCTCATTTTTCATTTTTGGACACAAGAACCTACTTTCGGTGGAGTGGCTCAGAAATGAGAGCAATAGTTCACATGCTGTTTAGATTTTTTTTCTTTTTTAAGACAGGATGCAGTGATATTTTCAAACTTGACTCGCAAATATTAGGTGTTGATCCACTGTACTAAATCATTAAGCTCCCTTCTATTGACTCCCACTCTTTTTGTTTCTGTAGGTTGTTCACAAAACATTTGGGACTCTTCATGGATAAACCGAGCCTTCTTTTAACAAGACAGACACTAGAAATTAAAATATTTTTCTGAGCCAAAGGCACAAGATATCATATTTTGAAACAAACAAATTAATTTGAAGCATATGTTTGCTTAGTGCATAACTTTTAATCATTTTTAACAAAAGACATATTTCTGAATTTAAAAAAAGTATATACATAGTGCTGTTTTCCTTTCCCAGTAGGGAAACTGGATATTGTCTAATTTAATACTGCCAGATAATTTGGAATACTGTCGGTGTCAAGAAACTGAGAAAACCTAATGTTTGCCAACTCCTTGCTGTTGCTGCCTGATGTAAATTACCAGGCAGAGATCATGAAATTAGATTTTAACAGTAAAGTCTTTAGATATATATATTATATATATATATATATCATGGCCAGAGTGAACAATGTCTGCATAACCAAATATAATTACATTGTCAGTATAATTATTAGTTTTATGATGGCAATTTAAAGGGTTGACATTTAAAGTTGGAATTGATGACATGGTGGAAATTGTGCTATTAGACAGAAAAAAATAAGGGGACCTTTACACACTTTAAAAAGCAAGAATGCAACTAGGATCCATTTATGAACCTCTAGCACCAAACAAGTCAGAAGTCACAGCACTTGTAGAAATACATACAACATAGGGTATAGAACATTAGAAAAATATCTAGACTTAACAGTTGAACTTTTTTTTTTTTACTTCATGTGCATAAACACTTGTATTTGATTAGAAAAGTCATAGCTGATCTTATAAGTATTGCCAAAATGCTATAAAATTATCAGTCAACATGTTGTTATGTTCAGAGATTACTCTGCCAAGTCCAGTATTAATACTCAGTTTGGAATTCATGCTATCGATTCATTTCATGTAAACGTACATTCCATAAAATAAAGCAATTATTATTATTATTTTTTAATCCATTCAATGTAACATAATTTCCCTCTCCCTTGCAGTGCATCTCCCTTTTACATAGTCATGATTGCTCTATTCGAATGCTATAGATTGGTTAAATGTATCTGATTTATTCAGCAAATGTGTCTCACAATTGTCAAGAGGTCTGTTTAGAGGGAAAATGTTATCCAGCTGAGTTCCTTTTAAATTGTTGATGTCTGTATTCCTTTCGGCTTTTTCCCTTTCACTCGGGAGTCGCCACAGCGAATCATCTGGTTCGCACATTTGATTTGGCAGAGGTTTTTACATCGGATGTCCTTCCTGTCACAACCCTTTTGGCAAGGGACAGAAACACGCTGACGACTTTGCAGCCTACTCTTTACGAATGTCAGCAATGGTTCTTTTACATGCCTCTCACCATAGACAGTGAGAGACATGGCCCGCCTTTGATAACCCAGTTAGCCACACTGGGGGGACAGTGACAACCTTGTGGAGAGTGGGACTCGAACCCCCAACCTTTGGATCAGCGATACAGCGCCCTATACCACTAGACCACCACTGCCCCACTTCCTTTTAAATTGTTGATGAACAATGAAAATTCTCTTTCAGTTTTACTTGGAAACAAAGCCTATGCTGAAATGTTTTGTGAAGGTATACAGTGATTTGGTCCCTCAGTCCAAAGACTTGCACATTATGCTAATTGACCCTTTCAAATTGCCTCTGGGTGGCATGGTGCCATAGTGATTAGCACGTTCGCCTCATAGCAAGAAGCCCTCAGTTTTGTGTGGAGTTTATATATTCTACCTGTGCTTGCATGAATTTTCTCTGGGTACTTCGGTTTACTCCTACAGTCCAAAATCATGAACAGTAGACTAATTGCCTGTTCCAAATCACCCCTAGTTGTGAGTGTGAATGGTTGTGTGAGTATTGACCCTGCGGTGGCCTGGTGAGCTATGTACCCTACCTTAGCCCAGAGTCAACTAAGATGGGTGCCAGTCCCCCCATAACCATAATTAGAATGAAGCATCTTAGAAAATGAATGAATGAAATTGCCTCTCGGTGTAAATGTAAATAGTTGTGCATTTGTACTGTGATTTACTGACAAGCTGTTCAGGGTTTACCTCACCTTCATGCAGTGCTGGCTGAGACAGGCTCCAGCATCCAAATAAGGATATTAGGATTAAACACGAACACATGCATATACGCACGCACACACACATACATACATACATACATACATTCAGTTTTTTTTTTTAGTCGTATATTTTTTTTAAATATATGCTGTTAATGAGTTTTGGAAACATTTTTGGAAATATACTTTTCTCCATAAAAATGTCCATAATGCATGGCTTCAGCTTCATTTCATACATTTTCAGCAAAAGAAGTGGTGAACAGCCACCTGCACCATGGATTTCTGCACAATGGCCACAGGGAGCAGATGGAATGAGTCAACTGACGGAAGTGTTTAATCATTGGCTTAACAATAACCTTTACAGAGAACTGGCATGCTGCAGGAATGAAGCTATGCTTGACAGCCTTATCAGCACCATCTAAAGAACACTGAACGAACCATTTTGGACACCCGTTACTGTACTTGCTCCAAAGCCCACATTTCAGCCTGATTCCAGATATGCCAGAACTGCTCTGTATATCCTCCATATCAAGTCTTGTGGTGCAGAGATAGAGATGAGATGGTGCAAGCAACTAAGATTTTGAACTAAGATACTGTGCCCTAGTGAAGCAAAAAAATCTTTGTGAAGTCAATCCAAGGCACGGCACATTAACATAGCTCAGTCTCATCAAACTTTCTGAGGACTGCACAGAGGCAGCATGACCACCTGTGTTTTGACTGTGGGCGTTAAAGTCACCATGTCAACCAGTGGCCTACTAGCCCAATGACCAGCAGGATGGTTGTGGTCAGGAAGATCCATGCCACAGCTTTACCTCCAGATGTAGAACATATGATCTGGCCCATGTTCTGGCAACCACCATCAACAAGCTCAAGTCCATACCCAAGTAAGTCTATGATAAAGCCCAAGTCTGTGACACAAGCTAGAGTTGAAATCTTTGTCCGTTCTAGCAATAGTAAATGTCATAGACCCTGGGACTGAGACCATGCCAGAGGCATTTTTCAGATGTGTATAAGGCCATGCCCAACACCATGTACGGTGGTATGCCCTACACTCAACCCTGTTATCTTTGCTGAGGGTATGTCACCTGCCAGACAGATTCACTGCTTTCTATGAAGACATTTCTTGAGCACATGCTTTGAGAACATGACCTAAGATGTTGTCCGGTCCGCGAGCTTCTCAGTGTTTACTTTTTTAAAAAAAGTATTTACATACGTCTGCATTAGGGATCTGAATAGGACAGTTGTCCTCCTCTGACAGTAACTCTGGCTTGCTGGGGTTCTCAAAACAAGCATAGAAGTAATTCAGCTCTCAGGTCGAGAGGCAGATCACGAGTATTATTGTAGCTGCAAATATTTTTAATGTCACCATTTAACAATAGAGAGTCCCTGTATTTTAATACTGCATGATATAATGCATGTAGCATTGGAATTTATTTAATTTGGCCCACAGGGTACACGCACAGTGCTCGAAATTTGTACAGATTAATTTATTAATAACACATGTTAATAACATATTGACATACTAACGTAAATGAGTATTATTATTAGGTAATTCTTCCAAAGAAGTGTGAAAAGTGTGAACTTGCTATGCTATAATACCTGTGTTAATGTCAGAAGTGTAAATAGAGAGGTGAGGATAATACTCCCATTTCACTGGAGCGTGGAATGCAATGGTCATAGCAGAAAGGCGTGAAACGCACCATATGGAGGAGCTTTGGCTTTTTATACATGGAAAATTGGTCAAAAACCTACAGAAAATTGCACATTCGGAACACCTTTGAAACGTTCATGGAATGTGCTGAAAAGACATGGAAAGATCGTAGTACAATGTTGGAATACATGCATAAAAGTGCTTGGATTACCTTCGGAACCAGTGCAGATTGCAAAGGAAGACCTTCGGATAATTCACGGAACGTTCCCGGAAAGCAAAGAACACTCAAGAAACGACTACAGCACTATTTAATTTTAGAAGGAAGAGCTATGGAAGGATTGCAGAACAGGCGGAATGTTCATGTTCAACATGGAATGACTAAGGATTGACTGAGGAATACTTAGCGTAACCACGTTTCAACGAGGAAAAATCGGCTATAAATACGCACATTCGACCAAGGAAGCTCATTCTCTCATTCATACTATATGTTTATAAATAATGTCAATATGTTCCTTTTATTTGCACCTCAATAAATCATTCCAGACTAAAAATCATGCACCATTTCATCAGCCTCATTGTCCTCCACATGAATGTCTCCCAAGGGGTTCCGCAATAGTAGAATGTTTTGCAGGATACAGCAACTCATGACAATGGTGGTGACTCTCAGTTTGCTGTGGCACTGTTGTGAGTAGACATCTGAATCTGTTAGCCAAAATTCCAAAGGCATTCTCTACAACTTCCCTAACCCTTGACATTCTATAGTTGAAGATTCTTTCAGGTATCATGTTCCAAATTAGTAGTGGTTTCATCACATATGTCTTAAAGGCAAATGCATCACCCTCAAAGAATAAGTAGTGAATTGACTGGCCATCATTTGTTTCAGACTCAGGAGGAGGTAATTCAGTTGTATTGTTCTCGTATCTCTTTTTCTGTTATGTGCCACTGAGGATTCCTGAATCAGACCCAATACTATTGGCTCCCACATCAACATACATGGACTTGTACTCAGAATTGTTTACACTCAGGAGCACATTGAAAAAAATCCCTTGTATTTGAATTATAAGGGTCAAGTTTTGCATGTTTTCTCATGGCTATGTGCTTCCCATTACTAGCTCCCACATAGTAAGAAAATTTCCATCAATTGTGACAGACTTTTTCAATTTCACTCAGCCTTTAGGTATGGTTGGTTTGATTGTGATCTCTTTAATAAATGTATCATTGATGGCTTGGCAAACTTCAGGGATGAATTTGCAGACCATTTTGTGGAAAATTTTGAGGGAATACTGTAGGGCCTTATAACTGTTGGTAGGTAGGTAAATATCTCAATTTTAGAGCCAACTTTAGTCCAGGTGACAGAGATCTTTGGTAGCTGGAATCTTACTTCTTTATCCTGAGTGTCACTGTTTTCACAGTATCCATGAAGGTGCAGGGGTTCATCATGAGGTAATTCTTAAATCCAGTCAAGTCTGCTGCATGGATTTCAACCACCAGCTTCTCAAATTGCACATGCAGTGTTCTTCTCTGCAGCCATTGTCTCACCCCATCCTTTCCTTCAGCCATTGTTATTTTAATATCCTGAGTTGATGTATCCATCTTGTCTGGTGTAAGATTTCTGAAGAAATGATATGAAAACTGCCGAAACTGCCCTTTTTGAACCTGCGATTCTTGGTGCTATTGCCAATTTACTCCTCTCCGTGGTCTTTCATCAGTGTCTGGAATGTCATTACCTTGATAGTTCCACAAAATCCCATGGACATTCAAAAAGATTAGTAATGAGATCACAAATCTTTGTGATGTCATCACCTCTGTGTAAGGTTGGCCACAGTCCATCCACAGATCTCAAGAATATCACAATGCTTCTTCATGAATTCTTCACCACCTTTACATGCAACCTCCTTGAATATTCTGGAAATGAGTTCCACTGTGTCACAAAGGAGAACATGGTTTTTTCATCACAAATTTCGATGTGACCACGATTTATTTCACCCAAATAAGGGTGGCCAATATGAGAAAATGTTCTATTTTCCACGTGTACACCCATGGTGTTCCTCCTCAAGGTAAGGTGGGTATCCACATGAAAATTGTCTATGAGGGATATTAACAATGTTGCTATATTATTAAACTAGTAATTATTAAATTATTAAAGTAGTAGCGGGTGAGAGTGTTGCCAAACAGCATAGGATGGTGGTGTGCAGGATGACGCTGATGGTGAGGAAGATGAAGAAGGCAAAGGCAGAGCAGAAGACAAAGTGGTGGAAGCTGAAAAAGGAGGAGTGTTGTGTTGTCTTCAAGGAGGAATTGAAACAGGCTTTGGGTGGTCAGGAAGTGCTTCCAGATGACTGGACAACTATAGCTAATGTGATCAGGGAGACAGGTAGGAGAATACTTGGTGTGTCATCTGGAAAGAGAGGAGATAAGGAGACTTGGTGGTGGAATGAGGAAGTGCAGGAGTGTGTACAAAGGAAGAGGTTAGCTAAGAAGAAGTGGGACATTGAGAGGACCGAAGAAAGTAAACAGGAGTACAGGGAGGCACAGCGTAAGGTGAAGGTAGCGGTGTCAAAGGCCAAACAGAGGGCATAGGATGACTTGTATGATAGGTTGGAAAGGAAGGAGGGAGAAAATGATTTATACAGGTTGGCACAGCAGAGAAATAGAGACAGGAATTACATGCAGCAAGTTAGAGTGATTAAGGAAAGAGAGGGAAATGCATTGACTGATGACAGAAGTGTGCTGGGAAGATGGAAAGAGTACTTTTGAAGAGCTGATGAATGAGGAAAATGAGAGGGAAAAAAAAGAGTACAAGAGGTGACTGTTGAGGACCAGGAAGATTAGTAAGGGTGATGTGAGGAGGGCATTGAAGAGGATTAAGAATGGAAAGGCAGTTGGCCCTGATGACATACTGATGACATGAGGTATGAAAGTGTCTAGAAGAGGAAGCAGTAGATTTCCTGACAAGAACATTCAACAAGGTCTTAAGAGAGTGAGAGGATGCCAGAGGAATGGAGGAGAAGTGTGCTGGTGTCCATTTTTAAGAACAAGGGAGATGTGCAGAGTTGTGGCAACTACAGAGGGATAAAGTTGATGAGCCATACGATGAAGTTATGGGAAAGAATAGTGGAAGCTAGACTAAGGGCAGAGATCAACATTTGTGAACAACAGTTTGGTTTCATGCCAAGAAAGAGCACCACAGATGCAGTGTTTGCCTTGAGGATGTTAATACAGAAGTACAGAGAAGGTCAGAAGGAGCTGCATTGTGCCTTTGCGGATCTGGAGAAAGCATATGACAGGGTGCCGAGAGAGGAACTGTGGTATTGCATGAGAAAGTCTGGAGTGGCAGAGAAGTATGTTAGAGTGGTGCAGGACATGTATGAGAGATGTAAGACAGTGGTGAGGTGTGCTGTCGGTGTAACAGAAGAGCTCAAGGTGGAGGTGGGACTGCATCAAGGGTCAACTCTGAGCCCCTTCTTGTTTGCTATGGTGATGGACAGGCTGACAGACGGGTTAGGCAAGAATCTCCATGGACTATGATGTTTGCAGATGACATTGTGATCTGCAGTGAGAGCAGAGAACAAGTGCAGGAAAACCTAGAGAGGTGGAGGTATGCCCTGGAAAGGAAGGGAATGAAGGTTAGCCTCGGTAAGACAGAATACATGTGCATGAATGCCAAGGACCCAACAGGAACGGTGAGGTTACAAGGAGCAGAGATAAGGAAGGTGGAGGATTTTAAGTACTTAGGCTCAACAATCCAGAGCAATGGAGAGTGTGGAAAAGAGGTGAAGAAGTGTGTTCAGGCTGGTTGGAATGGTTGGAGAAATGTGTCCGGTGTGATGTGTGATATGAAGGTATCGGCAAAAATGAAAGGAAAAGTGTACAAGATGGTGTTGAGGCCAGTGATGTTGTATGGTTTAGAAACAGAGGCCTTGGGGAAAAGACAGGAGGCAGAGCTGGAGGTAGCAGAGATGAAAATGTTGAGGTTCTCTTTGGGAGTAACGAGGATGGATAGGATCAGGAATGAGCACATCAGAGGGACAGCCCATATAAGACGTTTTGGAGACAAAGTTAGAGAAGCTAGATTGAGATGGTTTGGACATGTACAGAGGAGGGATAGTTAGTATATTGGTAGTAGGATGTTGAGGTTGGAACTACCAGGCAGAAGGCCTAGAGGAAGACCAAAGAGACGATGCATGGATGTGGTGAAGGAGGACATGAAGGCATGAAGTAAGAGAAAGTAAAGAAGTAAGAGAAGACATGAAGTAAGAGAAAAAGATGCAGAGGATAGGGTGAGATGGAGGCAGATGATTCGCTGTGGCGACCCCTGAAGGGAAAAGCCGAAAGGACAAGAAGAAGAAGAAGAAGAAGCTATATTATTAAACTGTTGGTCATAAGAATAACTTGAAATTTCTTTAAAAAGGAAGAGTGATAGTAATGATATATTATGACTGGATAATGATGCATTGTCTTACACTGTCTGTTACGTGAATGTTGTTTGTGCCGAAATACAGTTACCATATACTGTCTAACTGCTGGTTATTGTTTTCATCTCTAATGGTAGTGTATATTTGGTAAACACACAATGATACATATTCAATTCTGCATATATGTACAGTATATAAGTAAACATATGCACTGAAAAGTAATGGTTAAACAGTTCATTTCTTACAGCTGCCATGAAATTACTAGGCAAAAGTTGTAGTGGAAACAAAACTGGAATGTATCACAATGTAAAGCTGACTCCTTGATCTATGCTCCTTCATTCACCCCTGTGTAATTTATACAAAAGAAGAGAAGTGTGTGTGTGTGTGTGTGTGTGTGTGTGTGTGTGTGGAATGTTACATTCTGAAAGTTGAGCTTGGTATTATTCATTAAGAATATATGAGGACACTTACCACATCTTTTTTTCCCCCATTGTCTGCCTGACAAGTATTAAACCTTTTACCTGAAACATGCCAGTGCAGCTCAACCGGCAGGTGCAATAATTTGAACATGGAGCTATTCCTGCATGCTTTCAGGGCATGGAGTCAAGTATGCCATTAAATATCCCAGCGCATGTCATCACAGAGAACAGTGAACAATGAGAGTGTTTTAGGATGCTCTCGAGAACATTCCACATACACAGTTTGTCTTTGTACAGAGATCTGGCAAAGACTCCTGTTAAATGACATGAGAGACAAAACACCACCCAATATGGGTGTCTGTTACATGTTCATATCCATTCCTCACATGTCTGAGGCAATATTTAAGAACTTTTGGAACTGCTTATTCAGATTCAGTTCAATATGTGAGGAAGATCTTACATTTTCTAAGAGCGTCTGCATTATACAAAGAGCACTATTTAAACAGCCCCCAATAAACATAGAAAAAAAGCAAAAACATTACCAGCAGGTTTACTTGTGCCTTAGCCAGAGAGTGCATGGATAAAGGATGCGTGGAATGGAGCAGTCTTGCAGACTGGATAGGATATACAAAGGGTTGTGACAGGAAGACATTGCCTTTCAAAGCATCTATCCTGTGCTTCGCGTCAGTGAGATAAAGGAAGCAAAATCCGATTATTTCCTCCCTGGATTGCTGTCTTCCACAAATTGAGCAAGGATGCCTGGGAACGATTTGCTGAACCATTATCCTCATACATTTAAGATTCTGATTGCAACCTACTCTGCAAGCCACTGTGAGGGGAAAAAAGGAACATTCATGTGTGTCTCTTTTTCACAGCTTTCATTGCACTTTTTCCTGCTGTCTGTCTACCCCCCCCCCCCCCCCCCACACACACACACACACACACACACACTCACACTATGGCTTCCTGATGCTGTCTCTTTTATCTCAGTAGTCATTTCAACATACACAAATTCATTTTGACACAAAAAGGCTCCCAGGGCATTTTCAATAAAATGAAAGACAAAATCCCAGGCTCCAATGGCACAGATAGAATATCAGTGAATGATGGTTTGATTACACTGGTATAGTATGCAGGTCATATTGCATTGTAGAGGTGTTAAACAATGCCACTGCAAGTATATTTAGCTGGTTACTCAGCAGAATTTCTTTATTTGTATCTCTAAATATTTCTACAAAGTTCTTCTTCTTCTTTTCCTTTCGGCTTTTCCCTTCAGGGGTCGCCACAGCAAATCATCTGCCTCCATTTCACCCTATCCTTTGCATCTAATTTTCTTATACCAACTACCTTCATGTCCTCCTTCACCACATCCATGAATCGTCTCTTTGGTCTTCCTCTAGGCCTTCTGCCTGGTAGTTCCAACCTCAGCATCCTACTACCAATATACTCACTATCCCTCCTCTGTACATGTCCAAACCATCTCAATGTAGCCTCTCTGACTTTGTCTCCAAAACGTCTTACATGGGCTGTCCCTCTGATGTGCTCATTCCTGATCCTATCCATCCTCGTTACTCCCAAAGAGAACCTCAACATTTTCATCTCTTGACCTTGTTGAATGTTCTTGTCAGGAAATCTACTGCTACCTCCCCTAGACACTTCCATACCTCCATCGGTATGTCATCAGGGCCAACTGCCTTTCCATTCTTCATCCTCTTCAATGCCCTCCTCACTTCACCCTTACTAATCTTTGCTACTTCCTGGTCCTCAACAGTCACCTCTTCTGCTCTTTCTTCTCTCACATTTTCCTTATTCATCAGCTCTTCAAAGTACTCTTTCCCTCTTCCCAGCACACTTCTGTCATCAGTCAATACATTTCCCTCTCTGTCCTTAATCACTCTAACTTGCTGCACGTCATTCCCATCTCTATTTCTCTGCTGTGCCAACCTGTATAAATCATTTTCTCCCTCCTTACTTTCCAACCGAGCATACAAGTCATCCTACGCCCTCTGTTTGGCGTTTTACACCGCTACCTTCGCCTTACGCTGTGTTTCCCTGTACTCCTGTTTACTCCCTTCGGTCCTCTCAATGTCCCACTTCTTAGCTAACCTCTTCCTTTGTACACACTCCTGCACTTCCTCATTCTGCCACCAAGTCTCCTTATCTCCTCTCCTTCCAGATGACGCAACAAGTACTCTCCTACCTGTCTTCCTGACCACATTAGCTTTAGTTGTCCAGTCATCTGGAAACACTTCCTGGCCACCCAAAGCCTGTTTCAGCTCCTCCTTGAAGAAAACATGACACTCTTCCTTTTTCAGCTTAAACCACGTTGTCTTCTGCTCTGCCTTTGCCTTCTTTCCCTTCCTCACATTCAGCATCATCCTGCACACCACCATCCTATGCTGTTTGGCAACATTCTCACCCACTACTACTTTGCAGTGACTGACTTCCTTCAAATTACATCGCCTGCACAAGATGTAGTCTACCTGTGTTCCCCTACCTCCACTTTTATAAGTCACCCTATGTCTCTTCTGGGAGAAAGTATTCACCACAGCCATTTCCATCTTTAGTGCAAAATCGACTAACATCTGTCCTTCTGTGTTCCTGTCCTGGATACCAAACCTGCCCATCACTTCCTCGTCCCCTCTGTTGCCTGCACCAACATGTCCATTGAAGTCTGCACCAATTACCACTCTTTCACCTCTGGGGGTACTCTGCATCACTTCATTTAACTCACTCCAGAATCTCTCCTTCTCTTCTAGCTCACATTCTGTCTGTGGGGCAAAAGCACTAACAACATTGAACATCACGCCTTCAATTTCTAACCTGAGACTCATCACTCTGTCTGACACTCTTTTCACTTCTAGAACATTCCTGACAAACTCTTCCTTCAAGATGACTCCTACTCCATTTCTCTTCCCATCCACACCATGATAAAACAGCTTAAACCCTGCTCCTGAGCTTCTAGCCTTGCTACCTTTCCACCTGGTCTCCTGAACACACAGTATGTCCACCTTCCTCCTCTGCATCATGTCAGCCAGCTCTCTACCTTTTCCTGCCATAGTTCCAACATTCAAAGTCCCTATTTTCAGTCCTAGACTCATGCCTTTCCTCTTCTCTCTCTGCCTACGGACACGCCGCCCGCCTCTCGTTCTTCGACATCTTCGACCAACAGTAGTCCAATTTCCACCAGCACCCTGTTGGTTGACAGCAATGATGGCGGTCGTTGTTAACCCGGGCCTCTACTGATTCGGTGTGACATTCTTTGTAGTGACTCGCATATTTTATTTGGCATTTGTTTTACGCCGGATGCCCTTCCTGACGCAACCCTCTGCATTTACCCGGGCTTGGGACCGGCGTGAGGGAGAGACACTGGTTTGTGCCCCCCCCCCCCATGGCTGCAATATTTCTACAAAGTTCAAGAAAAAAAATACTGCAACTTATTTTCTTACTTTTACTGATATATGTTTAGAGCAAATTACCTATGTATTCACAATAATATATTCCTACTTGGTTATGATGTAGTATATAGTATGTAGTAGATAAATCTTTCAGAAGAGAGTTAATTGTCCTAGCTCTGAAGAGTTTAGCACTGTTCCTTTGCTCTAATCTTCCCATTGCTGTCATAATCTATAACAGCCATCTCTAGGCTTTTCTGTCCTCGAGCTGGTGGACAAAACAGCTTGTTTTTTTTTTTTTTTTTTTTCCATATGTAAGGATTCGCCAAATTACAAGCCAAGGACATAACAGGGATACAGTGCTGAGGAAATTTGTTTTCTGGCTGTGTCATTGTAAATCAGTATGTTGTCATTTTTCAATGAAGATGTTGGAGACATAAGGAACTGTATACATACTACAACATTTACAACTGTGTACCTAAAGAAATCTAATGCGTTCAGTTGAAACCAAGAGATTGAATGAAGCTGTGACATGAATAGTCATTGCTCAGGATGCATTAAGTACCTTTTAAATACATTTAAGTTAATGTTTAAAGTATAAGTTAAGTGAAAAGGTTTCAATTTGAAATATTTGAATACATTTTAAAACAAATTTCCATATTGATTGCATCTGTATTGTGTGATTTTGTACAAAGGCATCAGATGATTGAAACTTTCTGTACTTGTATTTGCCTTGACTTCTATTTACAAATCCATTAATTTGTCAGCAGACTGAAGGTTGGATTTTCAATACTTATCGGTGGGAAAAGAAAGGGGTGAAGAGGCAGAGATTTACTTCAAAAAATGACAGACAGCTTGGCATGTAAGGCTGTTTATACTCAAAACTGCTGTCTCCACAAGTTTAATAAGTCTGCAAATCCATGTTTATTCTTTTCCATGAACTTATTTCATCAATTTGTAAGTGGCAGAGTCTTAAAGCAGACTATAATTTGTCCAGAATGATGTAAAATTAACTTTAATAGAATTAGGATGTAATTAATTAAACTTTATTTGAATATATTTCCCAACTGCATTAGAGCATTTGCTACAATATATTTTCAAAAATAAGACAAAGCTTGCCTGGGGTGCTCTCCAGCCATGGAGTTCTGCACAGTGAGCTCCAAGGCACAGACCAATGTTTCTTATTGTTTAATGTCATCATCAGGGCAGTTTGTTGTCCTGGAAAAAATGCTATCAGGACAGTAATCATAAGATATAATAGCACTTCGGCAGGAGTCCTCAAAAAAGCAGATCATAAAATGCATAACAATTTTTTTCCTTTTTTAACATTACTAGTGGTGCTTTAATCATACACATAGATAACAGAATCTATACTAGAAATGCTGTACAGACACAATCATTAATCTAAAAATTGTCCTCTATTTCTAGCATGCTGCTTTGTTTTCACTTTGTTGTAAGGAAGAGAATAGCCTGCCAACAGACTTGTTTGTGGCAAAATGAGAATTTAGAATACAAGTGACTGACTTTAGTGCTATTTTACTGCATTTAGTTTATTGCTTAAAGGCTGTATAATTAATTGAATTTCAGTGCTGAGAACATCAGGAAGAAAAGGAAGGAAAAGACAAGAGCCAGAGTCAAGTTCATTCAAAATCCATACCAGTTCTCGTCTTCTCTTCTAGAGGATGAAAAAGGAGTCCTAAAGAGCAGCAGGGAGGAGATTGAACAGTGTTTATCTCAAACACACTCTGACCAGAGAAGAAACAAACCTTTGCAAGAACAAGAAAACAGACCTGCAGTTGATCAACCCAAGGCAGAAATCAGTGTGAAGGAATCAACTTAGCAAGAAGTGAGCGAGATCAATATTAAGGCCCGTAGCAAGTCATCACCTGGACCAAACAGGGTGGCATGCGACGTTTACAAGATGTGTCCCCTGCTGGCATAGAGGTTGTGGAAACTTGAAAATAGTGTGGAGAAGTGGGAAGATTCCTGCATGTTGGTGAAGAGCAGAAGGGATATTTATTCCCAAGGAAAAAGAGTCCAGAGACATCAAACAGTTCCGTATCATGTCCTTGTTGAATGTAGAGGGGAACATCTTCTTCTCAGTGTTAGCAAGATGAATGACAGTGAATGAGTACATTGACACATCAATCCAGAAGAGAGGAGTGCCAGGTTTTTGGGATATGTTGAACATATCAGTGCTATCACACAGTTGGTAAGAGAAGCAAAGGTCAACAACAACAGTCTGACAGTAGTGTGGTTGGATCTAGCCAACGCTTATGGCTCAATGCCACAGCAGTTGATTTTAAAGGCACCCGACCACTACTTCATCCCAGAGCACATTCAGAAAATGATAAAGAACTACTATTCTGATGTGCAACCCAGATTCACAACACTGGAATGCACCACGAAGTCGCAACCATTGCAGAAGGGAATTGTAAAAGGCTGCTCAATTTTAGTAATCCTGTTCGTGATGGATATGAACCTGATAATCAAAATGACAGAGACAGAATCAAGAGGCCCCTTGTCAGCATCAGGGATAAGACAACCATCCAGTACAGCCTTTATGGATGATATGACCATCACAGCATTTACACACGTCCAAGCTAAATGGATACTTACAGCCAATGTTCACTCTAATTTTCTATGTGTCTGAGCAAACACATGAACTCCTTGAGCGGTCCCTTAAACCACTGTGAGCAACATCAGACATGCGCACTGTGGTCAGTCCAGTATTGCATCCATCCAAGTAGCACAATTTATCGAAGAAATCGAATTATTGCATTTATATTTGCATTAGAATTCTTTTAATTAAGTGCTTTACCAAGCTTACTATGAAAAGGACAATATAACTGTTAACCTGTGTACTACGATAACACTATTTGAAGTATAGTTGTTTTCTTTTAACTACAGCAAAACATAAATTGTCAGCCAAGCCAACTGCACACATGACTTTGTATGAAGCTCTTTCTGGGCGAGAGGGTCTATTGTGGTCTGGTAGAGAGTCCTGCTGTCCATTGGTTGAGAGAGAGAGTCCTACTGTGGTCTGGAAGAGGGTTCTGCAGTCCATCCATTGAGGGAGCGAGAGTCCTCCTACTGTGATCTGTAAGAGAATCCTGCTGTCCACTGGGAGACAGGGTCCTACTGTGGTCTGGGAGACAGTCTTGTAACTCTTTGTCTGAAAAATAAAGTATACAATGACACAATTGTTAGCTCTTACTCAGAAACTACAGTATTTAATGATCAACATCCAAAAATGAAAATTCTACATAAATGACACTAGATAAGCACAAATCTGATTGAAAAATTAATATTCACATTAATATTCGGTCTGTTTTTCTCATCTCTTCAGTGATTGTACACATTGTCCAGGTTGATGGCCTCATCTACTTGCAGCTTTGACTTTATGCCCATGAGCTGATCCAAATGTGCCACTCCAAGATGATTTCTGGATGCTGTTTTGATACGATTCATTAAACTAAAACCTCTTTCAAAATCTACACTTGAAATGTATACACTTGAAATGTAACACAAATATCCACCGGCTGAGAGATGTTTTTTAGCTCCTCACATTTTAGTGTTGCAGCCACCATATCTAGGAATGTGTTGATTGATCCTTGTTTAAGTTTTTGCCTCATCATGTACTTGAATTCAGCATATTCACTGTTAATGACCGCAATAGAATGTGGGTGATGAAGAATGGCCTCATCCTTCTTTGCCAGTGTGGCAACATCTGCTGTTCCATAGTCAAAACTGATGTCTGAGGTCAATGCTTAAATGTCAAATGCAGACCATGCCTTGAATTCATCCTCTAGAAAACAAGCATCCAAGTGATCACAGAACTTACCAATAAAATGAGTAATCTCACTGGTGTCTCTGCCATCAGCAGATGAGGCCCTCATTGCCTCTTTGACATGGTCACTCCACTGAACATCCTTTACATCTGTCAAGATAGAAGGAGCAGAGAAACTTCTGTCTGTTTATCGCAACTTGTCTGTTATGGTCTGTGTTGAAAGAGACTCTGATTTTGGCAGCCTTTAACTCTCTCTCGCTCTCTTTATGCACTGCAGGCACTGGTGAGGGGTGTGGCTGTCACACGTGGACAGAGTCCAGAGCACACACCTGATTCCACTCAGCCATCACCGGGCTATAAAGACGAGCAGTGCGAGACTGTCCTACTTTGCAATCTTGTTTCCCGATGATCTCTCTGGCTCCTGGTTCTCAGCTCTGTGCTTGACCGGTTCCCGCTCTGAAGTTTCCTTTAGTTTTTGGTTTTTGTGTTTTTTCCCCCTCATCTCTATGGTGACCACAATTTTACCATAATCTAGTGCCTTCCCTGTAAACTATAAACCTCATACATCTCATTATACTCTGTCTCCTGCATTTTTTGGGTCTGACTGAATGTTCCTGGCATCACACTTGTCATTTCTCCTGAAATAGTTTATAGGCTACAAAAGGCTGTAGTTGATGATTATTTTATAGGTCATGCATACTACAAAGCATCAAGGGTCCTCTTTATTAAATACATTTTAGCTTCACTGGAAATGATTTATATAATTGTGTGATCTTCCTATTGAAGGATACTTTTTTCCTGGCCATAGCACTGCAAAGCAAAAACTCAATCTTCTTTTCCAAAAGGTCTTTATGTCTCCCAGTGTCGATCAACTATTACTCACCTAAAGTATAGTAGACTGTATTTATTTATTCAGAAAATAAAATAAAAACTAATTAGTGATACTGCAATAAAATTACTTATCACAGAAAAGTTGTTACAAATGGTATTTGACAATAAATAATTTAATTTATTATACCACAAAGGTCATATAACTGTGATTCAAGTTCTGTACTTGGTTGCACCAATACAGGGGACAAATTCTTGTAATGTAATGAACTTAACTTAACCGCTTAACTTCAGGTTTAAGTGTGATGATATAAAATCATAAGAACAGACAATATTATGGACTCATATACAGCAGAACTCAACTTGACAATATAGGATACTGCCTACAGCTGTGAAGTGTGGCACAAGCCAGTGTTCATCCTCACGCAGGTCCCAAGCCCTGATAAATGCAGAGGTTTGTGTTAGGAAGGGCATCGGAGGTAAAACATTTGCCAAATTCGTTATGTGGATCATCAATACGAATGTCATACTGGATCGGCCAAGGCCGGTGTTAACAACGACTGCCATCAGTACTGTTAACCAACAGAGTGCTGGTGGAAACTGGGCTACTGTTGGTCAAAGAAGGAGAGGTGGGAGGCATGTCCCTAGGCATAGAGAGAAGATGAAAGGCATGAGTCTAGTACTGAGAGTAGGGACTTTGAATGTTAGAACTATGACAAGAAAAGGTAGAGAACTGGCTGACATGATGCAGAGGAGGAAGGTCGACATACTGTGTGTTCAGGAGACCAGGGGGTAGCAAGACTAGAAGCTCAGGAGCAGGATTTAAGCTGTTTTATCATGGTGTGGATGGGAAGAGAAATGGAGTAGGAGCCATCTTGAAGGAGGGGTTTGTTAGGAATATTCTAGAAGTGAAAAGTGTAAGACAAAGTGATGAGTCTCAAGTTAGAAATTGAAGGCGTGATGGTCAATGTTGGTAGTGCTTATGCCCCACAGGCAGGATGTGAGCTAGAAACGAAGGAGAGATTCTGGAGTGAGTTTGATGAAGTGATGCAGAGTACCCCCCCAGAGATGAAAGTGTGGTCATTGGTGCAGACTTCAATGGACATGTTGGTGTCAGAGGGGACGAGGAAATGATGGGCAAGTTTGGTATCCACTAAGGGAACACAGAAGGACAGATGTTGGTCGATTTTGCACAAAAGATGGAAATGGCTGTGGTGAATACTTTCTTCCAGAAGAGACAGGAGCATAGGGTGACTTATAAAAGTGGAGGTAGGGGAACACAGGTAGACGACATCTTGTGCAGGCAATGTAATTTAAAGGAAGTCAGTCACTGCAAAGTAGTAGTGGGTGAGAGTGTTGCCAAACAGCATAGGATGGTGGTGTGCAGGATGATGCTGAATGTGAGGAAGGGAAAGAAGGCAAAGGCAGAGCAGAAGACAAAATAGTGGAAGCTGAAAAAGGAAGAGTGTCATGTTTTCTTCAAGGAGGAGCTGAAACAGGCTTTGGGTGGCCAGGAAGTGTTTCCAGATGACTGGACAACTAAAGCTAATGTGGTCAGGAAGACAGGTAGGAGAGTACTTGTTGCATCATCTGGAAGGAGAGGAGATAAGGAGACTTGGTGGCAGAATGAGGAAGTGCAGGAGTGTGTACAAAGGAAGAGGTTAGCTAAGAAGTGGGACAGTGAGAGGATTGAAGAGAGTAAACAGAAGTACAGGAAAACTCAGCATAAAACGGAGGTAGCGGTGTCAAAAGCCAAACAGAGGGTGTATGATGACTTGTATTCTAGGTTGGACAGTAAAGAGGGAGAAAATGATTTATACAGGCTGGAATAGCAGAGAATCAGATATGGGAAGGACGTGTTCGGTTAGAGTGATTAAGGAAAGAGAGGTAAAATTATCGACTGATGACAGAAGCGTGCTGGGAAGATGGAAAGAGTACTTTGAAGAGCTGATGAATGAGGAGAATGAGAGAGCAAAAAGAGTAGAAGAGGTGACCGTTGAGGACCAGGAAGTAGCAACGATTAATAAGGGTGAAGTGAGGAGGGCATTGAAAAGGACAAAGAGTGGAAAGGCAGTTGATCCTGATGACATATCGGTAGAGGTATGGAAGTGTCTATGAGAGGAAGCAGTAGATTTTCTGACAAGAACATTCAACAAGGTCTTAGAGAGTGAGAGGATGCCAGAGGAATGGAGGAGCAGTGTGCTGGTGCCCATTTTGAAGAACAAAGGAGACATGCAGAGTTATGGCAACTACAGAGGGATAAAGTTAATGAGCCATACGATGAAGTTATGGCAAAGAATAGTGGAAGCTAGACTAAGGGCAGAGGTCATCATTTGTGAAAAACAGTTTGGTTTCATATCAAGAAAGTGCACAAAGGATGCAGTGTTTGCCTTGAGGATGTTAATAGAGAAGGTCAGAGGGAGCTACGTTGTGCCTTTGTGGCTGTGGAGAAAGCATATGACACAGTGCCAACAGATGAACTGTGGTATTGCATGAGGAAGTCTGGAGTGGAAAAGAAATATGTTAGAATAGTGCAGGACATGTTTGAGAGATGTAAGATAGTGAGGTGTGCTGTCAGTTTGACAGAACAGTTCAAGCTGGAGGTGGGTGACCCAGAGGTGGAGCTGACCCATCAAGGGTCAGCGCTGAGCCATTTTTTGTTTGCTATGGTGATGGAAAGGCTGACAGACAAGGTTAAAAAATATTCCCCATAGACTATGATGTTTGCAGATGACATTGTGATCTTTAATGAGAGCAGAGAACAAGTGCAAGAAAATCTAGAGAGGTGAAGGTATGCCCTGGAAAGGAGAGGAATGATGTTTAGCCTCAGGAAAAGAGAATACATGTGTGTGAACAAGGACACAAGAGGAACGGTGAGGTTAAAGAGAGCAGAGATAAAAAAGTACGAAGGCTCAACAATCCAGAGCATGGAGAGTGTAGGAAAAGAGTTGAAGAAGCCTCGGCAGGCAGGTTGGAATGGTTGGAGAAAAGTGTCCGGTGTGATGTGTGATAGGAGGGTATCGGCAAGAATGAAAGGAAAAGTGTACAAGACGGTGTTGAGGGTAGCAACGTTGTATGGTTCAGAAACAGTGGCCCTGGGGAAAAGATAGGAGGCAGAGCTGGAGGTAGCAGAGATGAAAATGTTGAGGTTCTCTTTGGGAGTAACGAGGATGAATAGGATCAGAAATGAGTACATCAGAGGGACAACACATGTAAGAGGTTTTGGAGACAAAGTTAGAGAGGCTCGATTGAGATGGCTTGGACATGTACAGAGGAGGGATTGTGAGTATATTGGTAGTAGGATGCTGAGGTTTGAACTACCAGGCAGAAGGCCTAGAGGAAGACCTCTTCTGAAACAAAATATTCATATAAAAGTATATATATATATATATATATATATATATATATATATATATATATATATATATATATATACAGACGCTCCCCTACTTACGTTCATCCATTTTAGTTTTTTTTTCTGATTTTACACTTACGCCCCCCCCCAAAAAAAGGCAAATTTTGAGTTTAGACGTATCTCCGTAGTACGCTGACCTACTGGTATTGATGCAATGACGCTGCGTCCATTGTTTACAAAAGACAGACTGAGTGCCCCTCCTTCCTAGTTCTGTTATATGTGCGTGTATATATATATATATATATATATATATATATATATATATATATATATATATATATATATATTTATACAGTTATATAGCGTGTTACCCTTGTGTTAAGACGTCATCTCTGTGATCTGAGTTTACACTGTTTTGTGGACTTTTGTCATCCTAAGCAAATATGGTTGGTCAGAAGCATAATCCTACTAGCATGGGGCAAGTCTCACACACAGAGATGAATTAACCATCTGCTCGGATCGGCGCGATCTACCATGCATACCCAGTTCAAGCAAAGAGAGTTGTAAAATGAATAAAATCCGAATTCAGGAAAGAGCTCTCCTCTCTGCTGGCTCCACATCAGTGCAGGCTGTGTTCTAAACGAGTTCAATGGCACCCTTGTGCACTTGAAAGACCGGAAGTCCAAATAACCCACAGCAAGTACACTACTTTCGCAAATACACTACTTTCGGTATTGAACGCTTCACCTATTGTAAGCTTGATTGGCTGTTTTAAGCTTAATGTAAAGTGATTCAGTATAAATAAATGACTTATTTGAAATTAATGTTGATATTATTTTACAATGTTAAGTTTATAATAATTGATTTAGGGTTGTTTTATGAGATACAGTAACGGTATTTATGGATGTATAGTGACGTAAGAGCGTCATACGTCACATGTCATACATCAATGTAACAACTTACGTTCACTTTCAACTTGCGTTGGAGGGGTGGCGGGGTGGCATAGTGGTTAGCATGTCCGCCTCACAGCAAGAAGTCCTGGGCATTTCTGTGTGGAGTTTGCATGTTCTCCCCGTGCTTGTGTGGGTTTCCTCTGGGTGCTCCGGTTTCCTCCCACAATCCAAAGACATGCATAGTAGGTTAATTGGCTGTTCTAAATTGCCCGTAGGTTTGCATTGTGCAGAAGGCAATGGCAAACCACTGCACTAATCTTGCCAAGAAAGCCTCCATGAAGATCATAACCAGGGCGTTATCCTTCATGGTGGGTTGCCAATGGCCGTCCTATGACTCAGGCACTAGATAGATAGATAGATATGTATAAGCTTTAATTAGCACTAAATGGATTATTGTGTAACGATAATTTTTGAAACTTGGTTGGACACTTTCATCCCACACTCCATGATTGAGCTAGTGGGTCATACTTCCTTCAGAGCGGACAGAGCCCGCATGTCCTGAAAGAAAAATGGAAGATGCTTGTGTGTTCACAGCAACAACAGCTGGTGCTCCAACTCCATAATTAAATATATTTACTGCTGTCCTGATATAGCGTATCTGATGGTACAGTGTAGACCTTTTTATCTGCTGAGAGAGCTCACATCTGTAGTTATAATGGCATTTTAAGTGCAGCCCCAAGCCAATGTTAAACTAGCCATGGGGCTACTACAACACCCCATTAACCAACAGTTAACAGCGCAGGCAGACTATGTTATAATTGTGGCAGGAGACGTTAACCATGCAAACCTCAAGTCTATCCTGCCTGGATTCTACATAAATGTAAGTTTTCCGACAAGGGGGAAAAAAAAAAAAACGCACTGGACCAGCATATCGCAAATGCCTATAAACCCCTCATCTGCCACATCTCGTGCTCTCAGACCACCTCTCTCTCTGTCTCTGATTCCAACATATAAACCTAAAATCTGGAGTCAAAGACCAGCAAGTAAAACAGTCCAAGTGCTGACTGGGCAAGTCACTGCACCATGACAGGATTGCTTTGACTATACTGACTGGGAAATATTTGCAGAAGAGACAGTCCTGGAGGGTCAAGCATCAACGGTGCTCTCCTACTTTAACTACTTCACAGAGAATGTGACCACAATAAGGATTGTTAAAGGGTTCCCGAACCAGAAACCATGGTTTAGCGGTGAGGTGCAAGCCCTACTTTCAACACAAGATGATACCTTCAAGTGAAGAGACAAGCAGATTAACAAAGAGGCATACCAGACCCTATGAAAAGGTATCATAAAAGCTAAGTGCAAGTATAAACAACTCATCGAGGAGTATTTTCATGAAAACAACACCAGGACTATGTGGAAGGGGATCAAGACACTCACTGGCTTCAGGTACACGCACATATCAGCAGTCTCCTCGGACACCACGTTACAGGACCCCCTGAATCAGTTCTTTGCTCGCCTCGATCAACACAACAGAGAGGTGCACACATGCCTCGCTGTTCCAGAGAACAATGGCAACCACAGTCAGCTGCAGCAGTACCAGATCAGAGCCACCCAGTGCAGAGTCAACACAAGGAAAGCTACTGGTCCAGATGGAGTAAGAGGAAGAGTACATAAAGCATGTGCAGGTCAACTAGTAGGGTATTCACCATCATTTAAACCTCTTGCTTCTGCAATGTATGGGTTCTACCTATCTCAAAACTGCAACCATCTTTCCAGAGACTAAGAAGAGCAAGCAAGCTGCCTAAATGACTTCCGCACAGTTGCCCTAGCTCTCATCATCGCCAAATGTTTTGAGAGGCTTGTCTTCTCTCACATTAAGGCAGCTATCCCTGCTGATCTCAATATTCATCAGTTTGCATACAGAGCAAACAGGTCAACAGAGGATGGCATCAATACAGCACTCCACACTGCTCTCACACACCTGAACAGCAGCAACTCCTATGTGAGGATGCTGTTTGTAGACTTCAGCTCTACATTTGACACACCAAAACCACATAAACTGGTTCAGAAGTTGGGCTTTCTGGACCTAGGGAGTGCACTGTGCACCTGAACAGTGGATTTTCTCAACAACAGACCTCAGTACATCAGGATAGA
Source organism: Plotosus lineatus (assembly GCA_024760905.1). NCBI lineage: Eukaryota > Metazoa > Chordata > Actinopteri > Siluriformes > Plotosidae > Plotosus > Plotosus lineatus. The sequence goes on along the minus strand of CM045729.1, from coordinate 42,187,983 downwards.
ACATGTGTTTTTCTACTCTCATCCTGAACACTGAAACATCACAGGGGTGTGTTTTCAGCCCCCTCATCTTCTCCTTCTTTACACATGACTATTCCTCCAGTCATGCCAGCAATACCATTGTCAAATTCTCAGACAACACTATGTCATTGTTTTGATTACACATAATGACAAGTCAATCTACAGGCAGAAGGTCCAGTGTATGTGGCAATGTTGTGACAAAAACAATCTGGAACTTAACACATTCAAAACCAAGGAGATGATGGTGGACTTCAATAAACAAACTGAGCACTCTGCCCATTGCAATGATGGAGAGGAGGTAGGGAGGTTGGAATGCCTCAAGTTTCTTAACCCAGCCTGACACTAGTATGCATTTTAAATCTTCAATGGCACTCATTCATGCGGTACCATGCGGAATGATTTTGTGTTTATTTCACCTGTCAGTCAAACAGTTTGTGCCAGAGAGGAATAAGATTTGCTCATAGCGTGCTCATCGTACCATTGAGGATGTTCCGTGACATTCCACTTGATTCCTCACCATTGAGGTATTTTTGCGAATTGTTTGTGGTGGGGTGCTCCATGTTCCTCAACGTCACTCAATGGCCAAACAAGTTTGCTGCACATCACACTAAAAAGGTGACCGCGCTTCCATTTATGACACTCCTTGTCACGCGTCACAAGTGTGTGTGTGTGTGTGTGTGTGTGTGTGTGTGTGTGTGTGTGTATATATATATATATATATATATATATATATATATATATATATAGAGAGAGAGAGAGAGAGAGAGAGGATTTTATGAGTAGATCCTTCCGTAGGAGAGTGCTCAATACTTTTTGGTAGAGCAAATAAACAAAAATAAAAGGACAGGACAAAGACTTTCTATTGAAACTCCATTTATCACTACAGATCTGTTTCGAGGGGTGGTGAAACCATCCTCTCTCTTCAGGTGATTATAGAAGAATTCTATATAGGATATATATATATAGGATACTTCTATAATCACCTGAAGAGAGAGGATGGTTTCACCACCCCTCGAAACAGATCTGTAGTGATAAATGGAGTTTCAATAGAAAGTCTTTGTCCTGTCCTTTTATTTTTGTTTTGTGTATATATATATATATATATATATATATATATATATATATATATATATTGGGTAGCTGGATTCATCCACCATTCATTCTTGTAGTTGTCAAGATGATGAACTCTAGAAATGCCAAGAAACTGGCATTAAATCAACAAAGTGTCTTTCTTGCAGGTGCTGCTGCATTACTACTAATTGAAAACTATGACATTGATATATGTAAGCAGCTAGAATCCACACCTGATACTTTCCTCCTCTCCCTGGCATTCTGAATATATAAATGTCATGCAACTGAACACCCTTCCCTTTAAGATACAGGGCAAGTCAATGTGGACATTGCTGATTGGTTAACCGTTTGTGTGTGGTGTTGCGGAATACAGTGGTTTGAGTGCTCATCCAAACTTAAAGGTGAGTAGACTATGATTACCTTTGAGGAAGCAGTGAGAAACACAGTTCTGTCCACAACTCACTCCCTGGTCCGCCAACAGTTAATGTTGGACAATGTGTAGCAGTCAATTAACACCATGGAGGACACAAGAGCACCATTGAGGATACAGGTGCAACGTTGCATGGCATTGATTACCATATAACGTGTGTGACGTGGTGAGCATTTACACGTGCCCTCACTGTTTCCTCAGTTTTCTTATAGTTCGCGGAATGGTAGCCAAAAGAGTGTGTGACAAAATTAATGAACATGTTTCATTTTTTGGGTTGGCAATGCCCCTCAATGGCACTCATCTCGCTCATAATTTCCGCATTGTTCCTGTGATGGCGCTCACAATTCTCGCGAAGGTACTCACTTTGGCGTACCGTGGCGTACCATGAATGCATACTAGTGTCAGGCTGGCTTTAAGTCCACATCTCTGTTGACCACGGACATCTCCCATCAGGACAGGAAAGCACAACAAAGAATGTAATTCCTCAGAAAGCTCCAGCAAGGCTGGCTATCCTGACCCCTACTGACAAACTTTTTTCTGCTCTACTATAGAGAGATTCCTTACCTACTGCTGTACAGTGTGTTTTAGAAGCTGTACTGCAGAGAACAGGAAGGCCTTGTGGCGGGTGGTAAGGATGGTAGAGCGGTTAATTGGAATTACATTACCCTCCCTCAGTGATATTTACATTGACAGACCTCAGAGGAGAGCCAGTGGAATTATCAAGAACCCCACATATCCTGGATATCCCTTTTCTCCCCACGCCTCACCGGAATAAGGTACAGGACACTATAAAACAAAAACTACCAAACTCAAGAACAGCTTTTACGTATAAGCTGTTAAAAGTGTAACCCCACCACTATCGCACAGACCAACTGAATAAAAATCATTCAGACCATCTTACTGGACAGGGCAATACTATGTAAGTGCAATTTATGTTTAAGTTTCAAGTGCAATACTCATGTTTAGTGGTGTCAAACATCCTAACATTTTAGCACCCTGCACCTTATAATTAAAAGTTTAACCTTTTACCTCTTGTTTATCCTGCACCTTTGATATCATTCACCCTTTTGTGTTTGTTTGAATATGTGAATATATGCAGAGTGTTTAAATGTGTGAATATGGTAATAGATATTTCAGTGTATAGAGCATGTATGTATATGTGTCCATATGTTTACATATAGGTGTGTGTATATAAGTGCATGTAGGTATATGCACGTATATAACTAAATACATTTAATGCAGCCATGAGGCGGGGGGGGCACTAACCAGTGATGGAAATTGGAGGACTGTTGGTCGAAGCCGTCGAAGAAGGAGACTCGGGAGGCGTGTCCGTAGGCAAAGAGAGAAGAGGAAAGGCATGAGTATAGGACTGAGAGTAGGGACTTTGAATGTTGGAACTATGAAAAGAAAAGATAGAGAGCTGGCTGACATGATGCAGAGGAGGAAGGTGGACATACTGTGTGTTCAGGAGACCAGGTGGAAAGGTAGCAAAGCTAAAAGCTTAGGAGCAAGGTTGAAGCTGTTTTATCATGATGTGGATGGGAAGAGAAATGGAGTAGGAGTCATCCTGAAGGAGGGGTTTGTCAGGAATGTTCTAGAAGTGAAAAGAGTGTCAGACAGAGTGATGAGTCTCAAGTTAGAAATTGAAGGTGTGATGCTCAATGTTAGTGCTCATGCCACACAGGCAGGATGTGAGCTAGAAGAGAAGGAGAGATTCTGGAGTGAGTTAGATGAAGTGATGCAGAGTACCCCCAGAGGTGAAAGACTGGTCATTGGTGCAGACGTCAATGGACATGTTGGTGCAGGCAACAGAGGGGACGAGGAAGTGATGGGCAGGTTTGGTATCCAGGACAGGAACACAGAAGGACAGATGTTGATCGATTTTGCAAAAAGGATGGAAATGGCTGTGGTGAATACTTTCTTCCAGAAGAAACAGGAGCATATGGTGACTTATTAGAGTGGAGGTAGGAACACACAGGTAGACTACATCTTGTGTAGGCGATGTAATTTGAAGGAAGTCAGTGACTACAAAGTAGTAGTGGGTGAGAGTGTTGCCAAACAGCATAGGATGGTGATATGCAGGATGATGCTGATGGTGAGGAAGGTGAAGAAGGCAAAGGCAGAGCAGAAGACCAAGTGGTAGAAGTTGAAAAAGGAAGAGTGTCGTGTTTTCTTCAAAGAGGAGCTGAAACAGGCTTTGGGTGGCCAGGAAGTGCTTCCAGATGACTGGACAACGACAGCCAATGTGATCAGGGACACAGGTAGGAGAGTACTTGGTGTGTCCTCTGGAAGGAAAGTAGATAAGGAGACTTGGTGGTGGAATGAGGAAGTGCAGGAGTGGATACAAAGGAAGAGGTTAGCTAAGAAGAAGTGGGATATTGAGAGGGCTGAAGAGAGTAAACAGGAGTACAGGGAGACACAGCGTAAGGCGAAAGTAGCAGTGGCTAAGGCCAAACAAAGGGCGTCTGATGACTTGTATGATAGGTTGGACAGTGAGGGAGAAAATGATCTATACACGTTGGCACAGCAGAGAAATAGAGATGGGAAAGACGTGCAGCAAGTTAGAGTGATAAAGGACAGAGAGGGAAATGTATTGACTGATGACAGAAGTGTGCATGGAAGATGGAAAGAGTACTTTGAAGAGCTGATGAATGAGGAAAATGAGAGAGAAAAAAGAGAGTAGAAGAGGTGACCATTGAGGAGCAAGATTTAGCAAAGATTAGTAAGAGTGAAGTGAGAAGGGCATTGAAGAGGATGAAGAATGGAAAGGCAGTTGGTCCTGATGATATACCAGTGGAGGTATGGAAGTGTCTAGGAGAGGTAGCAGTAGATTTTCCGATAAGAACATTCAACAAGGTCCGAGAGAGTGAGCAGATGTCGGAGGAGTGGAGGAAAAGTGTGCTGGTGCCCATTTTTAAGAACAAGGAAGACGTGCAGAGTTGCGGCAACTACAGAGGGATAAAATTGATGAGCCATACGATGAAGTTATGGGGAAGAATAGTGGAAGCTAGACTAAGGGCAGAGGTCAGCATTTGTGAACAACAGTTTGATTTCATGCCAAGGAAGAGCACCACAGATGCAATGTTTGCTTTGAGGATGTTAATAGAGAAGTACAGAGAGGGTCAGAGGGAACTGCATTTGTGCCTTTGTGGATCTGGAAAAAGCATATGACAGGGTGCCAAGTGAAGAACTGTGGTATTGCATGAGGAAGTCTGGAGTGGCAGAGAAGTATGTTAGAGTGGTGCAGGTGTGCTGTCGGCGTGACCGACGAATTCAAGGTGGAGGTGGGACTGCATCAAGGGTCAGCTCTGAGCCCCTTCTTGTTTGCTATGGTGATGGACAGGCTGACAGATGACGTTAGGCAATAATCCCCATGGAGTATGATGTTTGCAGATGACATTATGATCTGTAGTGAAAATCTAGAGAGGTGGAGGTATGCCCTGGAAAGGAGGGGAATGAAGGTTAGCCTCAGAAAATCAAGAATACATGTGTATGAATGAGAAGGACCCAGGAGGAGCGGTGATGTTACAGGGAGCAGAGATAGTGAACGTGGAGGATTTTAAGTACTTAGGCTCAACAATCCAGAGCAATGGAGAGTGTGGAAAAGAGGTGAAGAAGCGTGTGCAGGCAGGCTGGAATGGTTGGAGAAAAATGTCCGGTGTGATGTGCGATAGAAGAGTGTCAGCAAGAATGAAAGGAAAAGTGTACAAGACGGTGGTGAGGCCAGCGATGTTGTATGGCTTAGAAACAGTGGCACTGAGGCAGAGCTGGAGGTAGCAGAGATGAAAATGCTGAGGTTCTCTCTGGGAGTAACGAGGATGGATATGATCAAAAATGAATACATAAGAGGGACAGCCCATGTAAGATGTTTTGGAGACAAAGTCAGAGAGGCTAGATTGAGATGGTTTGGACATGTACAGAGGAGGGATAGTGAGTATATTGGCAGTAGTATGCTGAGGTTGGAACTACCAGGCAGAAGGCCTAGAGGAAGACCAAAAGAAGAGATTTATAGATGTGGTGAGGGAAGACATGAAGGTCGTTCGGAGTCAGAGAAGAAGATGCAGAGGACAGGGTGAGATGGAGGTTGATGATTTGCTGTGGTGACCCCTGAAGGGAACAGCCGAAAGGAAAAGAAGATAACTGAATATATTTACTTTGTTGTCTTTTGTGCATTATTTTCATAATTGCTGCTAAACTGATTTTCATTGTTCATGCAACAGTTGACAAAAAAGATCTCTTCATGTTTATGTTATATTTATAGGTCAAGAAATGTGTGATAACATGAATAGCTATGTAAGGTGTATATAAGATATGTATGTATATGTATCTACATGTGTATATATCGGTATCTGTATGTAGGTATGTGTATGCAGCTAAACAAAGAACTGCTGAGTTGGTTTTCCTTGCTCATGCAACATTTGACCATAAAGACATTTTAATGTCCTCATGATTTTTAAATAGTTAGGGCAGTGGTGGCCTGATGGTAAAAGGTGCTGGATTACTGATCTTAAGTTTGGGGGATCAAGTCGCACTCTCCACAAAGTTATCACTGTCCTCCCAGTGCAGCTAACTGGGTTATCAAAGGCCAGCCATGTCTCTTACTGTCTACGGTGTGAGGCATGAAAAAGAACCATTGCTGACTTTCGTCAAGAGGAGGTTGCATAGCCATCAGCGTGTTTTCTTAGCCTTGCTAAGGGTTGTGTCTAGAAGGGCTTCTGACTTAATAATCTATGACAAGTCAAATGTGCGAATCATTAATATGACTTCCATGAAGATGGAGGCAGATGATTTGCTTTGGCGACCCCTAAGGGAACAGCCAAAAGGAAAATAATAATAAGAAGAATGATTTTTAAATAGCTACAGCAGCCTTTGAAGATGAAGCACTGGAGAAAAAGATTTCTGATACACCTAGTAATGGAAATGGTCAAATTCGCTCATCCTGTTTTTCCCCCTCTTTCCTGTATCAAACTAAAATCTGGTGCCAATAGGTTAGCGCTGTGCAATAAGATGGTATATCCTATGAGGTGATAGAAAATTCTTTTACTTCATAGTATACCCCATTGTTATTTTATGGTGTTGCAAATCACAGGATATTTTTCTGACATTTGGCGAGTTTATTTGAGATGCCACTGTTGTGAATAAGGGGCTAGGTGCTATGCTAGATGTTGCCAATCTGCCCACGGTGTCTACTGCTTCAGCTTCCCCCACAAGCCTGACAGAAAGGCGCTATAGATAATTGTTACAGCCTTATCAGCATGGGACGAGTTAGCTGAAAATAGCGCACACACACACACACACACACACAGAGACCTTAAAGCCTTAAGCTACTTACTGAAGTATTTTCTTTTTCTTTTTTTTAGTTATTCTATTATGTATTCCATGTCATCAGGTTTGAAATTATTTCACTGAGCCAAACTACTGCCAATAGTTGTGCTCTAAAAGCTAAAATCTGCCAAATTCTTTTGCTGTTTTTTCCCAGTATTCCTAGGAACATTATTTTTGTTTAATTGAAACTGTTGTTTCTTCTGGTCCAGTGCTGCTGAAGCTGTCCGTTTTCCTCTTCTCTTACTGGAATACCAGGCCATAACTTCACACAAGTGTTAAACTATGTTCTGTCAAAATCAACACCATGAGAGGAGAGGGTGAGTAAAAACCCAAAATAAGCAGCACTTCAGCATATTTGCCTTATTTCTAACAAACAGAGCTAAAGATAGATTTTTGCCATAACCAAAATATGGCAGCTGCAGCATTTGTCACTGAAAACGTGGTTTCACTAATCAATGGTGTGTAGCTCTTGTGGAGGATTGCCAGGTCTAAACTCATATGAAAAGCATTGACTTTCCTGGCTTATTTATATTTTCCTGACACAATAACCTCGGGCCTGGTTTATCCCACTGTGCCCGGTCGTTTGTTAAGACATGCAATGTTGTGCACAGGAGGTTGTTCAGAAAAATTTCCTCTTACTTGAATATAGCATGAAAACCTTTATTAATAGGTAAGAAAGTAGAAAGGAAAAAAAATATTTTAAAAGTCTTGAGGAGCATAGTGGTACTGCGATTTCACAGCTCCAGGGTCACTGATTCAATTAAATTCAGTTGAAGTACTTCAAAATAATTCATGACCGGAATACTCTCCCGGGGTCTGTTCCCGGTTGGACATGCCCGAAACACCACACCAGGGAGGCGTCCAGGAGGCATTCTGACCAGATGCCCGAGCCACCTCAACTGGCCCCTCTCAATGCGGAGGAGCAGCGGATCTACTCTGAGCTCTTCACGGATGGTAGAGCTCCTCACCTTATCTCTAAGGGAGAACCCCGCCACCCGGCGAAGGAAGCTCATTTCAACCGCTTGTATCCGTGATCTTGTTCTTTCGGTCATTACCCAAAGCTCGTGACCATAGGTGAGGGTTGGAACGTAGCTGTTCGCCTTGCGGCTCAGCTCCTTCTTCACCACGACGGACCGGTACAGGCACCGCTTAACAGCAGAGGCTGCATCAATCCGTCTGTCGATCTCTCGCTCCATCCTTCCCTCACTCGTGAAGAGACCCTGGGGTCGACCTAGAACACGTTGGAGGGACCATGTCTCTTGGCTTGTCTGGGACCGCCTCGGTGTCCCCCCGGGAGAGTTGGAGGAGGTGGCTGGGGAGAGGGACGTGTGGACCGCTTTGCTTAGGTTGCTTCCCCCACGACCTGACCCCGGACTTTGCGGAAGACAATGATGATGATGATGATGATGATGATGAATACTCTCCCTATGGAATTCCACAATCTCACATGATGGACTCTAAATCCCAAAAAAAAGACCTTTACCTATAGCAGTCACTAAGAGAAATTAGTAATTAAAGTTGTGGGTTTCACTGTAGAATAAATGAATAAGCAGTGGATGAACTATTATTAATGCATCATTTCCATGGAAAGCAAGAGGAGTAAGTGAAGAAAAAGCAAGCCATAAAGTTTTCAGTTTATTCTGCCTAAAATCGCCAATGCATAATTCTAGAACAGGGGTCGGCAACCCAAAGCTCGAGAGCCACATGCGGCTCTTTAACGCCACCCTAGTGGCTCTCTGTAGCTTTTTCAAAAATGTATGAAAAGGGTAAAAAGCTGGGGAGGAGTTTTTGTTTGTTTGTTTGTTTTAATATGGTTTCTGTAGAAGGGCAAGCCTGACAAACATTCTTAAAGTTTTCCAATGTTTTAAAAATTTGTATAAAAAATATTAGGCCTAGATTGCAACATTTCTGTCAATGAAGATTTGCGGCATAGCCTGCGACACACGTTTCAGCGTGATGCTTTGCCAGGCAGGTAGCTTTGTAACCAAACCGGTGAGTGTGTCATGGCCATAGATCCCAAAGGAAAAAATGAGAAAGATAGCTGATGAGAACAGAGGATTCAAGGAAGAGTGGATGGAATAATTTGCTTTCATTGCAAATGCAGAAGGATTGCCTTTCATGTTTGCTAGGTGATGAGAAGCTGTCAAATAACAAAAAGAGTAATTTGGAAAGACATTTCCAAGGAAGGCATGCTAAATTTGCAGCCAGCCACCCAGTTGGGATTGAGAGAAAAAGTGTGATTGCAGTAATGCTAGAGAAATTACAGGAGGGCAAAGATAGATTTAAGAAATGGATTGCATCTCCAAACTCCACTACTACTGCTATATTTATTGGAACCTGAGAGACAATAAAGTGTGGAAAACCATTCACAGATGGTGATTACATGAAGGATTCATTCATTAAAATATCAGAGCACCTATTTTCAGACTTCAAAAACAAAACAGAGATAATACAGAAAATTAAAGACATGCCTCTCTCCACAAATATAGTGAAGGAAAGGAACATTAAAATGAAGGCAACATCAATCAGCAAATCAAGGACATTAATTCAGCACCAACATATTCAATTGCCGATGATGAGTCATGTGATGTGACTGACATTGAACAGACAGCACTGTTGTGCAGGTATGTAAACTATGATGGGCCACTGATTTCTTTATTGAATTTCTATAATTTCATCATGTGAGTACTCTGTTCTACGATATTTGGTGCTTTACGTTTAACTTCCAGCACCAAATATTGTACAACAGAGTTGTCATGTGGTGTCGTTCTCTTCAGGACGCACTGCAGGGAAAGTAAACATTTAATCATGAATGCTCTATGTATTTGTAGCCTACTTAGTCATTTTGTTAGCAGGCTAACAGCTAATATACACTTACAGCCTGTGTTGCCTTCATATAAGGCTTGTATAAGGGTTTTAATTTTATGCGGCTCCAGACAGATTTGCTTTTTAGTTTTTTTTAATCCAATACTGTATGGCTCTTTGAACATTTTTGGTTGCCAACCCAGTTCTAGAATCTAACAGCAGGCTTGTGTCCCACTAAACATTGCAGTGATTGCGGAAAAAATCAGCAGGCCTAAACATATTACTGAACCTTGAATACATTGTTTTTGTATATCAGATTCACAATAGCTTATTGATCTCAGAGGAAATGGTGTGCATGCAACATTGACTACCTGAGGTCATTGCTGTTTTGGATCTCATTAAATCCGCTTACAGGCAGGTTTTTTTTTTTCCCATTCTCACATTAAGCCATAGATGATTCTGATCACTTCATGTGATGAAGGAATTCACAGCAGCCAAATATTCAGTTTCCTCACCTCCACTAACACATCCAACTAGAGCAGAATCATCAAAAACCTCTGAAGATGGCAGGTCCCTGTGTAGTAGATGAAATTCGTTCTGTAAAGCAGGGGTTCCCAACCACTAGTCCATGGACAGGTACCGGTCCGCGGCTCAATTGGTACAGGTCCGCAAAAGAAATAATTAATTATTTCCATTTTATTTATTATCTGAGTCTGAACGATCTTTATTTTTGAAAAATTACCAGATTCTCTCGGTTACATGTCAGTCATTTGAGCACTAAAATGTAACACATAAGGGGATGGACATGAACAGAGGTGAGTTGGACATGTTTCAAATAATAGCGGGTATTTTTTTGTTTTTAGAAAAGTTCAAGTTCTACTTCCCAACCAACTTTATTTCAGCTGTTGAAAAAATAACATTCATGGCGTGACTATTCTTCTTCTTAATAATAATAATAACAATAATTTATATAAATTATATTTACAACATAAATAATCTAGAGACAACACCCCTCCCTACCCCCAGTCTGCGATAAAATTGTCAAGCGTTGACCGGTCCACGATGATAAAAAGGTTGGGGACCCTGGTGTAAATTATGAAGAAGGGGGAGAGGATGCTCCCTTGTACAAGCATGTGATTTGACCATCACCAAAATGCGGCAATAATTTATTTATTTTAACAGCAGAAAAATGATTCAGTGACCATAGAGTCGGCTCATTTGATTCAGTTCATGGCGTAAACACGTGAACGTCCCACGCCTAAAACATGCATGCATTCACAACAATTTGAAAAATATAATCGGAAACTAGACAAGAAAACTCTCAAACATACCTCAAAATTAACTACTCAATCGGCAACAGGTACTGGATGTTTCACTGGGTCTTTTCTTTGCACAGAAGTTTCTGGTCGAACGGCAAACCAAGGGTTAAGTCCGTAGGGTTCTGGAATCTTCCGGCAATTAAATAATTTGTTTTCCTTAATTACGTTTTTTTTTTTACATGTTTCTTGCTTTTCGCGTGGCTGTCAAACGCCTTAAAAGCCCTTCCACCATATTCGATAGTGTCGTTACACCACGTACACAATGCATATGTCTACGTACATGTTTCAATATCAGCCAATCAACATCAGCCAATCAGCTGTAACGTTTCAAGAGAGGTCATAACGTCATGGTCTTAAGTAAGGTCATAAGTAAGGTCTGAAGAGAGGTCATTTCATGCTAAACTTGGAACGGAATAAAAGCGGGAAAAGGTTATTTTGACATACTGTATTCGGCTCGTTTTTTTTTAAACTGGGCCAATGAAAAAAATTGGAATTCCGATATTTCGCGGAAGAATCACATGCCGGTGCTCAGGTGTTGCTGACCATTATGTCCAACATGGAGTGCTGTAGGTTGTGGTCTTCTGATCAGGTAGTCCACAATCCAGGACACGAGAGGCATCCACCTGCATCGCTGTCAGGTTCTCAGCCAGGATGGTGGACCTGATGGTGTTGAATGCACGGGGAAAGTTAAAAAAAAAAACATGATTCTTACAGTGCTCGCCAGCTGATCCTGGTGGGTGTAGACACTGATAAGCAGGTCTGTGACCTATGGTGTCTGTGACCAAGTTAACATGGTTCAAATTTTCCTTAAGAATCAATGCTTCTGTTGACTTTCAAGTTCAAACAGACTTCGATATTAGCTATTGTAATATTCTGTTTGCACCCAACTTTCCATGTGTTTTGTGCTTATTGTAGTGCAGCACCTGGGTAAGGCCAAGCTGACAATCAGCTTAAATAATTGCATTGGCAATATGATTTTAAAACCCTTAATAAAAGAAGTCACAGTATTTAAAGTGCTTACATGGGTGCAACTGAGCATGGCTTTTTGCATTTAAAAAAAAAAGTGTTTATCTGAAGGTTAGTTAATGTGCAATATTGTTGATACACATGATATGCTTTATCTTGTTTGCTTTCTTTTCATCACTGCCTCGAATGTTTTATATAGTCTTTAGTACAATGTTAAAGAAATATTATGAATAATAAGCCAGTATAGCATTTACATACCCCTTGTGAAAGGAGCATTTGTAATTTGCAGTGCTATCCATCTAAATAAAAATAAACACACATTCGTTGATATGATATATTTCATAGAAAATTCTCATGCTTCTCTAGATATTATGGATTTATATGTTCATATGCTCCAGGCAGCAGCAACAGTTTGTCTGTAGTAAAAATATGAAAATGTACATTTTACCAGTATAGCACTCTCATTTGCCTGTCCAAACACTACCATAGCCTATACTTTTAGACCATCATCAAAACCTATTTAGGGCACATGCGTAGATATAGGCAATATCCTGTATAACATGTGGGTTTATTTTCCCTTCAATATTTATATATCATAGATTTACTTTACTTTCCGTTGTCAACCATTGGTCTACTTGCATGCCGCAGTGCTGTGTTATTATTCCACAGCAAATTGACCATGTGGTGGCTTCACTACATTGTCCATGTGTAATCCATGTGATGGAATGAGTGTGTGCTCACCACAACTCCCTATCCACATCACATTCATGCATGCCACTGACTCCACTGCCATTAGTTGCCAGCGTCAACTGGATGACACAGGCTAACACTCAAATTTAACTGCTCCTATAAATTAGGTCGTAAGTCAGATACGGAGTCAGAGTCTGCATTTAAAAGACTCGGGTACTGGCCAATTTAGCAAGAAGTGGTGTATACGAAAGCCTTTTTTTATGTTACTCTTTTAAAATAAAATTAAATAAAAAAACATAGTTGCTTCAGAAAATGGAAAATCATTATATTACACTTCACATATTTTATTCATATATGATGGATCCAACCAAGTAAGGCATATATAGAACCCTTCAAAAGGGCATTACTGAAATAGTTAGTTTTATAAAAGTGTATTATTACCATGCTCTAAATCATGAAATCAGTCTATGTTTACCCATGGCTAGATCCAGCTGTTGCTCTTAACCTGTCAGTGTGTTTCTGGTCTCCAGGCAACACAGGCTGCCACCATCTTCATCTGTTTGCTATTCAGCTGCCTCAACAAAAAATGGATGTGGGTGATTCTGCAAGCACAATAACATGATTACATTTGCACCATGCACCACTTAATCTAAGAAATCATGTTTGTGTATCCACAAGATCAATATGATAACAACTTTACAAAACCAACTTCATACATATATAATCAGTGGATACAAACAAGTCACGACTGGTCTTTTCTCATGTCTCAGTATCTCTCTGTGGGTATACGTATTCTAGTCTAAAGTAAAATACCAAGGCAGGAACCTTTATTTAGTTGATAAACCAAAATGCTATAAGGTAAAATGAGTGCAATAAACATATATATTTTTTATATAGATAAAAGGAGATAATTGTATTAAATATGAGATTAACCAAGCTAATAATAGTTCCCTTACTTTATGCCTATACATACACATATACTTCATTCCATAGATTCCATAGATGTAGGCCCTCGATATTCGCAGGGGTTTGGTTCCGGCCCCTCCCGCGAATGAAGATAATCCGCAAGTTCTGTACCCGGAAGTAAAACCCCATGTATCATATTACATGCGCGAAAGAGCAACCGGAAGTAAAATACTATGTATCTATTACATAATCTAATCATTGTCTCTTCTGAAGAAATAAGACTTTCTCCTGAAGAAACGGCAGTTTCCTCTGAAATGCCTGAAGATAATCATCTGAACTGTTGTACCACTGTAGTATTAAAGTCTTTTTCAATTATTATTCCAGTACAGTGCCTAAATTAATGTTTAGAATGTTTAGAAGCCATGGAGCAGCTCAGCCACGCCCCTCACCTGGAGCAGAGAGTTAGAGAACACAGCTGTCAAAATCAAAGTCTCCCAAAACACAGACCATAACAAGAAGAACATTACAGAACATGAAATGTAATAAATTGGATAAACAAAACAAAACGATAAACATGCAACACCACAGTACACAAAATCACACACACACACACACACACACACAAACATTCTAAAAATGAACTAAGGTACTGTAGTGGAATAATGATTGAAAAGTACTTTAATACTGGAGTGCTTTCAGATGGTTATTTCTCTTCAGGCACTTCAGAGGAAACTGTCGTTTCTTCAGGAGAAAGTCTTATTTCTTCAGAAGAGACATCAAACGTCATTACCTTTTCTAGCGCTTAGCCAGAGAAGACACAGTGTTTGAGTGGCATCATACAGCTTAACTGGTAATTAAAACGCACTGAAAAAAAGAGGCTCATTGAAAACTTGTACACGAATGAGGGAAAAGGGGCGTTACATCAACTCAACCAATCAGCAGGAAGGAGGACAGCCATCGGCTGAATTTGAGTGATGGGTCAGTTGGTTGCCAGTCCGTGAATACTCGAACCGTGAGTGCAAAACCGCAAATAGTCAAGGGCCAGTAGGCCGTTGACTATTCCCGGTTTTGCACTTGCGGCTCCGCATATTCACGGACTGCCAAGCAACTGACATCATCTTTATAGAGAGAGAGAGAGAGTGTGTGTGTGTGTGTGTGTGTGTGAAATGAGCATTGGAGAGGAGCGTGGCGAAGTTCTAAACAAACACACTTGATATCTTTATAGCCCTCGATCTCCAACACGTCTCTCTCTCTCTCTCTCTCTCTCTCTCACATAATCTCACACACACACACACACACACACACACACACACACACATACAGACAGACATACATTCCCTCTCTCTCTCTCTCTCTCTGAAAGAAAGCGAGAGAGAGAGTGAGAAAGAGCATGTGTATGTGTCTGTGAAAGAGAGAGAGAGACAAACACACGTGTTGGAGAGGGGTGCGGCGAAGTGCGAAACAAACACAATGAACAACTCATTTGTAAGAGACCATAACATACAGTGAGGTTCAAGTATAAGAACAATAAAGATAAGGATTTTAACCTTTGTGGTGGTGAGCAGTTGGCATACGTAAATGTTGGCAAGGGACAGAGGCAGAGGTTTCGCTTCCATAACAGAGGGACGGAGGAAAGCGGATTCCATTCCATTCGGGTAAATCAGCCAAAGGTGTATCTTTCTCTTGCTACCACTTTGCATGGATGACTTTTCTTCAGGATGTTCCTACTTTTCTTGAAGAAGATTTCTAACATGGCTTTTTTCTGCCTTATTTTCAAAACCTTACAGAAGTGGCTCATGACCGCACAGTTTAAGGTGTTCTCAGGCTTCTGGTAAGGCGCCGATGCACCAGAAAAAGGTAATGACACTGCATGAACAAGTAGAACTGTGTTGATATGATTCAGGAAGGAAAGCGTTTTTGCTGCAGAAATGCTAAGAAGGTGAATGTTGTATGAAGCAAGGTCATCATCAGAATGGAACCTGCCTTTGTATTCTGGATACTTCTAGTTCAGGGGTCAACAACCTTTGCCATTCAAGGAGCCATGTGGACCCATTTTCCACATTAAAGAAAACATTGGGAGCCACAAATACTTTTTTTGACATTTAAAATCCAATAACACTGCATATAACCCCCGCCCCCTTCATGTTAATATAAAACAACAACATGTTGCATTAATTTAAATGACTGCAGAGACAATTAAATTACAATTCTGCTTGCAACAAAAATATTTAGATAAAAAAAAAAAAAAAAAAAAAAAAAAAAAAAAAAAATTGCCCGCCTCCCCGTGACCCTAATTAGGATTAAGTGGTTCAGAGGGAGATGAGGGAGGGAGATGAGGAAGCAAAGAAGTACTGGGAGGTGGGAAGGAGTAAGCTGGAAGAGATGAAGACAGAGCTGATATGGGAACAGCAGAGAAGCGTTGTCAGCACTGCAGAAGAAATACTTGGATTCAAGAAAAGGGAAAATAAAACTATGGATCAGCAATATGACCTGGAAGTTGATAGATGAGAGGAAAGGCATTAAGACGAAGATAGACAGCAAGAGGAGCGAGAACAGCACTGAAACAGCACTGAAAGCCCTCAACAATGGGAAAGCACCAAGAGCAGACCAAATTACAGCAGAGATGCTCAAGCAGATACAGAGCAAACCAGCATGGACGTGAAAAGAATATTTGACCTGATTTGGGAAAAGGAAGCAGTTCCTACAGCATGGACAAAAGGGCTCATTTACAAAATTCCAAAGAAAGGAATGCAGCAACTGGAGAGGGGTTACATTGTTGCCGATGGCCAGCAAGGTGATCAGCAGGATACTGGTCAACAAATTACAAGAAGGTGTTGACTCATTACTTAGGAAAGAACAAGTGGGCTTCAAGAAAGGCAGAGGAACTGTGAAGCAGATATTCATTATCATAAATATTCTGGAACAGCTCAACAAATGGAATGCTACCCTCTACATCCACTTTGTTTTTGATTTTGAGAAGGTCTTCGATTCCATACATAGGGATAGCCTGAGGATCATTATGCACCAGTATGGAATCCCACAAAGATGATACAGATGGTCAGATCTCTTTATGAGGACTTCCAATGCTCGGTCATTGATGACAACGAAACAACAGATTGGTTCCCAGTGATGACCGGAGTGAAACAGGGATGCTACATGTCAGGATTCCTCTTCCTCCTGATCATTGACTGGGTCATGCGAAAAACAACACAAGGTCAAAGAACAGGGATCAGGTGGGGCTTCACCACCTTGTTGGAGAACCTTGATTTGTCAGACAATTTTGCTTTCTTGTCATCTGCCATGAACCATCTACAACAGAAGACAGCAAAGCTGGAAGAAAATGCTGCTAAACTTGGGCTGAAGATGAAGGACATGAAGTGCAAAGTCATGAAAGTCAACAGCAGGAGTGAAGAAAAATTGAAAGTCAGAAATAGAGAAGTAGAGGAGGTGGAGAGTTTTACGTATCTAGGAGCTAATGTGGCCCAGGATGGTGGAAGCTCAGCAGACGTCAGAAAGAGAATGGCCATGGCGAACGCCCAATTCAAACTACTCTTGAGAATCTGGCAAGCCAGAGATATCGGCAGATGTACGAAAATATCACTCTTTAAGAGCCTAGTATTGTCAGTGCTACTGTATGGATGTGAGACCTGGAAGCTTACAAAAGGAGAAGAAGGAAAACTAGACACCTTCCAGAGCAAGTGTCTCAGAAGGATCTTCAAGATCAGATGGCAACAGCACATCTCCAACCAGACAATCCTTGACATGGCAAGGGCAGAGAAGATCAGTGAGGAGGTGAGAAGACAGAGATGGAACTGGATTGGCCATGTCCTGAGAAAGGACCCGTGGGCTGACTATACTGTGGCCCTAGAGTACGCACCAGAAGGGCGAAGGAAGAGAGATCGCCCAAAAACAAATTGCCAAAGAATGGTTGAGATGGAGAGAACCATTGCTGGGTGGACCTCGTGGAATTCAGCATGCCATGCAACTGCAAATTGGCCCCAATGGAGGAGTGATGTCCAAGCCTTAAGAATTAAGGTGAAGGTTAGGCAGGATGGTTTGCTTCCCTTGCTTCAGTACTTCTTTCTGAATACTGTCCTTCCCTGGCGCCTTTCCACAGGCAAGAGAGTCAATGGCTTTGCCGTGTTCAACCAGTGTGAGTGGATTTCAAGCTCATCCATAACTGGTAGGTTGGGCAATGCATTAAGGGCAGTCACCGAGACGGAGGAGTGATGTCCAAGCCTTATGTGCCTCCTAGCACTGAGAGAATTAAGGTTAAGGGTAAGGTTCAGAAAATGACTGAATGTGTTGGAGTCCTTCTTTTATTTTTATAAAGAAAAAGAATAGCTGTCCCACGAAGCGTGGGACGGGCTGCAGCCAGATGTGTTAATGGATTGGTTGCGTACCTCACCATCATGCCCTTCATGGGATCTACTTTTCTTTATTCATTATATTAATACTGTTTTGTCATAGTTTTAATTTCCAAAAATGATAGCCACACAGAAAATATATGAAGACTTATTTTAAGAAGGAGCCTGATCAACATTCTTTTAAATAATATTAATGCTTAATGCTGCACTGACTGACCCATTCTCAGAGTGGAGACTGAACCACATCCAGTCTTTTATTTTGTCACTGGGAGGAGAGTTATTTAATTCGGAGATTGCTGTGTATAAACAAATCTCATCAACCACTCTTACTTCAGCTGTGATTTCCATTCCTGGATTACAAACCCCGGTGGAAGAAAAATCTCTCGCTCACTGCTCTGCTGCTGGCTGATGGTGAAAGCACTCCTTGCCATGAGCACAAGAATTTGGAAATCCACCAACAGCAGATCAAAAACACCGAGACGCCCAATGTAGCTGATTAATATAATAACCACATCAAATAAATATCTGCCCACACCCCGTGACTATTAATTTTCATCTATGTAATTTTAAACCCTAAAAGACCGTTTTTGAAAAGGTACCCACTGGGTACCTGACTGCTGCAGGACTCTGTCTTGGGCAGATTCCGCCATCATTCAGGTGAAAGCTGGTTTAACTACACCTGGAAGCCCGAAGTGCTTCCGATGTGAGTAAATAAGCTGCATTTTCTTTTTGCAGTTGAGCCACGAGTTGCTGACCCCTCAGAAAATGCAATGCAAAGTAAATACTGTATAATGCAATACCTACCCCTAGTGGGCATTTTTGAAAACTACAATGCTGTTTGTTTAATCAAACCGATATACTCTTCTTCTTTTCCTTTTGGCTGTGTCCTTCAGGGGTCACCACAACAAATGATCTGCCCCCATCTCACCCCATCCTCTGCATCTTCTACTCTTACTCCAACGAACTTCATGCCCTACTTCACCACACCCATAAATCTTCTCTTTGGTCTTCCTCTGGGCCTTCTACCTTCTAATTCCAACCTCAGCATCCTACTACCAATATATTCACTATCCCTCCTCTGTACATGTCCAAACCATCTCAATCTAGCCTTTCTGACTTTGTCTCCAAAACATCCTACATGTACTGTCCCTCTGATGTGCTCATTCCTGATACTATCCATCCTCGTTACTCCCAAAGAGAATCTCAACATTTTCATTTCTGCTACCTCCAGCTCTGCCTCCTGTCTTTTCCCCAGGGCCACTGTTTCTAAACCATACAACATCGCTGGCCTCATCACTGTCTTGTACACTTTTCCCTTCATTATTGCCGATACTCTCCTATCACACAGCACACCGGACACTTTTCTCCAACCATTCCAACCTGCCTGCACATGCTTCTTCACCTCTTTTCCACACTCTCCATTGCTTTGGATTGTTGAGCCTAAGTACTTAAAATCTTCTACCTTCTTTATCTCTGCCCCCTGTAACCTCACCGTTCCTCTTGGGTCCTTCTCGTTTACACACAGGTATTCTGTCTTACTGAGGCTAACCTTCATTCCTCTCCTTTCCAGGGCATACCTCCACCTCTCTAGATTTTCCTCTACTTGTTTTCTGCTCTCACGACAGATCACAATGTCATCTGCAAACATTATAGTCCATGGAGATTCTTGTCTAACCTCGTCTGTCAGCCTGTCCATCACCATCGCAAACAAGAAGGGGCTGAGAGCTGACCCTTGATGCAGTCTCACCTGAAACCGATATAATAGTGTGTATATATATATATATATATATATATATATATATATATATATATATATATATGAATAATGCACACTAGTCTTTCTCAAAAAATTAGCAGATTGTGATAAAGTTCATTATTTTCTGTAATGTACTGATAAAAATTAAACTTTCATATATTTTAGATTAATTGCACACCAACTGAAATATTTCAGGTCTTTTATTGTTTGAATACTGATGATTTTGGCATACAGCTCATGAAAACCTAAAATTCCTATTTCAAAAAATTAGCATGTCATGAAAAGGTACTCTAAACGAGCTATTAACCTAATCATCTGAATCAACCAATTAACTCTAAACACCTGCAAAAGATTCCTGAGGCTTTTAAAAACTCCCAGCCTGGTTCATTACTCAAAACCGCAATCATGGGTAAGACTGCCAACCTGACTGCTGTCCAGAAGGCCATCATTGACACCCTCAAGCAAGAGAGTAAGATACAGAAAGAAATCTCTGAGTGAATAGGCTGTTCCCAGAGTGCTGTATCAAGGTATTGATTTTATTTAAGTAAACGCTGCACAACCAGAAGAGGTGACCGGAGCCTGAAAAAGATTATGGAGAAGAGCCAATTCCAGACCTTGGGGGACCTGTGGAAGCAGTGGACTGGGCTACAGGTGCCACATTCCCCAGGTCAAGCCACTTTTGAACCAGAAACAGCGACAGAAGCGCCTGACCTGGACTACAGAGAAGCAGCACTGGACTGTTGCTCAGTGGTCCAAAGTACTTTTTTCGGATGAAAGCAAATTTTGCATGTCATTCGGAAATCAAGATGCCAGAGTCTGGAGGAAGACTGGGGAGAAGGAAATGCCAAAATGCCTGAAGTCCAGTGTCAAGTACCCACAGTCAATGATGGTCTGGGGTGCCATGTCAGCTGCTGGTGTTGGTCCACTGTGTTTTATCAAGGGCAGGGTCAATGAAGCTAGCTATCAGGAGATTTTGGAGCACTTCATGCTTCCATCTGCTGAAAAGTGTTATGGAGATGAAGATTTCATTTTTCAGCATGACCTGGCACCTGCTCACAGTGCCAAAACCACTGCGAAATGGTTGACTGACCATGGTATTACTTTGCTCAATTGGCCTGCCGACTCGCCTGACCTGAACCACAGAGAGAATCTGTTGGATATTGTGAAGAGAAAGTTGAGAGACACCAGACCCAACACTGTGGATGAGCTTAAGGCCGCTCTCAAAGCATCCTGGGCCTCCATAACACCTCAGCAGTGCCACAGGCTGATTGTCTGATTGACTGTGCTGATTCCCGTCCAAGTATTGAGTGCATAACTGAACAGAATTATTTGAAGATTAACTTTTTTTGTATTAAAAACACGTTTTTTTTAATTGGTCGGATGAAATATGCTAATTTTTTGAGATAAGTATTTTTGGTTTTTCTTTACTTTTTTGCCAAAATTATCAATATTAAAACAATAAAAGGCTTGAACTACTTCAGTTGTGTGTAATGAATCTAAAATATATGAAAGTCTAATGTTTATCAGTCCATTACAGAAAATAATGAACTTCATCACAATGTGGTAATTTTTTGAGAAGCACTAATATAGATATATATATATATACGTGTGTGTGTGTGTGTGTGTATATATATATGGTTCAAAAGTGGCTTGACCTGGGGAATGTGGCACCTGTAGCCCAGTCCACTGCTTCCACAGGTCCCCCAAGGTCTGGAATCGGCCTTTCTTCACAATCTTCCTCAGGGTCCGGTCACTTCTTCTGGTTGTGCAGAGTTTTCTGCCACACTTTTTCCTTCCCACAGACGTCCCACTGAGGTGCCTTGATACAGCACTCTGGGAACAGCCTATTCGCTCAGAGATTTCTTTCTGTGTCTTACCCTCTTGCTTGCGGGTGTCAAAGATGGCCTTCTGGACAGCAGTCAGGTTGGCAGTCTTACCCATGATTACGGTTTTGAGTAATGAACCAGGCTGGGAGTTTTTAAAAGCCTCAGGAATCTTTTGCTGGTGTGAGTTAATTTGTTGATTCAGATTAGGTTAATAGCTCGTTTAGAGTACCTGAACATGATATGCTAATTTTTTGAGATAGGAATTTTATGTTTTCATGAGCTGTATGCCCAATCTGTCCACATGTGCTTTGTGGATTTGGAGAAGGCTTTCGACCGTGTCCCTCGAAAGATCTTGTGGGGCGTGCTCCGAGAGTACGGCGTTCCGGATCCGTTGCTACGAGCTATTCGGTCGCTGTATCACCGGAGCCAGAGTTTGGTCCGTATTGGTAACAGCAGCTCGGATTCGTTTCCGGTGGGAGTTGGAGTCCGCCAAGGCTGTCCTTTGTCACCGATTCTGTTCATAATTTTTATGGACAGAATTTCTAGGCGCAGTCGAGGCGATGAGGGGTTCTGGTTCGGTGGCCATCGGATATCATCTCTGCTTTTTGCGGATGATGTTGTCCTTTTGGCTTCATCAAGTCAGGCCCTCCAGCTCTCATTGGAGCGATTCGCAGCTGAGTGCGAAGCAGCCGGGATGAAGATCAGTACCTCCAAGTCCGAGGCCATGGTTCTCAGTCAGACAATGGTGGAATGCACCCTCTGGGTCGGGGATGAGGTCCTGCCCCAAGTGGAGGAGTTTAAGTATCTTGGGGTCTTGTTTACGAGTGAGGGAAGGATGGAGCGAGAGATCGACAGACGGATCGCTGCAGCCTCTGCTGTTAAGCGGTGCCTGTACCGGTCCGTCGTGGTGAAAAAGGAGCTGAGCCGCAAGGCGAAGCTCTCAATTTACCAGTCGATCTACGTTCCAACCCTCACCTATGGTCACGAGCTTTGGGTAATGACCGAAAGAACAAGATCACGGATACAAGCGGCTGAAATGAGCTTTCTTCGCCGGGTGGCGGGGTTCTCCCTTAGAGATAGGGTGAGAAGCTCCGCCATCCAGGGAGAGCTCGGAGTAGATCCGCTGCTCCTCCGCATTGAGAGGGGCCAGTTGAGGTGGCTCGGGCATCTGGTTAGAATGCCCCCCGGACGCCTCCCTGGTGTGGTGTTTCGGGCATGTCCAACCGGGAAGAGACCCCGGGGTCGTCCTAGAACACGCTGGAGGGACTGTGTCTCTCGGCTTGTCTGGGACCGCCTCGGTGTCCCCCCGGGAGAGTTGGAGGAAGTGGCTCGGGAGAGGGATGTCTGGACCTCTTTGCTAAGGTTGCTGCCCCCGCGACCCGACCCCGGACTAAGCGGAAGAAGATGAGATGAGATGAGCTGTATGCCAAAATCATCAGTAATAAAACAATAAAAGACCTGAAATATTTAAGTTGGTGTGCAATGAATCTAAAATATATGAAAGTTTAATTTTTATCAGTACATTACAAAAAATAATGAACTTTATCACAATATGCTAATTTTTTGAGAAGGACTAGTATATATATATATATATATATATAGATATATATATATATATATATATGTGTGTGTGTGTGTGTGTGTGTGTGTGTGTGTGTGTGTGTGTGTTGTATGATGTTTAGATCTTATTATCAATAAATATCACAGTAAAAATGTAAAAGGTTTTGTTAATCATTACTACATTTTACTACATTAATACTGTGTTAATGAGTAAGACTGTCTATAGAATGAGTTTAAGAAACATATATTTTAGCACATGTAATAGATACATAGTATTAAACTTCTGGTCATTCGCGCATGTAATATGATACATGGGTTTTTACTTCCGGGTACAGAACTCGCAGAATGTCTTCATTCGCTGGAAGGGCTGGAACCAAACCCCCATGAATAATGAGGGCCTACTGTATATATATAGTCAGGGGGCAGTGGTGGTCTAGTGGTATAGGGCGCTGGATCGCTGATCCAAAGGTTGGGAGTTCGAGTCCCACTCTCCACAAGGTTGTCACTGTCCACCCCAGTGCGGCTAACTGGGTTATCAAAGGCAGGCCATTTTTCTCACTGTCTATGGTGAGAGGCATGTAAAAGAACCATTGCTGGCATTCGTAAAGAGTAGGCTGCAAAGTCGTCAGCGTGTTTCTGTCCCTTGCTAAAAGGGTTGTGACAGGAAGGGCATCCTACGTAAAAACCTCTGCCAAATCAAACGTGCGAATCAGATGATTCGCTGTGGCGACTCCCGAGTAAAAGGGAAGAAGCCGAAAGGAAGACAGACAGACTGTATATGTATATATATATATATATATATATATATATTAGTCGGCCCTTTACTTACGAAAACCTCTGAATACGAAAAATCCAGGTTACGTAAAACATCTTCCTAAATTTCCGTTCTTGGTATACGAAACAACCTCTTCTTATGAAAAGTGCCAAATGCACCATTCAAACATTCAAACAATGCGTGAGCTGCTCTCTCATGGGCTGTCTCCCAACATCCCACCACGCTGGCCTCCCATTGGCCAGGAGGGAGCTGACTCTCCATAGTACTGCATCCATAAAGCCTCTTTGTCAAATGCGCAAAGGAGAGATGTACTGATGGTTCGTGAGTTTCGAGAGGGTTTTTTTTTTAGTGTTTATTGCAGCTTATTTTTTAAGTTGTTTAATTCAGTAAATGTTTAATAAATGTTGTGTGGTCCAACGAATGTGGGCAAAATGTGGCTCATCCGGACCTCCGATCCCTCAAGCAAACAGGAGAATATTGAGTACTAAACAAATTTTCTTTGCACACTTGCCTGCTTGACAGATCGGAGGTCCAGACCAGCCGCGCCCAGTCTCAAAAGCTCTGGTGTCGGTTGCGGCAGAGTGCGCCACGGAGCACACAAATGTGGCGTGCTCCACCGAGTGTGGGCGGCGGCTTGACCGACACCAGAGCCCCCGAGATGGGTTGCGGCTCATCCGGACATCCGATCCCTCAAGCAAATGAGTGAATGTTGATTAGTAAACAAGTGTTCAAAGCGCACTTGCCTGCTTGACATATCGGAGGTCTGGACAAGCCGCGTTGAGCCCCAAAAGCTCCGGTGTCGGCCGCGACACCACTCACACTATGCAAAGCGCATCACAAATGGTTAATAATGTTTAATATTGTTTGGTTTGGTTAATAAAAAAATTTGTTCATAAAATGTTTAAATGGTTTAATAAAAAAATATTTTACTTCCAACACTTTGTCTTCTGCTCTGCCTTTGCCTTTTTCACCTTTCTCACCATCAGCATCATCCTGCACACCACCATCCTATGCTGTTTGGCAACACTCTTACCCACTACTACTTTGCAGTCACTGACTTCCTTCAAATTTCATCACCTTCACAAGATGTAATCTACTTGTGTGTTCCTACCTCCGCTTTTATAAGTCACCCTATGCTCCTGTCTCTTCTGGAAGAAAGTATTCACCACAGCCATTTCCATCCTTTTCGCAAAATCTATCAACATCTGTCCTTCTGTGTTCCTGTCCTGGATACCAAACCTGCCCATCACTTCCTCGTCCCCTCTGTTGGCTGCACCAACATGTCCATTTTAGTTTGCACCAATGACCACTCTTTCACCTCTGGGGGTACTCTGCACACACATAGTCCAATTTCCACCAGCACTGATGATCGTTGTTGTTAATCTGGGCCTCAACCAATCCGGTATGAAATTCGTTTTGATCATTCGCATGTTTATCTTCGCAAAAGTTTTTAGCCGGATGCCTTTTCTGTCGCAATCCTCTACATTTATCCGGGCTTGGGACCGGCATGAGGATGAACACTGGCTTGTGACCCCTCTAACGGCTGCATTGAAGGTTGAATTCAATTTATATGATTAATTCAAGAGGGAGTATTCTTAAGTTGAACCAACATTTAACTTCTGCAGATTTTTCAAGACTATAACTCTTGTTCCAAGTGAAATGTGGCAAGATTGTTTTCGGATTTTTGTGACATTTAGGGCAATGTTGCTACGACCTCTTTCAGATGCTTTGCCTGATCACTTGGTCATCATGGGGCAATCACACACACACACACACACACACACACACATTTACATTTCACACACACACATCTAGGGGCAGTTTGGAGCAGCCAATGTGCTTTTTTTTTTTTTTTTCTTTTTGGTCTGTGAGAGGAAACAGGAAACCTACACAAAAATATGGAAAATATGCAAATTCCACAGAGAAACACCTGAGCCCTGGATTCAAACCCAGGTGGATGTGCAAATCACTGTGTCACTATTTTATTTATTTATTTATCTATTTTATGTATTGTATTAATCTCATAATGGAAATCATTTTCTTTGCAACTAATCAAAGTGAGCACACACACACACACATTGAGCAGGGAGCTGCCATACACATTGGGGTTGCCCAGAGAGCAGTTTGGGGGCACTTCAGACATTTATGAGAAGGAGGATGCTCACTCCCCCAGCGTCACACTCAGAAATTGAATTATGACTGCTCCAGCAATGACTTTTTATGGCAGTAAATATACAATTCTAAGATTAAAATAATTTAAGTAAATGCCAATGTTACTTAAGTGAGCTGTTATTCTTGAATGGGAGTAGGCGAAGGACAAGCATGCAGCTGGACTGGATCTGATCATGGCCTTTGCAATGGCTTATTGAAGAAGAATGGGTAACCATGGTGAATTCTACTTCAGGGAGTCGCTGTCTCAAACTAGCTGACATTAAAAAAAGAAAAGATGAACTGAACTGCAGAAGAACTAAGATTAGTGTGATATTTCTCCTATAGTAAATTGATGACAGCCACTTGTAGGGTTCCTATAGGGCACTACAAAATAAAACAAGGACCATGATGATATGTCATGGCAGCATGTTTCTCTGTTTGTTTCTCGCTTTCTGTCAACATATAGAACTCTTTGCCAACTGTGTGCGTGCCGTGCATGAGCAAACAACCATTGTGCTAAAGGCTTGTTTTCTCTTTTGTCATAGTAGACATTTTCGAGTGGAGACAATTATTCTGAAATTTCTGTCACAGCATAATGCTTGCCAGCTTTCTCACCAGCATAATGGAATCTTGTGACTATGAGATATACATAATTCCATATTATGTTCTATTGTTTATTTATTTATGTTCCCAATCATAATATTTACAGCAAATTAGATGAATTTTGGGAAATTATATGAGATCAGTTGTCTGTGCACATAGTACCCCTGAACAATCCCTTCATCTGAATTACAGATTAACACATTATATAAAAGTGTTTATTACCGTTCAGATGAGGATGCATGTGTGTGTAAAATGGAGACTTATTGTCCGTAAAACTATTTTGGATCAAAGCAATTTTTGAATAACCAGCTGATTTTGACGCGGAGATCTGTTACAAAAGAACTATATCAATGATAACAGTTATGCCCACATATCATGTAAGTGCAATTAAATACATGCTTTGTCAGAGCTGTTGTTATTTAATATATCCCTCCTCCCCTCCAGAAGACGCTTCAGGAGCCTTCAGACAGAAATCATCAGGTTTAGGAACAACTTCTTCCCAACAGCTGTCTCGTGACTGAACTCAGTTTCCTGCTGAACCTTCCCTCCATCTGCAGTACGTCATAGCAGTACCATTCCTAACATTCATATCATTCATGCACATATACATGCTTCCATTGTTATAGTTTGCTTTTGCCCCACTACTGGGTACACATTCATAGTACACTGTATATCCGTATATATGTCTATTTATACATATAGCGCATCTGTATATTTATTTCATCTTCACCTTCCTCCACTTAATCCAAGGTTGGGTCATAGAGGGCAGAAGAGGTCCAGATGTGTCTCTCCCCAGCCTTTAGCTCTTCCAGGGGGACACTGAGACATTCCCAGAGCAGCCAAGAGACATAATCCCTCCATCTCGAACGAGGTCGAACCTGAAGTTTCTTCTCTGTCTGACATGCCTGAAATACCACACTGGGTAGGTGTTTGGGAGGCATTCTAACCAGATGCCAAAGCCACCTCAACTGGCTCCTCTCAATATGGAGGAAAAACTCAGCCTGGATGGCTGAACTTCTCACCCCATCTTTAAGGGAGAGCCCCGCCATCCGGCAAAGGAAGCTCATTTCAACTGCTTGTATCAGTAATCTTGTTCTTTCGGTCACTAAAAAACTCATTACTGTAGATGAGGATTGGAACATAGATCGACTGGTAAATTGAGAGCTTTGCTTTGTGACTAAACTTCCTCTTCACCACAACGGACTGGTAAAGGCTTCGTTTTACAGCAGAGGCTGCAGCTATCCACCTGTCGATCTCCCGCTCCATCCTTCTCTCATTTATGTACAAAACCCTGAGATATTTGAACTCCTCCACTTGGGGGAGGACCTCATTCCAGATTCAGAGAGTGTGTGCCACCACTTTTTGGCTGAAAACCATGGCCTCGGACTTGGAGGTGCTGATTCTCATCCCGGCCACTTTGCACTCAAATGCAAATAGCTCCAATGAGAGCTGGAGGTCCTTGATTGATGAAGCCAAAAGGACAACATCATCCGCAAAAATCAGAGACAAGATACAATGGCTACCAAAGCAGAACCCCTTGAGCCCTTGGCTGTGCTTAGAAATTCTGTCCATAAGAATTAAGAACAGAATTGGTGACAAAGTACAGCCTTGGTGGACTCCAACTCTCACAGGAAATGAATTCGACCCGTTGTTACCAATGCATACCAAGCTCTGGCTGTGGTTATACACTAACCGAATGGCCCGTAGCAATGGGTCCGGAATGCCATACTCCCAGAGTACGCCTCACAAGACTACTCGAGGGACACATTGAAAGCCCTCTTCACCCATACATCATCGAATTCATATGAAGTTATAGTTATCTTCGACCTCGAAGGACGGAGAACAACAACAACTAAGAAGAATATAAAAAAAACAAACTACAAGATTTTTATAGTTTTCACACCTTTTACTCATGGTGAGTTCTGTGTGTTCCTAGCAGAGGTAAACATTGTGTAGTTAGTGCCGTCTGTTTACAGCCTGCTCCATAAAGGTGTTTTTACACTCATTCAAAGTTTTAATAGAAACTACATGGAAACACAAGAAAAACATGATTTTATTTTATTTTTTTTTTCAATTTTAAAGTGGTAAATTGATAATGTCATCTGCTTGAAATACCTCTAACTCTTACTTCAAGCATTACTCATTTGAGATAATGTTTTTTAGTCTCCTGAGAGCAGACTAATTAGTCCATGTTGTTCCCATATACTATATACTAACTACTTCAGGATACATGTCCACTTCATGCTGAAACTTCCCAGGCTTATGAAGGCCCTAAGGATAAACTAATGGTAGTGTGGTTAATAAATTCTTATGGATTATGAATGTGAATTATGAATATTAAAATGTTACTTTTTAAGATGATATCAGCTATTTCATGAAATAGATTGTGACAGTATGGGAACGTAAATTGGGAAACTGTTTCTGTTGTACACTCAATGTGTTCTTGTTATCTTTTTTTTTTTTTTTATAAAGAGTGATATTTTCTCCTGTTTATGAGCGTGAATGATTTGTGCCACAACAAGCCACTAGTTTCAGCTGCATAAAATCATTGTCTGAAATACGGCCATTACCTTTTGCCCCTAAGAGGGGGAGGTGATCATGATACTTTCATAATAAATATGTCAATTTAATGAAAACCATTTTTTTTACCACTATGTTTAGGTTCTGCAGTCACATCACATAATCTTGGCGTTTGTTTATATTTTTGTATATGTGAATTACAGAGATCCCTTGCTACTACGTGCTTCAATTCATGCAGCTTCAGTGCATCGATTTTTAAAAAAATATTAATTGAATTAAAAATAAGCAAATTAAAGAAGAATGGGGAGAAAGTTAAGAAAAATGGCATAAAACAAGGCCAATTATGCAAAGAATCTCCCCCCCTGGAAAAAAAAAAAAAAAAAAAAAAAACACACAACTCAAAACCCCCCATAAAAAACTACTTACATTTTTGTGAGGTGCACATCTGAGTGTGTGTGCACGCGCATCTCCAATTTCTATTCTATTTACATCATCTACATGATTTGAATGTTTAATTGTTATTATAAGCATTTATAGCATTAAATATATATTTATTGATATTATATAGACATATACATGTGCATGTACAGTAGGCCCTTGACTATTCACGGTTTTGCACTCGCGGTTTGAGTACTCACGGACTGCCGAGCAGCTACCACGTGATTCAAATTCAGCCAATGGCTTTCCTCCTTGATGGAGGGGGGGGGGGGGGGGTGATCCTACTTTGCGGAATTCGGCGGTCGGGGGGGGGGATCTTGGTCCCAATTAACCACGGAAAGTGAGGAATCCCTGTAGTTCCTACTTGCTCTCTCATGAACTACAGGTGAACCATATCATCAGTCATCCAAAACACTTCGAAAATTTGATAAAGAGAAACTCACAGGAAGTATTCACACATGGTTATAATGCCTGATAAATTGATCTGTTCATAGACAATCACCATAAATAAGTTCACTCATGATTTTAACCATATTTAACAATAACTTGCAGAAAAGACATGAGCAAGACCTTTTTATGTTTTCTCAGAAACTCTTGCAATTTAGTTTGTTACTCCTGAACACTTCACAATATCATTCTCTCAGCTATATTCGGAAAATAGATAGTAAAGATTGATGGCACATCATTATTCTTTTACAGTTTTTATCTATCAAGTTTCTATTAATCAAGCATTGTCTTGTTTGAATAACAACACATCAGATGGGAATTAAATTTACAACCACACTGTTATTCCTTTCAGCTGCTCTCAGTGTGCTGTACAGTTCCTATGTGAACCACTTAACCCTACGAGGGTCACAGGAGATTGGACCCTATT
The DNA here is from genome assembly GCA_024760905.1 of Plotosus lineatus. NCBI lineage: Eukaryota > Metazoa > Chordata > Actinopteri > Siluriformes > Plotosidae > Plotosus > Plotosus lineatus. The sequence goes on along the minus strand of CM045729.1, from coordinate 42,157,583 downwards.
GCAGCCAAATCTGAGTAAAGGCAGGGTACACCCTAAATAACTTGCCAGTCCAACGATGGACCAACACACGCAGCCATTAAAATCACATCTAGAGGTTGCCTAGAAGAGTTAATGAGACTAATGTGCATGCCTTTGGACTATGGAAGAAAACAAGAGTACCCTCTTTTATCATGAGGCAACAAAAAATAATTTGTAACCACAAGCTCATGGATTGCTTCACTAAGAGAGATGAGACATTAGTCAACAGAATTTTTTTGACACTACAAGGGTAGCTAAGCAGACTGAAGAAGCATGCCGATTGCACTCTTTTGCATAAACGCTTACATACTTAAATTATTTGTTAGTTTTGCTTTGCTTGACAATTGAGAAAATGGTGTCCTTTTCAATCATAGATCACTGCGGCCTCCGAGGCATAGATTATCATTTTTTTAATTCATATTCACAGTCTCCTGACATTGGCAAGAATATTTTCTGTTGCCACACTCAGAGACAGTTTTGGATGATATTATTGATGTTGTACTGGTACTAACAATTAGGAATTAATAAATCATATACTGCATAGGTCTGAGATCAGCCTTTGTGCTAATGGTGATTAGTTTTTTGCTAAAAGACCCTGACAGATGGTAATAGGCTGAAATAGTCAAGCAAGGCCACATTATATCTGCCAATTCTTCTGTTTTACCCTCAAACATAGAAACCTACTGAAACTTCAAAGAAGTCCTCAAAGACTGTTGGTGTGCTGGCATAATACATGGCACATATGGAAGTCATTTAGGCAGTACTAAAATAGGATGGTCTTTTTGGTTCCTCATGAAAGCAGATCTGTCTCCTCGTGAGACAATGTGTCTTGGGAAAAATTCAAAGATATAGTGACTTAAAAGGAATGTTAAATCTACTGATTCTTCATGTAAACATATGTTTAAGTGTGCAGATATTTGCTTGATTTTAGTTCCATTTATGCATCATTAAGAGGTTTGGTATCACATTTCAATAAGTAAAAAGAAATACATGCATATGGATTAAAAGAGAAATTTATTTTCTGATAAATGTGAAATAATCAATTAGATTCATTGAACTAATATTTTATTGGGATGAACATTATTGACTATATTGCATTCATAAGGTAAAGTAATTTTAACATTTTTTCAACACAGTGACTGATGTCTGACTTAAAAATATGTTTATATTAATAACACTTTATAGTGATTATCATTTTAATTTGTGTTTTCAAAGTATGTTTCCAATGAAGTTCCAAAATAGTCGAACAGCATTGTGCTCACAAAGCATGGAAATAGCACATGTAACATGACTCTAAACCCTTAGAATCAGCATTAATAGACAACAATGTGTTTTGTCACTTTAAATGTAGTTAGCCTTCTTTTTTTCTCATTACTGTGGCTTTTGGGGTTGTCAGTGGTTTATTGTTAATGTAGAGAACTGAAGGCTTGGTGTCATGGTGAGTGCTGCAGGTCTCCCTAATAGGACCTGGGAACAAAGACCATCTGTTGTTAGTTTTCTGCATAAGACTCAGCCTGAAACACATTAAGACATCTTCCTGGCAACAGTATTCTTGCACAACAAGAAACTAAGTAAAGTAAGAAAGAGGGGAGATACTATTTATTCATTTATTTATTTTCTTGCAGAGTAGTGACTGAATTTATACTTTAATGTGTCAGGACTTAAAGGCAATCTGCTTTCATTGTAATGCTCTCAGCAAAACAGTATCACGCCATGTCAAATGAGCATGCAGGATTTCCATTGACTTAGAAAGCACTGGCTATCTTACAAAGACCAGAAACTCTTTTGACATTAAAAAAAATCAATTCATAAGGTTCAGCACATTAGAACGGCATTGAAGAGCAATTACTTGAATTCCAATACACCTCTCATCAGCTTGACCTAGTAGCCATTCTCTTCCCACTGAAGTGTGGTGTGCTCAGTGTTTTCCTTTCTTTACTGTCTCTTCTTACTTTGTCTGTGTGTGTGTGTGTGTGTGTGTGTGTGTGTCAATGAGTGTTACATATATATTCTTTCGTATCACTTCTAAATGCATGATAGTAATCCCTGGATGCCCAAATGTTGAAGCAAACCTTTTGTGACCGCATATGAGCCTCTTTGTAGCAGCAATAAAAGTACTCATTACATGATCATAGTGGTTACTAGGAAACAGCTCTGTGATCCAGGGATGACACAATTATTTTTAAATATATGTCATCTGAAAAATACATTTTAATTACTCCTTGAATTAAATGAAGAATTGCTCTGAGTGGCCTGTCATTGACATCTGCCATTGGGCTTTGCCTGGGAGGGAATTAGTGCTGCACCCTTACACAGTGTTATGTACTGAGACTACAGTAGAAGCCATCCAAATGTCAAGCGCAGCTTGAGATCCTCCCCCATCCAATGCTTCATAGACAGGCACAGTACTTGGCTGATTAGAGAAGGGAAAGCAAGAGAGACAACAAGAGATGGAGAGAAGTATGTGAGCCAGATGTACTTTCAACTGCTGCTCACATCCAGACTGGGTTTCTTGTTATTTGAAGGTCAGCCACATTACACACTGCATCTGCAGATACAAATAAACTCTTCTTTCATGACTGTGCTCCTGTTCAACTGTCACGTTAAGTTAAGGTAGCTTTTGAGCTGAGTAACTGTAGTCTCAATTTTGAGACAGCATGTTATTGCAGCTATTATTGTTAGTACAGCTAACTAATATAACAACACAAAAAGTATAATTTCTCTTTGACCAGGCCCATAGAGTTACATAACACAATGGATAATCCAGCATTTAAAAAAAATATATTTTCTTTCATCACTCACCATATTTGTCATTACTTTCATTAACATGACTATTAGTACAAGGAATCAGAAGTCAAAGAAGCTGGGGATAAATTCAAATAATTAATAATTTAGCCTAATTTTAGAATCTAAGTGTCTACTATCTTTGTCCAGCATCACTGGATGCTGAGTATTTTCTTCAGAACATATATTAACCATAAATGAATAAATAGTTTATTATTGCTATGATTATTATTATTAGTAGTAGTAGTAGTAGTAATGATAATAATAATAAATAATAATAATAATAATAATACAGGTCCTTCTAAAAAAATTAGCATATTGTGATAATGTACTTTTTTCGGATGAAAGCAAATTTTGCATGTCATTCGGAAATCAAGGTGCCAGAGTCTGGCGGAAGACTGGGGAGAAGGAGATGCCAAAATGCCTGAAGTCCAGTGTCAAGTACCCACAGTCAATGATGGTCTGGGGTTTCATATCAGCTGCAGGTGTTTGTCCACTGTGTTTTATCAAGGGCAGAGTCAATGCAGCTAGCTATCAGGAGATTTTGGAGCACTTCATGCTTCAATCTGCTGAAAAGCTTTATGGAGATGAAGATTTAATTTTTCAGCATGACCTGGCACCTGCTCACAGTGCCAAAACCACTGGTAAAATGGTTTACTGACAATGGTATTACTTTGCTCAATTGGCCTGCCAACTCTCCTGACCTGAACCCCATAGAGAATCTGTGGGATATTGTGAAGAGAAAGTTGAGAGACACCAGACCCAACACTGTGGATGAGCTTAAGGCCGCGATCGAAGCATCCTGGGCCTCCGTAACACCTCAGCAGTGCCATAGGCTGATTGCCTCCATGCCACGTCGCATTGAAGCAGTCATTTCTGCAAAAGGATTCCCGACCAAGTATTGAGTGCATAACTGAACATAATTATTTGAAGGTTGACTTTTTTGTATTAAAAACACTTTTTTGTTGGTCAGATGAAATATGCTATTTTTTTGAGATAGGGATTTTTGGTTTTTCTTTACTTTTTTGCCGCAATTATCAATATTAAAACAATAAAAGGCTTGAACACCTTCAGTTGGTGTGTAATGAATCTAAAATATATGAAAGTCTAATGTTTATCAGTACATTACAGAAAATAATGAACTTCATCACAATATGCTAATTTTTTTAGAAGGACCTGTAATATCAAAGCAGTGAATATCAATATATCATTAAATCATTGAGTGCTCTTCATCAAAATTTGACAATACTTTTATAACCGATCTACACTTCGGGAACTAGCTACTCACAGTTTTACTCGGAAACATTTAAAGCGGGGAAAAGTCTATACTAAGCACAGTTCAGAAGACCCCTATGGATAAAAACAATGAAAGGACACAGTTTTCCATATGCAGATGAGGGTCACCGGGCACCCCTGGAGCAGAACTGGGGACAGGTTTGAAGGCTAGCACCTGGTGGTTGAGCTTCTGCCCATGGAGCCCGGCCAAGCCCAACCTGAAAGAAGACATGGGTCCACCCTCCTGACCTATGGGCGGGGCTATAGGGGTCAGATGCACTCTAACATATCAGTTGACGCAGACGACCATAGCGGGTTCAAGTCGTATTTTAATGACGTCATCAGGTCATGTGCACAAGTGTCGTAAATCAGTAGGCTCGTCATAACACATTGCCAATTACAGAACCAGATATCGTAGGATATGCTACATCCTCTTTTCTTACAATAAAAGTCTATTGACCCTATGTGAAGTAAACAGTATGAAACAAATACTAACACAAACAAGTACAAACTGACTAGTCTTGGGAACAGGGAATCTTTTAGAATTTATAAGCTGAAACAAGAGAGCAGCTAGCCTCAGCTGTCACTTTTTAACTTAGAGCTGTAAACTTTAAAGTCTCTGAACATAATGGTTGAATGCTAACTTTAATACTTCAACATTAACACTTAGAGAGCAAGTCTCATGGTTTTTTAACAACACGACCACTTCTTGTTCTTGTTTCCTTGGAACAGTTTGCTAATGGTTTGGTTGTGGCAACTGGACTCTTGGCTGTAGTTAATGGACAGTTTGGTTTCTTTGGTGAAGATGACTGCATAGGAGGTGTTGTTCTGGTTGCCATTGTGGACGGATTATGAGGTAGCACTGGTGTATGGCTACTTGCTGGCTGTGTTGGAAGGTGCTTTAGTGACTGAGGATCCGTTAAACTTGTTGGAGCCCTGGTTGTGCGCCTTGTATGTTGATAGTCGAAGGTGCTTTCTGTTCCTCCTGTATTCCTTACCGTTGTATTCAAACACATACGAATGAGGAGAGCTGTGTCGTTCTACCACTGTTGCTGGCTTCCATGACTTAGTACCTGGGAACGGAGACCTTTGAACCAGGTCTCCTGGAAGTAACACTGGCAAGTCAGCTGATGATTTGTAATCATGATACTCACATTGTTGCCTCTTGTCACTATTCAGACATCGTCGGACTTCACTGTGATCAATGGCAACCGGTTTCAACTGCTCTCTGGATAGGGGTAGTTTGTTGCGGGGTCTGCGGTTGAAGGTAAGGTGGGCTGGAGATAAACCACAACTTTCCAGGGGAGTTGAGCGATAGCCGAGTAGTGCTAAGTGGCGATCACTACATTTAGACCATAGTCTCTTCACTGTTTGTACTGCTCGCTCTGCTTCTCTGTTTGATTGTGGAGAATTTGGGGAGGCAGTTACATGCTTGATACCATAATCAGCTACAAAGTTGGCAAATTCTTGTGCTGAAAACTGTGGACCATTATCGGTTCTCAGTGTCTCTGGTATTCCATGGCGACATAATTGTTGCTTTAGTGTTTCAATAACAGTACCACTAGATGTGTTATTGAGTGCATCCACTTCGATAAACTTGGAATAGTAGTATTCAGCTTACGATATATATATATATATATGCTCATGTTCTCTGTAAAACCAGAGAAACTGATCATTTTGTAGTGGCCTTTTAATTAAATCTGTCCATTTTCATAAATTAAAGATTTTCATGAACTAAGAAAGCAATGGATGGGCCCAATGGATGGAAGAAAGCAATGGTGGCCTGGAGCTTGGGTGCCAGCTTGCTGATCCAAAAGGTCAGAGGGTCAAGTCCCACGATCACTGGATTATCAAAGGCCAGCCATGTCTTTTATTGTCTTTCATGAAAGACATGCAAAAGAATCATTGCTATTGTTCATAAAGAGCAGGCCATTGAGTTGTTTTTGCCATATGATTGCCTGGCAAGCTGTCCAGGATGTACTCTGCTCTTGCTCAGATTTGGCTGAGATTGGCACCACGCTCCCTGTCAGCCCAATTAGGATTAAGCGGTTCAGAAAGTGAATGAATGAGAGCGCAATAGAAAACGGAAGCATTTTAAATTTTGATCTCTGACATTTACACACTACAGACAGTACCAGTCTAGAGATGGACCCTGAAAAACTATTAATAATTACCCTGTGGTATGTTATTTTTGCTTTCTTACTTCTAGATAAATATTCGCAGAGATGCATGCTATTAAAGATTCAGAAATTACTGTCATTGAAACTACTTTGCAGTCAAGTCAAACTGGAAAAGAAATGCAGCAAATGAAAACATTCAGATTTCTTTAAAAATAATAAAATACATATCTAAACTAAAAAGGTCAAAATTGGAACATCCAAAATGTAATGAGGCTCATGTTTAGTTTTTCCACAATATCCCCATCCCACAATCACAGCAATATCTGTAATCTCTACGTCCACTGCCCTGACCACAAGCATATACAGCAGCTGTCCAAAATGAACATACTGTTAAAGATTCCCAAGGAGAAATATATTCTCTGAAAACAAATATTTGGGAAAACAATCTCTTCTTTTTTGCATGTTCTGCTTTGCTTTATTTTTCTTCCAACGTTCTCTCTCTCTCTCTCTCTCTCTGTTGGTTTATGAGCTGGTCCCAATTGGGGTTGGGTTAAGGGGAGATCTGATGTCCACACAATTCTAAACTAAGAAAAAGATTCATGTGAAGGGAAGTGACTCATCCCAGTCCCTGGATTCTTGGCAGTGGATACTAAAGCATGATGTCAGTGTTACATTTCTGAGGGTTACTCAACATTGGCAGTTTTTTTTTTCCTTGGCAATGGAGAGATGCTTAGGTGGAACCTGTTTTTTTTAACTACCTACTGTAAGTTACGCACTGTTAAGTATTCTCAAACCATACAAGCTGGGATATGTCACACTTTACTTTCTCTTTCATAAGTCATGTATTTGTGTTGGGCATTACTTTTGAAGAAGATTGAAAGTAAAAAAGAAAGAAACAATGCATCATTATTTTTGACAAGGTGCAGGTGCTTACTAGAGCAGGAATAAATGCTGAGGTAAAGATCAGATTAAATGCTTGGCTTAACTGTCTCTTAGTGTTTGGTATACCAAACCCGAGATCTGCTGTGCTCATACTGAATACTGGAGAATGCCAACAAAATGCAATCTGCATTCATGCTATTGCCAGAATTAACATGCACTGTGGATGAAGATAAACACTGTTCCAATTATTACAGGAGTGCCAGTAGGTGCTCAGGAGCCTGGTCAAGAGGTCCAGGCCAGTCCTGGCTGCTGAATCCCCAGTGGCTAGAAGCTTACCCGATACCAGCCTCAGCCTTAAAATGATCTCTAGATTTTCCTCATACTATTTATGCAGGTTGCAGGACTGTAGGAGTGACAGGAAGACTAGCAAGCAATAGATCACTCCTCACAGGCCTCCTCACTTGCCTAGCACTAATTTTGGAGACTATTTGGCCAAAATCTTGAGGGTTAATAAAGCCCAGACTAGTGGATGGGACCTGCTATAAAAAAATGACAAGTGCTTTAGAGCAGCATTTCATCAGGAAGTGGTCACGAGAGAGAGAGAGAGAGAGAGAGAGAGAGCGCTCCCCCTTTTTACTGAAATGTTCTTTTGGAGCATAGCATAGCATAAGAAAAACTATTAAAACTATTGCAGATGAATACTGAATTAAATGTTGATGTGCACTTTGTGAAAACAGTTATAAAACTTTAACTTCCTGACCTGTAAGTATAATTTGACAAAATACTTTTTGCAGTGGTCACCTGGTGGTAGGCAACTGGATTACTGATCCCAAGATCAAGTAAGGTTCACGCCCCAGTATCAGTGGGTTGTCACTGCTCTCCTCCCAGTGCAGCAAACTGGGTTATCAAAGGATATGTGAGGTTACCACTGTCTGGGGTGAGAGGCATGAAAAAGAACCATTGCTGACTTTTGTCAGGAGTAGGCTGAACAGCCATCAGAGTTTTTTCTGCCCTGCAATAGCCAGGTGAGCTGTCCAGAATGTATTCTACCCACACCCAGAGTCACCTGAAATAGGCGTCACCTAATTAGGATTAAGCAGTTCAGAAAATGGAAGGATTTCTACTTGAAATTACAGTACTTTTTAGAGTGTTTTAATTTTGGATATCAGATACTTTTTTTTTTTTTTTTTACGCAAATGTGATCAGGGACACAGGTAGGAGAGTATTTGGTGTGTCCTCTGGAAGGAAAGTAGATAAGGAGACTTGGTGGTGGAATGAGGAAGTGCAGGAGTGTGTACAAAGGAAGAGGTTAGCTAAGAAAAAGTGGGACATAGGGAGGACCGAAGAGAGTAAACAGGAGTACAGGGAGACACCGCATAAGGCGAAGGTAGCAGTGGCTAAGGCCAAACAAAGGGCGTATGATGACTTGTACGATAGGTTGGACAGTAAAGAGGGAGAAAATTATCTATACAGGTTGGCACAGCAGAGAAATAGAGATGGGAAGGATGTGCAGCAAGTTAGATTGATAAAGGACAGAGAGGGAAATGTATTGACTGATGACAGAAGTGTGCTGGGAAGATGGAAAGAGTACTTTGAAGAACTGATGAATGAGGAAAATGAGAGAGAGAAAAAAAAAAAAAGAGTAGAAGAGGTGACCATTGAGGAGCAGGATGTAGCAAAGATCAGTAAGGGTGAAGTGAGAAGGGCATTGAAGAGGATGAAGAATGGAAAGGAAGTTGGTCCTGATGATATACCTGTGGAGGTATGGAAGTGTCTAGGAGAGGTAACAGTAGATTTTCTGACAAGAACATTCAACAGGGTTCTAGAGATTGAGCAGATGCCAGAGGCGTGGAGGAGAAGTGTGCTGGTGCCCATTTTTAAGAACAAGGGAGACGTGCAGAGTTGCGGCAACTACAGAGGGATAAAGTTAATGAGCCATACGATGAAGTTATGGGAAAGAATAGTGGAAGCTAGACTAAGGGCAGATGTCAGCATTTGTGAACAACAGTTTGGTTTCATGAGCGAGCACCACAGATGCAATGTTTGCTTTGAGGATGTTAATAGAGAAGTACAGAGCAGGTTAGAGGGAACTGCATTGTGCCTTTGTGGAGCTGGAAAAAGCATATGAAAGGGTGCCAAGAGAAGAACTGTGGTATTGTATGAGGAAATATGGAGTGGCAGAGAAGTATGTTAGAGTGGTGCAGGGCATGTATGAGAGATGTAAGACCAGTGGTGAGGTGTGCTGTCGGTGTGACAGAAGAGTTCAAGGTGGAGGTGGGACTGCATCAAGGGTCAGCTCTGAGCCCCTTCTTGTTTGCTATGGTGATGGACAAGCTGACAGATGAGGTGAGACAAGAATCTCCATGGACTATGATGTTTGCAGATGACATTGTGATCTGTAGTGAGAGCAGAGAACAAGTGCAGGAAAATCTAGAGAGGTGGAGGTATGCCCTGGAAAGGAGAGGAATGAAGGTTAGCCTCAGAAAATCAGAATACATGTGTGTGAATGAGAAAAACCCAGGAGGAACGGTGATGTTACAGGGAGCAGAGATAATGAAGGTGGAGGATTTTAAGTACTTAAGCTCAACAATCCAGAGCAATGGAGAGTGTGGAAAAGAGGTGAAGGAGCGTGTGCAGGCAGGCTGGAATGGTTGGAGAAAAGTGTCCGTGTGATGTGCGATAGGAGAGTGTCAGCAAGAATGAAGGGAAAAGTGTACAAGACGGTGGTGAGGCCAGCGATGTTGTATGGCTTAGAAACAGTGGCGCTGAGGAAAAGGCAGGAGGCAGAGCTGGAGGTAGCAGAGATGAAAATGTTGAGGTTCTCTCTGGGAGTAACGAGGATGGATAGGATCAGAAATGAGTATATCAGAGGGACAGCCCATGTAAGATGTTTTGGAGACAAAGTCAGAGAGGCTAGATTGAGATGGTTTGGACATGTACAGAGGAGGGATAGTGAGTATATTGGCAGTAGGATGCTGAGGTTGGAACTACCAGGCAGAAGGTCTCGAGGAAGACCAAAGAAGAGATTTATGGATGTGGTGAAGGAAGACATGAAGGTCGTTGGAGTCAGAAAAGAAGATGCAGAGGACAGGGTGAGATGGAGGCGGATGATTTGCTGTGGGGACCCCTGAAGGGAGCAGCCGCAAGTAAAAGAAGAAGATACAGCATACATATAAAAACACCTTTCAATGCATTCTCTGAAAAACATACAGCAGTGTAGTTTTCAAAAATGCCCACTAAAGGAACGTATTGCATTAGGCATGAGATGACTGAAGTCAGGTATAGAGGTTTTGCAGCTGACGTCATTCATACATTATCCCAATTCGGGTTTTGTTATTGGTGTGAAAACAAACCATTCACCCCGGCCCCAACACAATAGCACAAGTGTGTGTAAGGGTTAAATACTGCATTTATTTATTAAACAACTGCAAAATGGCATTTAACTGTGTTGCTGTCGGTTATACAAATTATAGAGGAAAGAAAACAGGTGTTAAATATCATAGATTCCCTGCTAATAAGGTTCGGAGAGAGAAATGGATTTTTGCTTTGAAAAGAGCTGATACAGACAACAAAAGGAAAGATTGGCGACCAGCTCCTACCAATCGTGTGTGTATGTAGCGAACATTTTGTTGGAGGCAAGTAATTTTTATCAGTATATTATTATTTATTGTCTTAACCACAGTTTGATTCTATTTAACTGTATATCTGGTGTCCATTTATAAGCTGAGGGCAGCTAAAATGCTATTTAGACTTTATTATAACATGTACAGTATATATAATATAACTATTATAAAACTTCTAAACTATACTTCATAGATTTAGATCCACATGTTTGTGCTTAATATATAATGTAGGCAAAATACTAAAAAAGTGAGTCATAATTACCTTTGCCATGATTAATACTTTGGTGTCCTCACACAGCTTGCCATGGGCGATATTCGAGGCTTTCCTGGGTATAATATGCTCACGAAGTGCCGAAACCCATCCAGATAAAAAATACTCACATGCTTCCCAAATTTAACTTTAACAGTCTTTAATATGTGGTCGAGCAAACATGCCGTTCTTTGGTTTCCGCTTCACTTGTTTAATCCCACAATGCATTACAGGAACCGGAATATACCAAGTTTCGGGGGGAGTAATCATTAACAATGATTGCTACACCCGAAGCCATTTGAAACCTTTCAGTTTTTCGTGAGTATAATCAGATGTGCGATTAATCAAATAATTATAGATATCTGGGTATGTTAAACTAGGTATCCTGTCCATTGCTTCATCCATGCAGTTAACAAACAAACCATTGGGCAAAACATGTGTTAGCCCTGATAACCGTAGTTTTTGAATATACTGTTGCTTATGATCATATCATAATTACCAGGGGGCTCGGAAAACACTGGGGTTGTATTACGGCTGTCAACATTCATATTTATATAATCTACCATGCTAAAAACAGGAACCTCTATTGCAAAGTACATGTTTGTTTTCACACTAATATGGCGGCATAAACAGGGTTGCTACTTGGCGGTCACGTGACTGCAAAACCTCTATTAACTGCATTCAGTCCTAGTAGCTCAGCCACACTCCTCAGCCGGCAAGTTCAAAACAGAGTTTTAGAATGAGAAACATTGTGATCTGTAGTGAGAGCAGAGAACAAGTGCAGGAAAATCCAGAGAGGTGGAGGTATGCCCTGGAAAGGAGAGGAATGAAGGTTAGCCTCAGAAAATCAGAATACATGTGTGTGAATGAGAAGGACCCAGGAGGAACGGTGATGTTACAGGGAGCAGAGATAATGAAGGTGGAGGATTTTAAGTACTTAAGCTCAACAATCCAGAGCAATGGTGTGTGGAAAAGAGGTGAAGAATCGTGTGCAGGCAGGCTGGAATGGTTGGAGAAAAGTGTCCGGTGTGATGTGCGATAGGAGAGTGTCAGCAAGAATGAAGGGAAAAGTGTACAAGACGGTGGTGAGGCCAGCGATGTTGTATGGCTTAGAAACAGTGGCGCTGAGGAAAAGGCAGGAGGCAGAGCTGGAGGTAGCGGAGATGAAAATGTTGAGGTTCTCTCTGGGAGTAACGAGGATGGATAGGATCAGAAATGAGTATATCAGAGGGACAGCCCATGTAAGATGTTTTGGAGACAAAGTCAGAGAGGCTAGATTGAGATGGTTTGGACACGTACAGAGGAGGGATAGTGAGTATATTGGCAGTAGTATGCTGAGGTTGGAACTACCAGGCAGAAGGCCTCGAGGAAGACCAAAGAGATTTATGGATGTGGTGAAGGAAGACATGAAGGTCGTTGGAGTCAGAAAAGAAGATGCAGAGGACAGGGTGAGATGGAGGCGGATGATTTGCTGTGGCGACCCCTGAAGGGAGCAGCCGAAAGTAAAAGAAGAAGAAGAAAGTTAAAGTTAGAGTGTTACAAACCAAAGAAGTGGTGATGTGATGGGAGTTAATCCTCTGGCACAGAGGTGATCATGCTTTTGTTTATAGGGAGGAAATGAGAATAGTGAATTTAGGTGTGTGCTACAGCAGCTCAGCCACGCCCCTCAGCCCAAGCTTAGAGTAAACAGTTGGAAGCACAGTGCCAAAATTATAGTCCCCCAAAACACAGACCATAACAAAAAAGACATAAAAGAACAAGAAATCTAATAAATTGGATAAACAAAACAAAATGAGAAACATGCTACACCACTGTAAATAAAATTACACACACAAACGTTTTAAACATTACCTTAAGTCATGTACTATAATAATAATTTTTAAAGACTTTAATAGTGGACTGTTTTACAACAGTTCAGACGATTATTCCTCTTCAGGCACTTCAGAGGAAACTCCCTTTTCTTCCGGAGAAAGTCTTATTTCTTCAGAAAAGATATCCAATGTTATTACCTTTTTCTGGTGCTTAGCAGGTATTTGAGTGACATCATAGAACTTAACTGGTAATTAAAACACACTAAAAAAAGGCTCATTGACAACTTGTGTGTAAATGACAAAAAAGGGGCGGTTCATCATCTCAACCAATCAGCAGGAAGGAAGGCAGCCATTGGCTGAATTTGAATAACGTGCGAGTTGCTCGGCAGTCCGCGAATACTCAAACCGTGAGTACAAAACCGTGAATTGTCAAGGACCTACTGTATATTTATTTGTGTGTGTGTGTGTGTGTGTGTGTGTGTGTGTGTGTGTGTGCATAAAAAATAGTGCTGTCTATTGATGCATCTTAAAAATGTATACACATCCTGTATCAACTGTACATCATCCATTGCTAACACAACCTCTGGGATTGGGGAGCATGGGTTGAAGAACAATATTAAAAAGAGTTTGAACACTATAAACGGCTCTCTCCCTTAAAAAACCCCCACTTTGCTCTTCTGCAATGAAGGATGGAAGAGTTCTTTTCAAATGTACAGCTCGCAGTTTGTTTAGCTGTATTAAGATAAGATAAGATCAGATAAGCTACGGCTTTATTAATCTCACAATGGAGAAATTCATTGTTACAGGCTCTTGAGGTACCATCAGTAGGAGGTGCAAAATAGATACATATACAATAATACATATACATACATACATACATATAATATAAGTAAATAAATAGATACATAAATAGTATAAAAGTAATATACAATAAAAAAGAAAAAGAACAACTTTGTAGACTGGCCTATATTCAAGTGTACATGTATCTGAGGGCAGAGTAGATGGGTTGATATGGTTCACAGTCAGTGGTGTAGATGTGGTTGATTAAGGTGCATGGGGTTTTTATTGCACATAACCTTTTTTTTTTTCCACAGACAGTTACAAAGTGGTGTTGTACAGTCTGACAGCGGTGGGTGACAGCGGTATTAATTGGAAAGAAGGTGTCTTTTTCAGTTGGGGAGAGAAAAAAATGATTACATTCATCTTTTGAACCACTTAATCCTAAATTGGGTCGCGGGGAGACTGGTGTCCATTTTTGTGACATCCATTAAACCTGAGGTGCTCGATGGATGTCATTTTCATTCATTCATTTTGTAAGCTGCTTAATCCTAATTAGGTTTGCAGGTAGGCTGTCGCCCATCTCAGCCGACTCTGCAAGAGGGCAGGGTACACCATGGACAACTTGCCAGGCCATCGCAGGGCTAGCATTCCTTCTCATACCTGGGGTGATTTGGAACCGCCAATGAGCCTACTCTGCATGTTTTTGAACTGTTGGAAAAAAAGCATAGTCCCAGAAGAAACCCACACAAGCACAGGGAGAACATGCAAACTACACACTGAAACACCCAAGCTGGGAATCAAACCCAGGCCTTCTTGCTGGTGAGGCAACATGATAACCACTATGCTAACCACTATGCTAACCACTCTGCCACTGTGCCGGATTATATTACATTTTCCATTCCACAATGTCTTTTCATATTTTCTCCAGAGCAATTAAGTTTGATAATCGATAAACAAGGACTATCATACAGGACAGAGTGTCAAGTTGGCAGCTATTATGATAGTGTGAGACATGTGGGTGTAACAACTTCCAGTACCGAGAACAGGGTCCCTCCATCTTCCCTGTTTGCCTTCACAGACACCATCGCCCTAGTGTCCAAAAAGGGAAAATAAATGTTGTGCTCATGTGCACTGTGCACAAAAATACGGAAATTAGCACTCAACAGCACGAGAAACCTAGAATGATCTGAGTACAATGCTATCAAGGGAGGTCGGACATTTTTGACAAAATCACAGTGTCCTACAGCAACAAGCAAATGATTGCACGCTGGCCACTGGTCATCATTTACATGATTGTTGTATCAGCGTTTAATGCATTCAGTTACTAAACCTTGCATATTGTTCACTATTGTAACATCACTTGTGTGATTCACATGCATACATATAGAGCACACCGTGTTCATAGCAGTAATCTCTTGTTTTGTTGTTTTTAATTTTGATCATTTCTGGTTTAAAATCTGCCTAAATAAAGTTAACTTTCTAAACCAATCCTCGTGACTCATTTGCTTGACTTTAATTCAGTGGGTCAATTTGTTCCTGAACAGAAGTGTGTCATGTCGATTTATTAAGCATGATGTCATAAAAAGAAAGAAATTGAAAATGTAAAACAAATTAAAAAAAAAAATAATAATAAAACTTGTATTTTGTACGTGGGACTTTTATATATATAAAAAATGTATTAGCATGCATTTTTTTTGTGAAAAATGAATGACTTGTCCTTATTGAATGATGAGCAGTGAGAGGTAATGGACACCTTTGAATATTGATTGAAAATAAATAGTGATGGAGCTATTAATGAAATATAAACAATGCTTAATGGGGAACAATATTTATTTGGGTTTTTTTACCCCTATTGGATAATTAAACATGCCCTGGGTTAAACTGACCCATTAACATGATCTCTGCCATTTTCGTCCGAGATTATTTTGGAAACAGAAAAATGAATTAATTTGCCAATTAAAATAGCTAACCCTTTGTCTTTAAAATTGAAATATGAATAATATGTCTCAGACATCCTTGGTCATGTTAATCTAACCTAGTCTATAATATGCATGGGTGTTTCTTGTCAAAAATACCAGGTCAGCCTTAACTCATTTTAGGTGTGTAAGCACACGTGATCTTTTTAAAGGACACCCCAAACCCATGATATTTCAGTTCAAGAACCTCAGTCAGTATCAAGTAGACCATTATTACCAAAAGAGGTCATTCATTCAGTAATTTAAGATGGAAATACTGACATCCTAAATAGAGCAACTTCACCCAAGGACAGGGTAAAACAAATAAAAACTCAGGAGGATAGGGTGTTAGGGAACAGGCAGAAGTGCATACCTGGAATTTCACAGAGCTGGCAGAAAGTATCAATTAATGCAGCTCTGGAACAAGCTGTTTCCACTGTAAATTCTGGAAAGATTGAGGTGTACAGATCAGCGAACTTGTGTTCTGGCAAGGCGAAGAATACTTGTGCAGTCAGTATAATAATGGAGTCATGCAATGATTGGGTGAAGGTGCTCACCAGGCTTTCCCTTCACCTGGAGGGGTCGAAAGGCTCAGTGCAGAAGGGGTCACTTCTCGAGGTGGAGAGCATGCTTAAAAAGAGCAAAGTCACAGTAGAGGTTGAGTGAATTCAGGCTTCAGGAATCCTAATGATTCTTATATGTTGTGCCTGGATCTCGCCACAAGATCTTTACCTCTATTTTTCATTGTGGTCAGCTCAGCATTCAGAGAGCTCATCCTAGTTTACTGCTTAACAATATCATCATTATAAGTGGAGAGACAAGTTTCCATTTCGGTCACAGGATTTCTCAATGCTGTTATGTAAGCACTGTGTGTTCATATTGGCTGCAGAGAGTTCACATTTCACAGAGTGTAATTTCATTTTAATTGTAGGCAAGCTCTTGTTCAGGCCTTCTGAAGTTCAGTTTTACAGATCGTTGCAATTTCACTGAGGACAGAGGGGAGCAACTCCATTTTAATGCCTGAGGCCACATCTGTATCTAGTTTGATTTTGGGGTCACCCTGCTGGAGAGGAGAGTCAACACAGTTCAAAGACTGCACCAACTGGGTCACCCTGGAGAAATTGCTCCTACATTTAACTTTAGCAGGCATTATCAGGTTGTTAAACAGAGTTAGTAAAACATAAATAAACAAATAAATAAATAAATAAATAAGACACCAAAAGAAAAACAAAAACGTTCCCAGAGCATTAATTTAGTTTTGAAGCAGGAACACCTAAACTTGTATCTCACTCCATTTTCTCCAACCAAAATCCTCAGAGAAAGACATGTATATCTGTTCACCATTTTTTTCATACCAGAAGAATCTTGAGTCCCTCAAAAAAAAAAAAATGTCTTAAATCAATCTTGCTTGTTCTTGCTTTATACATGATTCAACTTTACACTCTCATATAGACGAGGCTCCAAGAACATTCAGAAAACTCCTTGTCCTGTTTGTCTTCAGCTCTGTTCAAAAAATAAGTAGAGGAAGACATTGTACATCCTTGTTTCACAGGCACCACTGCATGGGATATTGACCAAAGTTAAACTGCACAATCATAAATGACAATCATTGATAGATTCCTATCCAGGAAATTAAATATATTGGCTGGTTCAAAAAGATGATCATGAGATCAATTGCTTTCACAAATACTTCTACATTAAGAAGCAGAAAGAATGTCCTCAGTTCCTCTATCAGAATAAGTACAGTATTACCAAAATTCTTTACATTACTCAGCAACAGAACAGACCTGCTTTTATTGTGTTTTGTTACCAGCTCACTTTGTTCCCCCAGAATGTCAACTTCACAGATTCACAAGTAGGGTATGAATGCCCCCCCAATGTGCAGCTAACTGGGTTATCAAAGGCCGGCCATGTCTTTCTGTCTATGGCGTGAGGCATGTAAAAGAACAATTGCTGACTTTCGACAAGAGTAGGCTGCATAGCTGTCAGCATGTTTCTGCCCTGTGATGGTCTGGCAAGCTGTCCAGGGTGTATTCTTCCTTCGCCCCGATTCGGCTGAGATGGGCGCCAGACTCCCTGCAGCCCTAATTAGGATTAAGTGGTTACAGAAGATGAACGATGAACAAGGATGAATGGCTTAAAGGAAGCAAAAATATTTAGTTGGCTGCCAGAGTATTGAAAGGACATGAAGGCATAATAATCTTAACACCCCCCGTGCCTTGTGCCAAATCCTATGACAAATGAATGAGTTTATATAATTTATCACAACACTGCCGACCAGCACCATTATTCCTGACATTACACCTCTCCTCCAGCAATTTAATTCCACAAGCAATTGATCTTCACCACAGAACAACACTAGCACTGATGGGCATTGAACGATGACCAGCTTTTCTTGTGAAGACCAAACTTAAGTCATAGTACAAAAATGGATAAAATACCTCATACAGTGAGGACGATTGGTCCAGTACGACAGTGCTGAATTCCAGCCTTGACCCCATACTCTTCCAAGAATTCCATGCACAACATCTGGAACATCCAGGTCTTCATTCTAAATATGGACAGGGAGTGAACCCTTTAGGGAGGGTCAGTGAAAGTCAGCAGCAGAACCCCTCAATGCCACAGCTTATTAATTAATTCATGCATTCATTTTCTGAAACGCTTAAATCTAATTATGGTCATGGCAAGCATGGTGCCCATCTCAGCTGACTCTGGGTGAGGGCAGAGTACACCCTGGACAGCTTCCAGGACATCACAGGGCAGAAACACACTGACAGCTGTGCAGCCTACTCCTGTCAAAAGTCGGTAATGGTTCTTTTATATGCCTCACACCATCGACAGTGAGAGAAATGGCTTAGCTGCACTGGGGGAGACAGCAGTGACAACCACTGAGAATGGGGCTTGAACCCCAAATGTAATATAGGTAATCCATCACCTTACCACTCTGCCACCACTTAATTTCCCAGTTCAAATACAAAATAATATATAAACAGGGACACCAAAGACTACACTTTCCAAAACCCATGGACTTCTACAGTTACACATTTATAGTCACCAGCATTCTAACATGCAACTGAACCCAATCACTATCACACAATATAATCCATTCATTCATTCATTCATTCATTTTCTGTAACCACTTAATCCTAATTAGGGTCGCAGGGAGTCCAGCACCCATCCCAGCCTTACCACCAGGCCACCATGTAATCAGTACTTCATCAACCAAAAAAAGGACATCATTTACGCGTCCATTTAGTAATTTTGTTAAAAATGTGTCTCAGTGTAAACTTGAAGTTGCCAGGCCGTGATTTTTGTGTTTTGATTTTTGTGTGCGTGTGTGTGTGTGTGTGTGTGTGTGTGTGTGTGTGTGTGTGTGCGTGCGTGCTGCTCATTGTTTTCGGGTTTTGCCTGATATTAATTATTTGGTGATTGCTTGACCTTTAGCATTGTTTGGATTATATTTATACATTAATTGGACACCATGACCGTGATGGACTCCGTGAGTAGGTTGGTGTGTGGGATCTGTATAAAATCTTATTTTTTTCCATATCTCTCTGCTTCCTGCTTTCTATTTTAAAACAAGTGGATATTCCAACTACAGAATTCAGATGAAATGCATTTAGCCCTTTTATGAAACAGACTCTCCACAGTTAAAACTGTTATGACAAACAGCTTTATAAAAAAAAAGTTATTGGAATGCTTGTTCTTACTTTTAATGGATGACTATTTTACCCATATTTCTTGGCAGGCTATTTGACTTTCTGTAGACATTTGAATCCCACCTCTCTAGCAATTCCAGCCACTACATCTTGTGTTAAAAATCCATGACACATAATCTGCTGCACCCACATCAAATCTGAACATATCTGGCACAGAACTGCTCATTCTTTTCATTACCTTTCTTCAGTTTTTTTGGGTCTCAATAGGCCTTCCAAGTAAAATAGAGACCAAACAGGAAAGTACTGGATTGGTACCACTTTTTGTGGAGGTTAATTCACAGACTACGAATTTGCCTTATGGGAAGGTCTGCAGCCCCACATTCTTAAATCACATTTAGAAAGGGAACTGCACCCATGTGACAAATTTCCCCATAGTACTTTTGTTTGGAGGTGGGGCTCGTATTTACAAAGTTTTTTATCCAGTACTTTGAAGCCAGATGGAAAATTTATCATTTACATTTTTGAGATAACTCAGTTAAAGAGGACTGAGGGATGGTAGTGACAGACCGTAAGACCATGCTAGCCCTGTTTAATTCATTTATTTTAAAAAATGTACAAAATGAAGTTTGCAATTAAATATTTGACCTAATATTCTGCTATACTAATATAACAAATATTTTTATCATGCCAAGTGGCTGATATCCCAGGGTGTTCCCATGTCTGTTTTCCTTCCGGCTCTCTCTTTTTAGTTATGCTGTCATAGTCAGTCATGCAGGAATTCCTGCCAGTAGTCAGCACTAATAAACTTAAGCTTTAATCATTACATTTCACTCAATCTGTTTTTGCTGAGGTACACATGCTACTTCTGAGATACAAGTGATCTTGATCCTGCTCTATGAAGCCTCTGATCTATACTGATGTGCTACTACTGGTTGGAGTTTTCATATAAGAGACCCCTTGCTCATTGTAATGTGTTGCATATGGATCTAAATCAGTGCATCTCAATTATTTTCTGTACACCTCCCCCTCCCTGAAGAAAAAAAAAATCCTGATCTAAACGTACGCTAAAAAACAGCGAAGATGACTTTTCACTGCTGCAGAAATAAAACTTTTTTATAATGATTTGGAACTATATATATATATATAGTTACATCCTCTCTCTTCGGGTGATTATAGAAGAATCACCTCTTCTATAATCTAGAATCACCTTCTTCTGTAATCACCTGAAGAGAGAGGATGGTTTCACCACCCCTCGAAACAGATCTGTAGTGATAAATCGAGTTTCAATAGAAAGTCTTTGTCCTGTCCTTTTATTTTTGTATATATATATATATATATATATATATATATATATATATATATATATATATATATATATACACATAACATTATAGATCTAAGACAACCAGATAAACCTCATTTTAAAGTACAGTGAAGGAATGTTCTAGAAGTGAAAAGAGTGTCAGACAGAGTGATGAGTATCAAGTTAGAGATTGAAGGTGTGATGTTCAATGTTGTTAGTGCTTATGCCCCACAGGCAAAATGTGAGCTAGAGGAGAAGGGGAGATTCCGGAGTGAGTTAGATGAAGTAATGCAGAGTACCCCCACAAGTGTAAGGGTGGTCTTTGAAGACCTGATGAATGAGGAAAATGAGAGAGAAAAAAAAGAGTAGAAAAGGTGACAGTTGAGGACCAGGAAGTAGCAAAGATTAGTAAGGGTGAAGTGAGGAGGGCATTGAAGTGGATGAAGAATGGAAAGGCAGTTGATCCTGATGACATACCAGTGGAGGTATGGAGGTGTCTAGGAGAGGTAGCAGTAGATTTTCTGACAAGAACATTCAACAAGGTCTTAGAGAGTGAGAGGATGTCAGAGGAATGGAGAACTGTGCTGGTGCCCATTTTTAAGAACAAGAGAGACGTGCACAATTGTGGCAACTACAGAGGGATAAAGGTGAGCCATACGATGAAGTTATGAGAAAGAATAGTGGAAGCTAGACTAAGGGCAGAGGTCAGCATTTGTGAACAACAGTTTAGTTTCATGCCAAGAAAGAGCACCACAGATGCAGTGTTTGCTTTGAGGGTGTTAATACAGAAGTACAGAGAAGGCCAGAGGGAGCTGCATTGTGTCTTTGTCGATCTGGAGAAATCATATGACAGGGTTCCAAGAGAGGAACTGTGGTATTGCATGAGGAAGTCTGGAGTGGCAAAGAAGTATGTCACAGTGGTGCAAGACATGTATGAGAGATGTAAGACAGTGGTGAGGTGTGCTGTCGGTGTGACAGAAGAGTTCAGGGTGGAGGTGGGACTGCATCAAGGGTCAGCTCTGAGCCCCTTCTTGTTTGCTGTGGTGATGGGCAGGCTGACAGATGAGGTTAGACAAGATTCCCCATGGCCTATGATGTTTGCAGATGACATTGTGATCTATAGTGAGAGCAGAGAACAAGTGCAGGCAAATCTAGAGAGGTGGAGGTATGCCCTGGAAAGGAGAGGAATGAAGGTTAGCCTCAGTAAGAAATAATACATGTGTGTGACCGACAAGGAGCAAGAGGAACAGTGAAGTTATAGGGGACAGAGATAGAGAAGGTGGATTTTAAATACTACAGCTCAACAAGCCAGAGCCATGGAGAGTTTGGAAAATAGGTGAAGAAGCGTGTGCAGGCAGGTTGGAATGGTTGAAGAAAAGTGTCCGGTGTGATGTCTGATAGGAAGGTATCGGCAAGAATGAAAGGAAAAGTGTACAAGACGGTGATGAGACCAGCGATGTTGTATGGTTTAGAAACAGTGGCTCTGGGGAAAAGACAGGAGGCAGAGCTGGAGGTAGCAGAGATGAAAATGTTGAGGTTCTCCTTGGGAGTAACGAGGATGGATAGGATCAGGAATGAGTACATCAGAGGGACTGCACATGTAAGAGGTTTTGGAGACAAAGTCAGAGAGGCTAGCTTGAGATGGTTGAGACATGTACCAAAGAGGGACAGTGAGTATATTGGTGGTAGGATGCTGAGGTACCAGGCAGAGGGCCTAGAGGAAAACCAAAGAGAAGACTTATGGATGTGGTGAAGGAGGACATGAAGGTAATGGGAGTAAGATGCAGAGGATATGGTGAAATGGAGGCAGATGATTCGCTGTGGCGACCCCTGAAGGGAAAAGCTGAAGGGAAAAGAAGAAGAATTAAGTACATAGGGTTTTAAAACCGAATCAATAACTCCCAAACCATCACAAATAACGGGGGGGCTACTGTATATATATTCTTTCTTCTTTTCCTTTTGGCTGTTCCCTTCAGAGGTCGCCACAGCAAATGATCTGCCTCCATCTCACCATATCCTCTGCATCTTCTACTCTTACTCCAACTACCTTCATGTCCGCCTTCACCACATCTATAAATCTTCTCTTTGGTCTTCCTCTGGGCCTTCTGCCTAGTAGTTCCAACCTCAGCATCCTACTACCAATATATTCACTATCCCTCTTCTGTACATGTCCAAACCATCTCAATCTAGCCTCTCTGACTTTGTCTCCAAAACATCTTACATGTGCTGTCCCTCTGATGTGCTCATTCCTGATCCTATCCATCCTCGTTACTCCCAAAGAGAACCTCAACATTTTCATCTCTGCTACCTCCAGCTCTGCCTCCTGTCTTTTCCCCAGAGCCACTGTTTCTAAACCATACAACATCCGTGGCTTCATCACCGTCTTGTACTTTTATTCTTGCCGATACTCTCCTATCACACATCACACCGGACACTTCTCCATCCATTCCAACCTGCCTGCACATGCTTCTTCAAGTCTTTTCCAAACTCTCCATTTGTCTGGATTGTTCAGCCTAAGTACTAAAAATCCTCCACCTTTTTTATCTCTGCCCACTGTAACCTCACCGTTCCTCTTGGGTCCTTCTTGATCTCGCACATGTATTCTGTCTTACTGAGGCTAACCTTCATTCCCCTCCTTTCCAGGGCATACCTCCACCTCTCTAGATTTTTCTGCATTGTTCTCTGCTCTCACTACAGATCACAATGTCATCTGCAAACATCATAGTCCATGGAGAATCTTGTCGAACCTCGTCTGTCAGCCTGTCGATCACCATAGCAAACAAGAAGGCGCTGAGCGCTGACCCTCGATGCAGTCCCACCTCCACCCCGAACTCTTCTGTCACACCGACAGCACACCTCACCACTGTCTTACATCTCTCATACATGTCCTACACCACGTGTATGAATCACTTTCACCAGAAATCACACACGCAGGTGTGTGCGCACGCATGTGTGTGTGTGTGTGTGTGTGTGTGTGTGCTGACCATGTCTTCTTTGCAGAGTTATAATCTTACAAATGTTTATGCAAGGTTAAAATCTTGAGCCAAAAAATAAAGTTCCAATGAGCACACTTGTAAAACTCACGAAACAACGGTAAGTCTGTCCTTTATGTGTGTTAGAACTCTGTGACGAATAGTTTGTCGAAGGCACACAAAAAGGATCCTGGGTATTATGGAGATGCAGCTCCATAATAGCCAATGGGAGGGAGCTGCAGCTCCTTGACGAATAATGGGTCAAAGGCACACGTAAAGCATCATGGGTATTATGGAGATACAGCTCCATAATAGCCAATGGGAGGCCAGCGGGGCGGGATGTTCGGAGATAGCCAATGGGAGAGCAACTCACACATTGTTTGAATTTTTCAGATGGCGCGTTTCGTAACATGAATTTTTTTCGTATCCAGAGACGGAAATTTTGATCTTGATCTTTCTTGAAGGCAGGTTAGTTTCAGCTACTGATCAATTAGTTTTAGCTTCTCATTCCTATGACAAGTCAAGTGAATATTACAAGGACAACAGTGGCAGCTCACATTTCTCACTCAATTCACATTGGGTAGTATGTCAAATAAATGAATGACACAAAACAATTTTTGTTTAATATATAACCATTTGACTCAAACACCCTACATCATCTCTAGCTTCTGGTAAGGAGCCTAAGCATTTTATTTATTAATAAGTATTATCACAGTACAAAATTAAAATGTTCTTACTCAATCGTTACTACATTTTTTGACATTATTTCTGTATTAATTAATAAGACTGTCTATGGAATGTGTTTAAGAAGCATATTGTAGCAGATATAATATCATACATATGGTTTTAAAACCGCTTCAATAACTCATGGATTTTTATGATCCACAGGAAGGGCCGGAACAAAACTATTGCAAAAAAACTGTGGCCTATTGTATTTTATTTATTATAAAATTTTCTTTATGACAATGTATAAATATTTCAAGGGAGCATAAATGCCATATTGATGTTATAGACTGTACACAAAAGTATAACTTGGCATCAAGATTTGTCTGTGCAAATAAATATGAGTGTGTCTAGATCTGGCATGAACTATCATGTACTGTTAGAAAGAAAGAGAAAACAGACCTGTATCACTCGGCACATTGGCAAGAGAGAGAAATGTTGAGTGTGTGGGCAAAGATCCCTTTATCAGCATGAGTAAGGGAGAGAGACGGGTGAGAAACAGGTGGCTTTTGATGCTCATCCTTAGGTGTGTGTGTGTGTGTGTGTGTGTGTAGAGGGCTGTGTAAAGGGCTGTGTAAAGGGCTGTGTTAGTATTAGCAATGCGATGACCTGGCGAGCTGTACAGGGTGTACTCGGCCTTTTTCCAGAGTCAGTTCAGATGAGCACCAGCATCCCCGCAACCCTAATTAGGTTTAAGTGGTAGAGAAAATGAATGTTTACAGCAGTAGGTAAGCGTCCTTCTTTATTCTCTCTTGATATGTCTCTTTCATCACTTTCTTTTCTTGCAGATTCTCTGCCTTACCTCTCTATAAACCATAGAAACAAAGCCTTCTTCATTTCACTTATCCCTTAACATCTGAGGATGTCGTTGGGGTGCCATCATGGCGAGACTTGGGCTGATTTTGCCTCGCGGAGCCCATCCCACTATAGGTCATAGAAACATGCTGACGGCTTTGCAGCCTACTCTTCTTGAAAGTCAGCAAATGGTTCTTTCACATGCCTCTGACCACAGACAGTGAGAGACATGGCCTGCCTTTGATAACCCAGTTAGCTGCACTGGGGGGACAGTGACAACCCTGTGGGGACTTGAACCCCCAACCTTAGGATCAGCAATCCTGCACCCTTACCACTAGACCACCACTGCCAAACAAAGCCTATTACTCTGATTTTCATTTCCATGCCTTAGTTACTTTCTCATCTGTCTTCATCCCTTCTCAATCTATATTCAAATATTTTAATATATACATATCGAGAGGTAATTCATATTCAAATGTTTTAAGACACATAAACAAGTGGTACTTACATTATTTATTTATTTAATAATTTCTGTTTCTGCCTTCTTCTTGTCCTTTCGGCTGTTCCCTTCAGGGGTCGCCACAGCAAATGATCTGCCTCCATCTCTCCCTGTCCTCTGCATCTTCTACTCTTACTCCAACGACCTTCATGTCCGCCTTCACCGCATCCATAAATCTTCTCTTTGGTCTTCCTCTGGGCCTTTTGCCTGGTAGTTCCAACCTCAGCATCCTACGACCAATATACTCACTATCCCTCCTCTGTACATGTCCAAACCATCTCAATCTAGCCTCTCTGACTTTGTCTCCAAAACATCTAACATGTGCTGTCCCTCTGATGTACTCATTTCTGATCCTATCCATCCTCGTTACTCCCAAAGAGAACCTCAACATTTTCATCTCTGCTACCTCCAACTCTGACTTCTGTCTTTTCCCCAGGGCCACTGTCTCTAAACCATACAACATTGCTGGCCTCACCACCGTCTTGTACACTTTTCCCTTCATTCTTGCCGATACTCTCCTATCACACATCACACCGGACACTTTTCTCCATCCATTCCAACCTGCCTGCACGCGCTTCTTCACCTCTTTTCCCCACTCTCCATTGCTCTGGATTGTTGAGCCTAAGTACTTAAAATCCTCCACCTTCTTTATCTCTGCCCCCTGTAACCTCAAAGTTCCTCTTGGGTCCTTGTCGTTCACACACATGTATTCTGTCTTACTAGGACTAACCTTCAATCCCCTCCTTTCCAGGGCATACCTCCACCTCTCTAGATTTTCCTCCACTTGGTCTCTGCTCTCACTACAGATCACGATGTCATCTGCAAACATCAT
Organism: Plotosus lineatus; assembly: GCA_024760905.1. NCBI lineage: Eukaryota > Metazoa > Chordata > Actinopteri > Siluriformes > Plotosidae > Plotosus > Plotosus lineatus. Next base: position 42,131,302 of record CM045729.1, on the reverse strand, counting down.
AGTCCATGGAGATTCTTGTCTAACCTCGTCTGTTAGCCTGTCCATCACCATAGCAAACAAGAAGGGGCTGAGAGCTGACCCTTGATGCAGTCCCACCTCCACCTTGAACTCTTCTGTCACACCAACAGCACACCTCACCACTGTTTTACATCTCTCATACATGTCCTGCACCACTCTAACATACTTCTCTGTCACTCCAGACTTCCTCATACAATACCACAGTTCTTCTCTCGGCACCCTGTCATAGGCTTTCTCCAGATCCACAAAGGCACAATGCAGCTCCCTCTGACTTTCTCTGTACTTCTCTATTAACATCCTCAAAGCAAACACTGCATCTGTGGTGCTCTTTCTGGGCATGAAACCAAACTGTTGTTCACAAATGCTGACCTCTGCCCTTAGTCTTGCTTCCACTATTCTTTCCCATAGCTTCATTGTATGGCTCATCAACTTTATCCCTCTGTAGTTGCCACAACTCTGTACATCTCCCTTGTTCTTAAAAATGGGCACAAGCACACTTCTCCTCCATTCCTCTGGCATCTGCTCACTTTCTAAGACCTTGTTGAATATTCTTGTCAGAAAATCTACTGCTACCTCCCTAGACACTTCCATCCCTCAACTGGTATGTCATCAGGGCCAACTGCCTTTCCACTCTTCATCCTCTTCAATGCCCTTCTCACTTCTCCCTTACTAATCTTTGCTACTTCCTGCTCCTCAACGGTCACCCCTTCTACTCTTTTTTCTCTCTCATTTTCTTCATTCATCAGCTCTTCAAAGTACTCTTTCCATCTTCCCAGCACACTTCTGTCATCAGTCAATACATTTCCCTCTCTGTCCTTTATCACTCTAACTTGCTGCATGTCTTTCCCATCTCTATTTCTCTGCTGTGCTAACCTGTATAGATCATTTTCTCCCTCCTTACTGTTCAACCTATCATACAAGTCATCATACGCCCTCTGTTTGGCCTTTGACACTGCTACCTTCGCCTTACGCTGTGTCTCCCTGTACTCCTGTTTACTCTCTTTGGTCCTGTCAATGTCCCACTTCTTCTTGGCTAACCTCTTCTTTTGTACACACTCCTGCACTTCCTCATTCCACCACCAAGTTTCCTTATCTACTTTCCTTCCAGAGGACACACCAAGTAATCTTCTACCGGTCTCCCTGATCACATTGGCTGTGGTTGTCCAGTCCTCTGGAAGCACTTCCTGACTACCCAAAGCCTGTTTCAACTCCTCCTTGAAGACAACACGACACTCTTCCTTTTTCAGCTTCCACCACTTTGTCTTCTGCTCTGCCTTTGCCTTTTTCACTTTTCTCACCATCAGTGTCATCCTGCACACCACCATCCTATGCTGTTTGGCAACACTCTCAACAACTACTACTTTGCAGTCACTGACTTCCTTCAAATTACATCGCCTGCACAAGATGTAGTCTACCTGTGTGCTCTTACCTCCGCTTTCATAAGTCACCCTATGCTTCTGTTTCTTCTTGAAGAAAGTATTCACCACAGCCATTTCCATCCTTTTGCAAAATCGATCAACATCTGTCCTTCTGTGTTCCTGTCCTGGATACCAAACCTGCCCATCACTTCCTCGTCCCCTCTGTTGCCTGCACCAACATGTCCATTGAAGTCTGCTCCAATGACCACTCTTTCACCTCTGGGGGTATTCTGCATCACTTCATCTAAATCACTCCAGAATCTCTCCTTCTCTTCTAGCTTACATCCTGCCTGTGGGGCATAAGCACTAACAACATTGACCATCACGCCTTCAATTTCTAACTTGAGACTCATCACTCTGTCTGACACTCTTTTCACGTCTAGAACATTCCTGACAAACCCCTCCTTCAAGATGACTCCTACTCCATTTCTCTTCCCATCCACACCATGATAAAACAGTTTAAACCCTGCTCCTAAGCTTCTAGCCTTTCTACCTTTCCACCTTGTCTCCTGAACACACAGTATGTCCACCTTCCTCCTCTGCATCATGTCAGCCAGCTCCCTATCTTTTCCTTGCATAGTTCCAACATTCAAAGTCCCTACTCTCAGTCCTAGGCTCACACATTTCCTCTTCTCTCTCTGCCTACGGACACGCCTCCCGCCTCTCCTTCTTCGACGTCTTCGACCAACAGTAGTCCAATTTCCATCAGCACCCTGTTGGTTGACAGCACTGATGGCGGTCGTTGTTAACCCGGGCCTCGACCGATCCGGTATGAATTTTGTTTTGATCATTTGCATTTTTTAAATGTGGCAGAAGTTTTACGCCGGATGCCCTTCCTGTCGCAACCCTCTGCATTTATCCGGGCTTGGGACCGGCATAAGGGGGAGAGACACTGGTTCGTGCCCCCCCCCCCGCCTCATGGCTGCATTAATTTCTGTTTCTGCCTATGATTTAAAAAAAATATATATAATTACATTTTCAAATATGTCCTAAAAATAAACAAGACAACCCAATTAAGCAATTGAGACACACATTTCACTTGCTTACTTCATTTTCTGAACTGATTAATCCTAATTAGAGTTGCAGGGAGGCTGGTGCCCATCTCAGCTGACTTTGGGTGAAGGCAGAGTACAATGGTTCTTTTACATGCCTCTCACCATAGACAGTGAGAGACATGCCCCCTTTGATAACCCAGTGAGCTGCACCGGGGACAGTGACAACCTGTTGAGAGTGGGGCTTGGACCCCCAACCTTGGGCTCAGTGATCCAGCACCTTACAAACTGAAAAGTGAATTAATCGTTAGGCAAATAATGAATTTCATATTCAAATGTTCAAGTGTGCTGTATTGTTAGAATATAATTGGTAGTAAGTTAGATACAATGTACAAACATATCGGGACACTGTACGAATTGTGGAGAAAAAAAAACAAAACTGTGTCATCAATATATTTTTCCCTTAATATGATACATTTTCTCAATTTAAACATTTGATCTGATGTGAGTTATTGTGAATGAGTTGAATCAAGTTTGACTTATCTGACTTTTTTTTTCTTTTTTTCTTTTTTTCCACTTGGTGCGCCTTATAATCTGGTGCACCTTATGTGTGAAAGTGGGCCGGCCACCCATTGTTTGATGCTTTTGCACTTTATAATCTGGTGCGCCCTGTGGACCAGGAAATGCAGTATGTAAGATGAGGTCCGAACACTTACGGTAAAAAAGATTGTAAAATCCAATTGTTTCTAATCAAACGTTATCTTATCAAATGTGACATGCTATGATGATTTGTTTGCTTTTTTGTAGCCTAGAGCATTTTGTCAACTGGTCAAATTGCAATTATACACCACGACAAGTCTGAGCTAGCCCCATAATCTTATAAGCACAGTATAAACAATTTACTTAAAGACAAAAACTATTATACATGTGGTATATACTAGTACATTGTTGTATAATTTATTTTTCTTGGAAGCATTTGTAAGAAAACTCGTTCATTTAGTAGAACAATAGAGATCAAGCGACTGGAATCTATCTCTGTACCCGTCATTACCATTCGATTGCCACACATAATCTGTTGAAAATGAATGACTCTCAACAAGGGGACCTGTCATAAATGTTAATGTCCCATATGGATTAGATGTATCAGTATTGCCCATTGTTTTTTTGTTTTTTTTATACTGTGCATATCGATTTGTTGTCTTCTCTCACTTGGCAGGATCTCAGCTAGCCATGATCATGTTGTAAACGAGTAAACACCACTTTCAGTAAGTTTATACACACACACACACACACACACACACACACACACACACACACACATACAAATGAGTAGGGCCTATGCATCGCAATTTACTGTTTATAGACAAAAAGTTGTGTAATATTTTATAAAGATTATTTTTTTAAATCTAATTCATATCACTACATTAAAATTAATGACTTTTAATGACCCTAAAATTAAAGAATAGAATTTAATGACTTTTAATGATAATTACGCGAGGGAACCATGGCAGCTACAGTTTGTAAATTTCCAGGAAAGCTTCTGCCAGCTGGTCAATTCTGATTTCAAGGTCTGGCCCAGCACCGTATCTGGTCCTGCAGCCCTCTTGATTTTGATCTTCCTCGGAGTAAAACACACTTGGAGCTGCCACAGATGCCACTAAAAATGTACGTAGTTTTGTTGGTTTGGGTTGTTTTTATGTTTGTTTGTTGTTTGGGGGGCTTGCATAATTGGCCTTATTTTGCAGCATTTTCCTTAACCTTTTCCCTATTTTTTCATGAATTTCCTTTTTTTCTTTCAATGATTATTTTTGAAAAACCCACTATGCACTGAAGCCACAGAAACTGAAGCTCGAAGTAGAGGGATCACTGTATAGCACTTTTTACAACAGATATTGTAGCAAAGCAAAAGTAGGGTGAAAGTAGAGGCTTACAAAGAATAGAAGAATTTAAACATTTCCTATTACCCCTACATATCCTTAATGAGCAAGCCCCCGGCGATGGTGGCAAGGAAAAACTTCCTCAGTAGATGCAATGAAGAAACCTTGAGAGGAACCAGGCCCAACCGAGAAACCCTTTGTCATTTCGGTGAAACCATATAAATATATACTTCCAAGATGAGGATTAGCTTCCAAGATGAGAAAAGCTTCCAAGATGAGGACTAGAGCCAGCGAAGCAGATGGATCAGGATCACCGGCATCTCAGAAGAATAATGTGTACCTCAACAAAAACAGAGAGAGAGAGAGAGAGAGAGAGAGAGAGAGAGAGAGAGAGAGAGAGAGAGGTTGTTAGATATACTCATAATTGTGGAATGGAAATACAAGATTTTATTGCTGAGTGCAAGCAGGGACTCGGGCATGACTGGCAATGGCAACATAATTAAAAAAGAGAGAACCAGCAGGCTGACAGATATGAGGGCACCCTGTGACATTAAGCAACAAACAGCCACCCCACTGTCAAATGCATATGAGTATGTAGAGTGGGGGAGCGACAGTATCCCAGCATCATAGTTTAACAGAACTTTCTATGACTGCGAGCCCCAGATCTGCTCTTTTACCATTATCATCATCATCATCGTTTTCCCTACACTGGAACCTTTGCTCCTCAGGGTGCACTCATTGGGTCCATTGACCAATGAAGTGCAGAAAATTCTCCCTGTCCATCATTAAAAAGGACCTGTTTTCGCATATCCCCGTTACCCATCCGGCAGATATGAGCCAGGTACTTTAACTGCTGTGTTTTAAAGAATGTCTCAATGAGTTCAGTTCCAGTCATATGACGTAGCTCAGCATTTGAGTACCTAATAAAAGGCTATTAACAAAATAACTAATTTTAACTAAACAAGTAAGTCTTCAGCCTCATTTTAAAAACAGAGACTGTATTTGAGTTCCAAACCTTAACTAGAAGGCTGTTCCATAATTGTAGGTCTTTGAAAGAGAAAGCTCTACCCCTTGTAGTAATCCTCATTACTCAAGGTATCACTAAGCATCCTGCACCTTTTGATCTAAGGGGATGTGCCAGATTATAAATGACCAGAGGTTTGCTAAGATAATGAAGTACTACACCATTAAGTGCTTTATATTTGATGCGAGATTTAACTGGGAGCCAGTGCAAGGTAAATAAGATCGGAGTGATATGCTCTAATCACTCCAAGATTCTGCTACACGTGATGAGACTCATCATCCAATCCAAGCTTATTGCATAATCAGAAACCTTATTTCTAGTTGCCTGTGATCCGAGTACAGATACTTCTTTCTTATCAGGGTTTATAAGGAGAAATTTAGTAAGCATCCAGTGTCTAATGTCGTTTCCACATTTTTCAACTTGATTAAGTTGATGTCATTTTTAATCATGTGTCTCAAGTATTGTTCAAGGGGCCAGGCCAAATGTGGAGGTGGGCCGTATCCGGCCCATGGGCCATAGTTTAGGGACCACTGATTTAGAGTGTTATTGATATACCGGTTTTAAATTTAGGGAGTCCTTTTTTTGCCTGATATTTTCAATTTTAATATTTAAAAAGGTCATAAAATCGTCACTGCTATAAATTGATGGTTTACATGTTTTATTCGTGGTCTTATTGCTAGTTAATTCTGCAACAATATTAACTAAGTCATTCTGATTATTTTTGTTATTTTCTATACTGCTCTAGCAGCACGAAGAGCTTTTTTCTCTCCTTCCATTCAAATGGGAAAAGCAGTAATTTAGTTTGCCACCATTTTCATTCTAATTTGCGAGGGTCCTGTTTTGGCATGCGTGTTTCATCATTAAACCAGGGGGCTATTTTTTTTCTCTTATTTGTTTTCTTTTAAGAGGAGCCGCATTATCTAGCATATGGCATAAATTTGACTGAAAGCACACCATGACTCGATCGAGTTTTGCAGGGTTTGATGGTGATTCAATCATAGTTGATCATTCTGGAAGATTAATAATTATTAATGAAACTCTATGCCAGGGGTTCCAAACCAGGGGTGTGAGACATCATTCCAGGAGGTGTGAGAAGTAGGGCTGCAACTTTTGAAATAAATATCTTTATTTTTTTTTTTAGTATGATTCCACATCCTTTATCCTTGAACAAAGTAGTAAATGTAGGGGATGCAAGGTTAGAGCAAAATCTTTTTAGGGGTGCAGGATTAAAAAAAGGTTGGAAACCATGGAGGAATTCTGAGTATGGAACTGGGGATCTGTAAATAATAATAAAAGGAATCAGCTGTGTGAGCAGATTTTCCAGGAACATACATAATGCTAATTTATGGAATGTCAAACGTTAAATTTGTATCAGAATTTTTGCATTAGGCTGAGATTATCAGTACAAATAACTGTAATGTGTCGTCCTCTGCAAGTTACATGAAGTTGATGTATATACCGTATTTTCCGGACTATACGTCACTCCAAAGTACAAGTTGCATTGGACAAAAAATGCATAATAATGAAGAAAAATACATATATAAGTCACACTGGATTATAAATCTCAAACTCATGGAAACTTGGACTCTTTGGCTTGGAAATCTGCTGGCAATTTATGTGACGTTGTGGTCCTCGCTCTCATAGAGAGTTGCTTTGCTTGAAGTTGTAACACCAAGAAAGTCCTTAAGCAAAGTAATTTCTATTCATCTCCTTGACAATTATCTGGGCATGGAGATGAAAATGCACTGTTGACAAGGCTCTCCCTAAGGCACACTGATCAAGCCCCCATGTGTGAACTGGTTCCTCTAGCTGTGACCATCTAGCTTTTAGCCTGCAATTAGGTTTTTTTTGTTTGTTTGTTTGTCTTCTTAATTGCAGTAAAATAGCATCTGTTTTTCTGCCCTTTTGTTGTCTTCTTGCTGTTGTGAGTGTAAAAATAAACATCTGAAATTACATTTGTTATTATTATGACAAACAGAGTTATATAATAATAGTTTCACTACCTGAACATGGAGACGCAACTGCAATGTTGACAAGCCCTTCCCCGCAGCAGGTTGCTCAAGCACCCATGTGCGAGCTCATTCCTCTAGCTGTGGCCATCTAGCTTTTAAGCCCACGATTAGCTTTTTCGGGGGGGTGGGGGGTTGTTTGTTTTGTTTTTTGTTTTCTTCATTGCAGTAGTAGTAATCTCCACTTTTTCCTGTCCCTCACAAGTTTCTCATTCACTCCAAACTTTCTACTGCTCAATTACCATTTTCTGCTGCATAGTTCATTACTTGCAGCCTGTAAACCACAGAATAGGATTTTCTTTTTGGGGCCATTTCTTCAGTGGTGGATGAGCAGGGATTGATACCAATGCCGAGAAAGCCCTCTTGTGGTTGTGAGTGTAAAAAAAAAACAAACATGTGAAATTGTGTCTTATTATTAAGGCAAACAGAATTACAGGGATCCCTCGCTACTTCGTGCTTCAATGAATGCAGTTTCAGTGCATTGTGTTTTTTTTTTTGTTTGTTTGTTTTTTTAAATACAGTATACAAATATTCATTGAATTAAAAAATAACAAAATTAAGGAAGAATAGGTGGAAAAGTTAAGGAAAATGTCACAAAATCAAGGTCAATTATGCAAAAAAAAAAAAAAAACCCCACAAAACAAAAAACAACCCAAAATCTCCCATCAAAAATAGAGACATTGTTGCATCTATGTGTGTGTGTGTTTGTGTGTGTGTGTGTGTGTGCAGCCATCCCACCCCCGGTGGAGCCTAGTATAGGGTGTACCTCGGGATAATGTTTAATCATATTTCATACTTATATTTAGGATCTATATTTCGGTAGACTTTATTCCATTTATATCTATACTTGTTTTTCAATTTCATTTCACTTTCACTGTCGACCTCAGACAGCTTTGTTGAAATCTCCGGATGTTTGCAAAATGAATGTTGGTAAGTTGGAGAGCGTCTGTATTTATTTATTTAACATCTTGCTAGTTTTTCAATATTTAATTGTTATTATATGCATTTATAGCACTGGATATATGTTGGGGTTATCCCCGGTTGACGAAAGGGTAGCTTCCCTCTGTCTTCGGGTGGGGGGATGGGTCCTGACTGTTATTTGTGCTTATGCACCAAATGACAGTTCAGAGTACCCACCCTTTTTGGAGTCTTTGGGGGGGGGGGGGGGGGTGTTGGGGATCCAAATGGTGTGTCATTGTTGGACTACTGTGCTCGTCATAGTTTGTCTATCACGAACACCATGTTCGAACATAAGGGTGTCCATAAGTGCACTTGGCACCAGGACACCCTAGGTCGCAGTTCGATGATTGACTTTGTAGTCGTGTCATCGGACTGGCGACCATATGTTCTGGACACTCGGGTGAAGAGAGGAGCTGAGCTGTCTACCGATCACTACCTGGTGGTGAGTTGGCTTCGGTGGTGTGGGAGGTTGCCTTCCAGACCTGGCAGGCCCAAGCGTGTAATCAGGGTCTGCTGGGAACGTTTGGCGGAGCCCCCTGTCCGAGAGACCTTTAACTCCCACCTCCGGCAGAGCTACAACCACGTTCCGGAGGAGATATGGAATCCGAATGGGCCATGTTTCGTGCCTCCATTGCTGAGGCGGCAGCCCATAGCTGTGGCCGTAAGGTTGTCGGTGCTTGTCGTGGCGGCAATCCCCGAACCTGGTGGTGGACACCTGCGGTGAAGGGGGCCGTCCAGCTGAAGAAGGAGGCCTATCGGGTTTTATTAGCCTGTGGGACTCCTGAGGCAGTAAACGGGTACCGGCAGGCCAAACGTGCTGCAGCCGAGGCTGTCGCAGATGCAAAATCTCGGGCGTGGGAGGAGTTCGGTGAGGGCCTGGAGAGTGATTATCGGTTGGCCTCAAAAAGGTTCTGGGCCACCATCCAACGCCTCAGGAGGGGGAAGCAGTTCTTCACAAACACTGTTTACGGTGGAGGTGGGGAGCTGCTTACCTTGACTGGGGATGTTGTTGAGAGGTGGAGGGAATACTTTGAGGACCTTCTCAATCCCACCAACACGCCCTCCGTGGAAGAGGAAGACCCTGGGGGTTCGGGTGAGGGTCCGCCCATCACTGGAGTGGAGATCATTGAGGTTGTCAAAAAGCTCCTCGGTGGTCGAGCTCCGGGGTTGGACGAGATCCGCCGGAATATCTCAGGGCTCTGGATATTGTGGGACTGTCTTGGTTGACACGTCTCTGCAACATCGCGTGGTCATCGGGGGCTGTACCTCTGGATTGGCAAACTGGGGTGGTGGTCCCAATTTTTAAGAAGGGGGACCGGAGGGTGTGTTCCAATTATCGGGGAATTACACTCCTCAGCCTACCTGGGAAAGTCTATGCAGGGGTACTAGAGAGGAGGATCCGACCGATAGTCGAACCTCGGATTCAGGAGGAACAATGTGGTTTTCGTCCTGGCCGCAGCACTCTTGACCAACTCTATACGCTCCACAGGATTCTGGAGGGGGCATGGGAGTTTGCCCAATCTGTCCACATGTGCTTTGTGGATTTGGAGAAGGCTTTCGACCGTGTCCCTCGAAAGATCTTGTGGGGCGTGCTCCGAGAATACGGCGTTCCGGATCCGTTGCTACGAGCTATTCGGTCGCTGTATCACCGGAGCCAGAGTTTGGTCCATATTGGTAACAGCAGGTCGGATTCGTTTCCAGTAGGAGTTGGAGTCCGCCAAGGCTGTCCTTTGTCACCGATTCTGTTCATAATTTTTATGGACAGAATTTCTAGGCGCAGTCGAGGCGATGAGGGGTTCTGGTTTGGTGGCCATCGGATATCGTCTCTGCTTTTTGCGGATGATGTTGTCCTTTTGGCTTCATCAAGTCGGGCCCTCCAGCTCTCATTGGAGTGATTCGCAGCTGAGTGCGAAGCAGCCGGGATGAAGATCAGTACCTCCAAGTCCGAGGCTATGGTTCTCAGTCGGACAATGGTGGAATGCACCCTCCGGGTCGGGAATGAGGTCCTGCCCCAAGTGGAGGAGTTTAAGTATCTTGGGGTCTTGTTTACAAGTGAGGGAAGGATGGAGCGAGAGATCGACAGACGGATCGCTGCAGCCTCTGCTGTTAAGCGGTGCCTGTACCGGTCCGTTGTGGTGAAAAAGGAGCTGAGCCGCAAGGCAAAGCTCTCAAGTTAGCAGTCGATCTAACGCTCCAACCCTCACCTATGGTCACGAGCTTTGGGTAATGACCGAAAGAACAAGATCACGGATACAAGCGGCTGAAATGAGCTTTCTTCGCCGGGTGGCGGGGTTCTCCCTTAGAGATAGGGTGAGAAGCTCCGCCATCCGGGGAGAGCTCGGAGTAGATCCGCTGCTCCTCCGCATTGAGAGGGGCCAGTTGAGGTGGCCCGGGCATCTGGTCAGAATGCCCCCCGGACGCCTCCCTGGTGTGGTGTTTCGGGCATGTCCAACCGGGAAGAGACCCCGGGGTCGACCTAGAACACGCTGGAGGGACTATGTCTCTCGGCTTGTCTGGGACCGCCTCGGTGTGTCCCCCGGGAGAGTTGGAGGAAGGAGCTCGGGAGAGGGATGTCTGGACCTCTTTGCTAAGGTTGCTGCCCCCGCGACCCGACCCTGGACTAAGCGGAAGAAGATGATGATGATGATGATGAGCACTGGATATGTATTTATTGATATTATATACACATACATGTACGTATATGTCAGTTGGGGGTGGGGGGTGAGCCTACTTTGCGGATTTCAATGGTCGCGTGGGGATCTCGGTCCCAATTAACCGCGGAAAGTGAGGGATCCCTGTATATGTAATAATTTCACATATAAGTCGCTTTGGAGTATAAGTCACACCGTCAGTCAATGTATTAAAAAAAGTTTCACTTATAGTCTGGAAAATACAGTAACTGTATAAGTGTATAACTACTTCATTTAATGCTACATACACATGACACTAAACTCCTGATCAGTATTGATTTCATTAACAATACATGCTTTAGATGCAAGAGACCTAACATTTATCAACACTGTCTTTAGATAAAAAATGCAGGCTGTAGATTCATATTATGTATTGTCTGTTTGAATTTCCATGATCAGGAAACACACACACACACACACACACACACACACACACACACACACACACACGCACACATAGACATATTTGGACATGTACAAAGAAGGGGCAGTGAATATTATTGGTAGCAGGATGCTGAGGTTGGAACTACCAGGTAGAATGCCTAGAGGAAGACCAAAAAAGAGATTTATGGATGTGGTGAAGGAGGACATGAAGGTCATTGACATAAGAGAAGAAGATGCAGAAGACAGGGTGAGATGGAGGCAGATGATTTGCTGTGGCGACCCCTGAAGGGAAAAAGGAAAAGAAGAGAAAGAACATATATATTCAAAAGGAAAAGAAGAGAAATAAGTGTATGTGTGTGTGTGTGTGTGTGTGTGTGTGTGTGTGTGTGTGTGTGTGTACATGTACATATACCCCCAGTGCACCTAACTGGGTTATCAAAGGCCAGCCATGTCTCTCACTGCCTGTGGTGAGATGTGTGTAAAATAAGCAATGCTGACTTTTGTCAAGAATAGGCTGCTTCGCCGTCAGCATGTTTCTGCCCTACGATGGCCTGGCGAGCTGTAAAGGGTGTACTCTGCCTTCGCCCAGAGTCATCTGAGATGGGCGCCAGTCTCCCCGTGACCCAAGTTAGGATTAAGCAGATCAGAAAATGAATATATATATATATATATATATATATATATATATATATATATATATATACACACACACACACACACACACACACACACACTATTGCTGCATATTATATTCACAGGTTTCGAGCAGACAGATAGCACTGCAATGTGCATTCATTCCCTCTTAAGGAAGGGAACCCATGACCTGAGGAAGGCCTGCGTCCTTCCAGTCTGAAATGTCATTGTGTCATATATTTTGTACTTTATAAATTAAATACAAATTGCTAGACATCCCTAGCATGTACTCATATGAATTATTGACAGTGAACAGCATGAATATACATCGAGAAATAATACAGTAATATCTTTAGAAATATAGAAACAATTTGAAACAGCCAATTAGTAGAGCTGTGCAATGCAGCCATGAGGCGGGGGCACTAACCAGTGTCTCTCCCCCTTATGCAGGTCCCAAGCCCGGATAAATGCAGAGGGTTGCGACAGGAAGGGCATCCAGCATAAAACTTCTGCCACATTAAAAATGCAAATGGTCAAAACAATATTCATACCGGATCGGTCGAGGCCCGGGTTAACAACGACCGCCATCAATGCTGTCAACCAACAGGGTGCTGATGGAAATTGGACTACTGTTGGTCGAAGACGTCAAAGAAGGAGAGGCGGGAGGCGTGTCCATAGGCAGAGAGAGAAGAGGAAAGGCGTGAGCCTAGGACTGAGAGTTGGGACTTTGAATGTTGGAACTATGCAAGGAAAAGGCAGAGAGCTGGCTGACATGATGCAGAGGAGGAAGGTGGACATACTGTGTGTTCAGGAGACCAGGTGGAAAGGTAGCAAAGCTAAAAGCTTAGGAGCAGGGTTTAAGCTATTTTATCATGGTGTGGATGGGAAGAGAAATGGAGTAGGAGTCATCTTGACGGAGGGGTTTGTCAGGAATGTTCGAGAAGTGAAAAGAGTGTCAGACAGAGTGATGAGTCTCAAGTTAGTAATTGAAGGCGTGATGGTCAATGTTGTTAGTGCTTATGCCCCACAGGCAGGATGTGAGCTAGAAGAGAAGGAGAGATTCTGGAGTGAGTTAGATGAAGTGATGCAGAGTAACCCCAGAGGTGAAAGAGTGGTCATTGGGGCAGACTTCAATGGACATGTTGGTGCAGGCAACAGAGGGGACGAGGAAGTGATGGGCAGGTTTGGTATCCAGGACAGGAACACAGAAGGACAGATGTTGATACATTTTGCAAAAAGGATGGAAATTGCTGTGGTGAATACTTTCTTCAAGAAGAAACAGGAGCATAGGGTGACTTGTGAAAGCGGAGGTAGGAGCACACAGGTAGACTACATCTTGTGTCGGCGATGTAATTTGAAGGAAGTCAGTGACTGCAAAGTAGTGGGTGAGAGTGTTGCCAAACAGCGTAGGATGGTGGTGTGCAGGATGAATCTGATGGTGAGAAAGGTGAAAAAGGCAAAGGCAGAGCAGAAGACAAAGTGGTGGAAGCTGAAAAAGGAAGAGTGTCGTGTTGTCTTCAAGGAGGAGTTGAAACAGGCTTTGGGTTGTCAGGAAGTGCTTCCAGATGACTGGACAACCACAGCCAATGTAATCAGGGAGACCGGTAGGAGAGTACTTGGTGTGTCCTCTGGAAAGAAAGTAGATAAGGAAACTTGGTGGTGAAATGAGGAAGTGCAGGAGTGTGTACAAAAGAAGAGGTTAGCCAAGAAGAAGTGGGACACAGAGAGGACCGAAGTAAACAGGAGTACAGGGAGACACAGTGTAAGGTGAAGGTAGCGGTGTCAAAGGCCAAACAGATGGTGTATGACGACTTGTATGATAGGTTGGACAGTAAGGAGGGAGAAAATGATTTATACAGGTTGGCACAGCAGAGAAATAGAGATGTGAAAGACGTGCAGCAAGTTAGAGTGATAAAGGACAGAGAGGGAAATGTATTGACTGATGACAGAAGTGTGCTGGGAAGATGGAAAGAGTACTTTGAAGAGCTGATGAATGAGGAAAATGAGAGAGAAAAAAAGAGTAGAAGGGGTGACCGTTGAGGACCAGGAAGTAGCAAAGATTAGTAAGGGAGAAGTGAGGAGGTATGCCCTGGAATGGAGTGGAATGAAGGTTAGCCTCAGTAAGACAGAATACATGTGTGTGAACGACAAGGACCCAAGAGGAACAGTGAGGTTACAGGGGGCAGAGATAAAGAAGGTGGAGGATTTTAAGTACTTAGGGTCAACAATCCAGAGCAATGGAGAGTGTGGAAAAGAGGTGAAGAAGCACGTGCAGGCAGGTTGGAATGGATGGAGAAAAGTGTCCGGTATGATGTGTGATAGGAGAGTATCGGCAAGAATGAAGGGAAAAGTGTACAAGACGGTGATGAGGCAAGCGATGTTGTATGGTTTAGAGACAGTGACCCTGGGGAAAAGACAGGAGTCAGAGTTGGAGGTAGCAGAGATGAAAATGTTGAGGTTCTCTTTGGGAGTAACGAGGATGGATAGGATCAGAAACGAGTACATCAGAGGGACAGCACATGTTCGATGTTTTGGAGACAAAGTCAGAGAGGCTAGATTGAGATTGTTTGGACATGTACAGAGGAGGGATAGTGAGTATATTGGTAGTAGGATGCTGAGGTTGGAACTACCAGGCAGAAGGCCTCGAGGAAGACCAAAGAAGAGATTTATGGATGTGGTGAAGGAAGACATGAAGATCGTTGGAGTCAGAAAAGAAGATGCAGAGGATAGGGAGAGGTGGAGGCAGATCATTTGCTGTGGCGACCCCTGAAGGGAACAGCCGAAAGAAAAAGAAGAAGAAGAATTAGTAGAGTTGTGCAATAAAACCAGTTTATTGGTTTCAACCAATTCTAACATGCAAACAATACGTATTGTGATACTCTGAAGCAAAACCATTTTTTTGACATGCATTCATTCAGAAAACTTCGGAACAGTCAAGAAAACTTTGGCTATTCCCGCTCATTGAACTAATGGAAGTAATGCTTTCATTGAAAATAAAAGGCGACTGCAGAGGTCCCGGCATGTAATCCTGACACAATCGTGTTTCCTTTCTCTTATCTACAGTCATTCAGTGTGTGGAGAGACCGGTATAATAAGAGCCATGCCATGATTGTGCAGTGTGGATTGTCAGGAAGGCCTTAGCCAATAGAATTTGTTTTTATACAGGATATAGAAATTCCCGCTAAAAACAAAACCCCGGTTCATGTTAGTAATTGCTCAGAAATTTACTGACCTACTGCATCTAGATTTTCACTTAAACGTTTCTCTTAAAATGAGCAAAAGAGGCAAGCTGTCCCATGATCATGAACTCTGAAAAAAATGACATCACGCAACTTGCAGACTCAGCCTCAGCCTCAACATGCTCCGAATTGGTCCCGGATTCTGGTAAATTACCTTCCATTTCGCTCCAGCATAATGATCATATTAATGTGATTTATATGATAAACGATATTTCATCTTATTATTGTAAACTCCTAAAGTTTGACAGACCTTCCTGAATCATCAGTGTCACTGTAAGTGTTATACGTCTGGCATGCGCCCAGCAGGCCTATGCACATCGCTATGATGGCATTAATATATATATCTACTCGTCCTTCTCAAAAAATTAGCATATTGTAATAAAGTTCATTTTTTTTCTGTAATGTACTGATAAAAATTAAACTTTCATATATTTTAGATTCATTGCACACCAACTGAAATATTTCAGGCCTTTTATTGTTTTAACACTGATGATTTTGGCATACAGCTCATGAAAACTTCCTATCTCAAAAAATTAGCATATTTCATTCAACCAATAAAAAAAAGTGTTTTTCATACAAAAAAAAGTCAACCTTCTAATAATTATGTTCAGTTATGCACTCAATACTTGGTCGGGAATCCTTTTGCAGAAATGACTGTTTCAATGTGGCGTGGCATGGAGGCAATCAGCCTGTGGCACTGCTGACTGCAGCCTGTGTTACAGAGGCCCAGGATGCTTCGATTGAGGCCTTAAGCTCATCCACAGTGTTGGGTCTGGTGTCTCTCAACTTTCTCTTCACAATATCGCACAGATTCTCTATGGAGATCCGGTCAGAAGAGTTGGCAGGCCAATTGAGCACAGTAATACCATGGTCAGTAAACCATTTACAAGTGGTTTTGGCACTGTGAGCAGGTGCCATGTCATGCTGAAAAATGAAATCTTCATCTCCATAAAGCTTTTCAGCAGATGGAAGCATGAAGTGCTCCAAAATCTCCTGATAGCTAGCTGCATTGACCCTACCCTTGATAAAACACAGTAGACCAACACCAGCAGCTGACATGGCACTCTAGACCATCACTGACTGTGGGTACTTAACACTGGACTTCAGACATTTTGGCATTTCCTTCTCCCCAGTCTTCCTCCAGACTCTGGCACCTTGATTTCCAAATGACATGCAAAATTTGCTTTCATCCAAAAAAAGTAGTTTGGACCACTGAGCAACAGTCCAGTGCTGCTTCTCTGTAGCCCAGGTCAGGCGCTTCTGTCGCTGTTTCTGGTTCAAAAGTGGCTTGACCTGGGGAATGCGGCACCTGTAGCCCATTCCACTGCTTCCACTGGTGCCCCAAGGTCTGGAATCGTCCCTTCTCCACAATCTTCCTCAGGGTCCGGTCACCTCTTCTGGTTGTGCAGCGTTTTCTGCCACACTTTTTCCTTCCCACAGACGTCCCACTGAGGTGCCTTGATACAGCACTCTGGGAACAGCCTATTCGCTCAGAGATTTCTTTCTGTGTCTTACCTTCTTACTTGAGGGTGTTAATGATGGCCTTCTGGACAGCAGTCAGGTCGGCAGTCTTACCCATGATTGCGGTTTTGAGTAATGAACCAGGCTGGGAGTTTGTAAAAGCCTCAGAAATCTTTTGCAGGTGTTTAGAGTTAATTCGTTGATTCAGATGATTAGGTTAATAGCTCGTTTAGAGTACCTTTTCATAATATGCTAATTTTTTGAGATAGGAATTTTGGGTTTTCATGAGCTGTATGCCAAAATCATCAGTATTAAAACAATAAAAGACCTGAAATATTTCAGTTGGTGTGCAATGAATCTAAAATATATGAAAGTTTAATTTTTATCAGTACATTACAGAAAATAATGAGTTTATCACAATATGCTAATTTTTTGAGAAGGACTAGTATATATATATATATATATATATATATATATATAGAGAGAGAGAGAGAGAGAGGATTTTCTGAGTAGATCCTTCCATAGGAGAGTGCTCAATACTTTTTGGTAGAGCAAATAACAATAAAAATAAAAGGACAGGACAAAGACTTTCTATTGAAACTCCATTTATCACTGTGATAAATGTGATAAATAAGTGATAAATGGAGTTTCAATACAAAGTCTTTGTCCTGTCCTTTTATTTTTATTATATATATATATATATATATATATATATATATATATATATATATATATATATATATATATATATATATGCAGGGATCCCTCATGTTTCGCAGTTAATTGGGATCGAGATCCCCTCGCGATCACCGAAATCTGCAAAGTAGGATCACCCCACCACCACCACCATTACCACCACCACCACCTGAAGTATACGTATATGTTGTTGTTGGCCTCGTCGATCTCAAAAGATCATGGAGGGGTTTGTGCCGTGGGTCTTCAGTTAGGGAGCTGCAGATCCTGCCGCAGTCACTGCAGATGAAGTCCTCACAGTGTGGTGGGGGTGGGCCCAGTCTCCGCTGACTGCTGAGTCTCTTCTCTCCCCAGCAGGTGTCTCTTCTCTCCTCTGCTGTCCTGATGACATCCTTGGTGGTGGTCCGCCATTCCAAGCAGTCGAAGGCAGCTGACTCCAGCTCGGATGGGTTGAAGCCTCCAGCCTTGAGGTCGCGCTTGCAGCCATCCTTGAACCTGAGCGCTGGGCATCCCTTTGGCGAGGTTCCAGTAACCAGCTCCCCATACAACAAGTCTTTGGCGATGCGGCCGTCATCCATTCGGGTGACGTGTCCAAGCCATCTCAAGCGTCTCTGGGTCAGGATGGCAAACATACTGGGCACATTTGCTTTGTCCAGGACGTCGATGTTGGAGACATGGTCCTGCCAAGTGATGCCCAGTAGTCTGAGAAGGCAGCGTTGGTAGAAGGTGTTCAGCCGGAGGTCCTGGTGGTAGTAGAGGGTCCATGCTTCACTGCCATAAAGGAGAGTACTCAGTACACAGGCCTTGTAGACTCTTATCTTGGTGTTGATGGTTAGCATGGGGTCGTCCCAGACTCGCTTCGCCAGACGGCCATCACTGTCGATGCCTTGCCGATATGGGCATTCAGTTCAGCGTCTAGAGAGAGGTTTCCGGAGTTGATTGATCTGAGGTAAGTGAACTTTTCCACCACCTCAAGGTAGTGGTTGCCGATCTTGATACTAGGAGCACTGCTGACATCCTGGCCCATGACCTCAGTCTTATTCAGGCTGATGGTGAGGCCAAAATCAGAGCAGGCACCAGCAAAGCAGTTGATGAGATGCTGGAGCCTAGCTGGTAGTCTCCAATGGAAAGGGCTAGCCAATACAGTTGGTACCAACATGGCTACAGAAGTTCCCGGAAGTTGCGTACATGTATGTGTATATATAATATCAATAAATAGGGCAGTTGCGGCTTAGTGGTATAGGGTGCTGGATGGCTGATCCTACGGTTGGGGGTTTGAGTCCCACTCTCCACAAGGTTGTCACTGTCCCCCCAGTGCAGCTAACTGGGTTATCAAAGGCCGGACCTGTCTCTCACTGTCCATGGTGTGAGGCATGTAAATGAACCATTGCTGACTTTCAACAAGAGTAGGCTGCAAAGCCATCAGCGTGTTTCTGCCCTGCGATGGCCTGGCGAGCTGTCCAGGATGTACTCTGCCCACGCCCGGAGTCAGCTGGGATGAGCAGTCAGCCTCCCTGCAACCCTAATTAGGATTAAAAGGTTACAGAAAATGAGAATATCAATAAATACATATTTAATGCTATAAATGCTTATAATAACAATTAAACATTAAAAATAATGCATAAGATGTAAATAAAATATAAATATACACACATGCAGATGCGCGTGCATGCAGTCAGATGAGCACCTCACAACAATGTAACTAGTTTTGATGGGAAGTTTTAGGTTGGTTTTTTGGTTTTTTGTTTTGTATTGTTTTGTGTTGGTTTAGGGTTTTTTTTTGGTTGTTTTTTTTGTTTGTTTTTTACATAATTGGCCTTGTTTCTGTGGCATTTTCCTTAACTTTTTTTCCCCCAATTCTTATGTAATTCCCTTATTTTTTTAATTCAATATTTTTAAAAAAAAAAAATAATTAAGATATGTGAGGCACTGAAGCCACATGAATTGAGGGATACCTGTACATGTAATGTTAATATTGTTCTACATAAATATATCAATCTACTGCTCATAGGATCATAGGTCTGATAAGGACTTGTCGTTCATGATACAGTTCTGCGCATGCGAGGATGATGCTCTACCTTTAATACCACCTTAAAAAGTTAATATGCATGCATTAATGTTTAAGACTTCACAATATTAATATATTAATAATAATTAATAATAAAAGCACTGGATGCACTTACACTATTCTAATGTTTCTTATGTGTATTTAATATGTTTAAATAGCTTATTTTGATCAATATGCAGTTCTATTTCAGTGTTAATGTTTGTGTCAAAGTTTACAACATTAAATTATCATCAGTCTATTTTTTCTGAAGCTTAGAATTTTTATTTTAATGACTTAGTAGTTTCGCATTCTCTGAATGTGAATATCTTATCAAATATTAAATACAAATTTACATAATTTTAATTATAGAAATATTAAGTAATACTTGATTCAGTATCATAGTACTACATGTACAGCCAGTTAAGTGCAGACTTGAAAACTTCATGTCTGGCATGGACCATGTATGCGTGATGTGGTGCTGTAATGCTACGCTTATATTATTTTACAATAATATTATATCTTGAATTTTTGTGTATATTGTAATTAAAAGTGGTTAGTATTTCAAATTATCTTCTGTTACATTACATTTTAGATTTTTAGTTTGGCCTCAGTATATAAAACTGTTGCTCTCAGACACATGGCAACAACTACATGTATACTGTAAGATAAATTTCATGTACAGTTTCTATACTATATAGTTAATATTACATTCTGCAAATGGTCACCAAATGGCATCTACAGCATTGAAATTTTTAAAAATGTCCCTGTGGCAGGGAGACCCCCTCCTACACCCTCCCTCTGCACTTCGCGTACCTTGGGCCTATGGTCTCGTTTTGGGTGTCGAAGCAGCCTTATAGTATACCCACTTCTTATTTTACCACTGCAGCACTGGATAGAACCATTGATAAAGTAAATGCTGTGTGCAGAACATGCAAAGATGACATCAAATTCTCAAGGGGTACATCGAATCTGATCGCTCATATACGGCGACACCAAGCAAAACTTTTTTGTCAGACCACATGCGTGCCACAAACTGAAACTAGTGAAACTGAAGTCGTCTAGACAAAGTCAGAGTGTGTCCGCCGCAAAAACATTTGAACTCACCGGCTG
Source organism: Plotosus lineatus (assembly GCA_024760905.1). NCBI lineage: Eukaryota > Metazoa > Chordata > Actinopteri > Siluriformes > Plotosidae > Plotosus > Plotosus lineatus. The sequence goes on along the minus strand of CM045729.1, from coordinate 42,110,747 downwards.
GTTTGGGGGGGAAGTTACAAGAAAAGTCCACCACGTGCACAAGAAATTACTGAGAAAATTGCAAGATTCATCATTAAGAATTTCTCGCTCGTAAACTCTCCAGAATTCAGAGATTTAGTATCATATGGATATAAGGTGCACCATTTCTGATAGGAATATGTTTTCTGAAACAATATCCCAAGGATGTACCAGGAGAGAAAACAACATTTTTAATGTTGTTGATTTCTCTTTTTGAAATAAGGAATAAATACTGTCAAGAACAGGCTCATTTTTCATTTAAAATTCTTCTTGCAAAATATTGTAATACATTATAGAAATCACAATATATCACAAGAAATAAAGTATAAGCAATAACCCCCCCCCCCCCCCCCAGCACCACTACCACCACCACTTATTGTAATGCGCATGTCTTTGGGAGTACACAGAAGGAACCTACACAAGCACAGGAGGAACATACGCAACTTCATACAGAAACATCCTTACCAAGCCTGGGACCCCATACCCAGGAACTTCTTGCTGTAAGGAGGACATGTTAACCACAATGCCATATTTATATTTACAGCATTTAGCAGACACTCTTTTCCAGAATGTGGATAGCCTCTGCCACCCTCTAAAAAGTACTTAGCAAGTCATGAATTAAAATAATTTAAACACTATTACATGAAATATTTTGCCTTCACCGATTTGCAACGATAATCACATTATAATTACTTGACAGCACCCCACAGATAGCACAACGAATATTCACTTTCTGCTAAAAATCAAATCAGACAATACTCAGATTGTGGTGGCAAGTAACTACGAATATGCTGCATGACTTTATTTGTACTTAACCTACATGAGCAGTTACAGTGTGCTGTCTCAAAAGCTGAGAGGATGGCATAGATGCCAATTTATACTTTCCTCTTCAGCATATTTTCTGATTTGTGCTAGACCTCACACTTTGCAAATCTATCAACTTCATCTCATGATCTTTGCCTGGCTGTGGTGTTGTTTTAGTGCTGAACAGTAGGTGGAAACAGAGCATGCTGCAGAAGCCATTGGGGCAGAGCCTGGCTAGCTCCTGCTCACACACCTGCATTCCATCTGGCTTAATCAGGAAGACCTACTTAAGGAGCAGCAGAAGCAAAGGTCCTCGCCAGATTATCTGCTTTCAATCATGGTAATCAGGTTGCTGTCTCTCTTGAGGAAAACTAGAAATATTCTGTGTTGGAAACTTACCTCTGTCCTCTTTGTTCTAAGTACTCGGCATCCTTTGGTGCTGTTTCTTTTCAGTAGTCTTGTCCAAATCGCCATGCTCTAGTTTATCACTACCGAGCCTCGAGAAAGACTTACTTTTGTGGTCTACTGACCTGTTCTTTCCACTGATGGCTCAGCTCCTCTCACCACAGCCAGTGCTGACTCCTGCAGCCAGGAATTTGTTTAAGCAAGGGTCAGACCCTCTTGAATTCCATCAGCACTCCTGGCTTGTTCACTATTCCCATCTGTTCAATAAACCTTCCTTTTACACAACCTGCTTTAGGTGTTCTGCTTTAGAGTCCACAATTGTGTATATGCCCGTGTGGTCCATGATAGAATAATCTGGCCAAACATGGAATCTGTGTACAACATTGAAATGACCATCTCCAAATATGGACAAGTGCGAGATGAACAAGCTATTAACAATCAGTGCCTACAACAAACTGTTGACCTAATTCAGAGCCTGCATGATTGTGTTCCTGTCCCAGTCTCTCCAGGTGATCATCCACCCAGCTCTGCCTCTTTCCCTCCAATGTCTCTTCTCCCCAGCAATGTGCCGTCAAACTTGAAAAGGAAAAAATGTTAATCCTAAAATATAATGATAATATTTGTCAGCTATTATGTATTATAAACACGTTTACCATTCAAATCCAATATGTAAAAAAAAAAATTTTTCAATAAAGAATAGCAGAATTTCCATCGGTCCAATTCAAATACAAGGAGGAGCTGTGCAGTGAGGAAGCACTTTGCTGTACTGCTCAGTGGACGGTGTAATCCCTTAAAAACTGTGCTGGCATTCTATGCAAATAGTGTTTCGCTATAACTCTATATATCGCAAATGAAATGTTTTCAAATACTCAGATTATATTATCTGCTTTTTCATAATCTGGATAATGTACAAAATGTATTTCTGTAATGTGTTTAGGCTTGTAGGTTAATCATAAAAACCAGTAAAAAAAAGTTACTTCATGAGGCAAAGCGTGCCCCTGACTCATGGCAGAGGGTATTTGTAAGCTCACAGATTCTTGTGCAACCTATATCTTCTTCATTTGTATTTTATATTTCCTTTACAAGCCGCCTTATCAAATTGGAAAACTACATTTTTGAACTAAGAAAATTTGCAAATCTGGATTTTCAGTCAATACAAGCGGTAATAACTAAAGGAAGACTAACATAGTTGGAATAAATTTTAACCTTAAATGAATTATGGATTACATGTTTGTGTCAAGAATATTGAAATGCGATATAAAACACGATGCATTGTCTGTTGTCAATCAAATGATGAATAATATACTATTAAGAGTTTATTTATATTTGTAAATCTGACTAAAAAAGTCAATGCCTCATCAGCTGTTAATCTCACTGCACGCCACTGCTTCCCCCAGTCCTAATGAACCAGTTGTTTGCTACTTCATCCATGCCAGATCTATATTCCAGAAACATGAAAGGTTGTGAGGGTTTACTACTGCAATGCTCTCTGGCATTTACCCATTGTCCTTGTCCCTTCCCCAATGATTCAGCGAAGGTGTTATTCATTGTGTTGCTTCTGAAAGGGAAGGCATTATCTCGTGTCATTTTTGGCACACACTCAATTAACTCATACCTCTTTTGGGTGAATTTAAAAGGATTTTTGACCACCACCACCCTCCCTCAGGCAAGCAACACAGCCAATTAACTGGTAAACCTGCAATCGGAAATCAGACTGTAGCTAAATTCGTGATAGACTTCAGAATTGTTGCCATGGAGACTCATCATCAAATGTCTTACATGACGAAATGAAAGATCAGCTGCCTTCCAGAGATGAACCATCATCTTTTGAGGATTTGCTATACCTAACTATACGTATAGATAACTGTCTCTGAAAAAGAAGTCTGGAAAGTAAATACAAACACAGTCAGTCTGTCCCACACTGAGATGCAATGCCCTGTCCACCACTACGTTTTCTGGCCACCTACACTCAGATGTAGTCTTCAGATAGTTCCAATCCCATGCAGAATGGCAGAACTTGACAAACATTAGAAGAAACACTCAGAAGAATTAAGGCTGGGGGATGCATCTATTGGAGCAGAAAAAGGACACTACTTGGCCTCTTGCCCAGTTTGCCCAAAACAAAAAGCCCACTCACATGGGGAGGATTATGAGTGGGTGATTTAAATAAAACCAGTCCTCCTCACTTAATTTTACAAACCATTCTTCAAATGGGTCAAGTAAGTCACCATCCCTTGGTATTAGTCGATTCTTCTTCTTCTTTTCCTTTCGGTTTATCCCTTCAGGGGTCGCCACAGTGAATCATCTGCCTCCATCTCACCCTATCCTCTGCATCATCTTCTCTTTTTTATTTTTTATTATTTTTATTTTTTTATTATACAATTGCTGCTCCTCCGCGTTGAAAGGAGCCAGTTGAGGTGGCTCGGGCATCTGTTTAGAATGCCTCCTAAATGCCTCCCTGATGTGATGTTTTGGGCATATCCAACCTGGAAGAAAACCCTAGGTCAACTCAGAATAAGCTAGAGGGATTATGTCTCTTGGTTGGTCTGGGAAGGCCTCGGTGTCCCCCTGGAAGAGCTGGTGGAAGTGGCTATATATATCATGCAAATAACTGGGTTATCAAAGGTGGGTCATGTCTCTCACTGTCTATGGGGAGAGGTATGAAAAAGAACCATTGCTGACTTTCGTAAAGAGTAGGCTGAAAAGCCATCATCGTGTTTCTGTCCCTTGCTAAAGGGTTGTGTCAGGAAGGGCATCCGACGTAAAAACCTATGCCAAATCAAACCTGCGAAGTATTCGCTGTGACGACCCCTGACAAAGGGAAAAAGCCGAAAGGAAATCTGCTGCCAGCACTACATGTCTGACATACTGGGACTGGCTTGAAAAAGTCGTCACAGCGAATCATCTTATTCACTCATTTAATTTGGCAGAGGTTTTTACGTCGGATGCCCTTCCTGTCACAACCCTTTAGCAAGGGACAGAAACACGCTGACGACTTTGCAGCCTACTCTTTACGAATGTCAGCAATGGTTCTTTTACATGCCTCTCACCATAGACAGTGAGAGACATGGCCCGCCTTTGATAACCCAGTTAGCTGCACTGACGGGGGACAGTGACAACCTTGTGGAGAGTGGTACTCGAACCCCCAACCTTTGGATCAGCGATCCAGCGCCCTATACCACTAGACCACCACTGCCCAAATAACAAATCCACACAATATGTGTGTTAAATAACAACTGCCATATCATGCAAAGAATTCACTTTGAAACACACACAGACACACACACACACACACACACACACACACACACACACACACACGCACACACACACACACACACACACACCAGGTATACCAAATAAACATTATATACAGTAAATCCATTTTGTTTTTCATGTCCGCTATATGCATGTACCTTTCAAAATGTATAATCTATAAGGACTAGAGGTGAATTAAGAATTTGCATGAATTACTGATGCGTTCATTAAAAAAAATGTTCATTTGGATTCCTTTGATTTCTGAATGAAGCTTATCCGCCTAGACCAGCACTCCAACAGACAAGCCAAAGGGAATATCTTATGACAAATCATAATATGACATCATAATCATGCATTTACCATCTAAACTGACAAAGCATGAGTAGGATTCCACTTTAAAAATCAAAACAATTCTCTGTTGATCCTTGCACTAAAGCAAACTATCAGTGCCAAGAGGAAGCTGTCCACCAAAAAGGTCAGTGACTAAGAAAGGAGGGGATTAGTCAGAGAAGTAACTGAAAACGCAAAAGGAATGAAAGGCTGACCTTATAGCCAGATGGTAAAAGCAGTTCACACAACAATCACAGCCTGGACTCTCAAAATGCTACCATTTTGCATTACTTTAAAAACACTGTCCCCATAGTAAAGCATAATAGTAGAAGCAATAAGCACTTACCTATCCCAAGGTTGAAGCCCAACTGTCAAGGGTTGTCACTGCAGTCCTCCCACTACAGCTAACTGGGTTATCAAAAGCCGGCCATGTTTCTCACTGTCTATGGTGAGAGGCATGTCAAAGAATCATTTCTGACTTTCATCAAGCATAGGCTGCATAGCTGTCAGCATGTTTCTGCCCTGCGATGGCCTTGCGAGTCATCCAGGGAGTAGTCTTCCCTCGCCCCGAGTCAGCTGAGATGTGCGCCAGCACCCTCACAACCCTAATTAGGATTAAGTGGTTCAGAAAATGAATGAATGCATTAAATACAGGCCATGATTTTCATCAGCAGAGACTTGACAACTTGCACATGATTGGGGATAAAAACAAACAAACAAAAAAACAAACTAAAATCTGTTTCACCTACAAGAGATTTGACATTGTGGATGTGACATGATCAGTGGTCAGTAATTTCAGCAGCCTATGTACCTCTTAGCCTATTGCCAATGTATACTTAGATGGTTATTATATGGTTAATAAGAACCTGGGTTTACAGAATAACCACTTTAAAGCAGAAATCTCAGTCCTAGAAAGAATGTGTTGACTACATACCCATAATTTATACATGCATTTCTATAGTCTGTTGCTCTGAGAGGCCTTTCTTCTTTTGTCCAGTCTAGTGATGGCCTTATTTGCTTGCATTCAGACATCTTTGGAACACATATGAGCCACTCCACCAAAATTAGGCTCGTGTCAAAAAATGAAAAATTTGCTTTCAGATTAAATGAGCTGTCAGATAGAGGAGGCCCGAAGCTACAAAATGTAGCAAAAAGTTTTCAATACCTTGAAAACTGGCCGAGCTATGCCATTTCTTGTGTCAGCATTCAACTAAAAATTTCAAAAGACGTTTTAAAGAAAAATGAGCACAAAGATTTATCTTCTTCCAAGGTCATTAGTCCTTAGCAACCAAACATTTTTATGCACCTCAGCCATATATACTCTTAGAAAACATGTCTAGGAAAAGTTTTATTAAGAGATGATAAGAGAAATTATCCTCATTTTAATCTGACACACCTTTTTTAATCCATCAGTCACTGTGGTAACCCCCAAAAAATGAACAAAAACAACCGACTATTTTTTTAATTTCTGTTTATTCCCATAAGATCAGTATGTATCTTTTTGACCATTATATAAAGGATAAGTTTCTCAAGTTTAGAAATGTGAATGCTGTCCCATTCTTGTCTAACACAGGCCTTGAACTGTTCAAGTGTTTTGGGCCTTCTTTGTTGCACCTTTCCCTTTATGATGCGCCAAATGTTCTCTGTAGGTGAAAGATATGGGTTGCAGGCTATCCATTTCAATATCCGGATCCTTTTCCTACACAGTCATGATGTTGTAATTAATGCAGCATGTGGTCTGGCATTATCATGTTGAAAAATGCAAGGTGTTCTCTGAAAGAGACGATGTCTGGAGGGAGCATATGTTGTTCTAAAACCTGAATATACCTTTCTGCATTGTTACCTTACCATACCTTTCCAGATGTGCAAGCTGCCCATGCAACCCCATACCATCACAGATGCAGGCTCCTGAACTGAGCACTGATAACAACTTTCCCTCTTTAGTCCGGAGACATGGTGTCCCAGTTTTCCATTTTAAATTACCCCTGGCCCAGAGAAAATGCCCATGCTTTTGGGTCCTGTTTAGAAATGGCTTCTTCTTTGTACTGTACAGTTTCAGCTGGCAATGGTGGATGGCTCGGTGGATTGTGTTCACCGACAATGGTTTCTGGAAGTATTACTGAGCCCATTCTGTGACTTCCTTTACAGTAGTATTCCTGTTTGTGGTGCAGTGCCGTTTAAGGGCCCAAAGGTCACACGCATCCAGTATGGTTTTTCAGCTTTGACCCTTACGCACAGAAATTTTTCCGGATTCTCTGAATCTTTGGATGATGTTATGCACTGTAGATGATGATAACTTCAAATTCTTTGCAATTTTTGCCTGGGAAACACCTTTGTGATATTGCTCAACTATCTTTCTGCGCAACGTTAGGGGAATTGGTGATCCTCCACCCATCTTTGCTTCTGAGACACTGCCACTCTGTCATGTTGCCAGTGGACCTCATGAGTGGTAATTGTCTTCCAGCTGTTCGTTATAAGTGCAATTGAGTTTTCCAGCCTCTGATTGCTACCTGTCCAAACCTTTTAAGATTTGTTGACACCATGAAATTTAAAATCAGCATATTTTTTCCCTTAAAATGAGACATTTTCTCAGTTTAAACTTTTGACCCGTCATCTATCTTCTATTCGGAATAAAATGTTGAAATTTGGCACTTCCACATCATTGCATTCAGGTTTTATTCACAATTTGTATAGTGTCCCAACACTTTTTGGAATCTGGTTTGTAGTTAGTGTGTTATCATGATTGGGTTTCAAGCAAGCATCAGACAAGGGATTATTTTCTAAATCATATGGTTAAAGATTTAGGACATTTGGACACATCTCCTTGCAAGAACAGAAAGCATTTTTCAAACAAATTTTCAAATTTTTACATGCCCAAAAGTAATAAGACAGTTGGCAAACCGTTTCATGGCCAGTTATGATTTGTTTCTTCATTATTTCATGAAAAATTAAAAGGATAAAATGTGAGGGGTTTGCCAAGAGTTAAATATTCCAGTTCATTATGATAACTCAATGTGTTCCAAATTAAAACTCTAAATGTAAATGTACTTCTCTAGATCATCATTTCATTCATTTTATTTTCCAAACCCTTTTATCCTTTGAGGGTATTTGGGAGGTTGGAGTCCATCACAGCCGAGTTTGGGTGAAGGCAGGGTACAATCTGAACACTTACAATTCAAACTTCTTCTTTTTCTTTTCATTTTGGCTGTTCCCTTCAGGGGTCGCCACCGCAAATTATCTGCCTCCATCTCACTCTTTTCTCTGCATCTTCTTCTCTTACGCCAACGACCTCCATGTCTTCCTTCACCACATCCATAAATCTCTTCTTTGGTCTTCCTCTAGGCCTTCTGAATGGTTGTTCCAACCTGAGCATCCTACTACCAATATATTCACTATCCATCCTCTGTACATGTCCAAACCATCTCGATCTAGCCTCTCTGACTTTGTCTCCAAAACATCTTACATGAGCTGTCCCTCTGATGTACTCATTTCTGATCCTATCCATCTCCCAAAGAGAACCTCAACATTTTCATCTCCGCTACCTCCAGCTCTGCCTCCTGTCTTCTCCTCAGCGCCACTATTTCTAAACCATACAACATCGCTGGCCTCAACACAGTCTTGTACACTTTTCCTTTCATTCTTGCTGATACTCTCCTATCGCACATCACACCAGACACTTTTCTCCAAACATTCCAACCAGCCTGCACACGCTTCTTCACCTCCTTTCCACACTCTCCATTGCTCTGGATTGTTGATCATCATCATCATCATCATCATCATCATCATCAGACTGTCATGCCACTGCTGGCAGATAGCCTCCACAACCTTCATAGTTGTGGGTTTAAACCATAACTCACCACGCTATTGCAGTGCGGGTTGGTGAGTGGTTTGAGTAGAAACACACTGACGGCTTTGTAGCCTACTCTTTACGAAAGTCAGCAATGGTTCTTTTACATGCCTCTCACCATAGACAGTGAGAGACATGGCCTGCCTTTGATAACCTAGTTAACTGCACTGGGGGGACAGTGAAAACCTTGTGGGGACTCGAACCCCCAACCTTAGGATCAGCGATCCTGCGGCTTAACCACTAGACCACAACTGCTATGAAGTTGTTGAGCCTAAGTACTCAAAATCCTCCATCTTCCTTATCTTTGCTCCCAGTAACCTCACCGTTCCTCTTAGGTCCTTCTCATTCACACACATGTATTCTGATTTACTGAGGCTAACCTTCATTCCTCTCCTTTCCAGGGCATACCTCCACCTCTCCTAGATTTTCCTCAACCTGTTCTCTGCTCTCACTACAGGTCACAATGTCATCTGCAAACATCATAGTCCATGGAGATTCTTCTCTCACCTCGTCCATCACCGTAGCAAACAAGAAGGGGCTCAGAGCTGACCATTGATGCAGTCCTACCTCTACCTTGAATTATTCGGTCACGTCGACAGCACACCTGACCACTGTCTTACATCTCTCATACATGTCCTGCACCACTCTAACATACTTCTATGCCACTCCAGACTTCCTCATGCAATACCACATTTCCTCTCTTGGCACCCTGTCATATGCTTTCTCCAGATCCACAAAGGCACAATGCAGCTCCCGCTGACCTTCTCTGTACTTCTCTATTAACATCCTCAAAGCAAACACTGCATCTGTGCTGCTCTTCCTTGGCAATGACCGCTCTTTCACCTCTGGGGGTACTCTGCATCACTTCATCTAACTCACTCCAGAATCTCTCCTTCTCTTCTAGCTCACATCCTGTCTGTGGGGCATAAGCACTAACAACATTGAACATCACACCTTCAATTTCTAACTTGAGACTCATCACTCTGTCTGACACTCTTTTGACTTCTAGAACAGTCCTGACAAACCCCTCCTTTAAGGTGACTTCTACTCCATTTCTCTTCCCATCCACATCATGATCAAACAGCTTAAACCCTGCTCATAAGCTTCTAGCTTTGCTACCTTTCCACCTGGTCTCCTGAACACAGAGTATGTCCACCTTCCTCCTCTGCATCGTGTCAGCCAGCTGTCTATCTTTTCCTTTCATAATTCTAACATTTAAAGTCCCTACTCTCAGTCCCAGACTCATGCTTTTCCTCTTCTCTCTCTGCCTATGGACACGCCTCCCACCTCTCCTTCTTCGACCAACAGTAGTCCAATTTCCACCAGCACCCTGTTGGTTAACGGCACTGATGGCGGTCATTGTTAACCCGGGCCTCGACCGATCCGGTATTGAGGTAATGTTTGTGATTTGCATTATAAAGTTTGGCATTGGTTTTACGTCGGATGCCCTTCCTGACACAACCCTTTGCATTTATCCGGGCTTGGGACTGGCATGAGGGAAAGACACTGGTTTGTGCCAACAGCTGCATTAACACAAACACATGCACATAAACCGTCACGACTGGCCCATTTCAGAAAGTTTAGAATCAGTCCCTGCATATTAAGAGCGACCTCTGTATTATCCACTGTGAGTTACATGACATGAAATGCATTCAAGTTTGAGTCATCAATGTATGAAAATAAACTGACATCTCATTTATGTTTTAGACAGTATACATTTGATTTCAAGATAAACTTATACTTAAGTACTGTATACACAAATATATCAAAATCAATTGCATTCACACCTAGGCACAATCAAGAATATACTGTTGCCTGGTATGCATGCTTTTTGACCATGGAAGGAGAACCAGAGCACCCAGAGGAAAGTCATACAGGCACAGGCCGAATATGCAAATGCCACATAGAAATGGAGGCATGCCTTGAACCCAGGATCTTGTTACTGAGAGGAAGAGGTGTTAACCACTGCATCACCATGCTGTCTATAGATACCATCAGGCTTAAAAAAAAACACCTATTAGAGGAAAGCAGTAAATTTTTTAGTGACCAAATTTAAAAAATTGATACATTCGCAAGCTCAGCCAACCCAAAAATGTCTCGACGACTATGACTAAACCGAAGATGACTAAACTGAATGACAGCAGAATTGTTTTCTTGGTGAAGGAAAACCAATTCATAACATCAAGTCGGGTCATAATCACACTTGAGGAAGCAGGCTCATGTTTGTCAAACTCTATTATTAAGAGTAATGAATGTAAATATAGAGAGTTTGCCTCCAAATGTAAACTAGTTGTTATTTCGCCATCATGCTGCAATCTGGAACACGATTCTCTGAAAGAAGATTAACTTGTACCAGAATAATGGTAAGAGTATGAAAAAGCAAACTACTTGATCTGTCAAACATTGTGGATATGGAGATGCATGGTTGGCAGTCAAATTGGGCCACTTGTGTTGACTGACATGACTGCTGACAGAGGAACAGTAACAACTACAACTTTGATAAGGAGGCACTTTACAATACAAAGCTTATAAATCCTTATATTCTTGCTATGAGTTCTGAGACGTTTTCTGGAACCTCCCAAACATCAGCAAATGAGTATTACAATGAACTTAATAAGTCAGACAAACTGCATCTGTATTTCATCATTCTTTCATTTTCTGAACCTCTTTATCCTAATTAGGGTCGGGGGAAGGTTGGAACCCATCTCAGCCGACTCCAGGCGAGGGTGGGGTACACCCTGGACATCTCGCCAGGCCATCGCAAGGCAAACACTCATACAACCATTGACACTCACATCTAGGGGTGATTTGGAACAGCCAACTAGCCTACTGTGTTTTTGAACTGGATGAGGAAACCAGAATACCCGGAAGAAAACCTGTGCAAGCACAGGAGAACATGCAAACTGCACACAGAAATGCCCAGGCTGGGAATTGAACCCAGGCCTTCTTGCTATGAGGCAGACGTGCTAACCACTACACAATCATGCCACCTCATCTAGTATATTTCTATTTAGTTCAATATTGTAAGAATCGGCTTATTGTTTTGTACATAGATTCAAACGTAAACGTTTTTATTCTTTCTGACATAAGTTGATAAGTACAGTAAAGGAAGCACTACTCCTGATGAAAAGAGGAAATAAAACAGCACCTCTGCCCACACTGATGATAAATCAGCAGCATGTCTCCGGATGCCACCTCCACAGCAAGTGATGCCAACAATTCTTGCACTCTCTCTCTCTCTCTCTCTCTCTCTCTCACACACACACACACACACACACACACACACACACACACACACACACACAGATTCAAGGCTGCATTCCAGCAGCTGAACATTTTTGCCCATTTCAAAGCACCTGCTACTTTGGAGACTGCGTAACCAGGGAAACACACAGTGCATGGCACTGAAATACAGCACCCTCAGACTTGGGCACACCATTTGAGCTGGAGTCTTCCAATCTAGCTCTTATGGGAAATAATTATTGGATTGAGGTCAAATTGGCCACTCAGCTACTACAAGCATGCCTTTGTGTGCTAAATTTGTGAGTTCAGACTTAACTGGTTTTAATGCACCATGGACAAAAACTGCTCCTGCAACTAAAACTATGTGTTGTTGATTACTGGATCCACCATTTTAACTGAAATTGAGTACTTCCTTGAACAAGCTTGCTGGAATGAATCTGAGTTGACGTGACTATGTTTAGTTTACATTCTTTTTTTGGGCCTGGCTTTGTTTAATAGACATGCTGAGCTTGATGATATAAATTTGTAGTTAATTTAACAAAGAATGTGCAAAAATAAAATAAAAAGCAATAATCTGCATTAGGATTTTTTCTAATATATAAGCACATGTTTAAGTCTTATGGAAGCAGCAGTAATGTACATGATCTGGAAAAAAACATCTCATATGGTCAAATTGGGATATATTCTTGTATAAATAGTTTACTGAATTGTCTGGTCGGACCTAAAAGTAATATACAGTATATATATATATATATATATATATATATATATATATATATATATATATATATATATATATATATATATATGAGGTCCTGCCCCAAGTGGAGGAGTTTAAGTATCTTGGGGTCTTGTTTACGAGTGAGGGAAGGATGGAGCGAGAGATCGACAGACAGATTGCTGCAGCCTCTGCTGTTAAGTTATGTGGTGAAAAAGGAGCTGAGCCGCAAGGCGAAGCTCTCAATTTACCAGTCGATCTACGTTCCAACCCTCACCTAATGGTCACGAGCTTTGGGTAATGACCGAAAGAACAAGATCACGGATACAAGCGGCTGAAATGAGCTTTCTTCGCCAGGTGGCGGGGTTCTCCCTTAGAGATAGGGTGAGAAGCTCCGCCATCCGGGGAGAGCTCAGAGTAGATCCGCTGCTCCTCCGCATTGAGAGGGGCCAGTTGAGGTGGCTCGGGCATCTGGTCAGAATGCCCCCCGGACGCCTCCCTGGTGTGGTGTTTCGGGCATGTCCAACCGGGAAGAGACCCCGGGGTCGACCTAGAACATGCTGGAGGGACTATGTCTCTCGGCTTGTCTGGGACCGCCTCGGTGTCCCCCCGGGAGAGGTGGAGGAAGGAGCTCGGGAGAGGGATGTCTGGACCTCTTTGCTAAGGTTGCTGCCCCCGCGACCCGACCCTGGACAAAGTGGAAGAAGATGGTGATGATGAAGGTGATGAAGATGATATAAATATATATATATATATATATATATATATATATATATATATATATATATATATATATATAGAGAGAGAGAGAGAGAGAGAGAGAGAGAGAGAGAGAGAGAGATAGATAGATAGATAGGCTGTATTAAAACAATTAATTTATGTTACACTGAAATTCATTGTACATTCTTCAAAACTCTTCACTTACAATCCAATATCATTAAAAACAATTAGCTTAATAATGAGGCAGGAGTGGCTCGGTGGTTGAAATTCTGGCTTATTGATTTGTAGGTCAATCCCCACTATCACCAAGAAGTTACTACTGCTCCCCGGCCTGAGTGCAGCTAAAATATCAAAGGCCAGCCATGTTTCTCACTGTCTGTGGTGGAAGCATGCAAAAGAACCATTGCTGTCATTTGAAAAGAGTAGGCCATTGGATTGCCGTCAATGTGTTTCTGCCCTGGGATGGCCAGGTGAGGTATCCAGGATGTACCCTGCCTTCGCCTACAGTCAGCTGAGATGGGTGCCACCCTATGGATATATTGTATTTATGGATACTTGAAATTGGTCATTTTGCATATTATACTTTGAAGGGTGTCTTTTTGGTGATATCACATTATTGTCCAGGTACACAATTTTCAAGTTACTTTGGCTCTTACTTAAAAGACTACCTTGCGACTTAATCCGTATTAGCTGTATAATCCATAGTATGCTGGAGTGGATCGAATATGTTCATGTGTCATAGGAGTGCTTGGAAGGCTGACCTTTCATTTCATTGTGAATTGGAAGTGCTGACTAAGGTTTTATAATTATAGTTTTATTAGCTTTTTACAATTAGCTTATAGTTTTTTTTTTTTTTTTGGTTTTCATTTATAGGTAAGGTAGGGAGGTAACTCTATTGGGTTTTTACACCCAAGCCTAGTGGGTCATCAGGCCGGTGCTTATCCCCGGTTTCCATGGTGTGAAGCGACCAGAAGTTCAACTCCTCCTGGATGGGACGCTAGTCCATCGCAGGTTACCTTCCCAGTATATTTTTACTGGTACCCATTTATACTGCTGGGTGAACAGAGGCACACTTGTGGTTGAGACCTTGCCCAGGGGTCTTAGCACAGTGGGGGTCTCAGTGGGATTTGAACTCACAACCTCCCGATCATGAGCCCAGCACTCTAACCACTACACCACCGGCTCCACTTTTATTTATAGAAATGTACAGAAAATACACATCTAATTGGTCTTCTACATGCTGGTCATTGGTGGGTACACCACATTTTAAAGAAGCATGTAGTGATTCTACCATCCACATTTCATTTTCTATTCTCCCCTCACATTTGTTATATAATGTATCTTACAGGTGGTTATCAACATGCCATCAAAACTGTAAACACATCAGTGGGAGTTAGGATGTTAATACAGGGATCCCTCGCTACATTGCACTTCAATCCATGCGGCTTAAGTGCATCGCGTTTTTTTTTTTTTAATATTCAATGAATTAAAAAATATTGACATTAAGGAAGAATGAGGGGGTAAAGGAAAATGACACAAAACAAGGCCAATTATTAAAAAAAAAACAACCCAAAACCTCCACCAAAACTACTTGCATTTTTATGTGAGGTGCGCAGCTGAATGCGTGCACGCGTCTCTGTATGTGTGTGTATTTATATTTTATTTACATCTAATGCATTATTTTTAATGTTTAATTGTTATTATAAATATTTATAGTGTTGAATATGTATTTATTGATATTATATACAAAAATATATGTACATATACGTTAGTCAGGGGGGTTGATCCTACTTCGCGGAATTTGGCGGTTGCAGGGGGATCTCGGTCCCAATTAACTGCAGAAAGTGAGAGATCCTTGTATTATTCTTATTTCTGATACATTTCACACATTTGTTGGGTTGTGCCACTTTTTAAAACTGTCAGATCACGTTGATGCGGACGTTAATTTCACTGTAAACAAGGATTGTTTAAGAAGTTACCCCAAAATAAGCTGATGACCCAAGCTATTATCTAATAAAATAAGGTGCTCATTATTCAATAAGGGAGGAGGAAAAAAATAACTCAATTGGCTAATGAAATTGCTCTTTATCAGTTTACTTTTCTTTGTTTAAACATTCTGCTTCAGAATACAATACTGCTACAGATGGTCTGGGACTTTCTAAATTATTACCCTCATGTTTAGCTTTAAAATGTTGAAAGCTTTAGATTACTGGGAAGTATAGGCATGGGGCAGACTGCTACAAACATCAGAGAATAATTCATCCATCCCACTTCTTTTGTTGCACATATTCATCTTTTCCAGGCTCTGTAGGGTTACAGAAGTGTCTTTAACAACAGCACATGTTTTTACCTTTGAGCGAACTCACATAGTCTCCAGGCATTACTCACTGACAGAAAATACCACATCAAACAGAGTAAAATGAGGAGCAATGTTGCTAGATGCTGCAAACTTGCTGGTTCCATTTCCAATGTTTTCAATGAAGATATTACTTTTACTGGGTGTCCTCTCTTTCTCTTTGTTTTGTCCTTTGTTTTTCTCTGCGCTCAGCTAGAATCTCTATCTATAAAGAAGTCTAATGCTCATATCATTTATTGTGGTAATTAGGGGTGACGCAGATGCTTTCTGGAACAGCAAAAGGGATGGGAGGTGGGGTGAACAACCTCTAACAGCCTCCATCTGAAGCATCACTGAATCAGAATGCCTTCAGATTGGGCACTGCCCAGTGACTCAGACCCAGTATATAAGGAGAAAAGCATGCATACAGACCTATTTTACTACTTAACAAGTTCAAGCTGTTGGGGGTCTGTAGGCCATGTCTAAAATGTCATCCACACATTAGGCAGTGATGAATCTTAGCCAGTGATGAGGTGGAGTCCTGGAAGCAGATCACTACAGAACTTCTATCCCTGCAGGCAAAAACCAAGGAAATAGAGAACACAGTAAAAAAAAATCTAAAAGGAGAGTTAAAAAATCAGAGATGAGCAAGGTGGTTCAGAGTCATGTGGTGATTGTGTGGACATCGATCTATTTTCATTGTCATCCCAACATATCCTGGTTCCATTTATTGTAAAAAATTGTCGAAGGAGATTGACATCAATGTGCATTCTGTTTCATTTATTTTACAATTTATGCAATCATACAGCAAAAAATGCATGAACCGTGAAGGAGCTGTAATTTTATGAAGTCTTTTTTTTTGGTCACAAGAGACAAATCATGGTGATCACTGTCACACTTAATTACACTCTTTTGGGCAGCTTGTCACACTTATCTAATGAGGTCAGCAAGTGCATAAAGCAATTTACAGCAACAAGCAGCCAAGTAACTAAGTGATCTGTGTCACACCAAGAATAACCTCTTTTAACTTCTCATTCCTTATGTAATGCATTAACATGCAAATAAACTAAAATATCAGGAATAAATTCAACTGAGATCTGAGATCTTTTAAAATATTTTACCACTGCAAATTTCAAAAGATAACAAGGCCTGGGGAGGGATGGGGTCCGCCAGGCATCATTGCCTAAGATTCGCTACATAATGAATACAACCAGAACAAATTTCATGCCGGTTCGGTCGTCGCCTGGAACACTAAGGACTGCCACAACGCTGAGGCATCAGGACAGAAGTGGAAAATATGTTACTGGTGCCACTAAAGACAAGATCAGTGCTAGGCGCAACAACATCGTCGTCAGCACATGGAATGTCAGGACACTGAATACTCCTGGCAAGCTTGAAGAACTTACCCATGCTATGAGCAGATACAACTGGAATGTGTTAGGGCTATGTGAGGTGAGATGGAAAGGCATGGGAGAAACAACAACCCACGAAGGCCACAAGCTTTATTTCAGTGGAAGAGATGACAGACAGGAAGAAGGTGTTGGATTCCTCGTGCACAAAATCACAGCTAGCGCAGTGATGGGATGCAGACCAGTTTCCAGCAGGCTCATCACCATACGCCTACGGGCTTCACCTTTCAACATCACAATCGTGCAAGTTTACGTGCCAACCACAAAACACTCTGATGAAGAAATATAAGATTTCTACCATCAAGTACAGGAAGTTATTGATGAAACACAAAAGAAAGACGTTCTAGTTGTTCAAGGTTACTGGAATGCCAAGATCTGAGAAGATGCACAGAAAGACTGGAAAGGCACATGGAGGCCCTACTGTAACACAGAGACCAATGATTGAGGTTTGAGACTGCTCGAATTTGCAATGCTCAACAACCTCAAAGTGACCAACACATTCCACCCCACAAGGCATCCAGTCAGTGGACCTGGCACAGCCCAAACGGATCCCACCACCAGATAGATTACATCGAAGTGAAGCAGCACTTCCACACATCAGTCAACATTGCCAGGACATCTGTAGTGACCATGAGCTCATCATGATGTCCTTCCATCTACACCTTAAGCAGATGAAGAAACAGGGCCATGCCAGAATCAAGTTTGATCTGGAGAAATTGAAAAACCCAGATATGACACAAGTCTTCAAGGCCAAGATAGGAGGAAAATTCACCCCACTGTCTGTCTGTCTTCCTTTCGGCTTTTTCCCTTTTACTCGGGAGTCACCACAGCGAATCATCTGATTCGCACGTTTGATTTGGCAGAGGTTTTTACATCGGATGCCCTTCCTGTCACAACCCTTTTTAGCAAGGGACAGAAACACACTGATGACGTTGCAGCCTACTCTTTACGAAAGTCAGCAATGGTTCTTTTACATGCCTCTCACCATAGACAGTGGGAGACATGGCCCGCCTTTGATAACCCAGTTAGTTGCACTGGGGGGACAGTGACAACCTTGTGGAGAGTGGGACTCAAACCCCCAACCTTTGGATCAGCGATCCAGCGCCCTATACCACTAGACCACCACTGCCCCACTCTTGTTACTTAATGCAGATGGCACAGATGCACACATCCTCATTGACACATTCAACATCGCAGTGACTGAGACTGCCAATGAAGTTCTCAGCAAGACTTACTCAAGCTTTGTGACGAAAGGAGAGACCTCAAGCAGTCCAAGTATGACAGTAATGAGGGAGCAGACAAGTACAGGCAAGCCAACAAGCAGGTCAAGATGAGCATGCTCAAGGCAAAGAAGAATGGGTTACTGATCAGTGTAAAGACATTGAATGGAACCTCAAAGAAAACAACACCAAGAAGGCCTAGCAAGTAGTGAAGAACCTCAACGATGGCCCAGCACCATTTGCGACAAAAATGGGAAGTGTCTGACCTAGTCCAAAGACATCTTGAACAGGTGGACAGAGTACACCACAGATTTATACTCACACTGCACAACAGGAGACACAGAGAAGCTCAACTCTCCTCCGTCAACAGACACAGACAGCTTCCCCATCCTCAGAGAAGAAGTGGAGGAAGCAGTGAGTGAAGTCCCTGAAGAAAGGAAAATCAGCAGGCATTGACAACATCCCAGGAGAACTAGTGCAAGCAGGGGATGAGGCCATGATCGCTGCGCTGCATGCAATCTGCCAGAAGATCTTGGAGACAGGAGAGTGGCCAACACAGTGGACCCAGTCCTTAGTGATCACCCTACCCAAGAAAGGCAATCTATAGCAGTGCAACAACTACCGCACCATCAGCCTGATATGCCATCCTAGCAAAGTGATGCTTAGGATCATACTGAACAGGTTAGGACCCCAGGCTGAAGCAATTATAACTGAAGAGCAGGCAGGCTTCAGAGCAGGACACAGCACAACTGAGCAGATTTTCAATCTCAGGATTCTGTGCAAGCGATACCTTCAACACCAACAAGAACTCTACCACGTATTCGTAGACTTCAAAAAGACATTCGACAGCGTGTGGCATGTGGCACTCTGGGCGACCATGAATTACTACAACATCAACACAAACCTCATCCGTGTCATACAGAATCTCTACGACAAAGCCAGCAGTGCAGTTTACCTCAATGGGGACATTGGAGATTGGTTTTGAACACAGTTGGAGTGAGACAGGGATGTTTGCTCTCACCGACACTCTTCAATGTTTTCCTTAAAAGAATTATGACAGATGCACTTGAAGACCACCAAGGAACAGTCAGCATTGGTGGCAGAACAATCACAAACCTGCGTTTTGCTGACGATATAGACGGACTCGCAGGCTCAGAACAAGAACTGGAGAACCTGGTCAGGCAAATTAGACAGTTCCTCCACAGCTTACGGCATGGAAATCAGTGCAAGCAAAACAAACCTGATTACAAATAATGACAATGGCATCCAAATTGACATCACTGCCAATGGAGAAAAGCTTGAAACTGTGAAGAATTTCAAATACCTTGGAGCAATAGTTTCAGATGAGGGGTCCAAGCCTGAAGTATTAGCCAGAATTGCAATGACAGCTGCAACACTAGCCAAGTTGAACACCATTTGGAAGGACAAGGCAATCAAGCTCAGCTCTAAGATAAGACTCATGTGTTCCCTTGTCTACTCAGTTTTCCTGTATGCTTGTGAAACATGTACCCTTAAAGCAGAAATAGAGAAGAGGATTCAGGCCACAGAAATGAGATGCTTTAGAAGGCTGCTTGACAGCTCTTAAAAAGACCATACAACCAATGAGGAAGTGAAAAACAGAATAAGGCAAGCCATTGATCCCTATGAAGATCTTCTCACTACCATCAAGAGATGCAAATTAAAATGGTTCGGCCACGTAACAAGAGGAGAGGGGCTTGCCAAGACAGTGCTCCAGGGAACAGTCAGAAGAGGAAGAGAAGAAGACAGAAGAGATGGGAAGACAACATAACAGAATGGACAGGATTGAAGCTGAGCGAGGCGGTCAGACGTGTGGAGGACAGGGAGGGATGGAGAGGACTGGTTGACAGGTCATCTGTAGCACCCCATTGGCAGCTGCCATGGGGCAGTTGAAGTTGAAGTTGAAAAGATAACAGCTTTAGTGCCCACTACAGAACTGTGGTGTCCCACACAGTTTTAATTCTGAAATAAAAACAGTGATTTATAAACCGGATTCTTAAAAAGTTGGCACACTATACAAATTGTGAATAAAAACTGAATGCAATGATATGAAAATGCCAAATTTCAACATTTTATTCTGAATTGAATATAGATGAGAGGTCAAAAGTTTAAACTGAGAAAATGTATCATTTTAAGGGAAAAATATGTTGATTTTAAAGTGCATGGTGTCAACAAATCTCAAAAAAGTTGGAACAGATAACAATAAGAGGTTGGAAAAGTCAATTGCACTTGTATCGAACAGCTGGAAGACCAATGAGGTCCATTGGCAGCATGACTGAGTATAAAAAGAGCTTCTCAGAATGGCAGTGTTTCTCAGAAGCGAAGATGGGTAGAGGATCACCAATTCTCCTAATGTTGCGCAGAAAGATAGTGGGGAAATATTAGAAAGGTGTTTCCCAGCAAAAAAAAATTGCAAAGAGTTTGAAGTTATCATCATTTTCAGTGCATGACATCATCCAAAGATTCAGAGAATCCGGAACAATTTCTGTGCGTAAGGGTCAAGGCTGACAAACCATACCGGGCTCTTAAATGCACTGCACCAGAAATAGGAATACTACTGTAAGGAAAGTCACAGAATATGCTCAGCAATACCTCGAGAAACCATTGTCGGTGCGCACAATCCCCCGTGCCATTTGCTGTTGCTAGCTGAAACTCTGCAGTATAAAGAAAAAGCCATTTCTAAACAGGACCCAGAAGCATGTGCATTTTCTCTGGGCCAAGGGTCATTTAAAATAGAGTGTGGCAAAGTGGAAAACTATTCAGTGATCAGACGAGTCACGATTAGAAGTTCTTTATGGAAAACTGGTATGCCATGTCATCCAGACTAAAGAGGACAAGGACAACCCACGCTTTTATCAGCACTCAGTTCAGAGGCCTGCATCTGTGAAGGTTTTGGTGGCATGAGTGTGTGTGTGGCATGGGCAGCTTGCACATCTGGAAAGACACTGTCAATGCAGAAAGATATATTCAGGTTCTAGGACAACATATGCTCCCTCCAGACGTTGTCTCTTTCAGAGAACACCTTGCATTTTTCAACATGATAATGCCAGACCACATGCAGCATTAATTACATCATGACTGCGTAGGAAAAGGATCCGGATATTGAAATGGCCAGCCTGCAATCCAGATCTTTGACCTATAGACAACATTTGGTGCGTCATGAAGAGGAAGGTGCAAAAAAGAAGGCCCAAATCACTTGAACAGTTAGAGGCCTGTGTTCGACAAGAATGGGACAGCATTCACATTTCTAAACTTGAGAAACTTATCTCCTCGGTTCTCAGACGTTTGCAGACTGTTGTAAGAAGAAGAGGGGATGCCTCACAGTGGTGAAGATGGCCTTGTTTCAACTTTTTTGAGATTTGTTGACACCATGAAATTTAAAATCAATATATTTTTTCCTTAAAATTATACTTTTTCTCAGTTTAAACTGTTGCCTTGTCATCATGAGGCGGGTGGGGCACTAACCAGTGTCTCTACCCCTTATGCCGGTCCCCAGCCCGGATAAATGCAGAGGGTTGCGACAGGAAGGGCATCCGGCGTAAAACTTCTGCCACATTTCCAATGCAAATGATCAAAACAAAATTCATACCGGATCGGTCGAGGCCCGGGTTAACAATGACCGCCATCAGTGCTGTCAACCAACAGGGTGCTGATGGAAATTGGACTACTGTTGGTCGAAGACGTCGAA
Source organism: Plotosus lineatus (assembly GCA_024760905.1). Lineage (NCBI taxonomy): Eukaryota > Metazoa > Chordata > Actinopteri > Siluriformes > Plotosidae > Plotosus > Plotosus lineatus. Next base: position 42,088,734 of record CM045729.1, on the reverse strand, counting down.
GAAGGAGAGGCGGGAGGCGTGTCCGTAGGCAGAGAGAGAAGAAGAAATGCGTGAGCCTAGGACTGAGAGTAGGGACTTTGAATGTTGGAACAATGCAAGGAAAAGGCAGAGAGCTGGCGGACATTATGCAGAGGAGGAAGGTGGACATACTGTGTGTTCAGGAGACCAGGTGGAAAGGTAGCAAGGCTAAAAGCTTAGGAGCAGGGTTTAAGCTGTTTTATCACGGTGTGGATGGGAAGAGAAATGGAGTAAGAGTCATCTTGAAGGAGGGGTTTGTCAGGAATGTTCTAGAAGTGAAAAGAGTGTCAGACAGAGTGATGAGTCTCAAGTTAGAAATTGAAGGCATGATGGTCAATGTTGTAACTGCTTATGCCCCACAGGCAGGATGTGAGCTAGAAGACAAGGAGAGATTCTGGAGTGAGTTAGATGAAGTGATGCAGAGTACCCCCAGAGGTGAAAGAGTGGTCATTGGGGCAGACTTCAATGGACATGTTGGTGCAGGCAACAGAGGGGACGAGGAAGTGATGGGCAGGTTTGGTATCCAGGACAGGAACACAGAAGGACAGATGTTGATCGATTTTGCTAAAAGGATGGAAATTGCTGTGGTGAATACTTTCTTCAAGAAGAAACAGGAGCATAGGGTGACTTGTGAAAGCGGAGGGAAGAGCACACAGGTAGACTACATCTTGTGTAGGCGATGTAATTTGAAGGAAGTCAGTGACTGCAAAGTAGTAGTGGGTGAGAGTGTTGCCAAACAGCGTAGGATGGTGGTGTGCAGGATGATGCTGATGGTGAGGAAGGTGAAAAAGGCAAAGGCAGAGCAGAAGACAAAGTGGTGGAAGCTGAAAAAGGAAGAGTGTCATGTTGTCTTCAAGGAGGAGTTGAATCAGGCTTTGGGTAGTCAGGAAGTGCGTCCAGATTACTGGACAACCACAGCCAATGTGATCAGGGAGACCGGTAGGAGAGTACTTGGTGTGTCCTCTGGAAGGAAAGTAGATAAGGAAACTTGGTGGTTGAATGAGGAAGTGCAGGAGTGTGTACAAAGGAAGAGGTTAGCTAAGAAGAAGTGGGACATTGAGAAAACCGAAGAGAGTAAACAGGAGTACAGGGAGACACAGCGTAAGGCAAAGGTAGCAGTGTCAAAGGCCAAACAGAGTGCATTTGATGACTCGTATGGTATGCTCAGTTGGAAAGTAAGGAGGGAGAAAATGATTTATACAGGTTGGCACAGCAGGGAAATAGAGATGGGAAGGACGTGCAGCAAGTTAGATTGATGAAGGAAAGAGAGGGAAATGTATTGACTGATGACAGAAGTGTGCTGGGAAGATGGAAAGAGTACTTTGAAGAGCTGATGAATGAGGAAAATGAGAGAGAAAAAAGAGTAGAAGGGGTGACCGTTGAGGACCAGGAAGTAGCAAAGATTAGTAAGGGTGAAGTAAGGAGGGCATTGAAGAGGATGGAGTGGAAAGGCAGTTGGTCCTGATTACATACTAGTTGAGGTATGGAAGTGTCTAGAAGAGGTAGCAGTAGATTTTCTGACAAGAATATTAAACAAGGTCTCAGAAAGTGAGCAGATGCCGGAGGAATGGAGAAGTGTGCTTGTGTCCATTTTTAAGAACAAGGGAGATTTACAGAGTTGTGACAACTACAGAGGGATAAAGTTGATGAGTCATACAATGAAGTTATGGGAAAGAATAGTGGAAGCTAGACTAAGGGCAGAGGTCAGCATTTGTGAACAACAGTTTGGTTTCATGCCAAGAAAGAGCACCACAGATGCCCTGTTTGCTTTGAGGATGTTAATAGAGAAGTACAGAGAAGGTCAGAGGGAGCTGCATTGTGCCTTTGTGGATCTGGAGAAAGCATATGACAGGGTGCCGAGTGAAGAACTGTGGTATTGTATGAGGAAGTCTGGAGTGGCAGAGAAGTATGTTAGAGTGGTGCAGGACATGTATGAGAGATGTAAGACAGTGGTGAGGTGTGATGTCGGTGTGACAGAAGAGTTCAAGGTGGAGGTGGGATTGCATAAAAGGTCAGCTCTCAGCCCCTTCTTGTTTGCTATGGTGATGGACAGGCTGACAGACAAGGTTAGACAAGAATCTTCATGGACTATGATGTTTGCAGATGACATCATGATCTGTCGTGAGAGCAGAGAACAAGTGGAGGAAAATCTAGAGAGGTGGAGGTATGCCCTGGAAAGGAGAGGAACGATGTTAGTCTCAGTAAGACAGAATACATGTGTGTGAACGACAAGGACCCAAGAGGAACGATGAGGTTACAGGGGGCAGAGATAAAGAAGGTGGAGGATTTTAAGTACTTAGGCTCAACAATCCAGAGCAATGTAGAGTGTGGAAAAGAGGTGAAGAAGCGCATGCAGGCAGGTTGGAATGGATGGAGAAAAGTGTCCGGTGTGATGTGTGATCGGAGAGTATCAGCAAGAATGAAGGGAAACGTGTACAAGACAGTGATGAGGCCAGCGATGTTGCATGGTTTAGAGACAATGGCCCTGGGGAAAAGACAGGAGTCAGAGTTGGAGGTAGCAGAGATGAAAATGTTGAGGTTCTCTTTGGGAGTAATGAGGATGGATAGGATCAGGAATGAGTACATCAGAGGGACAGCACATGTTAGATTTTTTGGAGACAAAGTCAGAAAGGCTAGATTGAGATGGTTTGGACATGTACAAAGGAGGGATAGTGAGTATATTGGTAGTAGGATGCTGAGATTGGAACTACCAGGAAGGCCCAGAGGAAGACCAAAGAGAAGATTTATGGATGTGGTGAAGGCGGACATGTAGGACACACACTCCCCTGAAGGGAACAGCCGAAAGGAAAAGAAGAAGGCGAGGAAGAAGAAGAAGAACATAAATGACAGGTCAAAAGTTTAAACTTTTAAACTTTTTACAAATTTCAAAGGACAGCTTTAGTGCCCAGTACAGAACTGTAGTTCTGTAGTGAACTACATTGGTTTTGTAGTGAGAAACATTGGAGAATGTTTCTTTTGGCTAAAGTGTCTCACTTTTGGCTTCAGAGACACAAATTAAATATAGGGTGTTATAACCTAAGGGAGTGATTGCATGATGTAATTAAAAAGTGTGTCTAATCAACAGAAGTATCACAGTCGCAATTATTTTCAGACTTTTATAGAAGTATTAATTTGGGGGCAGTGGTGGTCTAGCGGTATAGGGTGCTGGATCGCTGATCCAAAGGTTGGGGGTTCGAGTCCCCTCTCCACAAGGTTGTCACTGTTCCCCCAGTGCAGCTAACTGGGTTATCAAAGGTGGGCCATGTCTCTCACTGTCTATGGTGAGAGGCATGTAAAAGAACCATTGCTGACTTTTCATAAGGAGTAGGCTGCAAAGTCGTCAGTGTGTTTCTGTCCCTTGCTAAAAAGGGTTGTGACAGGAAGGGCATCCGACATAAAAACATCTGCCAAATCAAACGTGCAAATCAGATGATTCGCTGTGGCGACTCACGAGTAAAAGGGAAAAAGCCGAAAGGAAGACAGACAGACATATATTGTTCATCAGTTCATTTTCTGTAACCGCTTCATCCTAATTAGGGTCACGGGGAGGCTGGTGCCCATCCCAGCCAACTCAGAGCGAGGGCAGAGTACACCCTGGACAGCTCGCCAGGCCATCGCAGGGCGGAAATACGCTGACGGCTTTGCAGCCTACTCTTGTCGAAAGTCAGCAATGGTTCTTTTACATACCTCACACCATAGACAGTGAGAGACATGGCCAGCCTTTGATAACCCAGTTAGCTGCACTGGGGGGACAGTGACAACCTTGTGGAGAGTGGGACTCGAACCCCCAACCTTTGGATCAGCGATCCGGCACCTTATACCACTAGACCACCACTGCCCCACAGACAAACATAAGTATTAATTTATTAAAAGAAACACAGTATTCTTGTGCTTTTACTGCCCATATCTGTACATAACTGCTCACATAACTTATTCATACATAACCTGTACATGACAACTTCCACATTTTATCCTGTCCTTATCTGCTACTAACTGGACATACTGCGCATACTGTGTATATTGCACTTGATGCTCTCTGCACTTCTGATTGGATGCTAAACTTTATTTCGTTGCCCTCTATTTATACTGTACTATTTATGTGTAATGACAAAGCTGAATCTAATCTGATCTGCATTTCATAAAACTATCCATTAAAAAGCCATGATGGATAAATCATATACTTGCATAATGATTTTAATTAATCAAATAAATCATTTATTAAATCAAATTATTAAATTCATTTTTTTATGTGCACAATTAAACTGGAGTCTTAACATAGAGGTGTTGCCTCTCACACATGTAGCTTACACACACACACACACACACACACACACACACACACTCACTGCAATTAATGAATATTGTTTCCAAACAAGATTTTTAGACTGGAAACATGTGAAAATATTCAAAATAAACACTACATTAACTGTAGAAATACATCTTCACACCAATCAGACAAAGAATAAAAGCACTTACACTCTATTCTGTAGGTTGTGTGTTTTGCTTGAACAGCTCTATCCCATTGAGGCATGGACTTAACAAGATCTCTGAGGGTCTGAACTAATATCTGGAACCAAGCGATTCACAGCACATCCTTTCATTCCTGGAAGTTGTAAGGTGGGGCATGCATTATTTGAACTGTTTTTTTCAGGACACATCCCATAGATGAGGAATTTGGGGGCCAAAATTCCTGAAAAACAGCTTAAAAACTGCTACGGCTATTAAGGAACAGCAACTGTCACAAAAACATAAATAAATAAAATATGTTTGCAGCAATGTTTTAGGCGGATGGTACATGTGCAGCAGAACATTTCCGTTTGGTGTTCCACAAAGTTCTTTCTTGGCCCGTTACTTTTTTCTTTATACATTTTCCTTATGGGTAATATGATTCATGATCATGGTATTAGCTTTCATTGTTATGCTGATGATACATTTATGCATTTCAAAACCAAATGAGAGACATCAACTTAATAAAGTTGAAAAATATGTAAAGGACATTAGATACTGGATGCTTACTTACTTCCTTTTACTAACCTCTGATAAGACAGAAGTACTTGTACTCGGATCACAGGCAGCTAGAAATAAGGTGTTATGGTTTATGTTTTGTCGGCTTTTATTTTGGTTGTTCTGTAGTTCCTTGGGTTTGTTCTAATCCTGTTTTGGAATTTCTCACATTTCTGCATAAAATCACCATCAAATGTGATCTGATCTTTGTCAAAATCACACAGATGAAAAAACAGTGTTTGCTTTAACTAAAACCACCTAAACATTTATAGGTTTTCATATTTTAATGAGGATAGCATGCAAACAATGACAGTACTTTTTCATACCACTGTAAAATCGCACTAAAAGATACTGGACCACAGTCACATTATTAATTAGGGTCGTGTGGAGACTGGGGCCCATCTCAGCTCACTCTGGGTGAGGACAGAGTACACCCTAGAGAGCTTGTCAAATCACCATAGAAAACAGTAGAAATATATTTGTAAAGTGATATTATTATTTTCTCAACTCACTTTCCCTCATTTGTCAAAACACTCAATCCTAACACTGGGGTCGTAGGGATGCTGTGGCCCATCTCAGCCAACACTGGGCAAAGCCAGGGCACTGCCAGAACAGCTCAACAGACAATCATGGGCAACACACACAACCATTCACACTCACACTGTGGGGAAATGCAGAACAGCCAACCAGCCTAATGTACACGTCTTTGGACTTTGGGAGGAAATCCACGTAAGCATGGGGAGAGCATGCAAAGTCCATACAGAAAGGCCCATTCCTGAGTTTAAAACCTGAGACCTTTGTGCTGGGGGACATAGGCACTAACCACTGCAAAATCATACCACCATATGCCATGCTATCCTATTTTCTCAACATGTAGACAATTTGGATATACAGACATTCCACGTTTATTCGTACAAAAATAAATAAATAAATAAATAAATAATTATATATATATATATATATGTATATATATTTATATATATATATATATATATATATATATATATACACACAGTAAAACCTCCGCTGACGAACGCTTAAGCTCACAAACTTTTCGCCTCAAGAACATTAAATTTGCGAGCATATTGTCTCTGCTGACGAACTAGTTTTCGGCGGACGAATCAAACCACGCGGTCGAACAGCGCCACGGTGGCGGCCACGAGAAGCTGACACACGCTCACGGCGTCACAGTTCGTCACACCCCTTTCATTGAATGCGGAAGTGGTTTGTGGTTGCTAGACATTTTGGACCATATTGAGTGTACTTTTGCTATTATGGGACCGGAAAAGACCCCACCACAGGCGGAGATCATTGAAAAACACGAACGAGGTGTGCGTTTGTGTGACTCAGCGTCCCAGTACCAGTACGCTAAGTCTACCACCATCCTTAAGAACAAGGAAGCTATTAAGGGTGCGTGTGTGGCCATGCGTGTTTCCAAACACTCCTTCCAAACAGTAAGTCCCTCCCTTCCTCCTCCTCCCACTCCCTCCTTCCCTCCCTCCTCCTCCCACTCCCTCCTCCTCCCACTCAATTCCATTAAGCCATCAACTACCATCACAAAGGTAAATAAAACGACTTTATTATACAGTACAGTTTATTTCTTTAATTACAATACAATAGACATTTATTATACATAAAATAAGGTATATTTTTGTGTAGTTTTAAGGCTTATTTAGTAGAAAATTATGTTTTATGGGGACCTGGGAACGGATTATTCTCATTTTAATGGTTTCTTATGAGAAATAAATGTTCGGAAGACGAACTTTTCGCCTCACACACACTTTCTGGGAACCAATTATGTTCGTGAGCAGAGGTATCACTGTATATAATATTTTTTTACTTATATAAATCAAATTTTGAGTTTAGCATGCGCCCTGTAGTGCAAGACGTGCCTACGTCGTACACTGACGTAGTAGGCTACTTACACATGACACTGCGTCCATTGTTTACAAACAACAGACTGAACGTGCCCTGCTTCTTCCCAGCTCACCGCGTGTTACCCTTGTGTTAAGACGTCATCTCCATTATCTTTGTGTTTACACTGTTTTCCGTACTTTTGTAACCCTAAGCAAATATGGTTGGTCAGAAGCGTAAACCTACTAGTGACAGTGGCAATCAGAAAAAGCAGCAAGCCATCTCATTAGAAACGAAGATGGCTATTATCAAGAAAATTGATGCTAGTGAAAACATGCAAATGTTAAACATGTGAATGTTGCACGTTTCTTCCAAATGGCTCCGTCGATCATCGGAACCATTTACAAGCAGAAAGATCGCATCACAGAGCATGTTAAAGGTTATATTTGATACTGTATATGACATTTGATTAGTGAATTTGATTAAAATGTATCTATTTGAAATTATTTTGCTTGAATTTAATTTATTTGAAATTAATGTTGAAATTATTTGATATATTTGATATTATTTTACAATGTTATGTTTATAATAATTGATTTAGGGGTGTTTTATGAGATACGGGAATGGTATTTATGGATGTATAGTACAGTATGAATGTCATATGTCACTGGAACATACAGTAACAACGTATATTCGGCTGTTCGCAACCTAACTAAAACGTAAGTCGGGGAGCATCTGTATTGAGCAAATTCTAGTACCTTTATCTTGAATTAAGGGTATATGATAAATATAGGTTATATTATACATGTTAAAATCATCAGTAAAGTCCGCTAAATAAGTATATTTGCTACGATACACAAAAAAAAAACCAGTATTTTAATATGAACCAGTAAGGTCAAATTAAGGACTAGCATTTCAGGATGTGCAGTGTATTGGTGATTACACTGTGTATATAAATACATTAAAAACACCTAATATTTAGTACAGACCTATTTAGTATTTCAGGCAGTGGTGGCCTAGTGGTATAGGTGCTGGATCACTGATCCCAAGGTTCGGGGTTCAAGCCCCACTCAACACAGGTTGTAACTGTCCCCCCAGTGCAGCTGACTGGGTTATCAAAGGCTGGCCATGTCTCTCACTGTGTATGGTGTAAAGCATCTAAAAGAACCATTGCTGACTTTCAACAAGAGTAGCTGTGAAGCCGTCAGCGGGTTTCCGCCCTGCAATGGCCTGGCGAGCTGTCCAGGGTGTACTCTGCCCTCGCCCGGATTCGGCTGGGATGGGCGCCAGCCTCCCCACCAACCTAATTAGGATTACGTGGTTACAGTAAATGAGCTGAACTATTTAATATTTCATAATTGGCAATACATAACGGTGAATGCAAACAGACTCACAAAAATAAAAAAATGGACAAAGTAGCATTGGACAGATCTGAAAAACTGGTTGTTACCGAGGCTCTGGGCATTTCTGTGTGGACTTTTTATGATATTCCATGCTTGCATGGGTTTCCTCCAGGTACTCTGGTTTCCCTCCACAGTCCAAAAACATGCACAGTAGGCTAACTGGCTGTTCCAAATTGGTCTTTGGTGTGAGAGTCCGTGTGAATGGTTGTATGTGTGTTGTCGTGTGATGGTCTGCTGACCTGTTCAGGGTGTATCCAGTCCTCTCCCAGAGCCTGATGTGATAGACTCCTCCCCATATTACTAACAAGGGTTAAGTAGTTTAGAAAATGAATGAAAGGTCAGATTGACAAATTGTTTAACATATCTATTTAAAATATGTTTGCTGCATAGGTGGTCGGGTTTAAAGGTTCCCACATCTTCAGAGGATCATTCAGGCATCTGACTTTAATCTCCTGCTATCCTTCAAAAATGTATTTAAAAGAAATGGATGCCTAAGCCTTTAGCAAGATTCCCTGTCATCCTGAGGCACAATAGCTAACCAGCATGTTTATCATGCTAAAATAGCAAATAAAATATTATGTGCTATTTTAGCATGATAAACATGCTGGTTAGCTATTGTGCCTCAGGCACTTAGATCTAGTAGCTCTATCATGCTAGCTGTGTTTATTGGAGGTTGTTTTAACTCTCTTTTAGATAAAATTATCTAAAAATATGAAATTGTATTAAAGGTCCATTGTACAGAACGACCCCCAGTGCAGCTACCTGGGTTATCAAAGGCCGGCCATGTCTCTCACTGTCTATGGTGTGAGGCATGTAAATGAACCATTTCTGACTTTCGACAAGAGTAGGCTGCAGTGTTTCCCACTCTGCGATGGCCTGGCAAGCTGTCCAGGGTGTACACTGCCCCTCACCCGAAGTTGGCTGGGATGGGCGCCAGCCTCCCCGCGACCCAAATTAGGATTAAGTGGTTACAGAAAATGAAATGAAATTAAATGTACAGAACAATCACGTGGCATGTGTTATGTTCATAATCACGTCTTGGCCAAATGAATGTCATGGTGTTTCGCACAGTACTTGCTAATTGCTAAAGGATAGCACAGCCTGAACAGAAAGGATGTTCTTAAAGCAATAGTTTAAAATTGATAAGTTCAGTCGTTGCTTTGTAATGCAATTTGTCAATAGGAATACATGATTGTTGTGTCATGAAATTTATTAATAAGAAATTAATTCCATTTAAATATTAATTGTTTTTATGATGTGAAGAGATGAAAGGGATGAGTTGCTTTCGATGTAAATTCAGATTTTAAGCAAGCAGAATTGTACTTTTTAGTGTTGAACAATTAGACTTATGGTAATTTTAGTTTCAAGCGTTAACTTGTAATAAACCATGTACAGAGGCGCTCTCGGTAGTACCACTGTAAAAGGTGGTGGGAATGAGAAAAGGAAGGCTGGAAGAAAGTGGAGACAATATTGGGCTTTCTTACTTTTTCTTTCATTCAATGTGATTATGGTGATGATTTAATGTAGATGAATTCATCTGTCATATACACTCAGGATATTCATGCTGTTGACTGTCTCAACAGTGGAGCTATTGAAATTTTGTGATGTATGTGTGACGCCGGGAACTTTCAATTGGACCCAAAGATGCAGGAGACCGATGATGATACAAATGACCTTTATTGAACACAGAGCGGGCACTGGAGTACGGGGAATTATGATCACCGTAGAGGTGAGGGGAAAATCCCAAGAACCAAAATCACTAAGGGAAAATATCTAAGTGGAAACTGGTCGACCACGGAGCTGAGAACCAGGGAGCCAGAGAGATCACGGGGAAATGGAATCGTTTAGAGGGACAACCTTCTAGTGCTGGGAGGAGCGCGCCGCTCATCTTTATAGCCCGGTGATGGCTGAGTGGAATCAGCTGTGCTGTTCAGACTCCACCTGCATGTGACAGCCACGCCCCTCACCAGCGCCTGTAGTGCATAAGGAGAGAGAAAGAAAGTTAAATGCCACCAAATAACACAGACCATAACAGTATGGGTGGCAGGACAGTCATTTCTTTGTAATTTCAACAATTCAAGTTTTCGTAACACCAGTCCACCAGCTGCCTGACTTCTTTTCTGTATGCAGCACAGTTCTGATGACCCTTGAAGTGTTGTTTATGCTGGCTGATTAGTGAGGAACTCCAGGATCCTGTTACAAAGAAAGATGTTAATGTCCTGTAAGTTCAGCTTCCCTACCAGTCTCTGCAGGACTGCATCTCTGAGTATGCATCCATGTACTGTTTTGGGTCCTGTGACTTTCTCTGGATTGACTCAACACAGGGTCTTCCTAATAGCAGCTCTGAGTAGGCAGAGGTCCTGATTTTTGTCATTGATTTATTTATGCTTTAAAAAAACATAGATTTCATTTCACTTCACTTACAGTCTTGGCTTGTAGTCCACACTAGTTTGAATTCCCTGACACATGTCAATGTTTGAATATTTGTCTCTTTCTTTCTTCATAGCCAGGGACAGTTTCGCTCTAGCCCTGCTGTGAGCCTTTGTAATTCTGGCTTTCAACAAGACATACACTTTTGAGATGAATTATGGCTTATGATTTGGCAGAGTTAATAACAGTTTTGGGTACAATAACATTGTCAATGCATTTACCAATGTTGACGGCCATTAAGCCGGTGTACTTCATGACCATTAAGCTGCCATTGGTGTCAAATTTCCCCACAGTTTGTGCTTTCAAAGCAATCCTGCAGCATAAAGAGTAATCCCTGAGGCCAGGTTCTAAACTCTTTTGGGACTGGTTGTATAAATATTTGGATGGCTAAGTAGGATGAAGTGAGAACTATTGAAACATGGCCAAACTGTACCAAGGTGGGAGTGCAGCCCTCTAAATACTGTGTATGTAAAGCACGTTCTCCCAACATGTGATAAAGTCTGTTTTCTGTTGGAATTTGGGAAATACTCTCCTGCATAAATCCCTCATGACATTAAAGAACCAGTTCAGGAAGAGCTATTGTATTGTAGGCTCCCTGTCTGTCTGTCTTCCTTTCGGCTTTTTCCCTTTTACTCGGGAGTCGCCACAGTATTGTAGGCTCCCTATGGCTCCATTATCTCTAGCATTACACTTACGAGAGATATAAACAGCAATGGCAATCACTGAGGTGAATTCATTAAGGCACAGAAAAGTAATAGAAAGGTCTGCATCTGACTGATTTACATCTATCATAACCTGGTGGGCTTTGTTTGCTTCACAGGAGCCATGGAGCTTTTGATGCATTAGGTGGAAAATTCCTGGGTGAAGTGCACCTGAAAGCAATGTGACCATACCCATAAGCATAGTAAGTGAGCAGGACTCCATGCTAGGTTAGGGCCAGACCAAATCAGATCAGGGAATGTCATTACTGATATGCAATACAAAGACAAACAAAAGAATGCTGCATTTTAATCTTCATCAAAATATGGCTGTACGAAAGAATCTCTGAATCAATGCTTCAGTTAGTGAGCCACAGTTTGTAACATGCTAAGAGATAAATTGGAATGTGGGGTAAGAAACACATTGGTGAATTGTACATTTATGTAAAGATGATGGGGTGAAAATGCAGGGGTAGACTTTCAATACTGCTCTGAAATTCTGGAACTGTTTGCGGTGTTTTATTGACCTTGAGAGTTAAGTTTGATGATACAACCTGCAGATGGCACATCTTAAAGGACTTAATGACTGATGACTTCAATTATGCAAATTTGGAGTTAGTACTGCCTGAATTCTACAAGTACATGGACTGGGTGACAAGATATAAATGTACATAATAAAAAAAGTTTGAAAATCGTCTGTTACAACTCGCACACAGGGTGTCCTATTAAGAATCTTGAATCCTTGGGTATGCGTCCACCTTCCTTTCAGCTCAGATGCCCAAGCCAGTGGAGCCTGCATTGTCTGAGCAGCATATACATTGTGGGGAGACCAGTGCGTTCAATGACCTGAGTGTTTGGTACTTTGTCACTCCATGTGATGCCATGGATGTGACATAGACAAGATAGGTGGAATCTGTCTGGTTTCTGCTCTTGCTTGGCATATGTTTTCCACACCTTGCTGTTGTTGAACAGTGTACAGAAGCTGTAGGCATTGTGCACTGCCATCTTGGTTGACACTGTAAATGTGGGATTCTCATACACGCAGATCGTGAGTTGGCCTATCATTGTTACTACCTTTGTTGCGCTGATTGATTTCCGCATTGGGACAAGTTGTCACTATTAATAGACCTGAGGTATGTGAACTGATGGACAGTGCCTGCAAATCTCTTCTCATACCAGACTGGTAAAGCAAAAGATAAGCATGTGGTCGGTGGAGGTCAACTCAATACTACAGTGTTGTTTTGAGTGCACAGACTAAAATAACGGTGTTAACCTGGAGAACTACACAGCATCAGTGACCAGCTACATCAGTTAGTGCACATTGTGAGAGAAATGAGAAGTAGGGGGTAAAAAAAAAAAAATTAAAATAAACTTCCTGTACATGTATTGATGCACCTTTTCAGGCTTTTGTTTGTTTGGAGTCATTCCATTAATAACAGTTTTTCTGGATGTAATTTATCATGTTTCACACATATTCCATGTTAATTATTTACACCTTTTTATTTTCTCTCTTTGGTATAGGTCATTGCACAACTATATATAAAATACAGTTTGCCAAAACTATTTTTCTATTTATGACAGAAAGCAGTCATTTATGTATACAATTGCATCTTGCGGGACACGCACAATAAAGTCATGCTGATGTAATGTGTGATATCTGTAGCATAAGTCTTGTGCTGTGAAATGAAATTACAGTATGTAACACTGTGCAGTATATGGTCTATTTCCATACTGTTAACAGTGGATGGTTTGTGAATATATTTAAACATGACACAAAATCTTTTTCAAAACAGTATGCCCCGAACCAGTTGAGCTGTTATGTTGCATATTTTGGCCTAATGTACATATTCTGTTGTTCCTGAATCACGAGCCTAATCACTTAATCTGCATAATTTTGAAAGGATGAAAACTGCAACAGCTTGGATTGCATAACAAAACATTATACAGACGCTCCCCGACTTATGTTCATCCGTTTTACTTTTTTTTTTTTCAATTTTACGCCCCCCCCAAAAAAAAAAAAAAAAAGTCAAATTTTGAGTAGTACACTGACGTAATGACGCAATGACGCTGCATTCATTGTTTACAAACTACAGACTGAGTGCCTTATACATATATATATATATATATATATATATATATATATATATATATATAAACAAAAATAAAAGGACAAAGACTTTCTATTGAAACTCCATTTATCACTACAGATCTGTTTCGAGGGGTGGTGAAACCATCCTCTCTCTTCAGGTGATTATAGAAGAAATCACCTGAAGAGAGAGGATGGTTTCACCACCCCTCGAAACAGATCTGTAGTGATAAATGGAGTTTCAATAGAAAGTCTTTGTCCTTTTATTTTTGTTATTTGCTCTACCAAAAAGTATTGAGCACTCTCCTACGGAAGGATCTACTCAGAAAATCCTATATATATATATATATACCAAAAATAAAAGGACAGGACAAAGACTTTCTATTGAAACTCCATTTCTCACTACAGATCTGTTTCGAGGGGTGGTGAGACCATCCTCTCTCTTCAGGTGATTATAGAGAATCCTGTTCTTCTTAAGACTTATATCAGTTATATAGCTTGTTACCCTTGTGTTCAGATGTCGTCTCTGTGATCTTTGTGTTTACACTGTTTTGTGGACTTTTGTAACTCGAAGCAAATATGGTTGGTCAGAAGTGTAAGCCTATTAGCATGGGTGCAATTCTCATACACAGAGATGAATTAACTATCTGCTTAGATCGGCACCATGCATACTCTACCATGTATACTCAGTTAAGCAAAGAGAGTTGTAATGAAAACTCGAATGCACAAATTACAGAACAATTACAGATATTTATTATCTTTTAGCAGAATCCTAAGAATGTATACTTATTTTTATATTAATATTCAATTAGGATTTGTACTTGTTCTTTGTATGCATCTCTTGAATAAAGTTTGCTTACTTAGACAAAAGAAAGCTCTCCGCTTTGGAGTCACATCAGTGCAGGCTGTGTTCTAAACGAATTCAACGGCACCCTTATGCACTTGAAAGACCGGAAGTCTGTATAACCCACAGCAAGTACACTACTTTTGCAAGTGCACTACTTTTGGTATTGAGCGCTTCACATATTGTAAGCGTTGATTGACTGTTTTAAGCTTCATGTAAAGTAACTTGGAATAAATAAGTGACTTATTTGAAATTAATGTTGATATTATTTGATATATTTGATATTATTTTACAGTGTTATGTTTATAATAATTGATTTATTGGTGTTTTATGAGATACGGTAATGGTTTTATGGATGTATAGTACAGTATGAGTATCACACGTCATACGTCAAACGTCACTATAACAACTTACGTTCACTTTCAACCTACGTTCGGCCATCCGGAACCAATTAAAATGTAAGTCGGGGAGCGTATAAACAGAATGAAATGTATATGGATACCTATGACCTGCACATGTGCTTTTTGAATATCTCAGAATTATGAGGTATCACTGCCGTCATTGTTCTGGGCAGACCTTTCACTAGATTTCATCAGGGTCTTGTAGCCACACAAGCATTGCTGTGTTTAGGTACTATTCTTGTTCAATAAATGATTAAGGTGTTCAGTTAAGGTCGAAGCTCTGTGCTGTTTATTTTAGTTTATTTATTTTAGTCATGGGAAACCATGTCTTTATGGACCTCATTTTGTGCACAGGATCATTGTCATGCTGATTATCATTCATTCATTTTATGAATCTCTTAACCCTAATTAGGGTTAGCAGGGAAGCTGGCGCCCATCTCTGCTGACTCTGGGCGAGGGCGGGGAGAACATGCAGACTCCACACAGAAACGCCCAGGCTGGGAATCACACCCAGGCCTTCTTGCTGTGAGGCAGAAGTGCTAATCACTATGGAACCATGCCACCCGCCCATGCTGAAGATGCTGAAAATCCTAAACATGCTTAGACCTATCTGTTCCAGTAAAGTTAATTGCAAAGTTGCAGCATACAATTTTAGGCATACACAAATTCAGTGTAGTCTAAGCCTCAAAACTTGATTAACTTAATGACTACTAAAAGAAACATGCTAAATCTGTTCCTCACCATGTTAAAAATAATGATTAAACAGAAGTTATGCATGCGTATCACCCATTCATTAAAGGAAACATTTGCTATCCATCAATCTCATTTTATTACTCAACTCTTCTGTCGAAACCCTGAGTTTTTATTTCAGTGAGTAAGTGGAACCTACATTTGTTAGGGATTTTTGCTGATCTACTTTTGCAACTAACAAATATAGAGTAAAGAATCACTGCATGAACCATTACTAGGCCACTTGTAGTTGTAATGTAGTGCTCCAAGATGGCAGACTGACTTTTTGGGAATAGTGCATGAGACACATAAATCGCTGATTCTGTTGCATTGAAGCAAAGCATATTTGGCAGTAGCAAAAGTATTCAAAGTGTGCCATGAAAACATTTCTAAGACCATTCACCACCTTTAGACTTTTGATACAAGGCAGATTGGGTCCATGAATTCATGCTTTAGGGGTTTTGTTTGTTTGTTTGTTTGTTTTTTAACCCTACACTTTGAAGTGATATCGATACATTTTTAGAAATCTGTGTTGAAGGTTTTTATAGTCCAGTCGTCTTTAAATAAAACAGGTTTCTCATTAACTGGCATTCCACTAATTGGCAACACCTGACTCAAATTTCACCTTCCAATTACTGGCTAATCCGGGAGGCTCACAAACTTTTCCCATTCACAGATATCATCATCATCATCATCATCATTTTACTGTAACCGCTTCATCCTAATTAGGGTTGCGGGGAGGCTGGTGCCCATCCCAGCCAACTCAGGGCGAGGGCAGAGTACACCCTAGACAACTCGCCAGGCCATTGCAGGGCGGAAACACGCTGACGGCTTTGCAGCCTACTCTTTACGAAAGTCAGCAATGGTTCTTTTACATACCTCACACCATAGACAGTGAGAGACATGGCCAGCCTTTGATAACCCAGTTAGCTGCAATGGGGGGGACAGTGACAACCTTGTGGAGAGTGGGACTCGAACCCCCAACCTTTGGATCAGCGATCCGGCACCTTATACCACTAGACCACCACTGCCCCCATTCACAGATATGTTATTGTTATATTTTCCTCATTTTTGCTCATTTTTTCCAGGCAAAATATGCCTTATACCAAATAGGGTCCTAATTGTACGAAGGGTTACAAAGGTGTCATTAAATAAGGCCTGTCAATGTATCAGATGCCGGATAATTGGAACTAATCTGTATTTGTACCTTTTTGAAAAACAAATTCTCTGCTAAAAACCCAGCCTGGTTTGACCAGCCACTAGCTTTCCAAAACATATCTAAATGCTAAGGGAAGGGATTCTGAATCTTTGTTAAGAATAAAACATTATAAACAAATTATTTTAGGAATGATTTACAACAATGAAGCAATTAAAAAAAGCTGACCAATTTTCCTGAAAATTTCATTAAAAGATGAACAGCTTCCAAATTTCTACCTGATTTGATTATCACTATCACTCATTTTCCAAACAGCTAAATTATATTAGAGTTACAGACAGACTAGAACATATCTCATCTGACACAGGACAAAGTCGGGGTATACCCTGAACAGCTCATCAGACCAGGGCCAACACACACACACACACACACACACACACACACACACACACACACACACACACACACACAAAAACAAACAAAACTGTTCATAGTCACACCAGGAGTAATTTGGAACAGCCAGTTAGATGTATGTGCATGTCTTTGTACTATGGGTGAAAATTCCCGATTACTTGATTAAACTGGTCAAAGCTGGTCAAAAATATTTATACAAAATTGCATTAGTAGTAGTAGTTTTGAAAGTATATTTGTCTATCAGAATTTTAATGCAGCCGTGAGGGGGGGCACAAACCAGTGTCTCTCCCTCACGCCGGTCCCAAGCCCGGATAAATGCAAAGGGTTGCGTCAGGAAGGGCATCCGGCGTAAAACAAATGCCAAATAAACTATGCGAATCACAAGAAAGAATGACATACCGGATCGGTCGAGGCCCGAGTTAACAACGACCGCCATCAGTGCCGTCAACCAACAGGGTGCTGATGGAAATTGGACTACTGTTGGTCGAAGACGTCGAAGAAGGAGAGGCGGGAAGCGTGTCCGTTGCCAGAGAGAGAAGAGGAAAGACATGAGTCTAGGACTGAAAGTAGGGACTTTGAATGTTGGAACTATGGCAGGAAAAGGTAGAGAGCTGGCTGACATGATGCAGAGGAGGAAGGTGGACATACTGTGTGTTCAGGAGTCCAGGCGGAAAGGTAACAAGGCTAGAAGCATAGGAGCAGGGTTTAAGCTGTTTTACAATGGTGTGGATGGGAAGAGAAATGGAGTCAGAGTCATCTTGAAGGAGGAGTTTGTCAGGAATGTTCTAGAAGTGAAAAGAGTGTCAGACAGAGTGATGAGTCTCAAGTTAGAAATTGAAGGTGTGATGGTCAATGTTGTTAGTGCTTATGCCCCACAGACAGGATGTGAGCGAGAAGAGAAGGAGAGATTCTGGAGGGAGTTAGATGAAGTGATGCAGAGTACCCCCAGAGGTGAAAGAGTGGTCATTGGGGCAGACTTCAATGGACATGTTGGTGCAGGAAACAGAGGGGACGAGGAAGTGATGGGTGGGTTTGGTATCCAGGACAGGAACGCAGAAGGACAGATGTTGGTAGATTTTGCAAAAAGGACGGAAATGGCTGTGGTGAATACTTTCTTCCAGAAGAGAGAGAAGCATAGGGTGACTTATAAAAGTGGAGGTAGGAGCACACAGGTAGACTACATCTTGTGCAGGCGATGTAATTTGAAGGAAGTCAGTGACTGCAAAGTAGTAGCGGGTGAGAGTATTGCCAAACAGCATAGGATGGTGGTGTGCAGGATGATGCTGATGGTGAGGAAGGTGAAGAAGGCAAAGGCAGAGCAGAAGACAAAGTGGTGGAAGTTGAAAAAGGAAGAGTGTCAGGTTGTCTTCAAGGAGGAGTTGAAACAGGCTTTGGGTGGTCACGAAGTGCTTCCAGATGACTGGACAACTACAGCTAATGTGATCAGGGAGACAGGTAGGAGAATACTTGGTGTGTCATCTGGAAGGAAAGTAGATAAGGAGACTTGGTGGTGGAATGAGGAAGTGCAGGAGTGTGTACAAAGGAAGAGGTTAGCTAAGAAGAAGTGGGACATTGAGAAAACCGAAGAGAGTAAACAGGAGTACAGGGAGACACAGCGTAAGGCAAAGGTAGCAGTGTCAAAGGCCAAACAGAGCGCATTTGATGACTTGTATGCTCAGTTGGAAAGTAAAGAGGGAGAAAATGATTTATACAGGTTGGCACAGCAGAGAAATAGAGATGGGAAGGACGTGCAGCAAGTTAGATTGATGAAGGAAAGAGAGGGAAATGTATTGACTGATGACAGAAGTGTGCTGGGAAGATGGAAAGAGTACTTTGAAGAGCTGATGAATGAGGAAAATGAGAGAGAAAAAAGAGTAGAAGAGGTGACTGTTGAGGACCAGGAAGTAGCAAAGATTAGTAAGGGTGAAGTGAGGAGGGAATTGAAGAGGATGAAGAATGGAAAGGCAGTTGGTCTTGATGACATACCGGTGGAGGTATGGAAGTGTCTAGGAGAGGTAGCAATAGATTTTCTGACAAGAACATTTAACAAGGTCTTAGAGTGAGAGGATGCCAGAGGAATGGAGGAGAAGTGTGCTGGTGCCCATTTTTAAGAACAAGGGAGACGTGCAGAGTTGTGGCAACTACAGAGGGATAAAGTTGATGAGCCATACGATGAAGTTATGGGAAAGAATAGTGGAAGCTAGACTAAGGGCAGAGGTCAGCATTTGTGAACAACAGTTTGGTTTCATGCCAAGAAAGAGCACCACAGATGCAGTGTTTGCCTTGAGGATGTTAATAGAGAAGTACAGAGAAGGTCAGAGGGAGCTGCATTGTGCCTGTGTGGATCTGGAGAAAGCATATGACAGGGTGCCGAGAGAAGAACTGTGGTATTGTATGAGGAAGTCTGGAGTGGCAGAGAAGTATGTTAGAGTGGTGCAGGACATATATGAGAGATGTAAGACAGTGGTGAGGTGTGCTGTCGGTGTGACAGAAGAGTTCAAGGTGGAGGTGGGACTGCATCAAGGGTCAGCTCTCAGCCCCTTCTTGTTTGCTATGGTGATGGACAGGCTGACAGACGAGGTTAGACAAGATTCCCCATGGACTACGATGTTTGCAGATGACATTGTGATCTGTAGTGAGAGCAGAGAACAAGTGCAGGAAAATCTAGAGAGGTGGAGGTATGCCCTGGAAAGGAGGGGAATGAAGATTAGCCTCAGTAAGACAGAATACATGTGCATGAATGACAAGGACCCAAGAGGAACGGTGAGATTACAGGGAGCAGAGATAAGAAAGGTGGAGGATTTTAAGTACTTAGGCTCAACAATCCAGAGCAATGGAGAGTGTGGAAAAGAGGTGAAGAAGCGTGTGCAGGCAGGTTGGAATGGTTGGAGAAAAGTGTGCGGTGTGATGTGTGATAGGAGGGTATCGGCAAGAATGAAAGGAAAAGTGTACAAGACGGTGTTGAGGCCAACGATGTTGTATGGGTTAGAAACAGTGGCCCTGGGGAAAAGACAGGAGGCAGAGCTGGAGGTAGCAGAGATGAAAATGTTGAGGTTCTCTTTGGGAGTAACGAGGATGGATAGGATCAGAAATGAGCACATCAGAGGAACAGCACATGTAAGACGTTTTGGAGACAAAGTCAGAGAGGCTAGATTGAGATGGTTTGGACATGTACAGAGGAGGGATAGTGAGTATATTGGTAATAGGATGCTGAGGCTGGAACTACCAGGCAAAAGGCCCAGAGGAAGACCAAAGAGATGATTCATGGATGTGGTGAAGGAGGACATGAAGGTAAGAGAAGATGCAAAGGATAGGGTGAGAAGGAGGCAGATGATTCGCTGTGGCGACCCCTGAAGGGAAATGCCGAAATGAAAAGAAGAAAGAAGAAGATTTGTCTATCAGAATTTTAGATGTGTTTTGTAAAGTTGGTCAGACCAAAACTAGATTTTACAGCAAGGTTTCTAAATAATTTCTGGTGTGGCCGTGATCCAGTGTATATTCATATTACATTTAAACAACATTCTTTTGTGTCAGGCATTATGGAACTCTTAAAAGAGTCAGGGTGTTGGTCACCTGGCTTATTCAGTTTTTGGCTATAAAAGTCGTGTGACTGAAAAAGAAGGAAGAGAAAAAAAGAGTGAAAATGGATAACAAGCTTAATGTGCATGACTAACAGAACTAAAGATGTTCACCTGCTTTTCATTTGCTACTTTTCATCCCAAACTGGGTAGTAAAGCACTAGAGCCGCAACATCTGGTACTTCAAAAAAAGGGAATATGGACAAATAATATTGCTTCTCCAGAAGGCTTGAAATGGTTTGCTATTGCATGCTCGCTCACACACACACACACACACGCACACACACACACACACACACACACACACACACACACACACACACACACACACACACACACACACAATCACACTATATCATGCTTGTGAACATTTTTTATTGTATATGCAGATGCTAAGTTTACATCTAAATATGAGTCTGTGTTTATGCTCAGTACCAATAAGACACCTTGGGGATATTTTACATTTTAAGAAAGCTTTAATAGACATTAATATCCTTGTATTGACCATTTGGTTATAAAAACACACACTTATAAATTAGATTTATTTATGTTTACAAGCCTATAACTGTGACAAGGAGTAAAATAAACTGGGGTGAAATTCAACCAAATCTCTGTATAAAGATGTTTAATGCTATTCATGTTTAAAAAAAAGAAAGAAAGAAATCCTGAAGGTCCTCTGAGCTCTATGTAATCTAATGCTACTCCTTTCAAGCAAATATGAAGCCTTTACTGCCTTGAATTAGACAGGGTGGGATAGCAAGTCTAAGAATGGATCAAAACACCCATCAGACTACAGCAATGCCAGAAAGCAGTCAGCAGATCTGTCACGAGCACAACTTAACACTTCAGCCATCTTTCACTGTTCCATGGCCATTCAAAGAGTAAAAACCTTTCTAGGTTTTTCTACAGATATTTAAACAGTATTTTTATTTATACAGTATACAACAAAACATAATGCACAATCCAGTACGAGCATAGATGTAATTACTAAAAATGCACTAGTCAAATGGGGGTAAATTATCAGAGGAGGTATTAGCACATATAAATCAAATGAGAGAAATCACAGTGAACTGTGATTTGCATATCAAATAATATATTTCCAAAATACAAAGCTAGAGCAGAGAAGGCTTATATTAGCTTTCTCGATCAAGATCAGGCATGTGACTAGCATGCAGTAAAATCTAACCGGACATCCTGCCACAATATTAACCCCATTTGTCTGGTCTGGACAGATCCAAACAGAGCAATGCACGGTGTGTTCCGACACCTTTCCATAATAGCTAACAATACTAGTTTCAGTTATATGTTCTACATTAGCTATATGTGGTATAGCTTTAGGCTGTGCACGCACGCACACACACACACACACACACACACACACACACACACACACACACACACACACACACACACCTCAGTGAGCCGTGAGCATCCATGACACTCTTTAGAAATGCATGAATCCTTATGTTTTTTTATTTTTCCTGCTTTAAACAAATCCACTATGAGATCTGTCTGTTTACTTTCTGCCTCATAGTTGCATCTTCTGCTCCAGAGCAGGTGACACCAGAAGAGATGATCAAATTATTCAAGTCAAATCTCAGTGGTTATATTTTTAATGTTATGGCTGATCGGGGTGAATTCCTTTCCAAAATGGCAGGTCTTGTGGGGTGGTCCTTGTATACAGTGGTTCAAACTGACAAGAATCTCACAAGTGCTCAATGCTTATTGATATGTTTTGGCAGCGAGGGCTAATATGTCTGATCTAAGCTCAGAAAAGATCAACTGCTACTGTAGGAATTTTTTTCCGTAGACGTTCCTAGTTAAATCTGCGCGATCTGGATTCCTGTATCTCAACGTCTGAGAGCGCTCCGGGAGCAACAGACAAGCAACCACACGAGTGAAATCAGTCTGGTTTATTCATCGGAAGCTCATCGAACACATGCAGTGTCCGCTTATTTATACAGAGGGATATGCGTGCAAAGCAGTAATTGCATGTTCATAAAGCATTAACATATATGTTTGTGCACTGCGGTACGTAACACTTGGGGATGTGCATGCAGAGTTGTAATTGCGTTGTCACAAAGCATTTCCATATACATGTTTGTGCCCTGCGGCGCTTAACACTTGGCTAATTACATTTCAAAGCAATTCCTCATTGTTATACATTGTTACTTTCCGAATCCCACACCCGAACCGAAACACGACACAGGAACACCCACCCAACAGTTTCATGTGCCTAGCGCACATGTCACAATTACAAGTAGAACAGGAAGCTTTAGATACACAGAAGTTACAATACACACATAGTTGCATCCCATTTACAATACACACATAGTTGCATCTCATTTATCCTATCAATTTATTCCTTCAATCCCCTCTTTTTATACTATGAAATATGTATAAATTCTGTAGCGGCACGCCAGATCCCTCTCTTTCTTGTGGCATTCCAGAGGTGTTTTTTTCTTCGTGTGGAATGTTGGACACCGTAGGGAAGAAACCAGGCCGTGGTTGCGCCGAGGCTGGTGCTTGAAGGGCAGGCGGGGCCCCATCGCCCTTCACCCACGTACCTCAGGGCTCCGGTAGCCTTCCCGCTCGGATGTATCCAAGCATTACACACGCACACGACGTATTCTTGGGTCCGTAGTCATCGCCGGATGTATCCACACGACGCACTCCCGGGTCCACAGTCATCGACAGAGGCGGAGGGCAGGCGAGCACATCGGGGTTCGCTGAAGGAACTGGCCAGGACCCAGATTCAAGTCATCAAACACCTAAAAATACAGGGTTCAAACACGCAAACCAACAACAAACATATACATACGGGAACAAGCATGGTTAAATACGGGGTAAACATGCCGAAAAGAGAGTGGGGGAATTCCCAGCCATAGTTTGGACTTTCGTCGCGTCGCAGTTGGTCCGCTACGTCACGCATTTTTTGTAAGTGGTGTAATTGTCCCGTGCTGGGGTATATACATAACGTGGATTTTAAATGGGCGTTATCTGACCTGTGTGCGAGAGGATGTGGTGGTGATACTTAGGTATCTGGATCAGGTCAAGACAAGTAAGTCATTCACCCCAGAAGGGCTGGTATCTCGAGACCTGAAAGAGAGGTAAATGAGGACAAAAATTTCACAAATACAAAGTGCACTTAATACATCATTGCGGATTTTTCTTCAGTCTGGTAGCATGGATCCACTGTGGAAAGAGGTCAGTTAGTACGGCGGTATGAGTAACAGCGAGTATCTCCGTGGGCTCACTGAAAGGGGTGTCTCCCAAAGAGGAATTTAGTTTTGCAAATTTCTTGACCAGCACCTTGTCTCCTACCTTGAAGGCATGAGTGCTTGCATCGGCCGGGACCGAAGTATTCTGATTAGTGCGTTTCCAATAGTCGTTTAGGATCTTAACAAGGCCCACGGCATACTCGCTCATGTGTATATCTAAATCTTCCGTCCCCAAAGCCTGCTTTCCCTTCCTCCAAGGAGCGGGAAAGGGTCTCCCCATTACCACTTCGTAAGGAGATAGATTCCCTAAGGCCACCTGCGAGGTCATTCGCAGATCCGCCAAAACCACGGGTAGTACTGAAACCCAATTTCTTGATCCAGTGGCGTACATTGCCTTCCGTAATTTCTCTTTAATTGTTCTGTTTGTTCGTTCCACGATTCCGGAGGACTGAGGGTGATATGGGACATGGAAACGCCAATTGATCTTTAACTCTTGGGCCAACAGTTGAGTGACTTTTGAGGTGAATGGTGTACCTTTGTCTGAATCAATTCCAAACGGGAGGCCATATCTGGGAATAATTTCCTGTGATAACTTTTGAACCACTGCTCGGGCACTTTCGTTCCCACATGGGAAAGCTTCGACCCACCGGGAAAATTTATCCACGATGACCAATAGATATTTAAAGGGGCCCTGCCGGGGCATGTGAGTAAAATCTATCTGCCACTCCTGGAAGGGAGTATCTGGTTTCGGCAGATGCTGATGTGATGCATGTGGTTTGGACACATTGTTCTGTGCACAAATCAGGCATTTGTCCAGAATGCTGTGTACCGTAGAGGCTAGTTGTTATATACAAAAATCTTTTTCCATATCTGTCACCACCCCTCTTCGACCGCGATGTGTAGGCCCGTGAAACTCGCGGACGAGGAAAGAAAGACAGTGCGTGGGCAGACATAAGTGACCGGTCGAGTAGAATGCCGTCCCCCGACGGCTGAGAGCCATGCAAAGACCAAAAATCAGTGTGGTCAGAGGAATGACCGTGGGTCTTTACGATCGCTAAACGGAGCGGGAGATTGCAGGACACAATAAGATCCTGGACTAAAGTGAAATGTGAAATGTGCTTACCGTCAGCAGCAGTGAAACCACGAGATTGCCAGATACGGCCGAAATCGTGCGCCACCCCGAAAGCGTAACGAGAGTCAGTGTATATAGTAACATCCTGGTCGGAAGCGAGTGCATGCCCGAGTGAGCGCGTATAATTCCGCTGCTTGGGCGGAATTAAAGGGGAGCGAGTACGCTTCCAAAACTTGGTCCGGTAAGGAACATACCGCGTAGCCGCAGAGGAAAACTCCGTCGGAGGGTTTCGAGCATGACCCATCTACAAACAGGGAGAGACCTGTGGAGAGAGGCGTGGATAATAAGTCGGACCTAATACTGGTGTCATGGACAATGGTGTCCATGCAGTCATGTTCCAACGGTTCGCAGTCATCTTGAGCATTAAGCAGGCGCTGTAGGGCCTGGGCCACGTAATCTAGGGAAGAGGAACAAGAGATGGTTAGATTATCAGTAGCACAAAGGATGGCCTCGTAACCTGAGCAACGTTGAGAAGACATGTGTTGTGTGGACAGAGTATTAAGGATATGCCTAACCTGATGGCTGGTGTGTAAAACGAGTGGATGGTAGAGCACTATTTTTTCTGCTTCGAGAACTAACACCGCACTGGCAACGACAGCGCGAAGGCAAGCAGGTAAACCCTGAGCTACAGTATCTAAAGTTTTGGAGAGGAAAGCACAGGGTCTCAGTCCCCCTCCCGTGGTTCTGAGCCAAAACCCCAGAAGCCGTGCCGGCCTGGTGCGCGACATAGAGGTGAAAGGGAGCATAGGGCCAACTTCAGGGCTTTGAATGCATCCAGCATGTCCTCAGTCCAGACCAAGGGTTGGTGGAGAGGGTCAGTGTGAGCCACGGCAGAGCGTAAACGTTTGTCATAAAAGGAACAGTCCGGGATCCATTGGCGGCAGTAGTTAATGAGGCCCAGGAAAGCAAGGAGCGCCTGTTTCGTGGCAGGCTTCTGAGTGTCCACTATGATCTTGACGCGATCCTGAGTAAGGCGTTTTGTCCCGTAAGAGAGTTCGTAGCCCAGGTATATGACAGTCAGTAGGCAAAACTGTAGCTTGGGCTTTGAAACCTTTCTTTTCCAGTAAGAGGAGCAGTTGAACGGTTGCATCAAGACACAGTTCATAAGTTAGGCCGGACACCAGGAGGTCGTTGGCGTAGGAGTGGACACAGGAACCCAAGGGAAACGTCGAGAGACCCCAGTGCATCCCTAACCACAGCCGAGAAAACAGCAGGAGAGTCTATGAACCCTTGAGGTAATCTAGTCCACGTGTACTGTCGCTGCCGGTGTGTGAAAGCGAAGAGGGGTTGTGTGTTGGTCTCAACAGGGATACTAAAAAACGCCGAGCACAGGTTAATCACAGAGAAATGGGTATGATCGCAAGGAATGGAAGCCATAATAGAGGGCACGTCTGGGACTACCGGCGAGACTGGGATGATGAGCTCATTAATTTTTCTGAGGTCCTGGGTTAGGCACCAAGAACCGTCCGGCTTGGGAACCGGGTTCACAGGAGTGTTATAAGGGCTTGTGCACGTCACGATGATACCCTGTTCCAGAAGAGAAGCCAAAATGGTGTTGATACCCAACATTTTTTGAGGCGATAAGGGGTATTGTCGGATGTACACGGGCGAAATGTGCTTCACGGTAGCTTCATATGGGACGCAGTCCGTCATTCTTATGTTCTGCACAAAGATTGGTGGGCAACGTGTCGAGTACAGGGGGCAAGGTGGAACTCGCCACGCACGCCGAATTAACGTTAAAAGGCAAGGGCTGCGCTTGCAATGACAACAGAGAAACAGAGGAGGTGTCGCACGTTTGAATGGTCATGCTCGAGCCCTGGAAAGAGATTTGAAACCCCAGAATGCTCATGAGATCGTGGCCCAGCAAATTAAAAGGGCATTCGGACATATATACAAAGGAGTAGGATATTTACAATGTATCAAGCGTAGGGTCATCAGGAAAACATAAAAGAAGGGGCGGCGTATATGGGGAGGAGAAGGGAACCCCATCTATACCCACAGAGCTGGTAGACCTGGAGGAGACAGCACCCTGATAGTCCCTGCCTAGGGAGGATAGGGTAGCACCACTATCGATAACAAAAACATATTCTACCCCTTCTAGAACAACAGGAAGGAGGGGCAGATTCTCATTGCAGGGCGAGTTAAACACTAGGTGCATTAAGCTACAGGTCACGGGGTCCCTACTCCGCAGGCATCCCTATTCGTGCTCCCGTGGGTATGGCCGAGTTGGCGATGCGCCTGCAGAATCTGAGGGGGGGCGAGACGGGTTGTCTCCCTGGTGGGTCTGAGAGTACATTTGTCTCTTTGTCTCTTTCTACACTCTTTTTTCCAATGCCCTTCTATACCACAATAATGACACTTTCCGGTCTTTCTATACGAATCCCTTCCCCTATTCTTATCACGAGGGCCCTGGAAGGCCATCGCCAGCAGAACCCTATTCTTCACATTCAATAGTCCATCTGATTCTAACATACGAACCCCTTTCTCCGGAAGTTCTAACGATGAGACGTTGACGATCTGTGAAATGCGGTTTAAGTGCGCTCTGGACCTCTGGGAGACAAATACTTAAAAAACTGGACACGAACATAGAATTTGCCTCTTCGATACGAAGATCAAATCCTCCTACATGACGCCAAGTTTCAGTAAAGCGATTCCAAAATACCGAAGTTAGTTCGCCCCGCTTCTGCTTACAATTAGTTACGTGTGAAAGATCGCAAGCTCCCTCCCATCGGGAGACTAGATAAGCCGTAAATTGCGCACACAAGGTTTTTAATGCGTCGGGATTCTCTTTCCAATAGAGCGAGGAACAATAACGAGTCTGACGACGCCCCTCTTCCCCCCTGTCCTCTTGTATTTTTTCGTTAGTCACCTCATCGTTTCTGGGGTCCAAGCAGGGGACATTCTGGAGGACCACAGCCTCATTGTATGCTTCCTTTAGGGTAGACTGCAGGTTAAAGCCATAGTCCCCTCCCATTAGTTGGCAATACCTAGTGGACCGTATAAGCATATCTACGTAGGCCAGGGGTGTGTCCAAGCCAGGGAGCATGGAGATAATGTCTTTGAGTGCAGCCACGGACGGTGGTTCCACAACGATACCCCTTCCCCTATTTTGCCATATACAAGCTACATTCTTCACTGCTCTAGGTTTAGGTGGCTTCGAGAGAGGAGGAGGATCGGGCTGAGAGTTTTCCCAGTCCGAATCCTCATCCCCCGATGTATCTTCAGAGTCTTCCTCATTCACTGGCGGAGGCGGGGAGGGAATCACAACCTTGGGTCTTTGTTTTGATTTAATTTTAGGTTGCGCTCCGGCTCCGGGGGTTCCTCCTTCGGCAGCGAGCAGGGTTGGGTATAAGGCGGGGACCTCCACTGGCTTAGGGTCAGCGGGGGTAGCGGGACTATATCCCCGGATCCTACTGGATAGGGTGGGGGAGCCGACGGGGGAGTTATGGGGGACATAGTTTGCACACAGCAAGCTGGACTTTTGGTATTTTTCCCTTTTCCCTTTTCTTTACTCATTAATTTAGGTTTGGGGACACTCTGAGTCACCTTCTTGGGCTCGAAGTGCTTTTTAAGTTTTAAGCAATATGAGCACATCTCATACCATTTTACATAAGCCTCCTTCATGTATTCATAATCCCAGGAGGGGTTGCCCCATCCATCATAAATCATGCGATGCGCGGATGTCAGAAATCCTGCATCAAAAGTCCCATTTCTAGGAAAGTTTGGCACTTGGTCTAGTCCCTCCGTCCATCCGGCTAGATTACTAAGCCATGGTTCAGTATAATAAGCAAGACCACATCTATTCATCCATTCCTTGGGGGTTTCCCGGGATTCGGCTTTGGGTGTGAATTTCCCATTGTTTACCCTCTAATAACAAAACAACAGAAAAAATACGTTGGCATACAGGAATACAGAGGCACCTTCTTTTTTCTTTCTTTCGTTTTTAGTTTTTTTTTTTGTATTTGTATAGCGCTCTTCCCAGTTATAGCAACTGAGGATAACCGTCCCAGTTATAGCAACTGAGGATAACCGTCCCTTCTAGAGAAGGGGATAAACCGTCCCTTATAAAAAGGGGATAACAGACGCTCAAATACTGCTCACCAGGTAGTCAAACAAATCTTGTCTTACCTGATCAGGAGTATCACGTCGGGGTCACCAAATTGTAGCAATTTTTCTCCGTAGAAGTTCCTAGTTAAATCTGAGCGATCTGGATTCCTGTATCTCAACGTCTGAGAGCGCTCCGGGAGCAACAGACAAGCAACCACACGAGTGAAATCAGTCTGGTTTATTCATCGGAAGCTCATCGAACACATGCAGTGTCCGCTTATTTATACAGAGGGATATGCGTGCAAAGCAGTAATTGCATGTTCATAAAGCATTAACATATATGTTTGTGCACTGCGGTACGTAACACTTGGGGATGTGCATGCAGAGTTGTAATTGCGTTGTCACAAAGCATTTCCATATACATGTTTGTGCCCTGCGGCGCTTAACACTTGGCTAATTACATTTCAAAGCAATTCCTCATTGTTATACATTGTTACTTTCCGCATCCCACACCCAAACCCAAACACACAGGAACACCCACCCAACAGTTTCATGTGCCTAGCGCACATGTCACAATTACAAGTAGAACAGGAAGCTTTAGATACACAGAAGTTACAATACACACATAGTTGCATCCCATTTACAATACACACATAGTTGCATCCCATTTACAATACACACATAGTTGCATCTCATTTATCCTATCAATTTATTCCTTCAGCTACACAAATTGATGAAACAGTAAATGCTAGAAATAGTGGAAAGGTGGCAGAACACAAACTGCAGACTGCTGGACGTGCATGTGAATATTTGATCTTAAATGCTGCAGTGCAAGATGTACTATTGTTTGTCTCATTTCAGCAAAATGGCTGGCATGGTGTGGTATCAGGTGGCTGCTTCAGGGACTTTTGGAAAATACTTGGCATGGTAAATATGGCACATTTTGAAAATAGACCAGTAATACTTTCGTCTTTAAATAGCACAAGGTGTTGTCCATTTCCTTTTAGCCTTTTTAATGCTGACATGCAACTGGGAATTACAACCTCATCGGAAATTCTGAAGATGAAGTGAACACAGCCATTTTCTGTGATCGCCGTCAGTTTGTGAGTAGGTCATATTCTGTTAACAGAAATTTGTCAGCTTTATTTACCTATTTATTTATTTATTTATTTATTTATTTTTATTGACAACACATACTCGCACAAATTAGCCTTTTTGTCTTTTTTGTAAGATGGGGAAAATTGTAAAGTGCTGTTATCTCCCAAGGTCAAAAGAATGCAACTGTGCACTTTGAAACGATGAATAGAATCAGAGATAGCCTTGGATTTATGCAATGCTTAACAATTCATTAGGAACAAAATCAGATTAAAAAAATCTGAATTTCAATTTCAAAACTTGAGGGCTTTTAAAAGTGTATTACACAAATTTAGAGACAAAACAATTTGGTCAGTATATCATGTGGATCTAGGTATGCTTTAGAGACAATTTTTAAGCTGCAACTGCAGTATACTAGTATTTGATGTGACTATTGGCAGGACATTGGGCTTTCATAGTTCAGAAAAACTTTAACAGACAAGGTGGGTGTTGAAGCAACTGTGGATTGCACAGTATGATTTACAAAGAATTGTGTGTGTGTGTGTGTGTGTGTGTGTGTGTGTGTGTGTGTGTGTGTGTGTGTGTGTGTGTGTATGGGGGGCAAACCAAAAAAAATTATGAACATGATTAGCTGTTAAAATAAATATTGTGCACTACATTTAAAACCCACATCTGTCTGTCTTCCTTTCAGCTTTTTCCCGTTTACTCGGGAGTCACCACAGCGAATCATCTGATTCGCACGTTTTTGATTTGGCAGAGGTTTTTATGTCAGATGCCCTTCCTGTCACAACCCTTTTAGCAAGGGACAGAAACACGCTGATGGCTTTGCAGCCTACTCTTTACAAAAGTCAGCAATGGTTCTTTTACATACCTCTCACCATAGACACTGAGAGACATGGCCCGCCTTTGATAACCCAGTTAGCCGCACTGGGGGGACAGTGAAAACCTTGTGGAGAGTGGTACTTGAACCCCCAAACTTTGGATCAGCGATCCTGTGCCTTATCCACTAGACCACCACTGCCCCATTCTAAAACCCACACCTGTATTGTCAGACTTTGTGAATAAGATTTTAAGTATGTATGTATAAATAAGTATGTATGAGTAAGTATATAATAGTGGTGTTGTTGCAAAACAGGTATTACTGCTGCCACAAAGCTCCAAGGTTCCTAGTTTGATGCTAAGCTCTTGCAAGGCCTTTATGACTTTTCTTATGCTCCCCATTCTCTAGTTTGTTCTCACCTGAAAAACATAATAGTGGATAAAAAGATTATGCTTTATACAAAAAAAAATGTGAGTATGTGTGAATGTATATTTATATCTGAAGCCAATGCCCCCAGTATAGAATTCAAGACCTCTCTGACATGACCAATATAAAGTGGTTACGGAGCTCTCACTGATTATAATGAGAGCCATCTAAAAGAACCATTGCTGACTTTCGTAAAGAGTAGGCTGCATAGCCGTCAGCGTGTTTCTGCCCTTGCTAAGGGTTTTGTCAGGAAGGGCATCTGACGTAAAAACCTATGCCAAATCAAACATGTGGATCATTAATATGACTTTCATGAAGACGGAGGCAGATGATTTGCTGTGGTGACCCTGAGAGGAACAGCCAAAAGGAACTGGATAAGAAGAAGATGTACTTTACATGTAACTATGACCCATCTAAAAACATCATTAACTACAATTAATTTAAAAATAAATTTACCTTTTTGTTTTTGGTGATGCTTGGTAGAGCATAGCATAGGGGTGAATTTGCTTGCTGCTTTACATTGCAAATAATTGTGTACTGTTTCTCTGTTAGCTCTTCAATAGGCTTGTGACCTATCTAATGTGTACTTAAAGTCTAATGGGATTGGCTTCAGAACACTAAAATGTAGAAGCATTGCAGTGAATGACTGAATGTTTAGAAATTCTTCTATACACATTCTATACACCAGGGGTTGGGCACCTATGGCTCATGAGCCAATTTGGCTCTTTTGATGACTGTATCTGGCTCTCAGATTAATCAGGTGGCCTTTCTTAACAGAATCACTCATACATAATCTCACTGTCATTTAAATAAAAATACAGAAAAAAGCCCTCAAATGAAACAAAAACATAAATGAATCTCACACATTTTTTATATATACATCTATTTTCAACACCCCTTGTTGCTGTGGTGCGCAGCAGCGAGCCAATCCTTTCTGTACTCCAGCGTGTGGGCGGGTTTGATACCTTGAAACTCTAATTTTATTGGATTATGTGCAACAGCCTGCACGAGTTGTTTTTGGGTCAAGAGGTAAATGTTTCTCATTTTTGATCAGCTCATTAGCACAAAGCTAAGCAAAGCTGTCAAGCAAAACATAAATGGATAGACATAAAAAAACCTTCAACCCGCAGACCAGCTGAATGTCCAAACTTGGAACCCGCTTCTTGTCACATACCAAACCCTGCAGCATGTGAGTCTTTCCGTATTGACCATGTTTGGCTCCACACATATGCATGCAAGCAGTCCTTCTCACCTGAAAAACATCAAGACCAAGTCACGTTTAACAGATGGAATCCTAAATGCCTGCATGAAGCTGAACCTCAACACACATAGCAACCAGACTACAAAGCCATCAGCACCAGAAGTCACATTAATAGTAAGAAGTTCTTTTCTTATTAATAAATAACTTCATTATAACAATGTCATTTAAAATAAATTCAGAGTCTTACTATACTATACTCTCAAATTGGGGCAGTGGTGGTCTAGTGGTATAGGGCGCCGGATCGCTGATCCAAAGGTTGGGGGTTCGAGTACCACTCTCCACAAGGTTGTCACTGTCCCCCCAGTGCGGCTAACTGGGTTATCAAAGGCGGGCCATGTCTCTCACTGTCTATGGTGTGAGGCATGTAAAAGAACCATTGCTGACTTTCGTAAAGAGTAGGCTGCCAAAAAGGGTTTTGACAGGAAGGGCATCTGACGTAAAAACCTCTGCCAAATCAAAAGTGCCAATCAGATGATTCGCTGTGGCGACTCCCGAGTAAAAGGGAAAAGGCCGAAAGGAAGGCAGACAGACAGACAGACTATACTCTCAAATTGTTTGTCAATTCAGTATTAAAATGTGTGTGTGTGTGTGTGTGTATATATATATATGGTTCTCAGAGGATATTTTAAAATATTTATGGTGCCAAGCCTCAAGGGAAGCCTTGCATCAACACTATCAAGATGCAGCAAGAAGCAAAGATCAAGGAATTTGCAAAGACCTTCGAATAAGCCATCGCCACAAAAAATCCTCAAAGTACAGCATCAGACACCTGGATCCACCTACGAGAGTGCATTCATACATCAGCACTAGCCATCTTCGGAAAGAAGACCTCTCGGAGCTCTGACTGGTTCGATGCAAAATCCGCAGGGATGACCCCCATCATAGAAGCAAAACGGACGGCCCTTGCTGAATATAAGTGTTCTTCAAGCGAAAAGACCCTTAAGACATTAAGAGCAGCTCGGAGCAGGGTCCAACAGACAGCAAGAAAATGTGCCAACGAGTATTGGCAAGAGCTCAGTCGCAACATCCAGACTGCAGTGGACACAGGTAACATCTGAGGCATGTATGATGGTATCACAAAAGCTCTCAGACCAACTCAGAACAAAACAGCACCTCTCAAATCCATCAGCGGGGAAGTGATCATCGACAAGGGGAAACAAATGGAGCAATGGGTAGAGCACTACTCAGAGCTTTACTCCAGAGAGAACAGTGTTGCTGACTTTGCATTGGATGCCATTGAAGCTCTACCTATCATGGAGGACTTAGATGCCGAACCAACACTGGAAGAACTCAGCAAGGCTATCGACAGCTTGGCCTGCGGCAAAGCCCCTGGAACAGATGGCATCCCTCCTGATCTCATCAAGTGCTGCAAGTCTGCCCTCCTGCAGCCACTACACGACACCCCTTTGCCAGTGCTGCCATGAAGGCGGCGTTCTTCAAGGCATGAAAGATGCCAAAATCGTCACCCTGTAAAAGAACAAAGGGGACAGGAGTGACTGTAACAACTATAGAGGAATCTTTCTCTTGAGAATTGTGGGCAAAGTGTAGCGTGTGCACTCCAGCAACTGGCTGAATGTATCTATCCTGAATCCCAATGCCGTTTACGTACAGAACACTCAACAGTGGACATGATTTTCTTCATTCGCCAACTCCAGGAGAAATGCAGGGAACAACAGAAACCCCTCTACATTGCCTTCATTGATCTAATCAAGGCATTTGACCTGGTTAGCCAGGATGGGCTTTTCAACATCCTTCTGAAGATCGGATGCCCCCCAAATCTGCACGGTATGATTAGATCTTTCCATGATGACATGAAAGCAACCATTCAGTACGAGGGCAGCATGTCAGAACTTTTCAACATCAAGAGCGGTGTGAAGCAAGGCTGCATCCTTGCCCCGACACTCTTTGGCTTCTTCTTCTCCCTCCTTCTTGAACATGCCTTTGGGACCTCAACCAAAAAAGTGTACATGCATACAAGATCAGATGGCAAGCTGAACAACATCATGAGACTCAGAGCAAAGACAAAGGTCCACGAAATCACCATAAGAGACATGCTCTTTGCAGACGATGCAGCCGTCACTGCACACACAGAATATGACCTCCAGCAACTGATAAACTGATTCTCTCATGCTTGCCATGACTTCGGGCTGACCATCAGTTTAAAAAAGCCCAACGTGCTGGGTCAGGATGTGGATATACCACCTGTCATCACCATTAACAGCTACCAGCTGGAAGTGGTCCATGAGTTCACCTACCTGGGATCCATCATCACAGACAACCTGTCCCTTGACGCTGAGTTAGACAAACTTATTGGCAAGGCTGCTAGGACGCTGGGGAGATTAGCCACTCATTTCTGGGAGAACCCCAAGCTGACTACCAAAACCAAGATGGCTGGCTATAATGCCTGCGTCGTCAGCACCCTCCTATACGGGAGCGAGGCATGGACAACCTACAGAAAGTAAGAGTGGAAGCTAAATAGTTTCCACTTGTGAAGCCTCCACCATATCCTCGGCATCAGCTGGAGAGACAAGGTGTCCGATCCCAAGGTCCTGGACTGCGCCAGTCTAGTCTCCCCACCATGTACACACTACTCAGACAGCTGGATTGGCCACGTGCGCCGCATGGAAGATGGCAGAATACCTAAGGACACTTGCTTTGGCAAACAACCCCGTGGCCGCCCACAGTTGAGGTACCAAGGAAGTGTGCAAACGAAAGATGAAAGCCTTGGAAATCGACCCCGAGAGCTGGGAGGACATTGCTGCAGACCGCAGCAGCTAGCGCTTCCTCTTCCAAAAGCAACTGAAGGAAGGTAAAGAGAAAATCACCAATGAAGCCATCAGAAAAAGGGCCAGGCGAAAAAGGGCCAGACTAAAAGAGAAAACAACTGACTCCGCTGTATCTATTCACATCTGCTCCTCATGTGGCAAGGACTGCCATTCCTGCATCAGCCTCATAAGCCACAGGCGGCATTGTTAAGAGTGTACTACGAACTGACAGTGAAAGGGCACAGTTTCCACGGTCGATTCCGTCCGAAGGAGGCCTACTACTACTATATGGCCCTCAGAGGATATTTTAAAATATGTGGGGGGTTTTGGGTCTCTTAATCACAAAGGTTCCTGACCCCTGCTATAGACTATCCTTTTTACTTTCATCTTATTTGGATGGTGAGATATTTTTTGAGCAGATAAGCATCTTTAAAATTATTTTTACATAATCTTAAATTGTTTTTTAAATTATAAACTAAGTTAGTAACAATTTCAACAAACATGCTTCATGGTAATTTATGAACTATAGATTTCCAAGCTTTGTAGCCAAGCCTACATTACAGCTCTTTGTGTTCTTCCACAGCCTAAGCAGTGAGGTCCAAATATCCCCATCCCCAGCCACTTACTTCAGCTCTTCTGCAGGGGGGGGGGGATTCCTAGACCAGCCAACAGACCTCCAGAATGTCCCGGGTCCGCCCAGGGGTCTCTTCCATGTTGGACATGCCCAAAACACCACACCAGGAAGGCGTTCAGAAGGCACTCTAATCATATGCCCGAGCCATCTCAACTGGCTCCTCTCAATGCGGAGGAGCAGCAGTTCTATTCTGAGCTCTCCTGGATGACCAAACTTCTCACTCTATATCTAAGGGAGAACCCTGCCACCCTGCAAAGGAAGCTCATTTCAATTGATTATATTTTCAGTTTTGTTCTCTTGGTCACTATGAAACGCTTGTGACCATAGGTGAGGGTAGAAATATAAATTAACTGGTAAACTGAGAGCTTTGCTTTTAAGCTCAGCTCCTTCCTCACCATGACAAACCAGTACAAGTTCCACTTTACAGCAAAGGCTGCATCAATCCACCTGTTGATCTCCTTGTCCTTCCTGTCCTCACCCGTGAATAAAACCTTGAGACACTCGAACTTCTCTACTGTACTTGGGGAAGGACCTCATTCCAGACCTGGAGGATGCACTCCACACTTTTTCGTCTGAGAACCATGGCCTCAGACTTGTAGGTGCTTATTTTCATCCTGGTTGCTTCACATTGAGCTGTGAATCACTCCAATGAGAACTGGACGGCGGTTTAAAGAAGTCAAAAGGACGTCATCCAGACAAAGCAGAGGCAAGATCCTATGGCTACCAAACCAGAACCACTCGACTCCTTGGTTGAAATAGAAATTCTATATGATACGAAGAAATTCTATAAATAAATACTGTTACGAACAGAACCATTGACCAAGAATAGCCTTTGCAGAGTCAAACCCCCATTGGAAACAAATTCGATATGTTACCTATGCAGTCCCAAATTGCCTTTAGCAATGGGTTCACCACACCATATTCCCAGAGCACACCCCACAATATAGCCCAAGAGAAACGACCAAAAGTTTCCTCCAAGTCTACACAGCAGGATCCTGAGCTGGTCTTGTGTGCTGCAGACAGAAGAAAACCACATTGTTCCTGCTGAATTCAACTCTCAAGTACTTCTAAATAAACTTTCTCAGGTAGGCTAAGGAGTAAGATTCTATGATGGTTCTAAAACCTAGTTTACTAATCCAGAGATATGGCCTCCTGTGATCATGCAGTGTTGCAGAGACATTTCAGCCAAGACAGTCTTGATTTTTAAGAACAAGGGAGATGTCCAGAGTTGTGACAACTACAGAGGGATAACGTTGATGAGCCATACGATGAAGTTATGGGAAAGAATAGTTGAAGCTAGACTAAGGGCAGAGGTCAGCATTTGTAAACAACAGTTTAGTTTCATGCCAAGAAAGAGCACCACAGATGCAGTGCTTGTTTTGAGGATGTTAATAGAGAAGTACAGAGAAGGTCGGAGGGAGCTGCATTGTGCCTTTGTGGATCTGGAGAAAGCGTATGATAGGGTGCCGAGAGAGGAACTGTGGTATTGCATGAGGAAGTCTGGAGTGGCAGAGAAGTATGTTGGAGTGGTGCAGGACATGTATGAGAGATGTAAAACAGTGGTGAGGTGTGCTTGCTGTCGGTGTGACAGAAGAGTTCAAGGTGGAGGTGGGACTGCATCAAGGATCAGTTCTGAGCCCCTTCTTTTTTCTTATGGTAATGGACAGGCTGACAGACTAGGTTAAACATGAATCTTCACAGACAATGATGTTTGCAGATGGCATTGTCAACTGTAGTGAGAGCAGAGAACAAGTGGAGGAAAATCTGGGGAGGTGGAGGTATGCCCTGGAATGGAGTGGAATGAAGGTTAGCCTCAGTAAGACAGAATATATGTGTGTGAACTACAAGGACCCAAGAGGAATAGTGAGGTTAAAGGGAGTAGAGATAAAGAAGGTGGAGGATTTTAAGTACTTAGGCGCAACAATCCAGAGCAATGGAGAGTGTGGAAAAGAGATGAAGAAGCGTGTGAAGGCAGTTTGGAATGGTTGGAGAAAAGTGTCCGGTGTGATGTGTGATAGGAAGATATCGGCAAGAATGAAAGGAAAAGTGTACAAGACGGTGAGGAGGTCAGCGATGTTGTATGGTTTAGAAATGGTGCACTGAGGAACAGACAGGAGGCAGAACTGGAGGTAGCAGAGATGAAAATGTTGAGATGTATATATATATATATATATATATATATATATATATATATATATATATATATATATATATATATATACCATATTTGATGTGATAAGCGCTCAGGGTCATCCCCCCCGTGCTTTTCCTTTTAACATTTCTATTAAACATTTTCCCAAGTAAAGTGAGCCAATCAACACGAATGTCAATTTTAGCACATGGCACGTTGAACCAATCAACAAGAACATAAACAAAAGTACATGGCCAGGAACATCTTCACATTTCTGAAGTTAGTAAGCATGAGAATGGGGTGAAAAATACTCGCCATCACTTTCTGATAGGTCCATATCTGGCTCATCGCTTCATTCATTCAGAGCATCCGATAGTTTTGCTGTAACAATTTCAAATGGTTCGTCAGTTGTTGGACATTGATCAGAGCAAATATTATCGCAAAATATTTTCCTGTTTTTTAAAGCACAGCGGAACAATTCAATGTTCCAATGTCAAGTGTTGTTACTGATGAACATTATAAACATTCCCCAGTGGCCGGGGGGCTTGAAATACCATGTAAACTCACTTTTACAGGCAGTGAATGCCTCATTTTATGGTTACAGACACTGATCGAATAAAATTGGGAAGTTTGATCTACCATTTTCCTTCCAGTACACATGGGCGGTGATTAGACGTAAGATAAAAAACACTGGGTGGGTGGGGGGGCTTATTGGAGCAGGACGCTTATTATGTTGAATAGGGTGTATGTACATTTTATATATATATATATATATATATATATATATATATATACATATATACACACACACACAAACACAGGGATCCCTCGCGACATCTCGCTTCAATTCATGCAGCTTCAGTGCATCGCATTTTTTTTTAAATATGCATCGAATTAAAAACTTGGGAAATTAAGGAAGAATAGGGGGAAAAGTTGGGGGAAATGCCACAAAAACAAGGCCAATTATGCAAAAACCAAACAAAAAACCCCCTAAACCAACACAAAACAAAAAAAAACAACCCAAAATCTCCCATCAAAACTAGTTACATTGTTGTGAGGTGTGCATCTGAGTGCGTGAACGCACATCTGCATGCATGCGCGCGCATCTGGATGTTGTGTATTTATATTTTATTGACATCTTATGCATTTTTTCATGTTTAATTTTTATTATAAGCATTTATAGCATTGAATATGAATTTATTGATGTTATATGCATGATATTACATGCATGTTATATGCATGATTTCGATGGTCGCATGGAAAGCTCGGTCCCAATTAACCACAGAAAATGAGCGATCCCTGTGTGTGTGTGTGTGTGTGTGTGTGTGTGTGTGTGTGTGTGTGTGTGTGTGTATAATACATATACATGTATAATACACAATTTCCCAGGCAGGTCTTGGTCTTTCTTGAATCTCAGCGAGAGAAGATCAATTAGTTTTAGCTTCTCAATCCTATGACAAATCAGGTGAAAATTGCAAGGACAACAGTGGCAGCTCACATTTCTCACTGTATTCACATTGGGTAGTATGTCAAATAAACTAATGACACAAAACAATTTAGTTCAATAAATAACCATTTGACTTTAAAGAAATGGACCTTAAACAAATGAAATTTAATGACAACTCAAATTCTAAAAACATTAGGACACTGTGTAAGATATAATTTAATCAGAATGCAAGGCTATGCAATCTCATCAATCCACATTTTCTTCACATTACAACATATAGAAAAAATACAGAAAACATCAAATTTTAAAAGAAATATTCAGATATTTTACCATTTCATGCAAAAGCATGCCACATCTCAAAGAAGTTTGGCAACAAAAGGCAGAAAAAGGTAAATGTGGCTATAAAAATTAAATAGCTGGAGGAATATTTTTGCATGACTGAGTATAAAAAGACCATCTAAGGAGAGGTTAAATAATCTGCAAAAAAGAAAAAAGAAAAGAAAAAAGACTGCAAATTGTAGACTCTATGCACAATGAACAAGGCAAAAAATAAATATTTGGTTCCTATAGCTGTCGTAGTATCAAGAAGAGCAGAAAAGATATACAATGAAAGACAGGCTCAATATCAAATTTCTATTCAGCCCTTTAGCTTTTATTTCAGATGCCTAATTGTGAACAAAAATGAAAAAGCAAATAATTAAAATATTATCTTAATGAACTCGCCACTATTTCCTGTCTCTTTTGACTAACCTTTTTTTGTTTTTCCCTCTTATTCAAAATTATTCATTCATTCATTCATTTATTTTCTTTAACCACTTAATCCTAATTAGGGTCGCAAGATGGCTGGCGCCCATCCCAGCTGACTCCGGGTGAGGGCACAGTACACCCTGGACAGCTCGCCAGGCCATTGCAGGGCGGACACACGCTGATGGCTATGTAGCCTAGTCTTGATGAAAGTCAGCAATGGTTCTTTTACATGCCTCAAACCATAGACAGTGAGAGACATGGCCGGCCTTTGATAACCCAGTAAGCTGCACTGGGGGGACAGTGACAACCCATAGAGAGTGGGGCTTGAATCACTGATCCTTTACCACCAGGCCACCGCTGATCTCAAAATTATTTATTTGCTTATTATTTGTTTATTTGATTGGTTGTTTGTTTCTTTCTTGTTCAATCCTTCAAGACTTGGAAAACCTGTCAACTTGCGAGTCTGAAAGGTGTGCAGAGTGCAGGATTTGAATGTCTGAAATTTATAAGTTCATTCTAATATGAGTGATGATATTATCTGTGGTTAAAAATGTCAGTAAATAAACATTGATTTCAAAAAAGGATGTAAAAGAACAACAAGACAAGAAAATGTGTGAGAAACCTGGTCAGCCCTATTTCTCAGTACCCATACTGCTTTCATTGACTGAAAAATGCAATAGGTGTGGCACAATGGCAGGAAAATGGGAGGAAACCAAAACCAACTGGTAATAAGCTCAGATGGCGCAAGTCTCTCATGGGGCCATTCACCTTGTCATCCAGTGCTGTAAATCATACAAGGATTGTGCTCCATATGAACCTGGCATATGGTCTCACACGTAAACTTGAAGGCACACCACGTGCTCATGTAGAAGCAGTCAGCTACCGCAGACAGGCAGCCAGACACAGGAAAGCTGGCCTGCTTGAACAGAACAGCCTGGGTTTCTTGATCTTGGGTGAGGCTCATTACTTAAACAGCATGAATCCGGCAAGCTTGAATTGAAATTCAAACAAACATAGCTTCACCAATTGCAATTTCTGAGACATAAAAATAACAATATAATGCTGAACAGCAGTTCATAGCCAGGTTGCTTGAAAAAAGGACTGTGTTACATGTTGTATGTAAAGTTATTGTACAGAGAATTCTTTGGGTTTTTAGACTTTGCTTGCTGTATTGGATGAGCAATATCATGACCAATCACAATAAATTACTCTTTGTACATTAAAGTTAGCTTCCTCTTCTGTTTCTTACATCAAAACAAAGTATCACTT
Organism: Plotosus lineatus; assembly: GCA_024760905.1. Taxonomy (NCBI): domain Eukaryota; kingdom Metazoa; phylum Chordata; class Actinopteri; order Siluriformes; family Plotosidae; genus Plotosus; species Plotosus lineatus. The sequence continues at coordinate 42,047,124 of CM045729.1, read as the reverse complement.
GAAACTGCTATTACATAACATAGAGAATGAAATAAAATTAAAAGAAAATATACTCTAAAATGTGTAGATCGAAAAAGTTAATAAATAAATAAATGAATCGTGGTAAGTTTTCTTCTTCTTCTTTTTCTTTCGGCTGTTCCCTTCAGGGGTCGCCACAGCAAATTATCTGCTTCCATCTCTCCCTATCCTCTGCATCTTCTACTCTTACTCCAATGACCTTCATGTCTGCCTTCACCACATCCATAAATCTTCTCTTTGGTCTTCCTCTGGGCCTTCTGCCTGGTAGTTCCAACCTCAGCATCCTACTACCAATATACTCACTCTCCCTCCTCTGTACATGTCCAAACCATCTCAATCTAGCCTCTCTGACTTTGTCTCCAAAACATCTAACATGTGCTGTCCCTCTGATGTACTCGTTTCTGATCCTATCCATCCTCGTTACTCCCAAAGAGAACCTCAACATTTTAATCTCTGCTACCTCATATGCTTTCTCCAGATCCACAAAGGCACAATGCAGCGCCTTCTGACCTTCTCTGTACTTCTCTATTAACATCCTCAAAGCAAACACTGCATCTGTGGTGCTCTTTCTTGGCATGAAACCAAACTGTTGTTCACAAATGCTGACCTCTGCCCTTAGTCTAGCTTCCACTATTCTTTCCCATAACTTCATTGTATGGCTCATCAACTTTATCCCTCTGTAGTTGCCACAACTCTGCCATCTCCCTTGTTCTTAAAAATGGGCACAAGCACACTTCTCCTCCATTCCTCCGGCCTCTGCTCACTTTCTAATACCTTGTTGAATATTCTTGTCAGAAAATCTACTGCTACCTCCCCTAGACACTTCCATACCTCAACTGGTATGTCATCAGGGCCAACTGCCTTTCCACTCTTTATCCTCTTCAATGCCCTCCTCACTTGTCCCTTACTAATCTTTGCTCCTTCCTGATCCTCAACGGTCTCCCCTTCTACTCTTTTTTCTCTCTCATTTTCCTCAGTCATCAGCTCTTCAAAGTACTCTTTCCATCTTCCCAGAACACTTCTGTCATCAGTCAATACATTTCCTTCTCTGTCCTTTATCACTCGAACTTGCTGCACGTCTTTCCCATCTCTATTTCTCTACTGTGCTAACCTGTATAAATCATTTTCTCCCTCCTTACTGTCCAACCTATCATACAAGTCATCATACGCCCTCTGTTTGGCCTTTGACACCGCTACCTTCGCCTAACGTTGTGTCTCCCTGTACTCCTGTTTAGTGTCTTCAGTCCTCTCTGTGTCCCAGTTCTTCTTAGCGAACCTCTTCTTTTGTACACACTCCTGCACTTCCTCATTCCACCACCAAGTTTCCTTATCTACTTTCCTTCCAGAGGACACACCAAGTACTCTCCTACCGGTCTCCCTGATCACATTGGCTGTGGTTGTCCAGTCATCTGGAAGCACTTCCTGACCACTCAAAGCCTGTTTCAACTCCTCCTTGAAGACAACACGACACTCTTCCTTTTTCAGCTTCCACCACTTTGTCTTCTGCTCTGCCTTTGCCTTTTTCACCTTTCTCACCATCAGAGTCATCCTGCACACCACCATCCTATGCTGTTTGGCAACACTCTCACCCACTACTACTTTGCAGTCACTGACTTCCTTCAAATTACATCGCCTACACAAGATGTAGTCTACCTGTGTGCTCTTACCTCCGCTTTCATAAGTCACTCTATGCTCCTGTTTCTTCTTGAAGAAAGTATTCACCACAGCCAGTTCCATCCTTTTTGCAAAATCGATCAACACCTGTCCTTCTGTGTTCCTGTCCTGGATACCAAACCTCTCCATCACTTCCTCGTCCCCTCTGTTGCCTGCACCAACATGTCCATTGAAGTCTGCCCCAATGACCACTCTTTCACCTCTGGGGGTACTCTACATCACTTCATCTAAGTCACTCCAGAATCTCTCCTTCCTGTAAGAATCTAGCTTACATCCTGCCTGTGGGGCATAAGCACTAACAACATTGACCATCACGCCTTCAATTTCTAACTTGAGACTCATCACTCTGTCTGACACTCTTTTCACTTCTAGAACATTCCTGACAAACTCCTCCTTCAAGATGACTCCTACTCCATTTCTCTTCCCATCCACACCATGATAAAACAGCTTAAACTCTGCTCCTAAGCTTTTAGCTTTGCTACCTTTCCACCTGGTCTCCTGAACACACAGTATGTCCACCTTCCTCCTCTGCATCATGTCAGCCAGCTCTCTACCTTTTCGTTGCATAGTTCCAACATTCAAAGTCCCTACTCTCAGTCCTAGGCTCACGCCTTTCCTCTTCTCTCTCTGCCTACGGATACGCCTCCCGCCTCTCCTTCTTCGATGTCTTCGACCAACACTAGTCCAATTTCCATCAGCACCCTGTTGGTTGACAGCACTGATGGCGGTCGTTGTTAACCCGGGCCTCGACCGATCCGGTATGAGTTTTGTTTTGACCATTTGCATTTTTAATGTGGCAGAAGTTTTACGCCGGATGCCCTTCCTGTCGCAACCCTCTGCATTTATCCGGGCTGGGATGCCCCCCCGCCTCATGGCTGCATTTAAATAAATCGTGGTAAGTATGTTTACAAATCAAAAAAATTACTTGAAGCACTGAACTCATGCTAAAAATAAATAACTGATCTCAGGACAGGATTGGTGGCATTACTCGTCATTCATTCATTCATTCATTCATTCAGGCATTTATTTTCTGAACCTTTTAATCCTAATTAGGGTTAGGGGAAGGTTGGCGCCCAACTCAGCCAACTTGGGGCAAAGGTAGGTTACACCCTACACAGCTCGCCAGGCCATCTCAGTGTCAACACTCACACAACTATTCAGACTCACATTCACACCTCGAGGCGATTTTTTCATCATTCATTTTCTGTAACTGCTTAATCCTAATTAGGGTCATGGGGAGGCTGGCACCGATTCCAGTCGACTCTGGGCGAGGGCAGAGTCTGCCCTGGACAGCTCGCCAGGCCATCGCAGGGAGCTGAGGTCCCTGAGCTAGTCAAAAAGTTCCTCGGTGGTTGGGTTCCATGGGGTAGATGAGATCCACCTTGAATATCTCAGGGCTCTGGATGTTGTAGTACTGTCTTGATTGACATGTCTTTGCAACATTGGTGGTCATCAAGAGCTATACCTCTGGATTGGCAAACTGAGGTGGTAGTCCCCCATTTTAAAATGGGGGGCCGGAGGGTGTGTTCCAATTATCATGGAATTACACTCCTCAGCCGTCCCAGGAAAGTCTATGCAAGTTGCTGGAGAGGAGGATCCGACCAATAGTTAAGTTGTTAAGCGGAGCCTGTACCAGTCCATTGTTGTGAAGAGAGAGCTGAGCTCTTACCTGCCCAACAAACCGCATCATCACGAAAAACATGAATTTAATTGATTCAGTGGGACATATGGGAATCCTTAAACGCTGCACATAAAGGTTATCAATATTGTTCAATTTCACTATGTTCACAATGAAATCCAAAATAGAAAGACAAACAAAGGTCTAATTTATGCTAAAACTACTTGAAGTCGTTGTTACTGTATACTTTGAATATTGGCAAGGTAGAATAATGGTGGCATGATGTAGTTGTTAACATATCTGCCTCATGGCAGACAGGTCCTGAGATCAGGCCCAAAATTGCCCCGAGGTGTGTGTGTGTGTGTGTGTGTGTGTGTGTGTGTGTGTGTGTGTGTGTGTTGCCCCTGTAATGGACTCGCAAACTGTTGAAGGTATACCCTACTTTAACCCATAGCCAGCTGAAACAGGCTCTAACCTTCCTGTGAAACAAAGTAATGTTAAGTGGTTCTGCAATTATTTTAATTAACAATGAATAATAAATGTGTAACACCTCACAATAAAAAAAAAATTAAGTATCTCTGGCAAGCACGATTCATTCATTGCTGTGCCATGGAAACACAACTGGAGCCTCTGTGGCTTGTAGTAATGGGGTAGAGCATTCCAGTTATACTTAAAATAATCAGGTTCTACACAAAGCATAAATCAAGTTCAAGCCTGTGAAGTAAAATAATGTAGATGAGAGGCCTGTTTTATAGCTTCATTGGATGTTTTAAATAAGAGCTGTACCTGAATGAAACCTCAAAGAAGTAGAAGCATACCTGACAGTTTGTACAAAAGCTTCTAGGGTTAAGAAACAGCTAAAAATCCAAAATAATGTTCCTTGTCATTATACTGTATATTTAAACAGACATAAACTCTATCATATAAAAAGAAGGATATGGCTTGACAGAAAAGTACTGTTATTACCCGAGGATGAAAATATTATCACAAATAGCTGTGGGGACTAAATTCTCCTAGTTTATGCCTGAATTCACCGGGTCTCCCTTTTTCACTCATACTCTGAGAAGGTGGTATTCATAAACATTTTTTTCATAAATTGTGTTCACTGAGAAAGTGAAATGCACGCCCGCACACACACACACACACACACACACACACACACACACACACACACAGAGCAAGAGAGAGAGAGAGAGAGAGAGAGAGAGAGAGAGAGACCTAAATATCATGAATGATCTCATTAAACAAGACAGAATGGTTTGGTTTACAAAGGTTACTGGATATGAATTGAACCAAGTTGAATCAAGATAACCAATTGAACCAAGTCCTGGTCTCAAACCCAGCAGCTAACCACTGAGCAGCCTTGCCACTGGTACCTCTACACTATATGGCTAAACATTTTTGCACACCTGCCCATCATATTAACAGGTGAAATTTAAACAAACTGCACACAATTGCAGAGGATGTTTCCATTTAATATTTTAAAGGGCTCTAGTACAAGTATATTTCAGCATACCATATTTTTTGGAATATACGTCGCTCTGGAGTACCAGTCGCATTGGCCAAAAAATGCATAATAAAGAAGAAAAAACATATATAAGTCGCACTGGACGATAAGTCGCAAACTCATGGAAACTGTCTACCTTGACTTGAAAATCTGCTGGCAGTTTATATGACGTTGTGGTCCTCGCTCTGATAAAGAGAGGGGGTTGGGTTGCATGAAGCGGTAACACCATATATGTACGTATACGTCAATCAGCGGGGGGTGGGGGGTTGATCCTACTTCATGGATTTCAGTTATCGTGGGGGGGAGATCTCGGTCCCAATTAACAGCGGAAAGTAAGGGATCCCTGTATAGTGATTTCAGACATTGTAATCAAAAGATCAGAAGCTTGAGTTTTTGTCATATGATGTGAACATGGCAAGGCAGCGAATTGCCTCAACAAAATGTTCTCCGAAAACAGAAAGTGTCAATAATTCAGACATACTCTGCAACAATGGTGGGACTGATGGCATAATATTCAGGGTGTACTGTATCTTCTTTCTTCTTCTTCTTTTCTTTTCGGCTGTTCCCTTCAGTGGTCGCCACAGCGAATCATCCGCCTCCATCTCACCCTATCCTCTGCATCTTCTACTCTTACTTCAACTACCTTCATGTCCTGCTTCACCACATCCATAAATCTTCTCTTTGGTCTTCCTCTAGGCCTTCTGCCTGGTAGTTCCAACCTCAGCATCCTACTACCAAAATACTCACTAACCCTCCTCTGTACATGTCCAAACCATCTCAATCTAGCCCAAACAATCTCAATCTAGCCTCTCTGACTTTGTCTCCAAAACCTTTTACATGTGCTGTCCATCTGATGTACTCATTCCCGATCCTATCCACCCTCGTTACTCCTAAAGAGAACCTCAACATTTTCATCTCTGCTACCTCCAGCTCTGCCTCCTGTGTTTTACCCAGGGCAACTGTTTCTAAACGATACAACAGCGCTGGCCTCAACACCGTCGTGTACACTTTTCCTTTCATTCTTGCCGATACCCTTCTATCACACATCACACTGGACACTTTTATCCAACCATTCCAACCTGCCTGCAAACGCTTCTTCACCTCTTTTCCACACTCTCCATTGCTCTGGATTGTTGAGCCTAAGTACTTAAAATCCTCCACCTTCTTTATCTCTGCTCCCTGTAACCTCACCGTTCCTCTGAGGTCCTTGTCATTCACACACATGTATTCTGTATTACTGAGGCTAACCTTCATTCCTCTCCTTTCCAGGGCATATCTCCACCTCTCTAGATTTTCCTCCACTTGTTCTCTACTCTCACTACAGATCACAATGTACTCTGCAAACATCATAGTCCATGGGGAATCTTGTCTAACCTCGTCTGTAGCCTGTCCATCACCACAGCAAACAAAAAGGGGCTCAGAGCTGACCCTTGATGCAATCCCGCTTCCACCTTGAACTCTTCTGTCACACCGATAGCACACCTCACCAGTGTTTTACATCTCTCATACATGTCCTGCACCACTCTAACATACTTCTCTGCCACTCCAGACTTCCTCATGCAATACCACAGGTCCTCTCTCGGCACCCCGTCATATGCTTTCTCCAGATCCACAAAGGCACAACGCAACTCCCTCTGACCTTCTCTGTACTTCTCTATTAACATCCTCAAAACAAGCACTGCATCTGTGGTGCTCTTTCTTGGCATGAAACTAAACTGTTGTTTACAAATGCTGACCTCTGCCCTTAGTCTAGCTTCAACTATTCTTTCATATAACTTCATCATATGGCTCATCAACTTTATCCCTCTGTAGTTGCCACAACTCCGCACATGTCCATTGTTCTTAAAAATGGGTACTAGCACACTTCTCCTCCATTCCCCCGGCATATGCTCACTCTCTAAGACCTTGTTGAATGTTCTTGTCTGAAAATCTACTGGTACCTCACCTAGCCACTTCCATAGTTCCATCGGTATGTCATCAGGACCAACTGCCTTTCCACGCTTCATCCTCTTTAATGCCGTCCTCACTTCACCCTTACTAATCTTTGCTACTTCCTGGTGGGTGGTTCCAGAGCCCAAGCTATGTGTTGAGGTGAGTTTGACACTATCTATTTGACACTATCTAGTCGATATCTCTCCGCCTCACGCACAAGCGCAGCCTCCTTCTCCACCAGAGAGGTGGCATTCCATGTCCCAAGAGTCAGAGTCAGTAGCCGAGGATCAGTCTGACAGAACCCATGCATTTGGCTACCACCCAACTCATATTGCATCTAACTCCTCTCGTCCCTCCCACAGGTGGTGGGTCCATGGGAGGGCAGACTGTTGTTTCTGCTTAATTGAATTAATGTATGCGGTATTTTGTGTAAATGAATTAGTATGTAAACAATTGTTATAAATATCAATTCATTCATACAAAGAAGTTGCATAAATTAATATAGTTAAACCTTTATATTTTAATATAAACATAAATTATTAAAATATATCAGAATTAAATCCCTAAAATAGTTATAAGGTTTATTGTGCATTGTGAGTTAGGTGGCAGCCAAAGGCATAGATTCTGACTCTGACTCCTTATTCCATTCTAGAGTTGTTCATGGTCAGAGACCGTGAGCCGATGTGGGCATCCTTGTTGGCCCCATCTCAGTGCCCATGCAGTGTTGTTCTTCTTGGTTGTTGAAAAGGTAATATCCCTCTGCCTTTGGGTGGAGGGGGTGGGTCCTGACTGTTGTTTGTGCTTATGCACTGAATGGCAGTTCAGAATTTCCAGCCTTCTTGGAGTTTTGATGGGATGGGTTGAAGAATGCTCCCCCTGAGGGCTCCCTCGTTGTCCTGGAAGACTTCATCATACATGTAGGCAACAACAGTGTGATCCGGAAGGGTGTGATCGGTAGTTGTAGCCTCTCCAGTCCAAACCCGAAGCGTATTTCATTGTTGGACCTCTGTGCTTGTCATGGCTTGTCCATCATGAACATCATGTTCAAACATAAAGGTGTCCATAAGTACATTTGTCACCAGGACACCTTAGGTAGTAGTTCAATGATCAACTATGCAGTTGTGTCACTGAACTTTCGGTCGCATGTTCTGGACATTTGGGTGAAGATAGGGACTGGCTTCAATGGCAGGAGAGGCCACCCTCCAGATCTAGCAAGCCCAGTCATGTAGTTTGGGTCTCCTGGGGGTGGTTGGGGAGTCTCCTGTCAGAGGAGCCTGTAACTCCCACCTCATCTACAACCATATCCCATCACAGAATCAAAATGGGCCATGTTTCATGCCTCCATTGTTGAGACAGCAGCCCATAGCTTGTGAGGTGTGCTCTGAAAGTATGGTGTATCAAGCATGTCGCTACGGGCCATTCAGTTGCTGTATCACCGAAGCCAGCAATAGGTCAAATTCATAATTTTATGGACAGAATTTCTAGGTGCAGCCGAGGCATTGTGCGTGATTTTGTCCCTTTGGTTACATCAATCCAGGACCCTCAGCTCTCATTGGAGCAATTTGCAGCTGAGTATGAATCGGCCAGGATGAGATTCAGCACCTCCAGGTCCGAAGCCATGATTCTCAGCTGGAAAAGGGTGCAATACACCTTTCGGGTCGGCAATGAGACCCTGCCCGAAGTGGAGGAGTTCAAGTATCTCAGGTTCTTGTTTACAAGTGAGGGAATTATGGAGCAAGAGATTGACAGGGTGATCGCTGTACCTGCTGCTGTAAAGTGGAGCTTGTACTAGTCTGCTGTGGTAAAGAGAGAACTTAGGTGCCAGGCACAGTTCTCAATTTACCAGTTGATCCATGTTCCAACCCTCACCTATGTTACAAGCTTTGGATAGTGATGGAAAGAACAAGACTGTGGATACAAGCAGCTGAAATGAGCTTCCTTTGCAGGGTCACAGGGCTCTCCCTTAAAGATAATGTGAGAAGCTCAGCCATCCAGTAGTCCATGTGGCATGGAGCCAGATGAGGTGGATCAGATATCTGGTTAGAATGCCTCCCGAATGCCTCCCTGGTGTGGTGTTTCGGGCATGTTCAACTGGGAAGAGACCCCAGGGTTGACCCAGAACACGCGGGAGGAATTATGTCTCTCAGCTGGTCTGAGAACGCCTCGCTGCTTCCTTGGAGGAGTTGGAGGAAGTGGCTAGGGAGAGAAACATCTGTTCCTCATTGGTTACCCCCCCCCCCTCCCCCAACCGAAGCAGAGGATAATGATGATGATGATGATGATGATAATGATGAGTTATAATTTACCACACACTAATCAGAGACAGAATGCAAGTTGTTTCTTCAATCTGTTGCAAATATTTATTAATGTATCTATTTATTGTTGTTGTTGTTGGGACAGCGGTAGCCTGGTGATAATGTTGGCTGGATCACTGATCCTAGAGTCGGGGTTTCAAGCCCCACTCTCAACAAGTTACCACTGTACCCCAAGTGCAGCTAACTGGGTTATCAAAGGCTGGCCATGTCACTGTCTATGGTGTGAGGAACATAAAAGAACCATTGCTGACTTTCATCAATAGTAGGCTGCATATCCGTCAGCATGTTTCTAATCGGGAGTTAGAGTTCCCTGAGGCAGCTCGTTCACAGTACATTCTGGCAACTCCTGCAGCGGCACTGAAACCCAGTCATATCGGCTTCTGCCTCTCCATTGGATCCTTCCGGTGGCGCCTAAAGGAGGAACTTGCTGCTTGGGTAACAACCTGTCCTCCATACTTTCTACCCAGGCTCTGCACACTGGAGAATAGGCACTAGAGCATAGGGAAACTAGGGAAACAATTTGACTCTGAGAATTCCGCGACGTCCCCCTCTAGGCATTGCCATTTTGGAGACGTCACGTTCAATGCTAAAAGACATGAAGCGTAATAAAGTTTATCCTTTTGGTATCGTTTGTTAAACATGCTACAGAACATAAAATCTCACGCACAAACATTCTAAACATTAACTTAGATACTGTACTGGAATAATAATTAAAAAAGATTTTAATACAATAGTTCAGAGGAAACTGTCATTTCTTCAGTAGAAAGTCTTATTTCTTCAGAAGAGACATCCAACGTTCTACAAAGTTCTACGAACTTCTATCGCTTAGCCAGAGAAGATGCACAGCGTTTGAGTGGCATCATAGAGCTTAACTGGTAATTAAAACACGCTAAAAAAAGAGGCTTATTGACAACTTGTGTGAGAATGAGGCTAAAGGGACGTTACATCATCTCAACCAATCAGCAGGAAGGAGGACAGCCATTGGCTGAATTTGAGTGACATGTCAGTTGCTTGGCAGTCCGCGAATACTCAAACTGTGAGTGCAAAACCGCGAATAGTCACGGGTCTACTGTGTGTGTGTGTGTGTGTGTGTGTGTGTGTGTGTGGGTGTGTGTGTGTGTGTGTGTGTGTATATATATATATATATATATATATATATATATAGAGAGAGAGAGAGAGAGAGAGAGAGCGAGATGAAAATAGCTTGCGAAAACTTAACTTTCAGCATAAAAAAGACATTTAGTACTGTTCATACTGTAAGACATACTGTACAAATCATAAAGTGCATAGTAAAGAGAAAGGAAACAAACCCATGCACTGTAGAAATGACATAATATATGGTGCTTCCAGTCATATAAATAATGTCTGGTACTTTTCAACCATACCCTTTAAGAAACCACTGCTTCTCTCAAACATTAAAACACAAAGCAGCGCTTCAATACTCACATGCTACCATCTCACCAAGAACATAAGATAATAAAGATTTGGGTATAAGTTTCTGGAAAGAGGCCAGAACAATGGTGCTTAGCATATTTAATAATTTTCCACACATGATATTGATATATATCACAGAAATCTGTTTATTCTCAGAATGGTTTGGATCTATCATGTACATTCTTTTGAGTTTAGTACCCTCTTTCAAATAGTGCTTGGCCACTCTCCATAATACCTCGAGCATACAAGCTGTGCTAAGGCCAGGTCTGTCATGAAGGATTTGTGCTTGTGAAGGTATGTTGGCATTGAATTCTCTGAGAAAACATTAATGAAACGGTATACATTAGGCATGTAAGGTGTTTCTGGTATGCAAGTACCTCTCAAAGGTGATCCAAGGAAATACAACCAGTGAATTGACACGATTGTCATAAGAAAAGACACCAGGAACAGTATCAGTGCTTTATGGATCAGCTAATGGAGATCCAAACAAATAAACAAATAATATGAATAAAATACATGTAATCTGAGACTTTTTGTCTAGAGTGTATACAGCTATACGGAAAGTGATTCTTAAATTCTACTGTCAGCCTTGTGCTTCCGATAATCTGTGCTTTTGTTGTCTTATATATATTCTTATCCTGCCATGTAAATGACAAGGGATGTTTTCAGAATGAAAGAAGATTAGGCTATGTCTCTAACTGTATATGGTGGGAGGCATGTAAAAGAACCATTGCTGACTTTCAACAAGAGCAGGCTGCATAGCAGTAGTGTGCTTCTGCCCTGGGTTGGCCTGGCGAGCTGTTCAGAGTGCACTCTGCCCTCACCCAGAGTTGGCTAAGATGGACACAAATCTCCTTGTGACCCAAATTAGGATTAAGCGGTTCAGAATATGACTAAGGCAGCACGGTGGCGTAGTGGTTAGCACGTCCCCCTCACAGCAAGAAGGCCTAGGTTCGATTCTCGGCCTGGGCATCTCTGTGTGGAGTTTGCATGTTTTCCCCATGCTTGCGTGGGTTTCCTCCAGGCACTCCATTTCTTCCCACAATCCAAAGACATGCACAGTAGGTTAATTGGCAGTTCTAAATTGCCCGTAGGTAGTTAACGACCTGGAGAAGGATGGGCGCTGCCAGTCTAAAATCAGCCCAAGCCTCACCATGAAGGTGCCCCAACGACATCCCCGGATGTTAAGGGATAAGTGAAGTGAAGTGAAGAATAAGAAGATGAGTTTCTCATCATAATAAACAAAATGCTTCCTGTTTAAACAATGGATCTCAATTTTTAAAACAATCTCATTTTTAATGTGTTTCTTTATTGCTTTTATTTCACCCTTTAATGACCAAAATTAACTAAGCATTTTGAATCCTTTCAAATATATTTCATTTGGAGGCTGCATTTTTTTTTCTTTCTGACCAAAGATCGAGTAGACATAATTACAATGGTCTCAGGAAATGCTAGTGATGATACAATGATTGATTTCTCTTTTAAAACCCATTGCTTCTATTGACACTACACTGCTATGGTTCCAACATGTGTTATATTTAGATGGACAGCTGTATTGCTCAGAATATTATGATATTTATTTATATATTTATATTGCAATTATATTGTATTTATTTATTTATTTTCCTTAACAGTTTCACATGGAAAACATGCACATACAATTCTACTTTCAAACATACATTGCAAGTTTATATTAAAAATAAATAGACCATATTGTATGTCCATGTCTCAACATGCAAGCAAAGGCTATGCAAAAGATCTTTTGGTGCAACATCTTGAAACTAAATGATAGTTCCATCCCAAGCAAGGCATGAGATCATCAAGCTGGAAGGGATCATAGACATGTCACAGCCCCCAGTATGTTTTATTCTGCCATTTAAAATTAATAAAGTGATTATGGTCAGTCTTTGAGAGAGAAAGGATAATCAGGTGTCCTCTGCAGGTAGTAACAGCAGGTAAAATGATGAACTTCACCTGAGTGTAATCACTCGCACTATTTATGGGTGTTCATAGTTATGGAAATAAAGAAAGATAGAGAAAGATCGGTGGCCAGTAGCATATGTTACAAAGCAAGTTTAACTTTCCAAGTATTAACTTAAGATCACTGAAATCAACGTTTACAAACCCTGATTACCCACACTGGCATTAACTGTTACTATAAAGGTCTGTTAAGAAGTGTAAGTTATAACAATGGCAATTTACCTGAACTTATCAGGATAAACCAGTAATCCTGATTTAAAGCCCTTTGTGTCTGTGTGCATATGGTTTCATTAGTAAAACATCCCCAGTATAAGGAATAAAAGACATATTTCATTATAAAGGGCCCATATAAGTTTCAATAAACAGAGTGAATTGTCTGATTAGTTCTGTATCTTCAGTATTCTGAGGCTGAAATCTTTTTAACAGTCCTTTGGGACAAGCCTAGTACACAAAATTTCTAAAAAATATTTTATAGATACATTACATTCAATTCACCCAGCAAACAATACACAGTACAAAATATACAAAAGATTTTTTGAAAGCTATAACTCCAATTCCCAGCAAATTTTCGACTACTTATGGTGGACAAAAATATATATTTATGCTTGTGGATTTTGCAGATGAAAATGCAGATGGATTTTATTTTAACTGCCTTTCAATGAAGTAGAAATCAGCACTATGTAACTTACTTATCAGGAAATAGCTAAATAACAAAGGCACAGAATACAGCATAATACATAAAACATTTGCATTAAAAATTACAGTAGTTTGTTTTTATTTTTAATGATCACAACATACATCTCGCACAAAACAATACAGTTTTATAGCGCACAGATGCAATACAGAATGTGAACAGTCAATACAAATTTCATACTGGATCGATCGAGGCCCAGGTTAACAAAGACCGCCATCAGTGCTATCAACCAACAGGGTGTTCGTGGAAATTGGACTGCTGTTGGTCGAAGAAGGAGAGGTCGAAGAAGGAGAGGTGGGAAGTGTGTCCGTAGGCAGAGAGAGAAGAGGAAAGGCATGAGTCTCGGACTGAGTAGGGACTTTGAATGTTGGAACTATGACAGGAAAAGGTGGATAGCTGGCAGACATGATGCAGAGGAGGAAGGTGGACATACTGTGTGTTCAGACCAGGTGGAAAGATAGCAAGGCTAGAAGCTTAAGAGAAGGGTTTAAGCTGTTTTATCATGGTGTGGATGGCGAGAGAAATGGAGTAGGAGTCATCTTGAAGGAGGGGTTGGTCAGGAATATTCTAGAAGTGAAAAGTGTCAGACAGAGTGATGAGCCTCAAAGTACAAATTGAAGGCATGATGTTCAATGTTGTTAGTGCTTATGCCCCACAGGCAGGATCTGAGCTAGAAGAGAAGGAGAGATTCTAGAGGAGTTAGATGAAGTGATGCAGAGTACCCCCAGATGTGAAAGAGTGGTCATTGGTGCAGAATTCAATGGACATGTTGGTGGTGCAGGCAACAGAGGGGACAAGGAAGTGATGGGCAGGCTTGGCATCCACTACATGAACACAGAAGGACAGATGTTGACAGATTTTGCAAAAAGGATGGAAATGGCTGTGGTGAATACTTTCTTCCAGAAGAGACGGGAGCATAGGGTGACTTATAAAAGCGGAGGTAGGAGCACACAGGTAGACTACATCTTGTGTAGGCGATGTAATTTGAAAGAAGTCAGTGACTGCAAAATAGTAGTGGGTGAGAGTGTTGCCAAACTGCATAGGATGGTGGTGTGTAGGATGACGCTGATGGTGAGAAAGGTGAAAAAGGCAAAGGCAGAGCAGAAGATAAAGTGGTGGAAGCTGAAAAAGGAAGACTGTTGTGTTGTTTTCAAGGAGGAGTTGAAACAGGCTTTGGGTGGTCAGGAAGTGCTTCCAGATGACTGGATTACTACAGCTAATGTGATCAGGGATACAGCTATGAGAGTTCTTGGCATGTCCTCTGGAAGGACAGTAGATAAGGAGACTTGGTGGTGGAATGAGGAAGTGCAGGAGTGTATACAAAGGAAGAGGTTAGCCAAGAAGAAGTGGGACATTGAGATGACCAAAGAGAGTAAACAGGAGTACTGTACATGGAGACACAGTGTAAGGCGAAGGTAGCAGTGTCAAAGGTCAAACAGAGGGCGTATGATGACTTGTATGCTAGGCTGGACAGCAAGGAGGGAGAACATGATTTATACAGGTTGGCACAGCACAGAAATAGAGATGGGAAGGACGTGCAGCAAGTTAGAGTGATTAAGGACAGAGTGGGAAACGTATTGACTGATGACAGAAGTGTGCTGGGAAGATGGAAAGAGTACTTTGAAGAGCTCATGAATGAGGAGAAGAGGTGACCGTCGAGGACCAGGAAGTAGCAAAGATTAGTAAGGGTGCAGTGAGGAGGGCATTAAAGAGGATGAAGAATGGAAAGACAGTGAGTCCTGATGACATACTGGTGGAGGTATGGAAGTGTCTAGTAGAGGTAGCAGTAGATTTTCAGACAAGAACATTCAACAAGGTCTTAGAGAGTGAGATGATGCCGGAGGAATGGAGAAGAAGTGTGCTGATGCCCCTTTTTAAGAACAAGGGAGATGTGCAGAGTTGTGGCAACTACAGAGGGATAAAGTTGGTGAACCATACGATGAAGTTATGGGAAAGAATAGTGGAAGCTAGACTAAGGGCAGAGGTCAGCATTTGTGAGCAACAGTTTGGTTTCATGCCAAGAAAGAGCACCACAGATGCAGTGTTTGCTTTGAGGATGTTAATAGAGAAGTACAGAGAAGGCCAGCGGGAGCTGCATTGTGCCTTTGTGGAGGTAGGACTGCATTAAGGGTCAGCTCTGAGCCCCTTCTTGTTTGCTATGGTGATGGACAGGCTGACAGATGAGGTTAGGCAAGATTCCCCATGGACTATGATGTTTGCAGATGACATTGTGATCTGTAGTGAGAGCAGAGAACAAGTGCAGGAGAATCTAGAGAGGTGGAGCTATGCCCTGGAAAGGAGGGGAATGAAGGTTAGCATCAGTAAAACCAAGGACCCAAGAGGAATGGTGAGGTTAAAGGCGGCAGAGATAAAGAAGGTGGAGGATTTTAAGTACTTAGGCTCAACAGTCCAGAGCAATGGAGAGTGTGGAAAAGAGGTGAAGAAGCGTGTGCAGGCAGGTTGGAATGGTTGGAGAAAAGTGTCCGGTGTGATGTGGTCGGTATCGGCAAGAACAAAAAGAAAAGTGTACAAGACGGTGTTGAGGCCAGCGATGCTGTATGGTTTAGAAATAGTGGCCCTGAGGAAAAGACAGGAGGCAGAGCTGGAGGTAGCAGAGATGAATACGTTGAGGTTCTCTTTGGGAGTAACGAGGATGAATAGGATCAGCACATGTAAGAGGTTTTGGAGACAAAGTCAGAGAGGCTAAATTGAGATGGTTTGGACATGTACAGAGGAGGGATAGTGAGTATATTGGTAGTAGGATGCTGAGATTGGAACTACCAGGCAGAAGGCCTAGAGGAAGACCAAAGAGAAGATTTATGGATGTGGTGAAGGAGGACATAAAGGTAGTTGGAGTAAGAGTAGAAGATGCAGAGGATAGGGTGAGATAGAGGCAGATAATTCACTGTGGCGACCGCTGAAGTGAAATCCGAAAGGAAAAGAAGAAGATGCAGTGTGCTATGCACTAGATTTTCTGACTGTAAACTAATTGAGAGTGTAAGGATATTGGAAAAGAACTTAGGGAAAGGTGACTGCATTTGTATGTCACGGTGCCCATTATGGGTGCTTAGCTGACTAGTATACAGGATTTGCATCTTTAATACTACATACAAAACTAACATTGTAAGTGCTCAATGGAAATTTAAAAATCCATGTATCTACATTCTTATTAGAAAGTTTATATTATTTATAACATATGACTTTCTTAATCCTTTTCGGTCAAAACCAGAAGACATGAAGTGTACCTCTGTTGTGAACTCACCCATTGTTTTATTGCTCAATGAGTAAATACTGAATCAGATATGGGAGCTACATTTTTCCAGTTCTTTTATTGTGTTAAGTTATGAGTTCAGTCATTCACAAGAATTGCCCATTATGGATGTTCTTCGGGAAAATGAGTCTAGCCACCTGCTCTAGCCAGCTGGCTTTATGCTTCAGAGAAGAAAGGAATGAGTAAGGTCATAGGGTTACCATCCAGAAATGGTCAGACTCAATATCAAGGAACAAGTGATTTCAGTGTCCCATGAACAACAGAACCACAGTCTCAAACAGTGGAATTATTTCCTGCATGCATTGGCATATCTTTTTAAAGAGTTTTCTGGTTTTTGCAACCTCTCTTTATCATTCCCTAACTAGCATATGCTTCAGCCAAAAGATCTCGGAGGAACTGTAAGCAGTGCCATCCTGTGGACTTTAATGCAATAATCCAATTCATTTATATGTCTCCTCATTTTCGTTTTCTCTGAAACAACTGTCCATAACATTACTGATAACCTTGCTGCTTAATAAATATAATGCTTAATGTTGCAGTTTATACCACAATATCCCCTATGTTTTGGCAGCAAACATGATGTACATACTGAATTCATTATAAAGCCATCTTACAGCTTTATCCAGGGGGGAATGCATTTGGCAAGAGGTCAGTTAGTGAAAAGGGGATCCTCTTCCAGGGGCCCCCATGCTAGTTTGTGTTGATGAGGCAATAGGGGGCAGATGCTGCCTGGTTTTGCTTCACCACCTGGTCATGCTCATCAGCTGTATAGGGAGGCCCCATGTACACATGCTGCACATTCTAGCACTGTCACCCTAACCACAGTTTCCTCTCCTAGCTATGTCAAATATTAAATACTCCCTTCCGGAAAGAAGATCCCATCTTGGTGATCATAAACCATCACTAAGATTTCTGTTCTGCTCTAAGGATAGAATGACTTTGCTGATAATATCCTTACACCTATTTGTTTTGATGGGCTCCTCAGAGCACAGAGAATAACAGTATGAGTAAAATGATTATCAAGAACCTCAACTTTACAGTTCACAATTTCTTGAGATGAGCATCACAATATGGTTTTGCATGTGCATTGATAGCAAAAACGGCAAATCAGAATGACTTCTTTACAAACTCAGTTCAATTCAATTGTATAGAACTTTTTACAATTGAGACCATCATAAAGCAGATTTACATAGTAAACGATTTTGGTTAAGAACTTATTATTTTAAACATTTCTCAATAAATCCGATATTGACAAGTTTGAGGTGACTGTAGCAAGGAAAAGATCCCCCCACACACCCCCTCAAGATGTCAAGAAGGTAACTCATCCTCATTTGGGTGACATTAGATAACATGACAAACCATGTAGTCTAAAATTCACTGAAGTTTAACATATACATATGCATATACATAAAATTTCGTATCAAAAGGACAAATGTACAGGTATATGACTAATATCTGCTGCTACAGACAAAGCACAGCGTTTCTTGGGGTGCTTGAAAGTTAATTTTGTATAATGTTGAGATGGCCTCAAAGCAAATATGGTTTGCTCTAGAATTATGGTATAGCCCTTAATGTTGACTGCTGTATCACCTCTCAGTTACGAAAGAGTAATCTAATTTAAGACCAGTGAAGAGGGGAATTGACCTCTGCAATCCACTAACAACTGGGAGGCTACAGTCTTTTACTATATTTGTAATACACAATTAAGTGCAATTATTTTCTGCTGCTATTATAGAGTTCCCAGTAACCAGCATGGTCAGATTACAAGCACCTTTTAAATAAGCATGATGAAACTGAGCTGGGTACATTTCCATTCAGCACATAACATGTAATACATACATGCATGCTTGATGAGCTTTTTTATTAACTCACTTCTCATTTTCAACTTTTTAGGTGCAAGACGAGATTCTGCAAATTACCACTCTAACTAGACACATTGCAGTATTGCAGTCATGAGACGCTACAGAACTGCAAACTATGCAGAAAATCAGAACAACTGATATTCACCAGAAAGCTATAAATGCAAACATTGCTGGATATGCATTCATCAATGCAGTTTCATCAGAAATTAAATAATGGTTAAATATTTTGGATTAAAACATGTTTGATGGCTAGAAGTCTGTCATGCTAAATGGTGAAAGATAATTTAATGCCTATCAAATTACTGATTATTATTTAATTATTTTTCTAAAAATGTATTTCTAATTTCTAATTACATTCTGTAATGTAATATGCATATGGACTGTGGGAGAAAACTGGTGTACCTGGTTAAAAAAAAAAAAAAACCCATGCAAGCAGGAGGAAGACATCCAAATGCATATTAAAATCATGTTTGTTTATTTGTTTATTACTTTCATTATTTATTTGTTTTTTGGATAATATAATGTATCATAATGTGTATCCCTATCAATACTTGATAATGACTTATAGCATGATATGCAGTTCTGGTCATATTGTACAGCCCTAACCATTCATTCATTAATTTTCTGAACTGATTAATCCTAAGTAGGGTCGCGGGGAGACTAGAGCCCATCCCAGCCCACTCTGGGCAAGAGCAGAGTACACCCTGGACAGCTCACCAGGTCATCGCAGGGAAGAAAGACGCTGACGGCTATGCAACCTACACTTTGTCGAAAGTCAGCAATGGTTTTTTTACATTCCCCCCACCATAGACAGCGAAAGACATGGCCAGCCTTTGATACCCAGGTAGCTACACTGGGGGCAGCCCTAACCACAGATTTAAAAAGTTGACATTTCTCCAGTCCATGGAAAGGCCAATTCACACACACAATCAGTCAGGGGTCCGAATGTAGGGGTTGGGAACCTTTTTGACTAAGAGAGCCAAAAAAAAAAGACATATTTTAAAATGTAATCCTCTGAGAGCCTTATATATATATATATATATATATATATATATATATATATATATATATATATATATATATATATATATATACATAGATATACATATATCTTCTTTTCTTCTTCTTCTTCTTTTACTTTCGGCTGCTCCCTTCAGGGGTCGCCACAGCAAATCATCCGCCTCCACCTCACCCTGTTCTCCGCATCTTCTTTTCTGACTCCAACGACCTTCATGTCTTCCTTCACCACATCCATAAATCTCTTCTTTGGTCTTCCTCGAGGCCTTCTGCCTGGTAGTTCAAACCTCAGCATCCTACTGCCAATATACTCACTCTCCCTCCTCTGTACATGTCCAAACCATCTCAATCTAGCCTCTCTGACTTTGTCTCCAAAACATCTTACATGGGCTGTCCCTCTGATATACTCATTTCTGATCCTATCCATCCTCGTTACTCCCAGAGAGAACCTCAACATTTTCATCTCCGCTACCTCCAGCTCTGCCTCCTGCCTTTTCCTCAGCGCCACTGTTTCTAAGCCATACAACATCGCTGGCCTCACCACCGTTTTGTACACTTTTCCCTTCACTCTTGCTGACACTCTCCTATCGCACATCACACCGGACACTTTTCTCCAACCATTCCAGCCTGCCTGCACACGCTTCTTCACCTCTTTTCCACACTCTCCATTGCTCTGGATTGTTGAGCCTAAGTACTTAAAATCCTCCACCTTCATTATCTCTGCTCCCTGTAACATCACCGTTCCTCCTGGGTCCTTCTCATTCACACACATGTATTCTGATTTTCTGAGGCTAACCTTCATTCCTCGCCTTTCCAGTGCATACCTCCACCGCTCTAGATTTTCCTGCACTTGTTCTCTGCTCTCACTACAGATCACAATGTCATCTGCAAACATCATAGTCCATGGAGATTCTTGTCTCACCTCGTCTGTCAGCCTGTCCATCACCATAGCAAACAAGAAGGGGCTGAGAGCTGACCCTTGATGCAGTCCCACCTCCACCTTGAATTCGTCGGTCTCACCGACAGCACACCTCACCACTGTCTTACATCTCTCATACATGTCCTGCACCACTCTAACATACTTCTCTGCCACTCCAGACTTCCTCATGCAATACCACAGTTCTTCTCTTGGCACCCTGTCATATGCTTTTTCCAGATCCACAAAGGCACAATGTAGCTCCCTCTGACCTTCTCTGTTCTTCTCTATTAACATCCTCAAAGCAAACATTGCATCTGTGGTGCTCTTTCTTGGCATGAAACCAAACTGTTGTTCACAAATGCTGACCTCTGCCCTTAGTCTAGCTTCCACTATTCTTTCCCATGACTTCATCGTATGGCTCATCAACTTTATCCCTCTGTAGTTGCTGCAACTCTGCACGTCTCCCTTGTTCTTAAAAATGGGCACCAGCACACTTCTCCTCCACTCCTCCGGCATCTGCTCACTCTCTAGTACCTTGTTGAATGTTCTTGTCAGAAAATCTACTGCTACCTCTCCTAGACACTTCCATACCTCCACAGGTATATCATCAGGACCAACTGCCTTTCCATTCTTCATCCTCTTCAATGCCCTTCTCACTTAACCCTTACTGATCTTTGCTACATCCTGCTCCTCAATGGTCACCTCTTCTACTCTTTTTTCTCTCTCATTTTCCTCATTCATCAGCTCTTCAAAGTACTCTTTCCATCTTCCCAGCACACTTCTGTCATCAGTCAATACATTTCCCTCTCTGTCCTTTATCAATCTAACTTGCTGCACGTCCTTCCCATCTCTATTTCTCTGCTGTACCAACCTGTACAGATCATTTTCTCCCTCTTTACTATCCAACCTATCATACAAGTCATCATACGCCCTGTTTGGCCTTAGCCACTGCTACTTTCGCCTTACGCTGTGTCTCCCTGTACTCCTGTTTACTCTCTTCGGTCCTCTCAATGTCCCACTTCTTCTTAGCTAACCTCTTCCTTTGTACACACTCCTGCACTTCCTCATTCCACCACCAAGTCTCCTTATCTACTTTCCTTCCAGAGGACACACCAAGTACTCTCCTACCTGTGTCCCTGATCACATTTGCTGTGGTTGTCCAGTCATTTGGAAGCACTTCCTGGCCACCCAAAGCCTGTTTCAACTCCTCCTTGAAGACAACACTACACTCTTCCTTTTTCAGCTTCCACCACTTTGTCTTCTGCTCTGCCTTTGCCTTTTTCACCTTTCTCACCATCAGATTCATCCTGCACACCACCATCCTATGCTGTTTGGCAACACTCTCACCCACTATGACTTTGCAGTCACTGACTTCCTTCAAATTTCATCGCCTACACAAGATGTAGTCTACCTGTGTGCTCCTACCGCCGCTTTTATAAGTCACCCTATGCTCCTGTTTCTTCTGGAAGAAAGTATTCACCACTGCCATTTCCATCCTTTTTGCAAAATCTATCAACATCTGTCCTTCTGCGTTTCTGTCCTGGATACCAAACCTGCCCATCACTTCCTCGTCCCCTCTGTTGCCTGCACCAACATGTCCATTGAAGTCTGCACCAATGACCACTCTTTCACCTCTGGCGGTACTCTGCATCACTTCATCTAAGTCACTCCAGAATCTCTCCTTCTCTTCTAGCTCACATCCTGCCTGTGGGGCATAAGCACTAACAACATTGAGCATTACACCTTCAATTTCTAACTTGAGACTCATCACTCTTTCTGACACTCTTTTCACTTTTAGAACATTCCTGACAAACTCCTCCTTCAAGATGACTCCTACTCCATTTCTCTTCCCATCCACACCGTGATAAAATAGCTTCAACCCTGCTCCTAAGCTTTTAGCTTTGCTACCTTTCCACCTGGTCTCCTGAACACACAGTATGTCCACCTTCCTCCTCTGCATCATGTCAGCGAGCTCTCTACCTTTTCTTTGCATAGTTCCAACATTCAAAGTCCCCACTCTCAGTCCTAGACTCATGCCTTTCCTTTTCTCTCTCTGCCTACGGACACGCCTCCCACCTCTCCTTCTTCGACGTCTTCGACCAACAGTAGTCCAATTTCCATCAGCACCCTGTTGATTGACAGCACTGATGGCGGTCGTTGTTAACCCGGGCCTCGACCGATCCGGTATGGGGGTAGGACTTCTGATTTGCATCATAAATGTTTGGCATTGGTTTTACGTCGGATGCCCTTCCTGACACAACCCTCTGCATTTCTCCGGGCTTGGGACCGGCATGAGTTGAAGAGACACTGGTTAGTACCCCCCCCACCTCATGGCTGCATTTTATTTATACACATATATGTATATATATATATATATATATATATATATAGATATATACACACACACACACGCACGCACACACACACACACACACACACACACACACACACACACACACACACACACACACACACAGTGGTGCCTCACTTTACAAAATCAATCCGTTCCAGAGGCTTTTTTGGATTTTTCGTAAATTGAACCGCATTTTACATGTAAAACCCATGATTCGTTCCAAGGCTCCCAATACTACCCCCTAAACCCTTTAAAATTATAAAAGCATACTTTTTAAGACCTCCTTCTGCTTCAATATTGTTCCGATGGTACACGGGTTTGGCCATATTCCTTTGTGATATCACTTGAGCCCGTTTCTTCTTCTCACTCGCACCGGAAATCACATGTGCGTGTGTGTGCACGCGTGTGTGTGTGTTGATCATGTCTTCTTGCAGAGTTATAATCTTACAAATGTTTATGGAAGGTTAAAAGCCTGAGTCAAGAAATAAAGCATAAAACAACAGTAACTCTGTCCTTTACACGAAAAGCATATGGAAGATTCAGCTCCATAATAGGCAATGGGAGGTAGCTGCATCATCAGGTCAGGTGGACCTGTCCAAGATGGTGCTTGAGTTAAGGCGACATGAACGACAGCTCAGTTGTTATCCAATGGGAGGCCAGCAGGGCGGGATGTTTGAACGTGATTGATAGGAGAGCAGCCTGTGCATCGTTTGAATGGCGTGTTTTAATGTTTGAATGGCATGTTTGAATTTTTAAGATGGCACTTTCATAACGTGAACTTGTTTCATATACAGAGACAAAAATTTTAGGAAAATGTGTTTCGTAACCTGCATTTTTCGTTTGATGAGACTTTTGTAAAGTGAGGTACCACTGTACATATATATATATATATATAAAATACTGAATACAACTAAATTGAAAAAGAATGCCAACAATTTTAGAGTATAATAA